>CM073554.1:18612500-19812500 GCA_037074615.1 Leucaena leucocephala
TGCTCTTTGATCATGAGTGAGTCTAACACTTTTTTAAAAAATTTTATACCAAAAAAAATAATAATAAAATCATAGTATGAACCTTTTTTATTTAGTCCCCAAACAAAATGATATTTTCAGTTTTTGACAGGCCAAGGCTCAATGAACTAATAAAGAATGCAATAACCAGAATACAACATTTACACCAGTCACCCTCACTCCTCACTCTTCTTTCTTCATCCGCTTAAGCTTTGAAATTCACTTCTCCCCGCCGCCGGCCATGGTGAGGTCGTACCGCTTCCGAGTGGCTCGAGCTGACTCCCACACATTCGAGCCCACAAGGTGAGGAAAATTAAGCTTAGCTTTAGCTCCGCGCATCTCATAAGCCGCTCGGTCATAAGCTATAGCTGCATCCTCGGCGGTATCATAAGTCCGAAGCCAAACCCTAGCACCATTTTTAGCCGGATCTCTGATCTCCGCCGCGAATTTCCCCCATGGCAACCGCCTAACACCCCCTGTAATGCTGCTCAATTGGTGGCGGTGCGTTACACTCACGCGCCACTACTGCATCTTCTATTTGGATATTATTGTTATCATCAATGGTGCAAACTTCTGGAACTACTTCATTGATGTAATGAGTATCGTCATACACTGAGCTCTGGCCGTGCATGGGGATGTTGTCGGAGAGTGTTGCCGGAGTGTATAGCGGCAAGTCGGCCATTTCGCTGCCAAGAATGTGCTGTCGGATTGCTTCTAAACTGCTAGAATATGATATTCAGAATCATGAGCTGAGAGATAATGGAATCGGAACATGCATGTATAATTTGTTGAAGTGCTTATTATCGATGTTGTTGGATAGGAAGATGATGATGAAGTTGGTGTTGCAGGTTGAAGTGGGAGGGTGGATTTATAGACTGGTCGATGATACCTGTTGAATAAATTAAAAACCCTAGCCACTTTGCATTTCTTGGAAGCTGCTGCTTCTTGTTCCCACGTTGGGTTGAATTCAAAATTTTCAAATGCAAACACGTACACACAATCATGTGACTAAATTAATTAATGAAGATATATCTATATAAAATTAATAGGGCAAAGGAATAGTGTTTTAAAACGAAACGATGCCCAGACTTTTGAACTCATGTTCGAAAACTTCGACCCAAACTTACAATTTTCTCCCTGTGCTTTGGCAAGGCTAGTTTTGAGTGCTCCGTTACGACCGCTGGTATTGATTAATGGCAAGGCTAAACGGGTCCAGTATGAGGACCTTCATCTTATCTGTTTCAGCTGTGGACAGGTGGGGCATGACGCCTAACATTGCCCGCACAAGTATGGCCCGTCTCTGCCGTCTATGGGCTTAATTCCCCTTAGTATTTACTATTTAGCATGGCTTGATTCAGGGTACCATCTGCACTCTCAAGACGGCCCATTTCACTTCGATCAGATGCCTAGTCTCTATTTTCCTGCTGGCGTGCCCTTCGTTTGTTTGGACCTTCCTCAGATGGACCAACATTAGTAGATCTGGATTTCGGCCCACTATGCATCTTCCCACTCAAATTCCTCTTATCCACGTCACCCAGATTCTTCAAATCTTTATTAGTGATGATTAGAAAAGAGTTTGAAAAATGATTTATAAAAAAAAAAAGGTTTTTGGACAATTTTAAGGGTGCAGAGGGTACCCTGAATCAAGCCATGCTAAATACTAAGGGGAATTAAGCCCATAGACAGGATGGAGCAATTCGGGTTTCTAACGAACGTATACATGGTCTTAACGAAGCACGTCAAGAAGATAATATGGGGGTGATGGAAATGATGGATGCCGATAATCCCATGGACCCAGGATTGGGGGTACTTAAGGAATATTTTATTCGATCTAATCCGCTCTTGGTTGACTCTATTGTCGCACACGTGCTTGGTGTGGATGGCCTACATGGTGGACCCTACAGTGCGCAGTGATTGTTGTGATTGCTTGGTTTCTCTTTTGTCTTTTTAAACCAGTTCTATTATGGTTATGAAAATATGTATCTGGAATTCAACGGGTGTTGGCGGATGTGAGTTCGCAGGATTACTATTGGAGATGCGAAAGAAGTACGGGTTTTTCATTCTTTTCTTTATTGGAACCTGGACATGATAGCAAGCGTCTTTCTGTACTTGCACGGCTGGGATTTCAGAAGTTTGATATGACTGACGCTACAGGCTTCAGTGGTGGGGTGGGGTGTCTCTGGGACAATGATGTTGACTTCTCTGTTACAAAGAAATACTCGCAGGTACTACATGGCACGTTTAGTAGGGGGAAGAAGGATGAATGGGATCTTTCGATTGTGTACGGCCACCCGAATATAGTAAGAAGGCGGGAGTTATGGCAGCAACTACGGGAGATAAAGGAAATCGGAGTGGGAAGGTGGTGCATTGGAGGTGACTTTAACGCCACCTTGATGTCGAATGAGCGTCGCTCGACAGCGCGGAACCCGTTAGGAGCTGATCGGGACTTTCTGGATTGGATCAGAGCCAGTGGTATGGTGGATTTAGCCTTCCAAGGGCCGAAGTATACTTGGTCACGTGGCTCATCATGGAGTACAATTGATCACTTCCCATCTAACTCTGAATGGTTAAAGTTTTTTTCTTGAGACTTCTGTGTTACATCTACCCAAACTCAAATCTGATCATTGCCCTCTGCTGCTGAATATAAGTAATCATGAATCCACCAGCAAGAAAGATCGTTCATTCAGGTTCTTTACCCCTTGGGTTACTCATGAAGAATTGGCAAGGATGGTCAAAGATAATTGGAAGATGGAACATGGATGGGAGGTGAACGTGGAACAGTTTCAAAGAGCGGCCCAAAAATGGAATAAAGATGTGTTCGGAAATATGAATAAGCAGAAGGCAACGTTAATGGAGGAACTCGACCAGGGAAATAAACTGGCCCAGGATGACCCCTTCTGGGAAAGAAAACGATATGAGGTGTGGTTGGAGAGATAAAATACCCGTTATTTTCATAACTCTACCCACTATAGACAAAAGAGGAAAAATACTGAAGCACTTTGGAGAGATGATGGTGAATGGTGTTATGATCAAAAAGAGCTGAAACTGACAAGTACGAATTATTTCAAACAACTTTATATTACTGACTGCACCATTTTCCCTGATGTGTCTTGTGGAGCTAGCTTCCCAGAAGTGTCAAGGGAGCTGATTGCGAGTTTGGGAAGAATGGCTTACCCTCAAGAAATTAAGCAAGCTATCTTTAGCATGGGGATTTAAAGGCAACTGGACCGGATGGTTTAAATCCCCTCTTTTATCAAAGTCAGTGGGAGGTTGTTGGCACTTCTGTACGTAGTACGTATGGTTCAAGAGATTTTTTTCACAATCGGAGAAAGTGTAGCAGGTGAACGGCACTAATATAGCTATGATTCCGAAGGTGGATGTCCGTCAATCATTTCGGGACTTCCGACCGATTAGCCTCCGTAATGTGATATATAAGTCTGTTACGAAGATTCTGGTTAACTGGTTGAAGAGTGTGATGACTATGGTGATTGCCCAAATCAGTGCAGTTTTGTTCCTGGCAGGCAAAGCACGGATAATATTATCCTCGCCCAGGAAATTATTCATTCTATGAAGTCTACCAAAAAGAAAACCGGTTTTATGGTGCTGAAAATTGACCTGAAGAAAGCTACAGAGTAAACTGGGCTTTTGTTATGAGGTGCCTTCGGGAGTTGAATTCCCCTGTGGAATTCACGCCGTTGGTTGAAAAGTGTTTGTCAACAACTGAGATGCGTATTCTTTGGAACGGTAATAAGGGGCCTTCTTTTACCCCGGAATGTGGCATTAGACAGGGAGATCCAATCTCGCCGTATCTGTTTGTTCTTGTTATGGAAACACTGTCCCACTTGATTGAGAATGAAGTCAATCTAAGGAACTGGCGTACGTTTCGTCTAAAACAAAGTGGTATAACTATTTCACGTTTGTTTTTTCACAAGCTCATCTGTAAACTGGGGACTCAGCCAAGCCATTGTCCGTAATGCATATCCCCATGCGGAAAATATAAAGAAGGAAGAATGAGCTCTAAGTCGACGAAATTGCTTAATATAAGCGAAGTCAGAGACTTGAATGAAATTAAAATTTTTAACGACATTTACATAAATGCCAGGCTCCAATCGCCGGTGATGGAAAATGACGTAATGACTGTCATTCACTACTGGGCTATGGCGGTGAATGGAGATGTAATCGGAAAGTGTTGCCGGAGAATATAGCGGCAATTCGGCCATTTCATGGTCGGGAAGGTGCTGTCGGATTGCTTCTAAAGTGCAGGAAGATAATGGAATCCAAACATGTATAATTTGTAGAAGTGATTATCGATGTTGCTGAATAAGAAGATGATGAAGTTGGTGTTGCATGTGGAGGTGGAGGGTGGATTTATAGACTGGTACGTGTTGAATGAACCCTAGCCAGTTGCATTTCTTTGAAGTCTTCTTCTTCCCACGTTTGGTTGAATTCAAAATCTCATTTTTGGTTCTATTTTCAGTTTCTGTTTGTCCTTAATGTCAACTTGGGCTTTTTTGCTTACTTGTTTTTCTTGCTTCTGTTCTGATGTAGTCAACCCCAAGTTTTATCTTGCATACTTTTATCTATATGAATAAATTGGCATACTTTTCAAAACAAGTGACCAACTGAATCAAATACAAAAGCTTTTTTCCGCATTATAAAAATAAAAATAAATGAAAATTTTCTTAGTGTAAAGTGTGAGGATTATTCAACAAATAATAATAATAATAATATCACAACAATTTGCCAATAGACAATTTATTACTACACATGCATAGTCTTTTGTCCAATCTGCCAACTACAACCATTACTTATATGGCACTACAAGCATTTTACTACCAAAATGCATATAAAGAACAAAACTTAATTACCCAAGTTTTTAAGAATCTGCCACATAGAATTCATCAGCAATGGTCACTACACAGATTGTTGCCCTATATTTTGGAAAGCCACAATTGCAAGAGTAACAAGGGATGCGTAAACTGAATTGGGTAGCCTTTGCACTACCTTCCCAACACCTGGCACACCTTCAGTGCTCCTCTTTGTTGCTACTGCAATTGTTGGTGCTACGACCAGAGTGACAAGAAGCCCTTGACTTATGACTGTGAACGTGTCCCCTGTCATCCTCTTAATGAACTCATAAAACTCGTCACGGTCGATTGCTCCGTCAAGATTGACATCACATTCCTATAAGTTGTTATAGAATGATATGACATGAATTTCTTAATTGCAGGCAAAAAGTTAACCTTCTTTCCCAACAGAATGATATACTCTAGTCATGTTCTGGGACATTGAAGCTTCTAAACAAGTAGGCTTTTGAAAGATAATCATTTTTAAAGTAAAAAAAGTAGGGAAGTAAAGATAGTAAGGAGAGGAAAGAAACTATGATATTTATGCAATGTCAAAAACTACAGATTTACAAGCCTAAAGCCCTCAGCCTCGCATAGGCATAACTAAGCATCTGCTAAAGACATGGAAACAATATTACAACAACCCCTGATACCAAGCATACTGAAGAGGAAATAACAAGCAACAAAAACAAAAAGTCCCTAAAAACCTTTGCTCCTACGTTAGCGTCTAACAGAGGCCTTTCAACTATGTTTGGACAGAGAAAAGTGAAGGGAAAATAAGGGAAGGGAATACTAAGAAGGAAAATTTCGTAAAATGGTAAAAAAAAAATTACTATTTGTAGTCCTCAACTAGAACTTGGGGATAGCAATTTAAACTTAAGCTGTAATAATGGTTCAAAAATCTTATACACAATATTCATCATACCTTAAGGTCATGAGTAAGACACTAAATGGCAGAAAAACAGAGAACCTGCGCATGGATTAAGTACCACAAGGAAATGCTTTCTTATATGTAAATTAACATACCACATTTTTGTCAGAGCATCACACAGAAAAATGTACCTGAATAACTTCTCTGACTTTGTCTTTTGGTGGAGGATCAAAATGTGGACCAGGCAAATACTTATTGAGATCACTACAACATATAAACAGCTCAACTCAATTTCAGAAGATATTACAGAATTTTGTCAACTAAACTATAATGATCAATTAGTTAATTAGTCTAATTTCTCAAGTAGCCCAAGTGATTAGATGTTATGATTTGATTAGACTTGCTCTTGGTCAGGTTTAGCCGTTTGGTTGTCTTGTTAGTGGGCTAGCCCAGTCTATGAAAAAGGCATCCACACCACCAAACGCTTAGATCAACTGGCAGAAAGTTATTTCAGGTTAACTAAAGGTCTCAAATTTAAAACTTGAGAACACAGCAGCATAAAATGGTAGAGGCACCGCCTAAAAACATGGTTCAGTCAAGCCTAGAATCCAGATTAGTCTAGACCGATGGAGTTCCCTGTAATAAGAAGTACACAAGAAAAAGCAGCATTTGGCTTACAAAAACAAATGCCGGCTGCAAGCAACTTTACAAAGTGTTTTGCCCTTTTTCATCAATGTTAGTATTCTTTATTTTCAGTTAACTTTTTTGTGTGGGCCATCTGATATATGCACAAAACAGTAAAGGAAATTATGAAGGAGATATCTTACTTGTAAACGAGTAAAACAGCAATATAAAGATCTTCAAATGTCAAATCAGCCTTATCTGGTTGATTCATAATACGGTCAAAAACCCGATCTGTTATCTTCCTTATTTGCCTGTGCCTCCACTCCTTACCTGTGTTAATCATCGACATAGTTATAAAAAGCAAAGGTATCATATATCACAACTTTAAATGAAGCGTGCTTTAGCTCATGGAGTAAAAAGTTAGGGTTTCACATTATAGTACCTTCAGTTTGTTTATCTTAAGCTTCTTTGTATTCAATTAATCAAACTAATCTTAGCCACAGTGAACATTGGGATTATCGAAAACAGTGTCTGGTTCTCTTGTTTTCTCTTTGATATCACTAATATATACAGTGAATTAGAAGGAACAAACAAAACAGAGAACTGACTTCAAGATTTCAGTCCAAAAGCCAACCCATCGGTTAATTTCAATAAGTACTAACATGGATTTAAACGTGCGAGGCATTTATTAAAAAGAAAAAAAATAAAAAACTGAATAGTTTCGGTACTTAACTGAATTTTTTGTGTGAGAACAAAAGGACAATCCAAGCAAATAGAAAAGTAGCAGCGATCGACAAAGAGAAAATCCAAAAGGGGAGAGAAAGAGAAGGGGAAAAAACATTTCAGATATAACTGAATCTGCATCAATAGGAGTAAAATACTTAAAATGAAACAAAAAAGGGGGAAAAATCGAATGAAGAAGAAAGGCAATTACCCTGAAGCCTGTCCAAGACTTGCCCCATGATGAAACACACTCTTGGCTATGGAGGATTTTGGAGATAAGGTCAAAAGTTGAAGGTTTTGAGGAAGAGGACCATTGGCTTATTACTGATATTATGATCTGATCCTATGAGAAGGATCTTTCATTCATTGGGAGAACCGTCACGTCACAAATTTGTAATCTTTTTTCAGATTTTTTATAAGTAACTTAGACGAAAGAAACAAAATTTTGTAAACCGCAAAACTCAAAACCAAAACTACTCGTTGTTTTGATCCGTAATGATCGGGCATAGGTCAGGGCATACCAGGGTGCGGAAAATATATAAAAGGAGAATGGCATGCAAGGATCTCTGATATGAATAACAACTTTGCTTATATGTAATAACAAGTACATGCTACTGTCCAAATTCTGGTAGTAGTTTCAGCAGCCTAAGCCTTAACCTAAGTAGAAGCAAGAAGGAGAGTGATGAACAATTACATTAATTTTTTATTGAACAACTTGATTGATATGAAACAAGGGGAATTGAGTCTTAGTTGTGGTAAGAAATCCTTCGCAACCAATTACGGAGTGCCACGATTGCAAGAGTGACAAGTGATACATAAAGTGATTTGGGAAGCTTTTGTGCAATATTGCCAACAGTTCCTGGCAAGCCTTCAATAGCTCTCACGGTTGCCAATGCAACCATGGGTGCAACGACCAAAGTCACAATCAGCCCTTGACTTATAACTGTGAATGTGTCCTCTGTCATCCTCTTTATGAACTCATAAAACTCATCACGGTCAATTTTTCCATCAGGATTCACATCACAATCCTGCAGCATAGCAAGAAATTGAAGTACCAACCATGCAAAAAATTGCTTCTTTATTTTGCATCAGTGTGAGTACCTTCATGACTTGTTTGACTCTATCTCTGGATGGAGGATCAAAATGAGGACCAGGCAAATGCTTATTGAGATCACTACAAAAACATATAAATTAAACAGCTAAACAACTTGAGAAGGCATATATGTGTGTGTGTGTGACAGAAAATTGTGAGCTAATAAACTTGAGAGAATCAGTTGTTTTTGTTACTTGTAAACGAGTAAAACAGCAATATAGAGATCTTCAAATGCCAAATAAGCCGTTCCTCCTTCATTCTTGAACCCTTCAAAAGCTTTATCTGTTATCTTCCTTATCTTGCTTTGCCTCCACTCCTTATCTGTATACAAGCAAGAGCATTATATATATATATTGCATGTCACAAGTGTCTTTGATCTGTTATCAGTTTGTTTATATATCTACAGCACCTTTATTCAATTACTGAAAACAGTTTTTTATTCTTGTGTTTTCTCTGATATATCACTAAGTGGGTGTTTGGATCCCATAAAAAACAAGCACTTTTTTTAGTATAATCTTGATTTTGATGAGCGCTTACCCAAACATATGTTAAAATTCAAACATTGATTGTTATGCTAGAACCATTATTTAGAGGACAAAAAACCATAGTTTTCATTGAGAAAAATAATGACAATGTCAAAAGACAATATACCAAAAATATCCTTCATTTAGTTGCAAACCCTCTTCTTCTTTTATAATTATCATATTAACTTATTTCTTTTTTAATAATTTCATGTGAAAAAGCCGTTATAATAACACCTATCCAAATATTTTTAATTATAAATTTTATTTCTTTTACAAAATCTATTTTGTAAAAACTGATCGAAACACACCATACACCGGCCACCAGACAGAAAGAATGAGATGTAAGAAGGAAGAAGCTATAGGCCATTATTACCTTGAAACCTGTCCAAGACTTGACCCATGATGATGAAACACAAATGAAAAATGTGGCTTCGTGTATATATATATATATATATATATATATATATGGAGGCTCGTACAGAGATAGGTGCTTACTGATATGTTACTCAAATCGATATTATGTAGCTAAGGCATCAAACTTTAATTTCTCTTCAAGGGATCCATAGAAGGATTCATAATAAGGTAAAGGACACTTCATGAGCATATATACCACTATTCTATAAAGTAAAGGATATTTCGTCTGTATTGCTATTCAAGGGACCCACCCTGTGAAAAATTCCCAATTTGCATCTCCAAAAATAATATATGAAGAAATAGGGTCTAAATACGAATATTCCCAAGAGTGGAGCACATTTTTTAACTTTTGCATCATTCAAGCCACAATGCCTAAAGAGTTTTGGTCGTGTGGAACCAGAACCAGTATTGTGAGCTTGAGATGTTTTTTTTTTTTTGATGAAATGTGAGATGGAGATTGAAACACAAGTTACACATCAGTGGCGTTAATGGGCCATTGGGCCAATTGTTATTACCCGCATTTATACCTGAAATATTAATGGGCCAAGCCCAATTTAATTTTACACGACCCCAAGTAAATTCTTATAGGGCTTAATAAATAATCTTGCGTTAATATAATATTAAGTATTTTTACCAATGGGGGTTATTCTAAGTGAGGAATGACTTGATATCGCTTAAACTAGGTCTTGAGTTCAAGTTTTAGCGTATGCAGAAAATTCTCGTTGAGAAATTCACCTATCATAGCTAGGTGCGCGATGTAGGTCAGATCCAAATGTAGTAGGGGCAAGCTATGGTGAATCGGGTGGACAACTAAAAAAAATATTGGGTATTTCTTGTATAATATTGAATATTTCTCAAATATTAATTCTTATAATTTTATTAATGTGAATTATTTTACTTCTTAAAAGATTAAAATTTATAGTTTAAAATTTAGGAGACTAAAATTAGAATTTATATAAATTTTGAGGTACCAAAGATTTTATTAATCTAATAATATTTTTGGACTAAATGTTTAAAGTGCCCCATCTTTGTAATTCATCTTTTGCCATAAGGGTATTCGTGTAAATTTATTATAATAATTCTTTAAAATTTCAAATATACTCACTATAATTTAATTATTTCAAAAGTGCAAACTAGAATGCTTCCTCACTTTGTCACTCTTTCTGTTATAAGAGGGCTGAGGAATTAATTTTGAATTATATAGCATATAATATTTTGATCTTATTTTTTATATATTATAAGTATTTTAATATTATTTATGATTCAATTTTACCTATAAATTTTTTAATTTGATACAATTTTACTTATAATTTTTTAATTTTATACAATTCTTAGTATTTGAGAAATAATATTATATCTAAAATTGTACTAAATTAAAAAGATTATGAATAAAATTATATCACAAATAAGATTAGAATATTTAACACATATGAAAAATAAAATTAAAATATTTGATACTATATAATCTATTAATTTTTTATAAAAATAGAAAATAATACTTTTACCTCTCCATAATATGGAGTATAACATATTGTAAAGATCTAATCTAACATTGATCAAAGGGTCAACAATTGAAGTGTGCACAAAGTGGTGCCTTAGTATGCCTATTCGAACTTATAATAAAATTTTTTTACTTAGCCTAATAAATATAAGATAGAGTTAGGTATCTAGTTATAAAATATAACTCATTTTTTTCATGTTGGGCACTGGGCAAGGGTTGCCTTGCCCTGCCTGCTTATGAGCACAATTTCTTTTATTTTTTTATTTTTTTCTCTAAATGTTATATTTGGAAGGAAGAATATGATAGTTACAAGTGACTAAAGGGTTATTTTAGAAATATGAGTAGTTAAGTAGGTAAGTTAAATCTTTTAATATTTATAACTACATTAATTTTTTTAACTTTACTAATCATTATATAATTATATTACAAATTATAATTGTTTATTATTTTTTTAGATGTTTTATCTTTGTCAACATTTGAAAAATTGATGTAAAGTTGTAATTACAAACTATTTATATTTTAAGGCTTTTTTTATATGTAATAGATTTCAAAACTTTAATTATTATCTTTTTATTGTTTTATTATTAGTAGATTATGGATATTATTTAACTCTTGAAAATATATTAATATGGTATTATTTTAGAAATTTATAATTACAGATTTTTTTTCATAAAATGAACATAATATCACGACTTAGGTATGCTCAACTCGCTCATACCTAATCTAAAATAGTTAGAGTTTTTATCGGATAAAATTAGATATTAAATTATAAAATATAATTTATATTTTTTTTAAACATGATACTAAATAGAGACTACCTTATCTATACACACCCGTAGTCAACAAGCATTATGACAACCCCATCATCAAATCTTTTAGCATCATCACGTTGGAAATGAGTTGATTAATTATTATATATTTAATTAATTAAAGTATGATCTAGCCATCTTTTCAGAAGTTGGCTTTATAAAACAGCCATCCCGCCCATCTATCTACATCCACGTGTATAGCTAGAAAAAAGACTTCAATATAATAAATCAAGAAAAATAATCAAATTAAATAATAAAGCAGCATATTTTACATGTGATTACTATCTAATAGACTAATATGAATGCTCACCACGAGCCAAGGAAAACATTAATCATGGTCAACTTACTTTCTATATGGATATATATGACCCATTCTTTACAATTTTTCCCCATCAAAGATCTTGAACCTCTTTTTCTTTACTTTTACTATTTTCCTAAAAATATTTAGAATAATATGTTCCTGGGTTACTATTTGCTGAGTTTATTTACTTTACTATTTTCAATATTATCAAGCACTAAAGCAGCCTTGAAGTTTTACTTAAGAAAGGGACCGTGAATTTAAATGAGTTTTGTTATTTTAATTTCTTTAAGAGTATGTATTTTTTAATTAAATTAAAGGGACATATACTACTGTATGTTATGAGATTATAATTATTATGTTCGAACTTGCTACCTTTCAATTATGGAAGAACTTTCATTCCAATAGATTACCAAAATTATTGACAAATAATTTTATGTTCAATATACTTTTTTAGCCTAATTCTTAATATAAGATATATTTAACTAATTTAATTATATTAAAAAAGTTAATTAAGTTATTTAATATATCATTTTTTCTAAAATACTATAACTATCTTCTTTAACTTTTTTCTTTTATTTCTCACTTGATTATTATTAAGAGAGTATTAATAAGGATAATTTAAAAAAAAATTAATAAATATAAAAAATTTATTTTATACTTATAATGAATATCAACTTCCAAATTGTATGAATGAGTACTTTTTAATATCTTATAGGTTCCTGGAAGTTTCTAATTGCGGAAAACTTAGACCACGTGCCTAAATAAAAAGTGTTGTTTTATTAGTTGACGGGGGTTGGTTCTTTACTCCTTCCTTCTTCCTTCTTTCCTTTTTTCCTTTAATTACGTAAAGCTTCATCATCCATTATTGGTTATGTTAATCATCAGTCAGTGTTTTTTATAGAGATAATGATGATATATAAATATATAGAATTCCGCACGTCTTGAGTGTTCGAAAATGTGATCCATATACTTTAACACATGGCACCCAAAGTTGCATAATCCAGTACTAAACTAACATCGTTTTTCATGATAGCTAGGTAGAAAATTCAATACAAATGTTTCCAAAAACCAAATGGCTTTAACTAGATTCACTGGAAAACAAAAAATTTCCATTGTCATGGACTACTCCTCATCCCCTGCATTGGCAGTAGCAGTAGTAGAGGCTACTGCAGCAACTGCTGCTACCCTCTGTCCATCACAGTCTACTGCCCCATTGATGCATTCGGAGGAAGACATCCTCTTGATATATTCGTGTATAAATGAGCACCACCTATGTAGGTGCACACTGAACTGAGGCTTATATCTCTCAATTTGTTTAAAAGTGAGCAAATCCTTTAGTGCGATTTTGTTTTCAGATACAAAAGTTGGACCAGCCTGCGCATTGAAGTGTATCTTTCCTATGTTGGACATTTCTGAAGATACAACAAACCGTTTGCTCCTCCCAGTTTTGTAGACCATCATAGCCAGCTCCAACGTTGGACAACTAGGAAAGAAATTATATACATAAATTCATATCATTTTCTTTTATCACTCTATACGATATCATAGCTAGGACCTATAGGTTATGGTATAAGAGTCAAACATTGATCACAGGCCCAGCAACAACAAATCTTTTTGAGATCATCATGTTGGAAATTAATTAATTAATTATCATATAGTCAATTAACTAAAGTAAAAGTCAGACATATTTTCAGAAGTTGGCTTTAGAAAACAGTGATCTCGCCCATCTACATCCACGTGTAGATAGAAAAAGACTTCAATATAATATAAAGCAACAAAAATATAGTGAACAAGCATATTTTACATGTGATATAATAAATAACTAGTGTGAATGCTCGCCACGAGCCAAGGAAAACCTATAGTCATGGCCAACTTACTTTCCATATGGACATATAAGACCCATTCTTTACAATTCTTCCTCAAAGATACTATTTTCCTAAAATTATTTAGAAAAATATGTTGTTCATTATTGTATATCTTAAATCTTATATATATATATATATATATGTTTGGCGAATATATATATAAGCTTTAATTCAATACTATCAACTAAATCAGTTTAAACGGGTTGCGAATTTAAATGAGTTTTGTTATTTTAATTTCTTAAAGAGTGGGAAGAGATATTAACACCATCAAATATTAATTAGGATCGAATTTGTTACCTCTCAATTATGGAAAATTTTTCATATTTATATATTATAAGATTATTGACAAGTAATTTTAAATTCAAGATACTTTTTTACAGTATTAGGACATGTTTAGTAGGTGAAAAGAGAAAAGTGGAAGTGTAATATTTCATTTTCCTCATTTGATACGATAGAAATAATTTCTAATTATACTTTAAATATTTTAGGCAATTTTTATTCTATTAAAAAAATTGATAATTGTGATGATCGGAATGAAAGTAAAATTATTTTGATCATTTTACCCTAGTTTTAAAATTGTTATATAACTTTAACCTTTTTCATGTTATATAAAACAAATATTTTAGATTATTTTATCTAAATTATAAAAAAATATACATAAATTCTATACTCATTTTTATCATAACAAATAAACTTTTAAAATTTATTTTCAACCTAATTCTATTTTTATTTATATTTTTATTTTTATAAAAAACTTTTCCATTATATTAAAGGTATCGTTAAATTGAAGTTTATAACTGTGGAAGGCTTAGACTACGTGCTGAAATAAAAAGGGTTGTTTTATTAGTTGACGGTGGTTGGTTCTTTGCTTCTTCTTCCTTCTTTTCTTTTTCTTTTTTTTTTTCTAATTATGCAACGTGCCTTCGTCATCCATTATTGTTATATTAATCATCGTTATATAAAGGTAATGATGATAATTATGATATATATAATTATATAGGATTCCGTACATTTTGAGTGTTGGAATATTTCTTATAATTAAGAATTTGAAGTTCCAGTTTGGGATGTCCCCCCCACGTGGTTCCATGTTGGCTCCACTAAAAAATGTGGGGGGGGGGGGGTGGGGAAATTAAGTTCCCAATCTTTTTTTTTTTTAAAAAAAAAAAGCATACACAAGGAAAGGGATTAGATATGATATTTACATTTCTGTAGCAAAATCTTGGATGATGCTATTTGTCCGGAATATTACCTCTAATATTAAATAAAAATATCGCTATATAAATAAAATTATATAGCAAAGTTTGCTATATAAAATAAAAATGCACATTATTAAATAATATTCCCTCCAATCCAATATTAAATCTGAGATCAGATTTGTTTTGCTATCAAATGATACCTCAATATTCTTTTTCAACATTTAATATTTTTTCCAAATTATTCTTATTATTGCATAGCTTTATAATATTCTCTTGGGGGAATTTTAGGAAAAGTCACACAACACAATAGTAAATAATAAACTTAATTAATATTTTAATACATGTTAATTAATTAATTAGGCCTTATATTTATAACCAATAAGAAGATATACATTACAATAAAATTCTTCTCTAATTTATAACAAACAAATGGTTGTGTATAGATTGCTAGTTACTACATTCATTTTAAATATAAGGCTTGTTTTGTAAAATCATATCATATATTAAAATTACTTACCTTCTCTATCCATAATACCAATTATAACTAGTTCATTGAAACAAACAAAAAATTAGTTGCATCATTAAAGTTATCTAAAATTTGTTCTGGTTTTTATTTTTACTCCTAATATACACCATAATTTTTTTTTAAAAAAAAATATACACACACTCTCTCTATCCCTTATTGAAGATTGATGAGGAGGATAAATTTGAAAAAAAAAAGAATTAGTACTACACAAACTCTTTGCACAATGAATATAACCACAAAATAGATCGGGTGAAGTACTTAATAAATAATTAATGATTGGTAATATTAAAGAAGAGTAAATTAAAAAAAAATTGATATTCTAACTAAACTATTTTTTATTGGTATGTTTTAATCAAAAAGGCCTTTTATTTAAAAGAGATCATAATAGAGATAATAAAACTTTTTGAGACAGTTGATAGATGTCTTGATTCTTTAAGATTAATGTTCTGATTTTGGACTAGGTATAGTGCATGAAAAAAAAAATTATTAAAAGAAAGAAAATCTATTTCAATCATCTCTCTATTTCGTGAGATCATACCGTATCCTTTTTCTTACGACCTAATTAGCATCGTTTTTCATTATGTGTACAAAATCCAAGACAAATGTTTTCAAAAATCAAATGGCTTTTAGATTTACTGAGAAACAAATTTTCTGTTGTCATAGACTAAAATTTCAAATTATTAATATATTACTATGAGTTCTTTTTTCTGCTGTCATAATGATTTCTAATCTTATCTGTCAAGCATAATTAAATACTCCAAGCCCCATAATCAGGTGTATGTTTTAAATCTTTGAATAATAATAAACTTTTTATCAATTCCTTATTTTCAAATATTTAATAATTTGACTGGTTTTGCTTCTGCATGCCATAATTTAAACAAAGAAAAAGAAACCATACTTAAAAAAAAAGCAAAAGAAAACGAACAGAAAAAAAAGAAAGAAAGAAAAGGCAAAAATGATCAAAAGAGACCATCATAGTATGTCTATATATATAATTATTTATATAATTATATTTGAGTTAACTAATCACCTGCGAGGACAACCACTCCAAGTTAATTAACTTAAAAACCACTTAAAACTGAAGTTTCTTGGAAACAACAAACTGAAGAATTTCCAGTCAAAATATAAAAAATCAATTAATAAAATAATAATATCGTCATCAATCCCTTCAAACAGAAGTCATTACTCATTCATTATACATATATAATAAATAAGCCCATGTTTCGCTTCTAATCTGTGTGCTTCTCTTTCTGTTCTGTTCTCCCAATACAGCAAACTTAATTAGCTTCTAAAAATGATCCCTAACAACAATCTTTCTTCTTTCAAATCATCATCAGTTCAGCAGTACGATCATGATCCTTCTTCATCAACGACCACTCTCATGGTGATGAATACTGTCTTCTTCACTACTTCAAACCCTAACTGCGACACTGCTTCTTCGCTTGAGCAGTCTCTGAGTAACTCCAGTGGCACGGCATTTTCCGGTGAGCATGAAGATCACACCATGAAAGCAGGTGGTGGTGATAGGGCTAATAACAATAATCTTAGTAATGTGGAATCTGAATCTGTTGGGCGTGAGGTGAACGCGCCACCTAGATGGAGGAATTACCGGGGCGTGAGGCGTCGCCCATGGGGGAAGTTCGCGGCCGAGATCCGGGACCCGAGGAGGAACGGCGCGAGAACTTGGTTGGGGACATATGAGACTGAGGAGGATGCAGCTTTGGCTTATGATAGAGCTGCTTTCAAGATGAGGGGAAGAAAAGCCAAGCTCAATTTTCCACACCTTATTGGGTCGGAATCGGACCCACCGCCGGAGCCGGTTGACAAGAAGCGGTGCCACTCGCCAGAACCTTCATCGCCGACAGGTTGTGCATCTGAGGATAGTGGATCTCAAGGGTCAAGTAAGAAGAAGAACCTCACTAGTCTATTGAACAAGTTAGCAACAAATAGAAGCCAAGTCAGAAGCTTGAAATAATAGTGTTGATGACGATAAGGAAGGCAAATTATTTTTTTTTCCTTCCAAAAAATAATTTCATGTAATCGTGTTGTTGTCTCTAATTATGATTTCGTTTTTCTTTTTTGCACTTTTGAAATTGCGATTAGATAATATTCGTCTATTGCCATTGGAACACTATTAATAAGAGTTTATTCAAGCAAATCTTTGATTATGATTTGTAAAGAAATTCTTTCTATCGAATAATCATTTTTTCTATTCCATATCTATTTAATTAATTTAATTATATTAAAACAATTAATTTAATTAAAATAATATAATTTTTTAAATACTATAATTATCTTTTTTAATGTACTTCTTTTCTATCTTTTTTTTAATTATTGTTGATAGAGTATTAATATGAATAATTTTAAAAAAAATAATAAATATAATATAAATAATAAATCTTATATTTATAACTAATATCAATTTTCTAATTAAATTAACGAATATTAATATTTAAAATTAGAGGCACTTTGTTAAGTGTAATAAATAATAGTTAAAATTACTACACCTCATCTATACGTAGCAGCGAAAACTCATTTTTAACCGACGCCAAATATAATATTTTGTAATATATAGTGACTCTTCGTGTTTGAGAGAGATTATTTTTTGGTCATTGATGGGTGATATTCTTGTTTAAAAAAACAAAGACGTGGTTGATGCTAAAATCAATAAAAAAAATTCATTTAAAATACCATTAAATTCATGTGTTATAGTTTATCATCATGTATTTTTTGAAGGAAGCATCAAAAGATAAACACGCTTATGACTTATCATCTATAATATTCTAAATATAGTAGGTTATTTAAACCTGGAAATATTTTACTTTCTTAATCAAAAGTAAAAGAAAACTTATTAATTATTTAAATATTTTTTAATTAAATATCTGTTGGTATTTTATGAATTTCAGAACTTTTGAGATAGGTGCTCTATTGGTGTCAAGTTTGGCCTATTTGATGGATTATAATTTTATTACATAATTTTTATGTTAAAATTAAAATTTAAAAAGTGTTAAAATAAATTAAATAATATTGAGTCTGTATAACATATTTGAATTTGGCTGATCGAACATTGATTGAAGGGCCACCAGCACATGCGCGCACTTGAGCATGATACCCAAATCTTTTGGAAATAAATGGATTAATTGTTATATGATATGTTAAATTAAATAACCAAACAACTTTTTCAAAAGTTAGCAGTACAAAATAGTAATCAAACATACACGTGTGGCTGGAAAATACCTCAATATAATTCTTTAATAAAAGCAATAAAAACACATAAATAATAATTAAAAAACCACAATCTTTTTTTCTATAACCTTTGGCCATCCAGAATCATATTACTAAGCATGAGAACAATTCACTAATCTAAATTGAGATTTTATGATTAAGATATCCCTCTTTAAGGGTTTTTTTAGCAAGGTAAAAATTGATCTTCAATTCTCTCACTTTATAATCTAATTGGTCCATCACTTGATATGATGTAATGGGGACAAAAGTGACAAAGATTTTATCAAAGAGAATCAAATCAAGATTAAAGCATTTAATACAGATAGTTCAAACAATTTCAAAATGGTAAAACAACCATATCTAATTCATGACTATTTTTTTTAAAAAAAATATTAATTATGTTAAAAATAAATACGATTTAATCTCATTTCATAAATGATAATCAATGAGTGATTTAAATTAGCCGGAATTACTCCTGATCAAAACAGACATGTGTCACAACCACACAATGCACCAGCTTGATGACGTGGCGCTGTAAATTTTTATAATACTAAAACAAAATAATAATTCATTAAATCAATATTTATTGCTCACACTAATTTAATAATATTATTAAATGAGCGGTTATTACTTATAAGTTAATTGGTTAAATAAATACTAAATGTACTTAATTTGAGCCCTAGTTGGTTTGAGAAACAATTATTTTTGAGTAACTATTCACTTGTTATGAATGGTTAGAAAATGAAAAAACATGATTACTGTAGGTTTTGAATAATTAAGTGATGAAGTTAATTAAGAGACTGTGTATCACATGGAGTTTGATATAAGCTATATAAATTATATTATTTATACGTTGTGAATAGCATTGGCTTGCACTATATATAAATTATGAATAGTTTATTTTGTTGAAACATATAGTATGTTTCATTTTTCAAATTCCAAAATAAATGCATAGAAATATATCTAGTAAAATATAAAATCCCTCTGATCCTAAATGTAACAACTACTTAATTAATTTAGATAGATTTAAAAAATTAAATAAATTAATTAATTTTAACAAATGTGATACAATCTCCTTAAAATATATATGTATGATAATAGATTATATATGATCAATTTATAAGTTAGATAAATTAGTTTAAAAAAATAATAAATATAAAAGATAAAATAGATTTAACTATTATATTTAAGATTAAAATAAACCTTTTAAATATTTCTTATATTTAAAATTAAAAAAGTTTAATATAAAATGTAAAATAAGCAATATTATTCACAAGTCATCATCTCTAACTATTTAACCAGATTAAATTCGAGTATTGTTCGGCTCCATTAGAAGTAACTCTTCTAAATTTTTTTTTCCATATTCACATGGACTTAAGAATTCGTGTTTAAGCAGTTAAAACTAGCTCATTGCTGTGGAAACGTGTTTATTTACTTACCAATACAGTCAAAAACTTGTTTATTTACCTAGAAGTATCTGGTTAATTAAGACAAAGTTATTATTTTTGAAAAAAACCGTTGAATATTTACTTAAGTGCTATTTCACTTTTTTTTTTTGAATTTTTTTTGAGCTTTTGTGTATGTTGGTTGTTGAAGATTCAACACTAAGTACCACTAATTACTAGTGCACTTTAGCTTTCAAACCCTCAAACCTACTCAATTACGTACAAGCAGGGTCTTAGTTCAACAATGTACTGTGGTAAAACAGTTTCCAAATTAATTAACATATTTTAATTTGCTTTCACACTGAAAAGCAGTCAATCTTAGTCTATTTATAATAATAGATATATAAATATCCCCCACGAGCCATGGAAAATATATATGAGGCCATTGTTCAACTACTTTCAATATATAACTAAAATTATAATTATTATTCTATCTAGTTCTAATTATAAGAGTTAGTTAATTTTTAAGTAAATTAAAGAAGCTAAATTAATTAATTATAATCAAATATAATTTCTTAAGATAAACTTATATTATATATATACTTATCAATCTACCCCAATTAATCAATTAACTCTTATATTAATTATAATTAATTAATTTATTTGATTTTATTGATATATCTAAAAAATTAATTACTTTTTATAATTAGGACATAGGTTGGTTACCCATCGATAGATGCTTTAGAATTTCGCGAAAGATCTCAGTAAGTCTCGAGATCAATGTCGTGAACATTTTATTTAGAATATAGCATGTGGTCAACAAAACATCTCATGTAGATGCATATGGAAAACATGATATATATATATATATATATATATAGGCACTTTACAAGGTGAAGATCTAGAACACTAGTTGAAATTATTCTGATTAAAAAAATTATATTTTGTTAATTCTTTTATTAATTGTGCTCAGAGTCGTGATCTATTATTAAATCTTAATTATTATTTTTATTTTAGCCAACATGTGATAGTCATCATTATTTAGTTTTGAATGAGATGTAATATTTTGTGGTTGGGTGTTCAAATATTTCTTATAAATATATTTTATGCCAAAAAAAATCTCATGTCATTATCTTTTTCAGTTGGTCCCCTACACGTGCCGACATTAAAAAAACATTAATCCCTTTTCAGTTTTATAATTAATAGACCGACACAAATTGAAAAAAAAAAACAGAATTACTAGGTCCTATGAAAAAAAATTATTATAAAAAAAATCTATAAAATAATCAAATAATTAAGTAATCCTAATAGATTTGGGGGTAATAAATTCCATTTTTATAATTACTAAGCTACCTTTATACACAAATGACAAGTTACTAAAAACATGGTGATAATTTGAAGTGGCGCAAATGACAACTGATGTTATATGATGATAATTTAAAGTGGTACAAATGATAACTGGAATATGCGATACAATCTCCAGTTATCATTTATATTATTTTAAGTTGTTATCTCTTGCCCCCACAACAATTATCATTTATGCTATTTAAAATTGTTATCACATGCCTAAATATTTATTATTTATGTATAAGGGTAACTTGATAATTGTACAAATCGAATTTATTACCCTAATATTCCTTGAAACTATTTAATTATTTAATAATTTTACAGGATTTTTTATAATAAATTTTTCTCTACGGGACTTCTGAGTAATTCTTTAAAAAAAAAAGGTCTGACATAAAATTTGGATATAAAAGGAGAAAGGTTTTGAAATTTAATTAAATAAAAAATAAAATTAAAATAACTTTTAAATTAAAAATACTTAAAATGTGAATTGTTAAAATTTAATTATTAAGACATGGACATTAAAAAATTGTTTTTTTAATGCTACCGGATGAATCATGTCCGTGGAGATATGATCCGTTCTCATCATTTTGGACTTCTCTAAGAAATAATCGCACCCATGACCTTATAATTCATTCTTTTATCCATGACTATTTAATCAGTTAGATTGAAGCATTATCATATCTAAGTGAAAGTCACTCTCTCAAAAGCTTATATGATTCGTTTACATGACAAGAAAAGAAAATTTCACTAATGGGTTGAATCTAATAGAATGACCAGATTAATCTCTTATAATATAACGAATGAATATTTTAAATTATTTTTTTAGAGATATACTTATATTTAGTACCTAAAAATGCATATTAAACAAAATTACCTTCAAAAGGAAGATAAATATGTACAATATATAATAATAAGCTTTATCCTATTAGATAGTAAAGCCAGTTGTATGGATTGTATAGTGCTATTGTACTATGTTAAAAATAAAATTTTTAGATAAGTTATTGCCCTAGATGTTCTCCTTAACAATTTCGTTAAACGTTCTTTTTAATCTTTCTCTATATTTTTTTATAAGATTCTATATTACTTGATTTACTATTTTCACACATCCAATAGCCTTTTCTAGACGTGTCTAGACGGATGATGCATCGTATGTGCGCAATAAAAAAACAAAATTTCAACTAAAATATAAAAAGACTAAAATTTCAAGTGTAGTGGAACGAGTTGTATTTGTCAAACATGGCATAAGGCTCTGAAAAATGAACAAAATTCCTACTAAAATATAAAAAGACTAAAATTTCAAGTGTAGTGGAACGAGTTGCATTTGTCAAACATGGCATAAGGCTTTGCAATTTTTGTTGTGAGAGAATAATGAACTTTTAAAATTTTGACTGGCGTTTGCTTCTGCCATACTGCTCACACAAAGCAACTGACCAACGAGAAGTTTAATGATTAATTTTTAATATTTTAAATAAAGAGAAGCCATTATAGAATATAATTAATAATTAAGTCTTTATCACAAATAAAATAATATTTGTTTGAATAAACCAATTACACGCGATGTGAACCACACCAAATTATAATTCATTAACATCTGTAGTAGTTTCATGGAAACAACAAACTCAAGAATAAAATAATATGACCATTGACCAATCCCTTGAAACTAAAGTCATATCATTATCCATATAAATGCATAAGCCATGTTTCACTGATCCCGTGTGCTTTACCAAAATGATGAACCCTAATTTCGAATCAATTCAACAATACCTGATTGAAGAAGATCCTTCTTCCATGACTCTCTTGAATGGCTTCTTCATCGCAGACAATCCTACTTTGAATCTGAACTTTGTCGACGCTGCTTTGCCGGAGCAGGGTGTTAGTAACTCCAGTGGTACGGTGTTTTCCGGCTTGAATGATGACAAATACGCTATGAATCCAGGCGGTTGTTATGATGATAGGGTTAATGGTAATAACAACACAGGATCTGTGGTGGCGTGTGAAAAGAACGCACCACCAAGATGGAGGAATTACCGAGGCGTGAGGCGGCGGCCATGGGGGAAGTTTGCGGCTGAAATTCGGGACCCGAACAGGAATGGCGCGAGGACATGGCTGGGAACCTATGAAACGGAGGAGGATGCAGCTTTGGCTTATGATAGAGCTGCTTTCAAGATGAAAGGTAGAAAAGCCAAGCTCAATTTTCCACACCTCATTGGATCTGAACCACTGCCAGAGCTGACAAGAGTAGTTGCCGGACAGAAGCGGCGGCGCCCTCTGGAAGAAAAGCCACCGGCTGGTCTACCGAATAAGTTAGAAATGGCGTGAATGAAGTATTGGGTCTTTTCTATTTCTCTTCTCCTCTCTCTCTCTTTTTTTTGCCTCTTTTTTTCTTTCTTTCTTTCATGAAAAGATTTGACTGGTCTAAATGATGTTGATTTAGTGATAATTATTTACTTATTAAATAAATAAGGAATACGCATTCGTTTGAATAACTAGTAGTATGTAGGGGTATATATGGATAGGGTTAAACTCTGCCCGGTGCCCTGTTGAAAAAAGTATAGGCTATATTTTATAGTCTAATATCCAGCCTTACCTAGTGCCTGTTTGGCAACCACTTCTGGAAATCAATTTTGGCCAAAACCTCAGTTTGGGAAAATTTCACACAAACATCAATTTTTGTCCAGAATTGATTTTAGGCCAAAACCTCGGTTTGTAAAATTTTTTGCCAAACAGCCATTTTCGTCCAAAATTGATTTTGGGCAAAACCTCGGTTTGAAACCATGGTTTTGAAAAAGCTATTTTTCAATAGATTTTGGAACTTGAAAAGAGTTTATAGATTATCTAATTACTATTTTACCCTTACTTTTTTCTTATACTCTCTCTCCTCTCTCCTCTCTCCCTCCTCTCTCCCCTCTCTCTCCTCTCCCCTCTCTCTCTCCTCTCTCCTCTCTCTCCCCTCTCCCCTCTCTCTCTCCTCTCTCCTCTCTCTCTCCTCTCTCTCCTATTTATTCTCTACCCTCACTCCTCTCTCATACTTTAATCAAATCATACCCTTTTTAATAATTTATTAATATAAAAAGTGATTCTACTATTAATCATCCAAACATCTCTATTTGCAAAATCTATTATTCTCAGAATCTATTCTTCCCAGAATCTATTCTCCATAATCTATTCTTCCCAAAATCTATTCTTTCCAGAATCTATTCTTCCCAGAATCTATTCTTCTCAGAATCTATTCTCCAAAAGCTAATCCAAACACACCCCTAATAAAAGTCTTAACCATTTTAGGCTGGACATGCCCAAATCATGATGCTATGTTCATATTGTGAAAAAAATATACAATTATGAACTTCTAAAATAATATCATACTCATATATCTTCAAGAATTAAATAATATCTATAATCCACTAATAAAAGGATAACAAAAAAATAATAATTAAAATCTTAAAATCTATTGTATATAAAAAAAAAATAACCTTAAAGTCTGAGTAGTTTGTTATTATAATTTTACATCAATCTCCCTAATGTTAACAAAAATAAATTATCTAAAAAATAAAATAAATAATTATAATTTATAATGTATTTATATGATGATTAACAAAGTTAAAAAAAGAAGAAGAAAAAGTTAATATAGCTATAAATATTAAAAGATGCAAATTACCTACTCATATTTCTAAAATGACACTCTAGTCACCAGTAGCTATGATATTCTCCATTCCAAGTATAGTATCTAGAAAAAAAATAAAAAAAGGGATACTTATGGGCATGGTAGGGTATGTTAGCCCCTGCCCGGTGCCTAACTCAAAAAAACATAGGCTGTATTTTATAACCCGATACTTAGCCTTACCCTATATTTATCGGGTTAAACAGGACTTTTTTATTGCGGGTTCAGATAGATATATTGGGCCGCAGGCTTTATGCACACTTCTAGCAGTATGGTCATTTTAGCAAAAAAAAAAAAGTAAAAAATAAAAATGTAGTCATATATAGTAATTAAGTACGAGGCTAACTCAATTTTCCTAATATATGATCAATATCATGAATTAAGACAATATAACATGAGAGAACATACAAATGATGTTGATTAATTAAATGGCTATTATTTAATCGGTTAAATAAATGAATATTAAAATGTGCTTATTGTGGGCATTAGTTGGTTTGAGAAATAATTTTTTTTTTCACGCAATTATTCACTTGATAGGATTATGAATTGTAAAAGTAAGGATATAACTAACAAACTGCCTCCGATGTTAAATATCATTAAAATAAATTTTAATTCTCATATCAAAACTTTTTTTTATAGATACGAATTTGATAATATGTGTATTTATTTGATCATGAAGTAATAAGAGCATGAGAGAATATAGGACTTGAATAGCCCAAATGAAATGATGTTGATTATATAAAGTATTCATTATTTAATTGTCAAATAAATAAACATTTTATATGTTACTTCAAGCAGCAGAGATTTTGACCGTTTAAGTATAAAGTTTTAAATTTAAGCCTATATGAATATAAAAAATATCTTTAAAAAAACTATCCCAGTTACTATAATTTACTATAATTTGTAAATTAAATTTTGATATTATACTTTATATTGATTTCAGTTAGAAAATTAATAATGTAGCAGATTCATCTTGCTTAGAATTTTATGTTGATTTATATTCATGATTTGGATTTAACTATGTATTAACGATCAATCATTTCATGAACAAGGTAATAATTATCAGCTGTAATATGTCAATTAATATATAAAATTTATAATAAAATAAGATGTTTATAAATTATAAATACTCCCTCTTATGAGCAATAACTACCAAAATTTCTTGCTCTTGGATATAAGCTAATTCTACCCATTTTTAGGTATATTTAATACAAGCTTCCAATTCTACCTCCTAGTTTAAATCAATTGCATCTCATGAAAATAGTTGGAATAAAGTTTAAACATTAATAATATGGATATTAAAAAAATTAATTTTAGATATAATTAAGAAATTAAAATAACTACTTTCTTAAAAGCTTATGAAACAATATCACATTATTTATAAAATATGTCAATTGCGTCTTTCTTAATCAATTTAATTTGTTATTTCCTTAAAAAAAGTACTTGTATTTCTTTTTTTTTATTATATAAAAGTTTAGATAGGTTTAGTACCTGTCTCCTACCAATACTAGGACATAATTCTAGGATTTAAAAAATATTTACAAGAGACTTACGAGATTATCTACTAAAGAAACCTTCACAATGACAGTAAAAATCAAATCTATATCTTTATAGAATACGAATTTATTTTTTATTATCTATATTAATTTTTATTGATAAATTATTCGTATTTTATCACCAATAAACTTTAGCTGAATCCTACAAAAGTTTGCCTTAAAACAAACAAAGCCCAAGGGATTTCCTTTTCTTTTAATTTTTAATTACAATAATTAATTCAAGGCTCTGTTTGCTGACCTGTGGATTCCTAAAAGCTTTCAAGGTCAAAGGATTAGATCACGTGCTGAAATTATTTCTGATTATAAAATTTTGTTGTAGGCAGCTGATTGTGGGTCGTTCGTTCTTGTCTTTCTTTTTAGTTTTTATAATGCAAAAGCGTCATCATCCATTATTACATCATTCAATTTTAAAGGCAATTTTGGATAATGATGAATAAATTTATAACACTTCACTAAAAAAAAAAATTATAACAAGAGAAGGCAGGCAGTGTGTTATTTGATTTCTAACGCATCTGAAAGTTTCAAATTTCTGATTTGTTTAAGTTTTAAAAAAAAGTAATTTTTACGAAACATTATTTCATTATTTAAATATTTTATAAAAATAGAAGTTATTTTAAATTTGATTATAAAAATAAAATTAATTTACTATATTTAGTGCTTTTGAGATTTTATAATATTTTCATCAACGTCCTGAATTTGATTATTTTTAAAAAAGTATTACAATGAGTTCTAATCTTTTTTTGTTAAATATATGGCATAAGCTAGCACGCCTTCAATATTTAATATAATGAACTTTTTATTAATTAAATAATTTAATATAATATTAATAATTTGCCTTGTATTACTTGTGCCTTATAAAACAAATTTAAACAAGGGACCAGTGAGCAGTTAAATTAACATTATATCATACACAATTACATATTAAATCATGATATGTAGATTTTTTATATATTATTTATCTTATAGCATGTTCTTTTTATTAATATTGTCATCAATAATTATATATAAATATATTAATTATAATATATGACTGAGTACCGAAATTATAATATAAAAATATAATTAACCTGTTATGCTTACAACTAAACAGCATTATTTTGAGTTAAGCCATCGATCACATGCTTTGATTGATAAACGCTCCAAATTAACCTTTTCTTTTGTTTATTTGACATTCTCCAGATTCTTCATTTAAAATTTAAAATTAAAATTTGAAGTTTCATGGAAACAGCAGACAACAAGGAATAAAATAATGTATCATTTTTAATCCCTCCCTCAAACAAAAGCCACGGTATATAAATAAGCCGTGTTTCATAACTCATGTGGGCTTCTTCTAACTTCTATATACTCTCTCAGAGAACCTATTAGCTTCTTCCAAAAATATGAACCCTAATAATCTTTCTCCTTTAGATTCAGTTCAGCAATACCTTCTTCAAGATGATCCTTCCTCTATGATTCTCATGAATGTCTTCTTCATGCGGAATAATAACAACCCTACTTTTAACCCTAGCTGCGGCCTTTCTTCGCCGGAGCAGGGTGCTAGTAACTCCAGTGGCATGGCTTTTTCTGGCGGTGACCATGACAGCACAGCGAAACCTCCTGGAGGTGATGACGATAGGTTTAATGATGCTAACAGCAATGCAGGCGGGTCTGTGGCGCGTGAAAGGAACGCGCCGCCAAGATGGAGGACCTACCGAGGTGTGAGGCGGCGGCCATGGGGGAAGTTCGCGGCTGAGATCCGGGACCCAAAGAAGAACGGGGCGAGGATATGGTTGGGAACTTATGAGAGGGAGGAGGATGCAGCTTTGGCTTATGATAGAGCTGCTTTCAAGATGCGTGGTAGAAAAGCCAAGCTCAATTTTCCACACCTCATTGGGTCGGAACCACAACCAGAGCCCACGAGAGTAGTGGCTGGACAGAAGCGTCGGCGCTCACCGGAACCATCATCGCCATCTGAGGATGATGGATCACAGGGGTCAAGTAATAAGAGGAAGAACTTGGCTGGTCTATTGAATAGGTTAGCAACAAATGGGAATCTAAGCCACAAGCTTGAAATGGTATTCATGAAGGCATAGCTCCTTTCTTTTCTTTTAAATACGAAAATCATGGGTTGAATACGAAAAGGTTCAATAATATCTTGACATAAAATTATTTTCTCGATCTTATGGTTCCAATGTCGACTCTCATGAACTTTCTTTTCTTGTTTTCTATATATGTTTGCTATTCATTTTTGTTTAAAGGATAACTAGATCAATCTTTGAAGGCAAACAAAACCTTATCTCTGGATGTGAATATTATTTTATTTTCTCTAGTTCGATAAGAATTTTCATCAAGTGGAATTATGATGAGATATTTAACAACAAAATGCAACATTCTATGAATGATGAGATAAAGAATTTATATTTCAAATTTTCTTATTGGTTTAGACTGCGAGACGATTTTTCCTTATACAACCTTGCAGTCAAATCAGAAACAAGAGCATAATTATTGTTCTCATAGCATGCTGTCATAAAGGCTGCTAATGTTACTCTATTGACATGAGGATCCATGTCTAGTAACTTATGAAAGAACATGGCTGCCATGCCTACTTTTCTCTCGCTACTTAGTTTCCTGATCAATGTATTAGCCGTTCGAATCCAGAGTTTTCGTTCCAGCCTTTCGAGGATTACCATGGCAGAGCCACAATCATCTATCTTGCAATACTCATAAGCCAAAGTGACCCGAGTAACTTCACACGGGATAAGCCCTTTTTCTATCATGGTGTCGTACAAAAGACGCGCTTCGTCAAACTTCAACTTTTTGCAAAGACCACTTATAAGAGCGCTATAAGTAATACTATCTGGAGCACAACCATGGTCACTCATCCTATGAAAAAACTTCATAGCCAAGCTTAAATTTCCTTCCCTACAATACCCACATATCATGGACGTATAAGTTTCCTTTAATGGAACTAGTCCACTTCTTACAGCTTCATTGAAAAACATCTCACTTTCCTTCATTCTCTTTTGCCTACAGAAGAATGAAATTAAAGTGGTGTATGAATAAATGCAGGCTTGAATGCCACTCTTCACCATCTTATTCAACAACACCAAAGCTTGATTAATATGTCCCTGTTTGCAATGTTGAGTAATGAGAATAGTATAGGTGACTTTATCGGCATTCAATCCGTGATGAAAACCATTCTTGAGCAATTTGCAAGCCTCTTGTACCCTTCCCTTTTTGCAAAGACCATCAACAATAGCATTATATGTACATATGTTGGGGATAAAACCTTCATTGCTCATTATATTCATCAATTCATATGCTCTATCGAAATTACCTTCTTTGCAGTGTCCATCGATAAGTGTCGAGTATGTGTTTGTGTTTGGGACTAATCCCTGTTCCTTCATTCTGTGAAGCAGCATTTCCGCCCGGTTCAATTTGCCATCTCTGCAATACCCACGTATCATTGCTGTATAAGTAAGGACATTCGGCTTGTGATTTTCGCTCCGAACAAGCTTAAGAAAAAGTCTGAATGCTTTCTCAGTCCACCCTTTCTTGCAAAGACCATCTATCAATGCTGTATGTGTATACGCATTGGGTTTCCAACCTTTATGAACCATCTCTTCCAACATTTCAAATGCTTGTTTGACGCTTCCCCGTTTACATAAACCTTCAATCATCGATGAGAAATTAATCAAATTTGGCTTCAAACCCATAGCACTTAGTTTATGAAAATACCAAGATGCTCTATTTGTGAAACCATTTTCACAGAAGGTTCTAATTATTAATGTAAATGTTGTATTATCAATTACAAAGCCCTTCTCAAGCATGGCACTTAGCCACCTATCAGCTTCCAAAATATTAAATATTTTACAATATGCAATAACCATCAGCTTATAGCTTGTAGAATCTAGGCGAACCCCTCTAACAGACATTTCTTCGAGCACTTGTTCTGCAAATTCAACCAACCCCATTTCGCCCGTAACCTGCATAATCCAATTCAATGTTTGGGTACTGGGAATCAAACCTTGATTATGAATTTCAATCACCATATCTACAGCCTCCTTCAACTTGCCAATCTCAGCGAAAATCTTTACCATAGACCGCAAAACTTCATGGGCTTTCTCGAAATTTCTATTCCCAATTAACGACATTGAACAAATGATATAGAGTCGCATAAAATGCCGAAACTTTGGAAATACAATTGCCCAATTCAAGAAACTCAATGCTACCATCGATCCAGCTTCACTTGCAAGTGAAGCAACCACCGTAACTGCTTGCTCGTGAGTCAAGGAATTCACGTCCACGTTGAGTTGAAGCCTTGGATACAAAACTCTCATGTGGGCTTGCTGATAGTAAGAATCACACACTAATGAGGACACCATTTTCACAGTTGATTGAGAAGCAGGAGGAGATGTAGGTTGAGCCGAAGAGGAGGATGTAGTATAAGTATTTGGGTGGTATTGTCTGCATAAAATAGAAGTGGCTTTGCAAGTGCACAAGAGTTTCTGATGAACGCCATGATTTCTGAGAATCAGAACGGAAAGCATGAAAATTGACTGATGTTCGTCGCGGACTATGGCATCTCACTGAACCATATAAGAGAAAAATGCCCCAACCCTGTTCAAAACCAAATATTGACTGCCGCGGAGTCGCTGAGATCCCAAACAACGATGTAGACTTTATTTCTATAAGAGGTTAAATTACACAAAATGCCTCTAAACTTTAAATATTTACAAAAAAAATGACCATTCAACTTTGAGGAGGGAACCACTAAACTTTCAGTTTTATACTTTCATATGTATAAACCCAATAAGAATTAATTATATGCCCCTTTGATCTTCTTGCTCTGTTTTCATTACAATAGAAATTGAAAAAAAAAATGTCTTTTTTACTCGTGCCGTCCTTAATATAAATATTTATTAATTTTTTAAAATATATTAAAAAATTAAATTAATCAATTAATTATAAATAATATAATAAATAATTAAATAATTTAAATTGATTAAAGAGTATATAATATGAATTCTTATTTAAGAATTATGTTTAGTTATAATTAATTATTTTTTTTAATATATTAAAAAAATTAATTAACTTTTATATATTAAAAGAGTGAATATTTAATTCAACTCCATCCCAACGGCCAAAGATTAGATCTTCTAAATCTCTCATAATGTAATAATTTTGGTATGAGATATACTTATATTTAATATATAAAAGTATTTTAAATAGAATTGTTTCTAATAAAAGAATATTTATATTTAAAAAAAAATCTCCCTGTAAATAATTAATTTATATAAGATTATATCGAGCGTTTCGAATAGCCGCACAACAACGAATTTAACTTTGATAGAAGTGTGGGTGCAAAGATAAATGAATGTCCCACTATTTGTAAGAATGAAAGCTAAAGAAATTTAAAAAGTTGAATATGATCTTGTTCAAGACTTGTGCTACAACTACTACATGAATAAATCAAAGTAAGAAAATTATTAACGATATCATTTCACTTCCACCAAAATAACCTTACAACCTTGTTTCTGGAACTTTGCAAACATCATTTCAGAGTAAATAACTTGTAGTAACAATATAAAGCTTCTTAAGGGTATATCCGATGTATCTAGAATACTTCCAAGAGGTACAAGATTCATCAAGTCAGATCAGTGATCAAGCTGCACAAACACTAGTTATAAAATAAAATTAGTGAAGATGATGAACAAACAATTGAGCTGCACAAACGATTTGAGGATGTAGTGTGTGTGTGTGTGTGTGTGTTTTGCATAGGGACACATTAATAATATCAAGGATTAAACAACACTCTTTTGAACTGAGGGAGGAGGCCAAGACAGTCTTCTTTGGCTTGTACCATTATCTTGAGGGATCTCACCTGCTTGGCTCTCTTCTCCATCTGCTACTCCTTGCTGACCCAATTCTTGCCTCCTTATTGATTCGTTTTTCCATGGCGGTGGAGTGACACAATCAGAAACTCCTGGGAGTCTCTGTGAGGGATCTCCAGCTGGAGTCCTTGGCCCGAGGGTATCGCAATAACCCACTCTCAGATTTTGAAGAGTTGCGAACGATTCTCTCATTGCTGACATGGCTTCAAAGAACCGAGTGCAAGATGCCAAAGCCACTGGGATTGGCCGAAGCATTTCCTAACATAAGAACATTGGAATTTAACAAGGTAGTCAAATGTAAATGAAACAAAGAGGTAGGAGGGCCTTCAAGGACTAATGAATGAACAAGCCACAAAATGGTGATATACAGTTGACATCAGCTAGCAATTACTTATTTAGCAGAAAAGATAACATCAGTTTCAGAAAAGTTGAGATGATTGCTTTGTTTGAATGGAATTTGATTGATTCCAGAGCACACAGTTGACAGCCATTGCTAGTGATGCAAATAGTATCAAAATATGAGTTGTCACTATATCTACAAAATCACTTAATCTGAATTTATCAAATTAAAAGTACAGCTGTACAAACATACCCCCCAGACAGAAGGAGGTTCCTTAAAATTCTGACTCCAATGGAAATCTGCCACTGATGCAGTCAAGGCACCATAATCACTAGCAGCCTTCATCAGTAGTTCAGAGAATTGTTTCTGCATAAGTTGAAATATTTGACGTAGCATTAGAATTTGGCATTCCTATGAAAATCACACTCAATAATACTCGACAGACATTTAAAGATAATTTCAACTAGCGTTCGAAAATAAACCAATAAAACAAAAGAGAATCAGCTGATTATCAGACACTTTTACCCATAATTTAAAAACTCCAATATATACAAATTTATAATCTTTATTTTCATTCATATTCTAGACTGAAACAATTCACAAAAAGCATTTTTTATGTTATGCTTTTGTAAAGGAAAACTCCGCCTATGCATCCCAAGCCCAGGTAAAGGAGGAGGGTTGTGTTAGGCCTCGACAGCCAACGTAAAACTTGTCGAATCTTATAAACATGGACATACGAAGAAATTGCGCTAATACTAGGTCGTTGCCTGTAAGTAACGCGCTGTATGGCTCGAGTACAGTGAGAAGTGAGCAAGGGCCGCTGCATCGTCGCGAGGATGTAGTGTTAAATGAGCAAGGGCTACCACTCTCTTATAGACAAAGGCGGCTAAAGAAACTAGTTCAACAGAAAAAGATCAGATTTGGTACTTTGAATATTGGAACTATGACCGGAAAAGCGTGGGAGGTGGTGGGGGAAATGGTAAAGTGAAAGATTAACATCTTGTGCCTTCAGGAAACTAAATGGGTTGGAGAAAAATCTCAGGAATTCAATGAGTTCAAATTTTGGTACACAGGTAAAACAGGTACGAGGAATGATGTTGGTATCATTGTGGATAAAGAGTGAAAGACGAATGTTGTGAATGTTAAAAGGATTGATGATAGAATTATATCTTTAAGAATAATTGTTGGTAGGGATACAATCAACGTTATTAGTGCTTATGCACCTCAAGTGGGAACAGAAACACATCTTAAGGAAAAATTTTGGGAAGATTTAGAGGGGCTGATCCAAAGCATACCACTTACTGATAAGATTTTTATTGGTGGGGACCTTAATGGTCATGTTGGTAAGGAAGCAGGGCAATATGCAGGGACTCATGGTGGTTTTGGTTTTGGAGAAATTAATAATGAAGGGCAATCTATCCTTGAGTTTTCTTTAGCTTATAACCTTAAGATTGTCAACACGTGCTTTAAGAAGCAGGAGGAGCACTTGATCACATACAAGAGTTTGGTCCACAGGTCACAGTTTGATTTCTTTTTGGTAAGGAGTCATGATAGAAGACTTTGTACAAATTGTAAAGTGATTCCAGGGGACGGAGTGACAACCCAGCATAAGTTAATGGTCCTTGACATGTGTATTAAGTGTAGGAAGGAAAAGCAGCGACAGGTTTTAAACACAAGAGTCAAGTGGTGGCAGCTAAAGGGGGAGAAGAGAGAAACTTTTAAGAGAACTATGTTAAATGAAAGGATTTGGGAGGCGCAGGAAAATGCTAATATTATGTGGAAGGAAATGGCTGAGAAGGTCCGAGCGGTTGCTAAAGTAATTTTGGGAGAATCTAAAGGTTTTGATCGACAAGATAAAGAGACTTGGTGGTGGAATGAGGACATACAAGTGAAAGTTAAGTCCAAGAGAAACTGTTTCAAAGCTATACACTTATGTAATAATACCGAAAATTGGGAAAAGTATCGTTTAGCTAAGAAGGAAACTAAGAAGGCGGTGAGTACAGCTCGTTGTAAGGCGTTTGAGGAATTTTATAAAGAGTTAGGGAAAAAGTCGGGAGAACGAAAGATTTATAAGATTGCAAGAAACAGGGAAAGGAAATCGAGGGATTTGGATCAAGTACGATATATTAAAGATGAAGAAGGCAATGTTTTGGTTGCAGATAGTGATATTAAAAAAAGGTGGGAGAACTATTTTTACAAATTGTTTAATGACGAGGGAGGAGGGTTGAGTTATGAGCTAGAGGATTTAACAGGAGAAGTTGAACCAAATTTGGCATTTTACCGTAGGATCCGTGTTGGCGAGGTTAAAGAGGCGCTTAAGAAAATGGAAAATGGTAAAGCTGTTGGACCTGATGGTATTCCTATTGAAGTTTGGAAGTGTTTAGGTGAAATGGGGGTGGTGTGGCTTGCTAAACTTTTTAATGTGATATTAAGTTCTAAGAACATGCTGGATGAATGGAGGAAAAGTACTTTAGTTCCTATTTACAAAAATAAAGGGGATATTTAAAATTGTGCAAACTACAGGGGGATAAAGCTTATGAGTCACACTATGAAGTTGTGGGAAAAGGTAATTGAACACAGGTTGAGATTAGAGACTGATATTACTGAGAATCAGTGTGGTTTCATACCAAGTAGGTCTACAATAGAGGCGATTTATTTATTAAGGGGGTTAATGGAGAGGAACCGGATTAAAAGAAGAGACTTGCATATGGTCTTCATTGACTTAGAAAAAACATATGATCGAGTGCCAAGAGAGGTTCTTTGAAAAACTTTGGAAAAGAAAGGTGTACGTATGGCATATATCAAGGCAATAAAAGATATGTATGAGAGGGTAACAACTACTGTAAGAACGTCTGGGGGCGAAACAAAGGATTTCCCCATAAGGATTGGTCTACATCAGGGATCAGCCTTGAGTCCTTATTTATTTAATCTAGTAGTGGATGTTCTAACTAAGCCTATTCAAGAAGAAATCCCTAAGTGCATGCTTTTTGTGGACGATATAGTTCTTGTAACAGAGTCAAGAGAAGAGATTAATTTCAAACTTGAGTTATGGACAAGTATTTTAGAGTCGAAGGGTTTTCGTCTGAGAAGAAGTAAGACTGAATATATGCATTGTAATTTTGATAAGAGACAAGTTAGAAGTAACTTGGAAGTCAGATTGGGAATTCAAGTTATTCCACAAATCGATAAGTTCAAATATTTGGGATCAATGATGCAGAAGGACAGTGAAATTTTGGAGGATATTAATCATAGAATTCAGGCCGAGTGGTTTAAATGGAGAAAGGCTACTGGAATTATATGTGATCGGAAAGTACCAGATAAAGTAAAAGGAAAATTTTATCGCACTGCTATAAGACCACCAATGCTTTATGGAAGTGAATGATAGGCTTTAAAAGGACAGCAAGAGCATAAAGTTGGGGTAGCTGAGATGAGGATGCTGAGATGGATGTGTGGGCATACAAGAAAAGATAAGATTCGTAATGAACATATACGGGGAAGAGTTGGAGTGGCACCTGTTGAAGAGAAAATGGTAGAGAACCGTCTTAGGTGGTTTGGACACGTGCAAAGAAGGCCAAGGGATGCGCCGGTGAAGAGGGTGGATCAAATAGTATGGACACCGGTTAAAAAGGGTAGAGGAAGGCCAAAGAGAACGCTCAAAGAGGTCATTGAACGGGATCTTCTGGTCAATAACCTATCTAAAGATTTAGTTTTCGATAGAGCACAATGGCGTCGTATGATCCATGTAGCCGACCCCATTTAATGGGATAAGGCTTGTTGTTGTTGTTGTTGCTGCTGCTTTTGTAAAGGAAAGCATTAATACATTTTGGCTAAAACTGACTTGGTTGAACTGAACCAATCCGGTCTTCAATGATTGTTCAGTTGAGTCACTTTAAACAAATCATATATTTTTTTTTTAAACAATCATTGGTTCGATCCATTTAGGTTTCATTTAGGTGCGTACAGGAGACCCAAAAGTGGGCCTGACCCTCCCTAAATCGTGTGCATATCAAGAGCTTCTTCATGCACAGGATTGTCCCTTTTACCCTCCACTAACTTAGAAAGACGAGATATGGACATATCAGAGTCTACAATCATGTTGTAACAGCTTCTAAATTTACTGAATTCCGCATTAGGATTTTACGATGCTGCTTTTATCAACATTTATCATCCAAGTAATACCAATAATCACACTTCAGACTAATTCCTAGAAAAAGAAGAAACTAAATACCAAAATTCAGGTTTCAACAAAGGGATCAACAAAAATTGTATATGCACTAACCTGATATTCTGCTTCTACAGGAATGCAATCAAGTGAATAAGGTTGCTGTAAGCGAGCTATAATGCGATCCTGCCGATTTTTAAGTAATTAGGAAAAATTAAGACAAGACCAATTAGTATGGAGCTTTTGTCTAAATGCTTATGTAAAGGCAATCTCATGGAGGAAAGCAATGGTAGCAAAACGAACAAAGCAAATTACCTTATTTTGAATTACATCTTTCAGTATAGTTGTAATCCTTGCCAATGTCTCGATCTTCTTTTCCATTTCACTCACATGGGTCAAATGTGAAACATTTTTATCATCCTAGAGAATTCAAATGCCACAAAATCAAAGCAAATTGAACACAGGTTAGTAAGCTTTCCAATCATTATGTAAGAATTTCATTCTTCATCTGTTTTTAATTAATAGAAAGACCAGATTTGTGGTGACTGGTTCAGTGGATCTTTGTCAAAAATCTAACCTTGCGACCTTGAAGTTCCACTTGCAAATCAGCTATTTTTCTTTGTACAGTAGTTAGTTCTCTCAGAACCCTGGTTAAGTCTTCACCCTTTTCACCTGTAGTAGAGGACGAATTAAGAAGTTCTTCCTAAAGAAAGAAGAGAAAGATAAGATCAGCCGGATAAAAAATTTGATCCATCCACCCTACAAATTGCCAAATAATAGATGCATCTATGCCATAAGCATGAGCTTTTGTAAGATTATCTATCATGGCTACAACGGTCTAGATAGTCAGTGACATGCATGATACAAATAATACATAAATATACAAGCAGTTGTTATCAAATTATCAAAAGCCTTAAAGTCACTAGGCTTCAAGAGTGTTAGTAAGACTATGTGATCCATATGATGTAATCTGAATGTTAATAGATTATATTATCACATTTCTCTTGGTAGATTTGTTTTTCTTTTCACATCATCTTTTTTAGGTAACATTATGAAGATCCAAATGATACTTACATGTCCCAAATTGGTGAAGAATGAGGGAGCTTTATAATCTCAATTTCAAGATTTAACTGTCCCTTCGCCTCCCTTCTCTAACCTTTCTTTTTCTTTGGATTCCTTCCCTTCCCTTCTCCTCCCATCTCCCAAACGTACCCAACATTTAATTAGACTTATTTTATGGCACAAATGACCTGGATTCTTCTTTGCCAACCAATCGCCAATTGAACTAAGCTTCAGGCATAAAAATGACTCTCAAAACTGAACCAAGGACAGGAATAATGGAAAGGTTGGGGAATTTAGAGAACGCTAAATACCCATATCCCCACAGTATCAAAACCATGCCCAGTGGGTCACGTGATTACAAAGTCATAGAACAGAACATTTGTTTTTGCATTGTATGAAATCATTAGTTATACTAAAAATAAAGTTCAAAATCAAAGCTTCCCCAACAAAGTCAAAAATGAAAAAATAACAAGCATTGAGTCGATTCAAGAAAGTGGATTTGTATTATGAGGCGGCTCCCCTCAAGTCATCCTTCATACTTAAATTTATAATGAAACGTTATCATTTTAGCCAAGTACACTTGGCTACATTTCCCCACCTCTTCATTTGGAACATGGAAAATTTATGTCAGAATCGATTCACTTATTTGCAACCAGAATCTCATTCTTATAAGACTGACGCCTCCTCAGGCTAATCCAAACTATCATAATTAGATTCGAGTCAAATCTTCCTCAACGGTAATTTTGAAAGAAAATTAAGCTACTACTAATCCATAAGTGACTGAATAGTAGCCACAATCCTTTACTCCTTCTTCCCAAGAAACTTATCCAATATCAAAGGTATATGTCTACAGAACCATACAGGTTGAGTATATATGGTGACTCTGCTCCTTAAATTTCTGTTTTATTTGTTGGGTAATTAAAAAATGCAGTATAAAGTTTAGTTCAACGAAAGACAGAGATGTAAAATCAACTTAACACTAACATGTGCGTCTCGAACATAGACATTACCATGTACACTATTCAAACATTATCAATTCCATAACAAATCCCAGGTTCCGGTACCTCCAATTAATTCTGTTCAAATCTAATCTTCCATTGTCGCTACTGGGTTTCTAAAGTATGAAAGCAGAATTGTTAAAATCAGTAATTTGACCCCATAAGAGGTAGAAAACGCACCTGAGAAGGAGGAGATGAGACAGAGAAACCAAGATCGGAGGCAATAGAAAGAGCGTCTGACATACCCCCAATGCGTCTGATGGGCTTCCTACCAACCCAAGTAGAGTCACCTCCCATCGACATTTTGAAATACGAACACTGTAAGAGGAAAAGAGATAGTGTCTCTGAATGAAGAGAAATTGGGTTTGCTTCTTCAGCGTAATGCTTCAATTTAAATCACCAAAACGGAAATTTGGTAAAAGCTCAAGGGCAAGGTGGGAAGTTTGAAAAAGAAAAAGCCTTCAAAATTTCGAAGTGCCATTTGGGTATTCCAGTGGGTAGGGAAGGGCACCCCAGGTAAAAGAGAAGAAATAAAACAAGGGTATGGGAGCGTTTGATGGACAGAGTATATTTTGATGGAAAAGACGATGATGCCGAGTTGAAGGAGAAGAAAGAAAAGATGAATTGAAGCCAGAAGGAGGGTAAAATAGGTATTGTAAACGTAGGAAAATAACCGTCCTTCCATTTTTTGAGAAGAGTTAAAAGTAAATTGAAAATTGAGAAAAAAATATAAGTAGTACTAAAATAATTTTCTTTTTATTAGTAAAAAAATCTATCAACTAATCAATTATTTATTAAGGTAATAGATGGCTTCCTTAATATAAATTTAAATTGTATAAACAGATTTATTAAAAAATATGAAAAATATTTAAATTTTAAATTTTAAAAGAGATTATACATATGATCAAATTATAAATATATATATGTATATATACACTAACATTAGTGGTTACAAAATACTCCAATGGTTTTTCTTTTATAAAAAACAACTATCAAAATTACACAATTTAAAATATGAGTTAAAAATAATAAATATATAATATATTTATATATACTTAATTATACTCTTATTTATAAATAGGTTATATGAGAGATAATGAAAAAAAGATATTATAAAGAGATAATAAGTGAAGTACTTAATAGAAAGATTAGTTTAAAATTTTAGATAAAAATAATTTGTTTTGATATATATATATATATATATAAAAAGGAGAGACCAAAGCTTGAAGCAAAGGTGGTAGAACCACAAACAAGACAAATCACCCTATTTTTCCAATTAGTAAAAATACTTTAATAATTTGTTTATTCTCTCACTTGGCGGTTACAATTGGTTTTTTTAGGTCATTTAAAAATGTTAATAAATAAAGGAATGTATGGTCTGAAACTTCCGCAGCATGGCTCAACTTTTTAGTAGGAATATTAAATTGTTAATTATTTTAATTTATCTATTTTGTAGGATGTGCAGCACCACAAGTCGGATAATTTAGCATACTTTAAATAATATTGTCAATATTCAAATAATTTTCCGTTGTCTCATTTTTTTTTACAATTATCTAAGATTGTTATGTGTTATTTAAAAATAACATATTCAAAAATCCATAACTTCACAATTCCCCCTATGCTTTCGTAAATAATAAATTAATAAATAAACTTAAATTAATATTTTTGATAAAATTAAGGATAAAATAGTACCCAATATATTATCTTATTTTTTATATTTTATTAATATTATAATCTTATTTATAATATAATTTTTTTTAATTTGATACAATCCCATCTACAATATTTTTAATTTAGTATAAATTAAAAAATTATCGGTTGGTTTGATATGAGGGATTTTGGGAGAGGGGAGAGGAAAGGGGGAATTTTACTCCCCTTCCCTTGTATGGGAAATAATAATTTTTAGGAGGAGAAAATTTTTTCTCTCCCCTTCTTAAGATTTACCTCCCCTCTAAAATTTGGGAAATTTAGAGGGACGATACAATATTTTTATTTATAATATTAATATATCTATAATTTTTTTAATATATTAATATTACCTATATATTATATTTTATTAAAATATTCTTAAAATAATATAAGGATAAATTTATTTATATAAAAATAGTTTTCCTCCTCTCATTTCTTGAAGCAAATAAGGTAATATAAAAATCTATCCCCTTCTCTCTTTTAATATTAATTCAAATAAGATAATAATAAAGTCTCTCTTCTTCCCTTCCCCTCTTTTAAAATTCCTCCCTTACTTTTCTTTCATTGAGCCAAACTCACCTTATAAGTTATATTGGGTGTTATTTTATTCTAAACTTAAATATGGAATCTCTTACATCCTCACTCACCCCGTTTGAAATAATCCACTTTTCAAATATACAATATGTAAAACTAAATAATTTCATCAAAAATTTAAAATAAATCTAAAAAAAATCACTGGGAATTTAAACCCTTTTTTTAGTTAGTAGCCCACACAAAAAAAAACGTAAATGGGGAGTTATGATCATGGGAGGCCCCACAAATAAAGCATGAGAAACTGAATTAATTCATTTTTGTCTTTTATTACGCAGAGAAGAGAAGGTAATTCACAATAATACCTTCTTTTGCAGCAACCATCAACGAAGACAAGGCCACCACCTCCCTAATATAAAACTAGGCTATGCTTTAACTTAAGAGCGAAACAATATATAACTCCTTTTTAATTAGAATCAAAATATAAAATTAAAAAAAGTGGTTCAAATAGTGGTTTAGCTTATGGCAACCTACAGCAAGTTTGTGAATTGGGTCATAAAACAAAGCTTTAAAACGAGTTTATATTTTGTCAACCCAACCTATTAAATTTATGACAATTATATATATATATATAACATGTGCTTAAGAAGCTATAACCTCCAGACTGACTCCTCATATGTATTTATTTGATTCCTACTTGATCTCCTGAAGGAAATGCCAAGAAACATTCTATTAGGGGTATTCACGAAATGGGATAAGACTACCAACTCAATGGATAGGGATGATATATATACATATATATTCTTTCTGAGGTTGTTTCAATCCTAATTGAAATATGATAGAAATAAGACGAGACATCTTGAATTGAACTTGATAAATGAAAAAGAGAGAGAGTAAAATGTAGGAAATTGATCTAAAATTCTTACACTCCTCCACAACTTTTTGACACCATTTTTAGAAATGGATCATAATAATGTATATTAATATTAATAATATAAAATATAAATTAATATATAGATAAGTAAATTAAAAAAATATATGTAAGATTCCACTTATCATTTCATTTAATCTCTATATTTTTTGTCCAATATACATTCGTGTATCGCAGGGTATCATACTAATTGTTTCTTATAAAAAGTACTGAAGGGAGTAATAGTTTAATAATCCCTTCGATCTTATATATAAATAATGCTTTTGTGTTTGTTAAAAAATTTAATATATTTTTTTTATTTTGATATTCATACTCATCCTCTTTATAAATAATAGTATATTTGAAAAAAATTATATATCTTACATTTATTTTTTTAATTAATTTTCTACCTCAACCAAATAGTTCTATTGGTATAGCAAGCACATGGTATAATGCTTATTAATTAGACTGAGAAGAGCTCCTTGTCCTAAAATTGACAACGAGATTTTAAACATTGTTATGTATTTAGTTTGGATTTGTCATTTGTGTTACTCTTTGCTAATTGTGAATTTGAGATTCTTTAGACTGTCCTTAATCGGTTCTTATTTTGGTTACATATATATTAATTAAAACATGATTTATATAACAAATCAACAAGACGATGAAGCAAATCAACAAGGAATCTGGCATCTATAATAACATCGGAGAAACCGAACTTTTAAACCATCATTTAATATTTTCTCCATCTTATTTTATTGTTGTTTCTTTACTTTTATACGTAATGAATATTCTGTGCCAAACTTCCTCAATAATTATATATAAGTCTGATCTCACGTGTGAATTTCTTTTATTTATGGCATTGAATTAATTTTTGTGCGTCTTATTTTCGAAAAGGTTGGCTAACTCATACTCATCAAATATGCTCGATCTATCAATCTTGTCGTAGAATTTGGATATTTCCGTACACTTTTAGATTCCAGTTCTAACACAAATAATACTCCCTCGAATTTTTAATATAAGTATTAAATAATTAATTTATAAAATATTAGTTTCTTTAAAAATATTATTTTTAATTTTGTGTTATAACTAACCCTTGATAAAAATCTCATTACCCTGTGTGATTAATATTAAAAAAAATTAAATTTAAAAGATAAAATATATTAAAATTTTATGTTTATGATCAAAATAAACTTATTGTCTAACATCTAATTTTAGTACCCAAGTTAGTGTTAAATTATTTGAGAATATTTTAATTATAAGCTAAACGTTGAAATTACAAGAATTTGTAAGCTCCAATTTATATATATATAAAAGATTCCTGTCACTGTACTACAAAACTATTGATATTGCTTATGCTCTGGCCATTTAGATGCTAAGCATTTGGAAGTGTTTTAACTTTACATAATTTTCATTTTAAACATTAGGAAAAAAATATGCTGACCTCCCATCAATTTAATTTAAATTAAAGAAACATTCCTTTTATTTTAAAAACCTACATGAACTTTTTTTAAAAAAATAAAATATATGTTACATAAATCTCCATTTTAGTTTTAAAACTTCCTCCGCTTCCATCAACCCAACTATTAATTTATAAGTGTTGAAAAGGTCTCAATGAGTAAAGAATAGTGTTTAATAGTTTAATTCTAAATGACTACTCAACTATAAACACTACCCCTTAGTTTAGATAGGAAGACAACTGGAGAGAAAAGAATATTAAGAATTTAACTTGTGATTTATGATCAGTACTCTCAATATAGGTATCCCATCTCATCTGTCATTAGGGTTTAAACTTAAGACTCAAGAATTTAACAGGCACACCGTTAGACTAATTTTATATTGATTATTAAAGTTGTTTCTATGAAAAATTCAGTATTTGTTTACTCTTATTTATAAAAAAATTGAAGAACACTTGGTTTGAATTTACTTGATGTTATTTGTTTACTCTTGTACTTTAAGGTGAAACTTTAATTTACTCATCTTATTTGTAAAAGCACAAGATCAGAAGAATGGGGAAATAATTATTATTTTATCTTGATCAAATGCATACATCCCTAAAATTTATATATCACAGCTTATTGATCACATAAAGCACCTAGCTAACATCAATATCAATTTAACTATACTATTCATGAGTCACAAAATGTACAACTTTTAGCATAGGCCGGGCTTCGTGAAATGCATAAGCTGGAGATCTAGTTGGAATAAGAACAAGATCAATGGAGAATCAATATTATAATTTCATGTGACCATATATATATATATTTATTTATTTATTTTGGAAGGAGACGTTGAATCCGAAGACACGAGAATGTGGAAGCAAATAGCCAATAGGCAGGCATATGAACATATCAACATGTATACAGCTCTTACACATACAATTTCTCTCACACCATAACCAGCGGAGATTCCCATATGTTCCCCATTTGTATTCTTCTTTTCTTCTTGTTTTCTATGCATAATGTGCCTCACATAAGTAATTGGAAGTATATTCATATCTATATATATATATATGTCCTTGCTTCTATCGTTCCATTTTACTTTACATTGTCTCCTTCAAGCTTGAGCTTCTTGTTCTTGAGGCTTGAGGGAGGGAGGGAGCGTTTTCAGTCATTGAAGTTTATCGAACTTATCAAGGTGGGTATGTTGTATAGGGTTATTACATATTAGTAGTAATTATGTGTTTGTCATTTAGGGTTTAATTGAATTAAATTCACTTTGCTTCTTCACAATTTTAAGCTGCAGTTTGTGTTGTTGGGAAGGGATTTGGAAGAAAAGCTCAGCGAAAATAATAAAGATGGAAGAAGAGAAATTAGTCGCACTTGATGCCATTATGAAGGAAGCTGTTGATCTGGTATGTTTTCTTCTTCTTCTTCTTCTTCTTTCTCTTTTTGTTTTTTCAGATTTCTTAATATATATGACGTGCTCTTAGAAGTATTTTTAATTTGAAATAAAACACTTCAAAGTTTCTCACTACTACATAAAACAGTTTTTTTTCTGTACTAAACTGTAGAAAGTGGTACCTATATTGTTTGCCTTAGCAACGTAAATTTAAGTCGAGTAAAAAGTTTTCTCAGACTGATATAGAAAATCCTGCCTGCAGTATTGTCTTGTTGAACTTTTTATAGCATGCTAGATGGTGGTTGAGGACTGGTGTGACTTGGTTAACTTTGTATTTGTTGACATGAATAGATTTTAACAATAGAAATTAAATGAATTTAATTCTCTTGCATTTGATATACTTTTGCAATTAATAAGAAAAATAGGGATGCCTACCACATCCTACTTTTACCATCTAGTATTATTTTCTTAAAACTATATATAGATATATAGATAGATAAATATTCTAATATACATCTTTTTTTCTTACATCAAACGGGTTTGAGCCTATATAAATGATTTTATAATCTAATTATATAAAAATTTTCTTATAAATGAGAGATCGTATGTTCCATTATATTTATAATATCATGTTGTTAGTATCTGTCATTCTAATTTTTTTAATAAAAGTTTAGGCTATATATATATGTATATGTATATATCACCCCATTTAATTTTTACTAATTGAGTTCCTCTTGGCTAGTTATACAAATTAAATTTTAGATGAGAGGTGTGGAAGATGATATTTTATTAATTTACTATTTATTAAATTTATTATGGGTAATTAATATTGCAGGAGAATATTCCTATTGACGAAGTGTTTCAACATCTCAAATGCACAAAGGAAGGTTTGAGCTCTGGAGAAGCAAAGCAGAGGCTTGGCTTGTTTGGATACAACAAGCTAGAAGAGAAGAAAGTTAGTTAATTATATTTGGAATTAAGTAAATGGTTTTTACATTTATTTTCTTATTATGTCTATGTCATAATTAATTTCTGATAAAATAATCTTTTAATTTAATTCCATAATTTTAAAAATGCTGCTGCAGGAAAGTAAAATCCTGAAATTTTTGGGGTTCATGTGGAATCCATTGTCTTGGGTAATGGAAGCTGCTGCTATTATGGCCATTGCTATGGCCCATGGAGGGGTAAATTTATTTTCTTCAATATTATAATTTCCTTTCTTTGTTTTAAATATCTCCTTAATTTTTTAGAGAAAATTGCTAAAAAATCCCCTATAACAAAATTTATTAACTAAAATTACCTGAAATTTGTGAACAATGTTGCAAAGTAGCTAGCAACAAAGAGTCATCCTATATGAGTTAGTGCATGTTTAACAATGCTGTGATAGAGGACAAAAAGCAATTCACTTGAGTAAAAATATATTCTCTTTCACATATGATATAACTTAATTTTAAGTAATTTACTCGTATTAATAAAAATAATTAAAAGTATAAACTTATCATAAAATTCAAAGGATTTTCTATACCATCCTTACTAACTAACTACTTTGAATTGTAATATCATATTAATTTATACTCTCTCACAATACCTTTATCAAATATGGGCAATTATTATATGAAAGAAAAGTATTTAATATTTCAAATGCCATATAAAAAACACTAGGAAGAAGATGCCCTATATATATGGGACGGGAGGAAGTAATTTTGATTACATTTAGCCTAAGTGGGGAAGAACACTTTAAGGTGAATGTAAAGCTGGATTCTGTGAGAGAGAAGTCAAGAATTAGATTTTTTTTTTAATAGTAAGTGCTCTTATTATCAAGACATTTTTACTTTATACGTCTTAAAATGTGCCTTAATTCTGTAGGGCAAGCCTGGAGATTATCAAGATTTTGGTGGCATAGTCATGTTGCTTCTCATAAATTCTACCATAAGCTTCATGGAAGAAAACAATGCTGGAAATGCTGCTGCTGCGCTTATGGCTCGTTTGGCCCCAAAAGCTAAGGTTTTTTTCTTGTTTCTCTCTCACCTCATCCATCAATCATCATTCAACAATTTACTTTTATCTGCACATTTGGTTAAGGGCCCATTTGTTTAAGATTTAAAAAGAAAAAAGCAATTTTTGTTTATCTAAATATGAGGAAGTTGCCATGACAACTTTAAGCTAAACATGAGTAGTTTGAAGAGGGACATATATATGCTGCCCTATTCCCATGATAAAAGATGTTTCCAAAATTTGAAATCGTGATCTCTAAGTCATGTATGACAACCTTACCACTGCGAAACATGAGGATGTGAGGGAAAGTTTGTTTTCAACTTATTTTGATAATAGCTCAAGGTTCTTACAACAACTCCCTCAAACCTTAACAAAAATCTCTTTTTTAATAACAAAAAAAAAAGGTCTAAACAAACTAGGCCTAAATTATATTCAGTGGTGTTCATTTGACTTGGAATCACATGTTTATAGGTACTGCGTGATGGAAAATGGAGTGAAGAAGATGCTTCAGTGTTGGTTCCTGGAGACATAATTAGCATCAAGCTTGGTGACATCATTCCTGCAGATGCTCGTCTCCTTCAAGGAGATCCTTTAAAAATTGACCAAGTAAATGAACAAGAACTTGATCCTCCTAAATGAGAAACTTTTGAATTTGTTCATGTTTTGATTAATGGAGACTTTTTTCTGGGTTTTTGTATATTTCAGTCTGCTCTGACTGGAGAATCACTTCCAGTGACAAAAAATCCTGGAGATGGAGTATATTCTGGCTCAACTTGCAAGCAAGGAGAAATAGAAGCTCTAGTTATTGCCACCGGGGTCCACACTTTCTTTGGCAAAGCAGCTCATCTTGTGGAAAATACCACACATATAGGACACTTCCAGAAGGTTCTTATTCAAAAACTGAATGTTGTTTTAGTCATAGTAGCAAATAACTAAGAAGTTGAAGAAATGTTTCAGGTTTTGACATCCATTGGGAACTTCTGCATTTGTTCGATCGCGGTTGGGATGCTTATCGAAATGATTGTGATATGGGGGGCTGACAAGAGAAGTTACCGAACCGGAATCGATAACCTCCTCGTGCTACTCATTGGTGGGATCCCAATTGCAATGCCAACTGTTCTTTCTGTCACAATGGCTATTGGTGCACACAAATTATCTCAGCAGGCATGTCAAGTGACTACTACGCTTGTTTGAAAGGCTTATTAGGTTATGAGTTTCAGCTATTTGATGAAATGATTTGGCTTTTTCAGGGTGCCATAACAAAGAGGATGACTGCCATTGAAGAAATGGCTGGCATGGATGTGCTATGCAGTGACAAAACAGGCACATTAACTCTTAACAAGCTCTCTGTGGACAAGAATTTGATTGAGGTTTGAATCTTTCCAGCAACATGTTACTGAAACAAATTATACCTAAAACTGGAGCTAGAGTACTGAGAAATTTGAATAAAATCCATCTTATTTTTTCAAATGAAAGTTTCGAATTCTGTGTATATAAATTCACAAAGAAATGTGCATATGGGACTATCTATGGCAGGTTTTTCCCAAAGATGTTGACAAGGATATGGTTGTACTTATGGCTGCAAGAGCATCAAGAACAGAGAATCAAGATGCGATTGATGGTGCAATTGTTGCCATGTTATCTGATCCAAAAGAGGTAATAGTTCAAATACCCTAACTAACTGAAGCATTTTGGTGCTTGTTTGGATTGATGATTTGAAGCTCCAATCTGGCTTTTCAATTGTGATTTTACGGTCTACGAAGTAATTATATGAGAGGAGTTGTCTCGGCTTGCGTGAATGTACTTATTGAAAGTAAATCCAAACAAGCACTTGGTCCTTGCAATCACTTCCAAGTTCTTCAACTGAACACTATATTATGAACTTGTTAAGAAAATAACAGGAATAACATGTGTAGAATTAGAGTTTGGCTAATCAGTTGATATTTTTCTGAATTTTTCAAGGCAAGAGCTGGTATAACAGAAGTTCATTTTCTTCCATTCAATCCAACTGATAAAAGAACTGCACTTACATATATTGATGATGATGGTGAGATGCACAGAGTTAGTAAAGGTGCACCAGAACAGGTACAACAGAATGTCAAAAACAATTGTGATTATTACAACACACCAAAGGAAAATTTGTTTGTGTTATTAATCCATTCTTATATTTAATGCAGATTCTTAATCTTTCACATAACAGATCCGAAATTGCACAGAGGGTTCACACCATTATTGACAAGTTCGCAGAACGTGGACTACGGTCTCTTGCGGTAGCCCGGCAGGTTTTAAAAAATTATCTTTTATGTTACGAATGGCTTATCATGTTGCATATATGTGTATTTACGTTGAAAAATATTTGAGTTATATAAACTTGTATGATTATATTAGGATGTAGCTGAAGGAACTAAAGAAAGTGCAGGAGGCCCCTGGGAATTTGTTGGCCTTCTTCCACTTTTCGATCCTCCTCGCCATGATAGCGGAGAAACAATCAAAAGAGCTCTGGATCTTGGAGTGAGTGTCAAAATGATAACAGGTATGTTTTACTAACTTGACATTTTCTTCACAACTAATAAAGTTTCATGCAAATGCCTTTTTTTTGGCTTTAACCAAAATGATCATTTTATGTTCTTTCACTCGAAAGCTGTATCACAAGAAAAGGAAGAAAGCCTCAAAAGCCCTTGTTGTTCTTCAATGTTCTTGTTATTATTAAAGAAGATTCAGTTCTTGTATGAAACTGAGGTCTCCTAGAATGAACTCAAATTCTTGCAAACATAACTGATATTCATGATAGTGGCTTATTCATCCTATACATCACTTTCAACAACAATCAATGACAATTAATAATCCTTAGTGCTAGAGTGAAGGCCCTTCATTCATCAACTTATATCATTAAGTGTGTGTTTGGATTGGACGCCAAAAGCACCTTTTGATCCAAACCAAGGTTTTTAGAGCAAATTAGCCAAACACCCATTAAAACTCAAAATCTATTCTAAAGCCCAAAACCATGGTTGCAAAGAAGCACACCAACCAAGCTTTTGACAAAATGTATTATCCAAAAGCTAATCCAAACACACCTTAAGGCTTATGTCTTGCCTCATATCATGCTTTTTTTATGAAAACCCTCTGCAGGAGATCAACTTGCAATTGCTAAGGAAACAGGAAGGCGTCTAGGAATGGGTACTAACATGTATCCTTCTTCATCTCTTCTTGGTGAACACAAAGGTCAAACACTTGAGTCTCTCCCAATTGATGAGCTCATTGAGAATGCTGACGGATTTGCTGGTGTCTTTCCTGGTAGGTGAAACAAAAATATTTAATACATTAAGGCTTTATATAATTTTTCAATGTTTTATTGAAACATTTCTGATCATGCATGTTTGTTTCTCTCAGAGCACAAGTATGAGATTGTGAAGAGGTTACAAGCTAGAAAACACATTTGTGGGATGACTGGTGATGGTGTAAATGACGCTCCCGCCTTGAAGATAGCTGACATAGGTATAGCTGTAGCAGATGCCACCGATGCTGCTCGAAGCGCATCTGACATAGTTCTAACAGAACCTGGATTGAGTGTGATCATAAGTGCTGTTTTAACTAGCCGTGCCATCTTCCAAAGGATGAAAAACTACACGGTAGTCCTTCTACTGTCAATTAATGCTGTCCTATGTTTTCAAGAAATATTCAGTTTGACCCTACTTGTTTCCATTGGTGTATGATATGTCACTTTGTCATACTGATTTTTAGAAACATTATACATTGTAAAACAAGGAGGATGAAGTTGGAGATTTAAGAAAGGATCCTAAGTTGCGTACAGATTTTAATTTCCTTCAAATTATCTTTTTCTGCAGATATATGCTGTATCTATCACTATACGTATTGTGGTAAGCATTTTTTTTTTTAATTTGCATATGGAATGCATGTAGCAGTGGATCAAATCATCGATCTTCTTTTCTTTTCTTCTTTACTAAACTTTTCATTAATTTCATATCGCAGCTGGGCTTTATGTTATTGACCTGCTTTTGGAAATTTGACTTCCCTCCCTTCATGGTTCTTATAATAGCCATTCTCAATGATGGTAGTATTATAGCAATTTTCTAACTCTATCTCTGTTCTTTGTGAACTATGTAAACACTGCAACAAATACCTACATGAATGCATATTTTTGTTTCTTGTCATCTTTCTAGGTACCATCATGACAATATCTAAAGATAGAGTTAAGCCTTCTCCAGCACCTGATAGTTGGAAGCTCAGTGAAATTTTTGCAACTGGGATTGTCCTTGGTAGCTATCTGGCTATAATGACTGTGATATTCTTCTGGGCAGCTTATGAAACTGACTTTTTCCATGTAAGTCCCTGCTTTCTTTCTTTCTACATGCTCATTTTATTATGCTTTGTATTGTCTTCCATGGAACTTCATCATGAAATGGAGCATTCTGATATGCAGAACCATTTTCATGTGGAGAACTTCAATTCAAACCTTTACGACATGGCAAATAAAGATATCGCCAAGGCACTGAATGAGAAGATGGGATCTGCAGTGTATCTTCAAGTCAGCGTCATCAGTCAAGCGTTGATCTTTGTAACTCGCTCTCACGGATGGTCTTACACCGAACGACCTGGTCTTTTGCTCGTTATTGCTTTCATTATTGCTCAGCTGGTACGACCCTTTTCTCAACCTTTTCATAACTTCCTAAGATACTGTCTCCTATAAAAAAACTTTGAAAATTGGTTAAGTTATCAATTTGAAAATTTTATTGTCTAGAAAGACCTAAATTTGAACAGGTGTAATTCTTCTTTTTGTACAACATATCTTTAACTATGTGCCAATAACTTTTGTTTTAAAAACTTCTTACGTATAGTTGAAGATAGGTTGTACACAGTTAAAGAAAAGTGACATTAAGTCCCCTGATAAAATTTCCAGACATATATTTTTAATAAATTTTTACAATTTTTTTTACTTGAAATACTTAATATACTTTATGTTCAATTTATTATTTTGAAAAGAAATATATATAATAAAGTTGTTGGAAACCACCTGTTTCCAAATCAATAACAGTAGTGTTTTCCTCTCCAGTTGCATGCACATCAACTTTTTCTGTTGTGTTTTCAAATTGAGTCCCAAAACACAGGATCTATTGTTCTACTTGGAAATAGCAATGATCATATTCTTAACCACTTAATCAAAATGGTTCTAATACCATATCCAGAATTACTTCAATAATTAAGTTTAAGCTTAGGTTGAAATTTTATGCTCTAGAAGAAAACCAATGAGCTTCTCCTTTCAAAAGCTTATTCTTGGATTAAAGTATCGTTATTAAAAAAAACACTTAAAGAACATCACTTAATCTTGTCATTTGGTTTTATGTGAAAATTTCAGTGAAATCACCATTACATTCTCCACAGGTTGCAACAGTTTTATCTGCCACTGTGTCCTGGCATACAGCTGGAATAAAAAAAATAGGTTGGAAGTGGGCAGGAGTAATTTGGCTATACAACATTGTAACCTATGTATTGTTGGATCCTATAAAATTTGCTGTCCGTTATGCATTAAGTGGAAGGGCTTGGAATTTGGTCGTAAATCAAAGAGTAAGTATGATCATATTTTCACTGGGTCTGATGACAAACTAGATCATGCTTATTTAGAACAATGTTATATTTTGTCCATATAATCAAAATAACTTAAGCTACTTACTTAGCATTGCCAAAAAATTATACACACTTTACTGTTTTGGCCCAAAATTATTGTGCGGTGTCTCAGAGTTTTGGTTTTTAAGGTCCCTAATTGTCAAGCTTAATAGTTTTGGATTTTAGGTGTCATTTTCCCCAATCAAACCAAGAATATCCCATGATAGTTAAAACGATAGTAAAACAAAGCACACCAGGGTTGAACCACACTTCAAATCTTATGAAATCAAACTACTCCCTTTGGTCCTTATTATAATAACCTATTAACAACATTATATATAAGTATTAAGAAATTAAAAAAATACCAAATACCACTTAAATTTTAAAATTTTAAATTAATTTGTTTACTACACTTATAAGCTATTGATTAGTCTTATAAATCAAATAACATATTTTTGTAGTAATTCCTTATTTAGAATTTTCAAATTCAAATGGTATTTTTTTTTAGATTTTTCCTAAGAAATTGAGTTTAAATTATTTTTTTTCCAAAATTTTGAAATTGCCTTAGAGGAGTTGTTTAGTTAGTTGGAGAATATCAAAATGGAGGAATTTTTTTGGGGGGGGGGGGCGAAGGGGATGGTGGTGGTATATTAATGTTTAAAATAAGAAGTTCCATATTAAAGACCATAAGGAAGGTTTTATAATAAGGACAAGAGGAAGTATAGAGTAAAATATGATTTATCTTTTTAATGCTAGATTCTACAAGATGAACCTACAAATCATGCAAAATGAACGGTGTTAATACGTATGGTTTGTTTATGTGATTAACAGACTGCATTCACAAACAAAAATGACTTTGGAAGAGAAGCTCGTGAGGCTGCATGGGCTGCTGAGCAAAGAACCCTCCATGGCCTTCAGTCTGCCACTGATTCAAAGATATTTGCAGAGAAGCACACATTCAGGGAAATCAACACACTAGCAGAAGAGGCTAAGAGAAGAGCTGAAATAGCAAGGTCAATAATCTTCATTCTCATTCTATTTCCTCTTCATTTTTATTCTTTTAATTTTCTCCTTCTTTTTGCTTAATCATTTTATTTATGTGCAGGATGAGAGAGCTTCACACTTTAAAAGGAAAAGTGGAATCATTTGCTAAGTTAAGGGGTTTGGACGTTGAAAATATTAACGGGCACTACACTGTCTAAAAGACCATATGTCCCTGATATATCTACCTTCATCATCATCCATGGCTTCTTTTATAAATTTACTCATTTTGAAAAATGTTGCCTTCATAATTGGCTATACTCCAAACAGTGAAAAGTCTACTATCATGTCTTTCTTTTCTGGCTATCACAATATGTTAGTGCTTCATAAGAATTGATTATATGATTTATATGTATGCATTCAATGGTGAACTTATGTTAGCATTTGTCTTTGCCTTTTGTTTTGCGATTTTGCTGAGTGAAATTCATCTATTTAAACTTATAACTACAAAGATTAACTTTTGTATTACCTAATGGGCTCATCTTTCTAGTTCTATACCTTGATGAGATTTATTATATCTGATTTGGATATTAAAAATTAAGTAAAAAAAAGAAGAAGAAAACAACTACAACAAACTTTATCCTACTAAATAAAGTCGGCTACATGAATCCCAAAAGATTATTATACTCTATCAAAAACTAAATCCTTAAATAAATTATTAACTAAAAGATCCCGCTCTATAATCTGTGATACCTAAAAGAACAATCTACAAAATAGTCTTGGGTCTAACAAGAGATGCATGCACGGAGAAGCTATTGACTTAAAAATTAAAGATTTGGGATCGTTTAACTTGGGTAAAAATGATATTTTAAGTGGAGCCAAATAACACCCAATACAAATAGGTATATCACATTCTTAAATCTACATTTGAGCATGTTAAGCAATCTCATGCTCTTGTTTCAATGGTTTATTATCAGTATGAGGGATTTTTAGTAGATTACATCAGGTAAAAGGACATTTATGAAATCAACAATAACTTGTAGTGTTCCCTTCTCTTCAGAAGATATGAACTCCCTCACACAAAGCTTGCATGCTTCAATCTTAGCTCATAATGTCCTTGAACAGTGAGGATCTCTCAGGGCATGACTCATTAAGCAAGTTCATCAGATCAACTTCTCTCAGTTTCACTAGGGGCTCTTCTAGAGGCTTGGAGACTTGCTGAAGTACATAATAGGAATTTGACAAATAGCTTCAGAAGGTAATTCAACTAAGTAATTGCTTAAAACAGAAGGCAAAGAAAGTAAAAAGGAAAAAAAAAAAGATGCACTTATCATTTTTAACCACAGGATATAACAAGCGTAATGTTTTGCTTGTGATGGGACATCCTCAAATTCATTATCCACAGTAGTTGAGCAAGACTTGACCAGACATAATTCATTCTCCAGAAATTTTCCAAATTCATGATACCTCCCGGTTGTCTCATTGGAAGTGTTGGATGTATCGCTTAAGTCTGTCAGAAAATGGTTGATCCAGCAGGAGGAAAGAAACCGCCGATGAACCCATAGAGCCTATTCAATATAAGCAGTGCGAAACATCTCAGGTGATGAGAAAATTACTGAAATAGTACAGAATGAAAAGTCAAACCAAGTTAAAAAAATAATTAAAAGAGACAATAAAATGAAATAGATTTTATTTTTATTTCTTTTAAAAAAGAACCATACATTCATTTTTGGTAAGCAAATAGAACTGGTAAAAGACTCGTAAAACTGAAACACAATAGGAATACTTGAATGGATAAAAGTTTTCTTCAGGCCAGAGCATCTTTACCCTAAACTAGGTTTACGAGCAGGAATAACTCTACAATAAGCCCAAAATACACAAAATTATTAATTAAATTAGATAAACACCAATGATTCTCAGCAATACTATTGAGCTTCAAACATGACAGTTGTCAACTTAAAATCTATATATATATTTCAATAAACCATGAGACATTGGCCAAGAAAAATCACGAGACGATCTCCAATCCTCATCATATCCATACTCATCCAGTTGTTAAACAGTGCAATGTATTATCTACCGCTTTTCAAGGTCACATGCAAGAATAGATTTTTTTTTTTGTTCCAGTAACCTGCAAGTGTAATTGTGAGTGACAGACTAGTTGTCCTGCTCGTGTATTTTATTAGAATAAACCAAAGCTTATCTCAAAAGATAACAGGGCGCTAGTGATAGATTTCAGCAATGAAGTACCCCATGCATAGTATGTTATTAAATACCCTGGCTGACCCATGGATTATTCTAATAAACTAATAATAATAATGATAACTGATAAATAATATGCAAAGTCCCCATACCTCTCTTCCAACATAACGATTCATCAATGTCCTGTTCCAGTCAAGTTCATCCTGTCAACCCAAAAGTGTAAAAAAGTAATATACAGGCATGAGTGCTTATTCATAGTGATTAAAAGAATAAAAGACAGTTATTTCCATTACTACAGAGATACCCTGCTATCCAAAATTATGACTGTAAAATAACAGGGTATCATAGGTTGATACCATACCAGGATGGGGATCCTCTGAAGTTGAAGAAGATCCCCTAGAGTGAAGTAGAAGCTTCAACATTTCACTTAGCTGTTTTTTTTCCAATTTTTTTAATGGAAAAAGGTAGAAAAACTTTACTGAATTCAAATATCAGGTGATATATTTCCCACCATACCAAAAAAATAAAATAAAAAATCATTGAGGAACTTGCATCACACCTCTGTTAAGCTTGTGATGTTACATAAATACCACTTACATGCTTTCTATATATTGCAAAAGCAAATTTGTGCATCTTATATTATGGGATCCAAGATACTGTAGAATGTGAGATTACAACATACCAAATGCCTCCTGCATCGGTACCTTCCCATTTCAAATTTTTTTTAGCATACCTATACGAGTTTTTATCTTTGGTTAATGACACACTTCAAATGTTCCACTGGTAAAGTGTTGCCACAATCAAGTTATTTCAATATTACTTAAATGATGTGCATCTTCTAAATTACAAGCCAACAGTATGGTGATTTGGTATCGAATGAAATGTGCTTCCTCTGTCAAAGCAAGTCTGCAGTTGGATTCTTAGGCCCTTGGCTAAAATTTTTAACTTTCAAAAAGTAATGCTATTTACAGATATAATTAAGTGACCTTTAAGTAGGACCCATGCCTAATCAATCATTCAACATAAATTTCATGGCAAGCATAGAATTGTTGTGGAATGCCCAAAACCATGTTCGGAGAATGGGTCTCGGTAGAGCAGAAGAGAAACCTTTCTAAATAAGTCTCCATTTTCACTATTTCACGAAGACAGTTTCCAATGTCTTGTTTTCCAGTTTTGAAACTCAACTGTTCCTAGTAGTTTGCATCATCAAAGACAAGCACAAAAAGGACTAAAGCCAGATAAGAGTACAGACAATTTGAGCAATGGTGTGCAAAATATACAAGCTTTACCTTCCAAAGCTGGTCAATATCAGAGTTGTAACTAGAAGATACCCCTCTCATACAACTTGAGTCCTTCAAAATCTTCAGCAATAGCCGCTGCAATGAAGAAAACTTCAAATATGACGTGGGCAAAATCTCAAACTCACCACATGACATGATATCTAAGTCTCTAAACTAGAAAGGAATAATAATAACAATAGCATTTAATAACCATTGCTCACCCGGTCCAAGCAAGTAAATCAAAGTTCAAAACTTACTCTGCGATAATGAAAGCAACAATTATCAGCAATATGCAGTGCAGCCCAATTTCTGGCTCTCTTCAATTCATGCAGAACCTACAGAAACACAATTTTTAATTCACTGCTGGATATTTAACATCACACATAATATGGGACAGAGCCGGCGGGAATTATTGAACATTAAAAGCAAACTTGTTCTGTTTTCATGTGAGAAACTAACCAGCCACGGTGATTCCAAGCGCGGTAATTCATCTTCAATCTCTGAAAATACAGGATTAAAAAGGAACAAATGAATATTCAACTAAAAAAATACAGTTCATCCCACATCAAAGTATCAAAGTATTGATGATAAAAGGTGAATGGATGACAGAAACCTAGCAAAATTATCCATAGCTCTCCCCATCCTGTTTAATTCAATTTCCTCCCTTTTTATGATAAAAGGTGAATGCTTTATCAATTAGTCCACTTTTATGATGCCTATTTCATTAAAATATCAAAAGCGACTATAATTTTAGAGCCAAATCTGAAATGGTTCCATTGCCAATTTGACCACAGAATTTTCTATTATCCACTCTGTAGATTTTTTGCAAAACAATCAAGGACAAATGAAAGAAACCACTACATTTATACTCTTTCTGAGTAAACAGGCTCCATGAACATCAAAAGAGAAAATAAAACCTTTCCAATTTAACAATATGTAGTTCCTATACTGAATTAAGACCTCAACTATTTTTTTCCACCAGCTCAGATTCTTTCTCTAAAATCTCATTGAAATTTGAACAGTTTGCAGAGATTGACTTGATTACCCACCGCCTGGCAATAACAAGTCTATAAATTAGAATGCTACTCGATTTTCAAAACTAATTTAGGTTAAATAAATAGTCAAGAATTAAATTAAGATTAGGGTTAAGGTGCACCTTGCACCCCAAACTATTTTTAGAGGTGCAATTAGCACCCTAAAGTAATTAGTGGTGCAATTAGCATCCTAATCTATTAAAAATGGAGCAATTGACACTCTAAGCTAAATGATCCCTAACTTCCGTTATCTCTCATATACTATTCATCATCTTCATCAGATCAAAGCAGGATCTAAAAGCTTCCATAGTACCCTTCCATCATAACTCTTCCCCTCTCTCAATTCCAAGAACTCCTTCCTTCCCAAGTTCCCATATTCATTGTTTCTCTAGATCTTCCTCAACAAAATTTATAGTATAGATTCCCCCGTTTCTTCCACAAACAACCCAAAAATTCATTAAGAGAAAATCTTGTTAATTCAACAAGAACCAAATCAACTTAAACTCATTCAAATGAAAAAAAAAAACACGAAAGAAAAATAAAGAACAGATCTTGAGTGAAGGCCAAAATCTACTATGTCAAAAACATCCATTGTGATGCACAGAAATTTCCCAAGCCAAAAGCTCATACCAACAAATTTGACTCGAAAACCGATTCCATCATCAACCACAAGCCCTGCTAGAGCTACGAAAGGGGAGTTGTAGTAGAGCTTGTAGCCAATGACAGTAGTTCTTAGAAGATGAAGAGACCTGAAAAAACAGATATGGGAAGAGGGTATTGATTTGGAAATGACCCACGGTGTGGACAGCTCTCAAAGTGTCAATGAGTAGTGGGTCGTGGGGATTTGGAGAGAGTGAGACGAAGAGTCACAACTTTGAACTTGATGGAGAAGGTGGTGAAAGATACCAGCAAGACGTTCATGGCTTCAACTTGGTGGAGGAGGAAGTGAGTGATGGTGTTGATGCCAGCAAGGTGGGAAAGGAGGGAGGGAGAGATGACGAGGTCTAAGGGTGCATCTTGTTCAATGGAGAAAGAAGTAAAATCAGTAGATGATGAACCGCATGAAAGAGATTTGTTTTGGATTGTGTCATTGAAGCTTGAAGTCTAATGGAAGGGAGCCATGGAAGCTTTCAGATGCTGCTTTGGTTTGCTGAAGATGATGAACAGCGTATGAAAGATACTGGAAGGTAGGGATCAATTAGCTTAGGGTGCCAATTGCTCCATTTTTAATAGATTAGGGTGTTAATTGCACCACTAAATACATTAGCACCTCTAAAAATAATTCAGGGTGTCAGGTGCACCTTAACCCTTAAGATTAACAAGTATCCTTTCACCATGGAGACAAAGCCACAAGTAGAATATATACAATACCTATGGCTCCAAACTTGTTCACTTTTAGGTGCATATGAGAGCACAAGTGCTGAAAGGTGAAGTTCATACATAAACACTGAGAGTTGATTCCTCTTGGCAAGTACATACTTTCTGTAACAATTGAAGGAAAAATTTGAGGGGTTTGCCACAAAAGTGAAACCAATGACATCTTATATTCTCTTGCCATAGTACTGATTTCAATGTACAATTATGTTCTCAAATCCATGAATGGAAAAAGTGAAGAGATAGCTCAAATGAAAATTCACATGACAACATTACCATGAGGAATTTCAAAAAAGCAACAGAAGATAATTTATGTTGTCTTCAAACTTATGGTATTGACTTACAGATATCAATAAGAAACATATAACTAAAGCATACAAATGATTAGAATAGAACTTGCAATTCACAGCTCAGAAGTAGCAGAGACCTGCTATGTCTCATAAGTATACTTTCAAGATGGTCAAAGGATATGTCAGGTTGATTATTAGATGCCTTGTATTGTTTAAATGCAGACGTAAATGAATGTTTAGCAGATCTATATAACTGTAGAACAATTTGGGTTGAAATTCCCAGTTTATGATCCCTGTTCCAAAAATATAAGTTCTCTTGGTTGGAAGCATCAAGAAGTGATTCCCCAGAGCTTGCTGTCCTTTCTGCTGATGGATCCAAAACTTCTTCAGAAGAATCACAGGAAATTTCCGATTCAGCATTAAGCAAGGAGAATTGAGAAGGATGAATATAGCCCAGTTCATCACTAGATACAGAAGCCAAAGATAAAACTCATTAAATAGAGGCAACATATACCAGCAGGATGTTATCAAAGTCAAAGTTGTATCTTCAGACATCATTCTATCATCCATAGACTTTGCATGACTAGAGTTCAGTATGTCTAAAAACGGTTCCCTTTAACCATTCATAAGGCAAACGTAAAACTAAAACAGAAGGCAGGTTAAGTAGCAAAGAACTAGTTGCAAGACATATAAACACCGAGAAACCAACATGTCCACAAATTTGTGCAAAAGGTCATACCAACAATATTTTAAAATGGGAAAAAATAAAAAAAAAAAAAAGTCCCTAAAGGTCATACCAACAAGATTTAAACATGAAAACATTAAAAAAACAAAATAAAAAAATGTCCCTTGCAAAGATTGAGGCATCATTTGGAACGGGATATACCAACAGAGTAGCTAAACCCTTCTTCAACCAACACAACCTCCAGAAGTTTAGAAGACAGTTCAAGGTCTTTATAGATAAATATATTTTGTCCCAAAAGATCAAGTAGCAAAAAGTAAAATAAACCCTTTAGAAATGAGTCGAATAATTAAGTACAAGTCACTACAATCTGCAGGTGAAACAACAAAGTATGACCTCAATGTGAATTATTGCCAACATTTAAAACTGGACAAACAAACTTGCAGAAAAAAAAATAACTGCCCTCCATTTTCCTTACTCCATTTAAACCATAAAGAAGACATATTTCAAACATGCTGATTTAGCATTAAAGTATTCATTCTCTATGAAATGTCACAAATTTCTCAAGTTTATGAACCAACTACCAAGGCAACCATTATATCAATCACATTATGCACAGGTAATCATTAAACTTACATTAGCAGGTCATTTTCAAGTATGTCTTCCAACTGATGCAAGAGCTTCAAGGCTTTTTCTTCAGAACATGATTCTTTGCTCCTGTTAGCACTCCTAGTTGCCATAGAGACTAACTTTAAACATTAAATAAAACCAAAAAAAGGATCAATTACCAAATCAACTTCATTAATTCAAACATAAGAACTTAAGTCAATGAACATAAAATCTCTTCTCAAATATGAAAGAAATAGAGAATATCAAACTATCAATAGCCATAAATGTTTGCTAACTTTAATATCAATCAAAATGATCACCACAAGGCTCTATGAGTATGCTTTAAAGTCCTCTCTCCATCTTTTCATTGATTCTCTAACTTTTCATCCCTTCTTTTCTAGATGAGAAATTGAACCACATAATGCCCCAAGATGCTAAATAAATATGGCTGATGTCATTCATACATACAAAGGTACAAATTGAGAAAGGTCTTTATGGTAGTCACCACACAAAAATTAGCGAGTACATCCCTCAGAAAGACAAGCACAAAGTTTAACGGTTTTGTTTAGCATACGTCCTCCCGTGAGATGGTACCATTGCAAATATTTCCTGCTTACATTCACCCTTCCTAGGTCCCTTCTGACCTTTTCCCCACAATAATAAGTTAATAACCACAACCAACTTTCTTCTAGTGAAAAGAAGATGAAGACATAATTCACACAATGCCATTATAGTTAATCAACAACCAACTCTTCAAATATATTATTCAACAACAACAAGAAGAAGATGGGAGGCCAAATAGCAACTAACAAATATATTATTCACAAGATGAAAATATAGTAACAAAAATAATCCAATAGCATGCTATGTTCATTTGCGTCGAGGAGCAATTGTAGTTTCTTTAATCATTAATAATAACAATTTGGAACCTACTTGAAGTTCAATCATCTTAAATGGGCAAAAAATTAGATTCAATTTCAATAAACATTATACTTTTCACCTAACTAAACAGCACATCCTAGTTAAACAGATCAAGAGCAGAGAACCATAAGTCCTTCACATGATCCGCTTTTACATTCCGCACATATCTGCACTAAGTTCGAATAGTCCATTGTGAATATGCAAACCCCCGAATCCTATTTAATTTAAACCTAATAACCTTCAAACAAATGAATCATGAGTAAAGGAAATGACTGTACTATAAAGTCACAAGAGTTTACCTTTCAAATGCGGAGGCAGGCTCTCTACAATTACACGAAACGATATTAGTCACTGGCATGATAAAAATTTTCTCCGTAAAGCACCGATGGACAATCTGATGCGGGTACCAGCTTCAAGAAAGATTCTCCTTCAAAATACAGAAAGTTCCCATTTCTGCTGACAAAAATCCAGCCAAGCTACAGCATAACATAATCAGGAATCACATTCAGCCAATCGATATGGAAGGAAAGATGTTGGGCAGAGGAAAGTGGCTCAATCAGGGCGCAGTGCAAGCGTCCAGAGGAAAATTAATATTTTTAATTTATGAATCTCAAAAAAATTATCTCATTTATATATATAATAAAATTAAAAATTAAAAAATCTAATAAAATTTTAATATTATCTCTAAATAATTTTATAATTATTATATATATTAATATAAAATATAACTGATTTATTGTATTTATTAGATTTCATTAATCAAAGTAAAAATTATAAATGAGAAGAATAAAAAATAAAATTTTAACTCATGAGAGTACAATTGAAATATTAAAATAATATAAGAGGTAATTTTATTAAGAATTGATAAAAAAAAAATTCTCCCTTCTAAAAATTCTACCTTTAAAAAGAAGATGAATACATAAAGATAAAAAAATTTAGATCTTTTTTCCTTTATTTTTTTTAACTAAACACATTTATATCATTCCTTCTAAAAATTTCTAACCAAACAATACACTGTTCTAGATTGGCTGAACTGATTAATCATTTTAGATAAAAAATATTAAGAACTTATTTCAAATAAAAAGCAACACAAAAATTAAAAAATGGAGAACCTTAGCTTTTTGAGATAGAGAATCTTAGCACTAGGGATTTTCATAAAACCCACGACCCAATATATCTATTCGAGCCTATGAAAAAGGATCCTGTTTAGCCTGATAAATATAGGGTAGGCTCGGGTATTAGGTTATAAAATATAACCCGTGTTTTTTTAGCTGAGCACCGAGCAGGGGGTTGTCTTGCCCTGCCTATGAGCACTCTTTTTTTATTTTTTATTTTTACTTTTCTCCCTAGATGTTACACTTAGAAGGGAGAATATGATAGCTACTGGTGACTAAATGGTCATTTTAAAAATATAAGTAGTTAAGTAAGTTGTGCCTTTTAATATTTATAATTATATTGATTTTTTTCTTTTTTGTTAACTTTACTAATCATAATATGATTACATTATAAATTATAATTATTTATTTTTTTTAGATGCTCATCCTTATCAATATTTAGAAAATTGATACAAAGTTACAATTACAAATTACTTACACTTCAAAACTTTTTTTATATACAATAAATTTCAATACTTTAATTATTATCTTTTTATTACATTATTTTTAGTGAATTATATATATTATTTAACTCTTTAAAATATATAAATATAGTATTATTTTAAAATTTTATAATTGTAGATTATTTTTCACAACATAAGCATAATATCATAACTTGGGTATGCACAGCCCGCTCATACTTAACCTAAAATGGTTATAATTTTTATCCAGTAAAGCTGGACATTTGCAGCTCGTGTTTTTTGTGGACAAAAAATTATTCTACCCAACTCTCCTCATGAACACCCTATTTAGCACCTGAATTTGTGAACAAAGTTCAAGAAGTCCCGAAATTTGTGGGTAAAGTTAAGAAATAAACAACTTGAGATGATTTTTGTAACTGGAAAAATTTTTCCTTTTCTGGCAAAAGCCTCTTGCTAATTATCACTTTAATTTTTTTACAAGTAAATTTTGAAATTATGCGTGTGCATCTTTCTATGTGCAATTTATATAAATCAGTGTAAGAACTTTGCACTAAGTACAAATTTGAGGGGAAGAAAAATCGTTCTCCTATTCTGATAATCTATTGAGATATAAACTCTTGGCCTCAGCGTCGTTTAATTTAATGACCAGAAGAATAAAAAATGAATGAATTTAGGTCTCCATGTATTATCATCATAAGGATTTTACTTAGCACGCAGTTCTTTCATTATTTTTTGAAAATATCACACACACATATTAATATATATAGGATATAACTAGAGAATTGATATTTATCTTAAATATAATAGATATTTTTTATATTTATCTTTTTTTAAAAATTAAGTCTATTGATATTCTATCAACAATAATCATGAGAGAGAGAAAAGAATTAAGGAAGGTGATTATGATATTTTAAAAAATATATATTATTATTAGTTAATTTTTTTTAATCTAATTAAATTAGTTAAATAATATTATATATTAAGAATTAGAATATATACCTATTGTCATTAATATATAATATAATTGAAGAATTGATTTTAGTTTTAGATATAAAATATTTTTATAATATTTATCTTTTTTTTTAAATTATCTCTATAGATAATCTTTTAATACTAATTAAGTAAAAGATAGTGAAAAAAATTAAGAGAGATTGTTAAAATATTTTTTAAAAAATATATTATATTAATTAATTTAACTAATTTTTTAATTTAATTTAATTAATTAAATATATCTTATATTAAATACAAAAATAATTATGCATGAAAATATACATACAGCACAAAAGTTTCATAAGCAAGATAGGCAAAATTTTCTACTCACATAAATCATTTGCCACGGAATGTGCTCAAGATGTTTATTTCTTCAACTTTGTTCCCAAAGGTTATTATTAATTTCGTCATTAATTCATTTTAGTACATATATGAGGCGATTTTTATAATTAAAATGAATCCCACTTTAAAAAAATTACTTTGTAAAGAAAATTCAATGTATATCACACAAGTGTTACGAGGGTACGTTTAAATTGCCATGAAAACGTAAAAAAAAACCTCCCAATAACGCAAATTATCACAATGAGCAATAGAAGGTTCTAGATAAAACTCTTGAGCGGTCACGATATATATATATATATATATATATATATATATATATATATAATTAGAGGATTAGTTTAGGGTTATCCTCAAGAAAATAATAGAAAGAGCATTTAAGTAACGAATGATATACATTGAATGTTCTTTACAAAGTAGTAATTTTTTTTAACAGTGGGATTCATTTTAATTAATGAAAATCGCCTCATATTTGAAGAAAATCGCCTAAAAGTAGTAATTTTTAATTAATGGAAAAATAATAAAACTATGATCAAATGAATATCCCCATGGTGCATATGAATATATGTGAATTAAAAATGAATTTATGATGAAATTAATTAACAATACCCTTCTATATATGAACTCCCAACATCATGGCATCATATTATATATAGTTTTTGCTTTCCTAGCCAACAAGAAAATCAAGTTCCTCAGAAGAAGAGAACCCATCCAGCTTTTGAGATGGAAAATCTCAGTCTCCAAATTTGTCAAAAAAGTTGAAGAAGTCTCCCACATCATTCGTCCTGTTCCATTTGTTTCGTCTGAGATTGAATGGAGGCTCACCCAGGATCAGTTTAATGGTTCAGGGGTCCATCGAATCTGCATTCAGCATATATGCATATATATCCATAGTTCATTAAACTCTAATTCCATATAATTCAATTATTATATTTAATTTGATTGTAACTCAGTTCTACAGTTTAGCCGTATTATTTAAAATGTTAATTTTTATATTTTTTAAAAATAAAATTATATATTCTATAAAATTTAAGTATATTAAAATTTTAAATGGTTCAAATTATAAACACTAAGTTATAATTTAAGGATTGAGTTTTAACTAAATTAAAATTATATGAGCTGAGTTATATTTAATCAAAGTTTAAGAATGAATTACAATCAAATTAAAATTATAGAGTTTAAAGATTAATTTTTCTAAGAGATAATATAATATTTAATGTTATTGGCATTATTCACTATATATTTAAATTATGAAAAAAGATCTCTAATATTTAATATTATATTATTTTCTAGTATATTGTTATCAATGCTAAATACTGATTCAATCGATCCCAAAACCATTGACCTTTATCACGTGTTAGCCTCAATCAAATCTCAGCCAAAAAAGAAACAAGGTGACATAACAAGGAGAAGTTAGTGGCTAAAATATAATCTCATATTAAATAAGAAATAAGAAGAAGGGAAGAATATATAATATTAAAATAAATTCTATCAAATTAACTTAAATTATTTTAATAGAAATACAACTACAATATATACTTATAATTTTAAAGTTGAACATAGTATCAGAATATATATTGAGATTGTATTTCTATCAAAATGACTTAAATCAATTTGATAGACTCTATTTGACAGTATATACTCTCAACATCTTCTTTAATTATTTAATATGAGACTATATTTTAACATTCTCTCTATTCTTAAATTTGGGCTTATACTTTTTTTTAGTCTCAGAAATCTCAGATTTACAATCTTTATTTTTTTTATTTACCTAAGTTTGTACTATTTTTTTAGTCTCAACTACCTTAGACCTACAATCTTCATTTTTTTTGTCTTTTTGCATGTGCTTGTACTATTTTTTTTTCAGTCTCAAAGGTCTCTGTCACGTCCTGAAATTTGAACCGTGACTGGCACAGAATATGAACAACGTCACATTCTGAAAGCCTAAAACCTCAAATGAAACGTTTGAAATGAAACAATAATAAATTACATTTACTACAAACGTTCAAAAACTTCCATAACGTTTTCCCAAAATAATTAGAATATTTTCTAAGAACTATGTGGAGCATTTACCTTCTTTTCAAAATAATACAAGCACTTTGTAAATGATAATTATATCAAAAGTAGTTTTTATAAAAACAACGCTTCGGATTTGCAACGAGGCTCTTCACTGCTCAGCGAAAAGGGTTAGAGTCACCTGCATTATCTGAGGCCAAATAATCTACTCGTGAATAACGTCCCAAAAACATGATTTAAAATATTGTTGAAATAAACAATGCATAAACAAGTTTCAAACATCTCATATTTCAATGCAAACTTTTCTGTAACCATTTTCTTTCAGGAAAAACAATTTGGAATAACCATTTCAAATCAGTAATCCTTTCCAGACCATAATCTTTCCGTAAACATTATTGTTTCAGAGATACAATTTAAAATAACCATTTCAAATCAATCGTTGTAAAACAATCCTTTCCAAAACTATAATCTTTCCGTCGGACTTTAACAGAATGAGAACAGATGTGGACATACAGTCCACGAGGGTAACTAACCATTCTGGCAGCTCGAAGCTGCTAACTGTCGGTGGCTCAAGGCCACTAACCTTCGCGAGCATGAAACCCACGGTGAAATTTGGTAGCTCAGCCACTACCCTTCGTGAGTACAAAACCCACGGTGAAATCTGGTAGCTTAACCACTACCCTTCGCGAGTACGAAACCCACGGTGAAATCTGGTAGCTCAGCCACTACCCTTCGTGAGTACGAAACCCACGGTGTAATCTGGTAGCTTAACCACTACCCTTCGCGAGTATGAAACCCACGGTGTAATCTGTCGAGCTCGGGTAACCAAGGTGCACCAAGGACTAACAGTACTGCTGTTAGCAACCAGCGTTCTGTATTCCGTCCTAAAACGTTTCCATCATGCGTGGGGTCCTTTTCACATGTAAAGATCTCAATCGTTTCAAATATCATAATCATTGATAAAGCCACTTTGAATTTCAAAAACCCCAGTATGAACATTCAAAATCAATTTACTGTAAAAACATATGCAATTCACGTAGGAATATTTCATGAATAACATCAGTTCACTGTCAAATCTTTTTCTAAAGCCTCTTTATCCAATTTCATGCATAATCGTAATCTTTTGTAAATCGATCGAAAGAAAATCATTTCTAACGATTTAAAATATACTTTCGTAAACTTGCTTTTCAAAATCCATATTTGAAATTCATCATTTGAAATAACAATGCATTTGAAAAATGTAAATTTTAGGGAACGTTATTCACTCACCTGTCCCGCTCCTAAACAGTTACTCTTTTCAGTCGATTACTTTCGATTATTCTCACTTCTCAATTCCCTGATATCCCGAAACAATATATTAACATTCTAATCAACATTGCAACAAAAATTCATCATTATTAAACCACAACCAATCATGAAGGCAAATACTTATACAATCCTAATCCTTGAACATAACCCTTGCACAACTTTATAACTCTCACACTTCATCTCTGTGAATACGCACACATACATATATATCCATCAAAATTTCTATTCATTTGACATCATCACATCAATCCTATATACACTTGCTAATATAGAAATATTCCAACGATTTCTTTCATCACCATTCCTATTCCTTTATAACGCTTGAAATATGAAAACCATAGCCTTTAAATATAAAAAAAAATCCAAACTTTATAACCATGGTTAATTTTAAAAGTTCTGACCAATATCATATTCTTCCATTCAACTTAACACCCATATCCCAACAATTGCCTAAATGTCCAACCAGTTGAACCACAATTCACAACTCAGCAACAATCTCAATTTAAGCACATTTCGCTTAATACCAAAACATAGTAGTTGTTTTTCCCCCCTAATATTTCTTCCCTTCCAAAACTTAAACCCAAATTCAGTTTGCACACAACAGCAATATATATAACTATACATTAAGCCAAAACAATAGCACATACGCACATGCATAGTAACAGAACCCCTTTCTTTCCTTCAACTAATATATGCTACACATATGAATTAAATTCCCAAGAATACCAACTATTGCTCGAAATTTCTTCTTCATTCGCTAATTCCATCAATCCACTGCTGTCAATTCCTCAAATCCATTATGCATTCATAAATCTGTCCACAAGCCTAATTTCCAAGATCAGCGATAAATATGCATATACACATACATGTTCACCTACAGCAACACCCTACGTCTAAGTCAAAACAGAGACATCCATTAGCTCTTCTTCTTCCTTCATCCAATTGCATTTCCCACATATGAACACATATATATATTCTTCACAGCACACACACTGAACATATATATATTCATTCACAGCTCATTCACACAACAACTATACCCACATATAAATACACCTTCATAGTGCACCTAAAGCTCAATTATACATACGTATACATATCAATCTCCCTTAACTAGAGCCCTAGGACTGCCAACCAACATCACAACATCATATATCCACAAGTATAATACCCAAAATCAACGAAAATCAATTCAATCCATCACACCACATAGCTTAAATGGGGTTATTTACTTACCCATCTTCAAAATTTTTCCCAAACAGAGTAACACATCATATACACATATACCCACATAGCTTCCGTTGATTTCACCGATCCTCAGGATATCCACAAACACAATACACAGTGCACTGATCAAAGAAACCAGAAGCAGAACAGAACAAGGGAAGAGTGCGGCGACTGCAACATAGAATAATACGCATGCTTGACTAAAATATAATCAACAGAAATTGGAAATTTCTCCTACTCCACCCACAGCAGCCAGTGAAAAGATCAATGGAAACAATTTTCTAACTAACAATCGTGAAACCAATCAACAGAACATACCCACATTTCTCACCTTGGTTACCGATGCCATATCTGAGCTTCATCACTCTCCACGACCATTGATTCCTCGACCCACAACTTCCTCGTTCACTAGCTTCTTCAACGCATAGAGCTCTACCCTGCATAACAACGTTAACTCAAGCGTAGAGAACCGCATTCATATCCCAACAGCAACTCTGTTACACAAAGCTTTACTACCCACATCCTCTATTCACTCCATCTCGCTCACCGTCACGCTCTCGGCCTTGTCACAGATTTCTCCTTGCCAAATATTGATCTCTGCTCAGCCTCGCACCTCACATACGTTCCCACTGCCTTCCATCAAACACCTCTCTGCCCATTTATTAGCTACTGCTTCAGCAATTTTTGACAACGTCTCCAGCACGAAATCACAGACGAAAAATTGAAGGAAACACGGCAACGATGGCGTGCAAACATCTCCCCCGCCGCTCGCCTGCCGCCCCTTCCTCTGCAGCCGCTGAGAAATCGCAGAGAAAATGAAGAACATTATACGGGCTCGGTAGAGGAAAAGAAAAAAAAATGAGGGGTGAAATTGTAATTTTGCACGCCTGCAGTTACCAAGTATCGAACTCAGGACATCACGGTTTACTTCAACACTTTTGCCCACTTGACTACTTCCTATTCATTGATAATCTCAGTAATAAATATGCATATATTCCTTGCTAATTTTTATTTTTTTGGACTTTCCAGAGACATTACAGTCTCATGTCTACAATATTTATTTTTTATATCCCCAAAGGCTCTTATAACACTAATGTTAGAGCAAGAGAATATAATAGATGAGAGGTATAAACTAAATTGTATTTATATACAATGACTTTGTAATAAAGAAAAGTAGTAGAAAATAAAATATTAAATAATAATAAATAAATAAAAGTGGAAAAGTAGAAAAATCATGGGATAATAAATTTGATCAATTTAAACTAATAAAATACTAATTAAATAATAATTAGTTATTTGAAGCATAAGTCAATAGCCATTTCGCAAGATTCTGTTGAAAACAGAATATTAAATTTGAATTCGGACATGTTTGAGTGGATAAATGAGCACGTAAAACATACGTGTGTGTGTGTTTTGCATTTATTGAACACAATATTTAATTATTTCTAAAATGTAATATTCTTTCAATCCTTAATATAAGATTTATTTAATTAATTTAATTAAATTAAATAAATTAGATAAATTAGTTAATATAACAATCATTTTTCTTAATTATCTCTTCCTCTTATTTAATTATTGTCGAGGGAGTATCAATAAAGATAATTTAAAAAAAATTAAGAAATATGAAAAATAAATCTTATATTTAAGACTAAAATTAACTCTTTACTTAAGCCTACATTAAGAACCAGAATAGTAGCAATTAGCAAATTCAGAAAACTACATATGTTCATATTTAGGTAATTAATAACATATCGCCTGAGTCGACTTTGAAAAAAGCAAAGAGGGTAAGGGGAAGTTGGTGGATCTCTCAAGGAGTGTGTTTAAAATGAAACACATTCAAATTCATGTCTCAGTTATAAATGAGCAGGAGTCATATATATTAAAAGTTACTTCCCTCTGAAGTATTTTTTCAATATCATTATATATTCTAAAGTCTAAACTAATTTTTGATGCTTGAAACAACTTGGGATGTTAAATGTATTAAAAATCAGTTTAGGATACTGAGTGTTATTAGAAAAAATACTTTATGTACTAGATACTACCTAATCTTAAAATAAAACAAGGTTGCCTTCTGGGCTGCTTTTCGGAAACCTTGACACACAGAAGAAAAACATCACAGCATTCTTATAAGAGATAATCATATCATGAATCCCACTTGACATGAAATATACAAAACCCCCCCTTTATAATTTTCCATGTACCTTTGGCAACAAATTAAACCTTCTTTATATAGTTGAAGCTTTGACGTTATTCAGTAATCCTTCTGTCAGTTTCAGCATCATCATCATCACTATACACAAGATAGACTATAGTCTTCGTCACAATATATTTATGAGCAAAATCTACTTTAACTTCAACTTCATTTCCTGGCTTCAAATTAGATAATATCTTGTGCCATTCTTCTTCATTAGAAGTAGTGGTTTCAGAATCTCGCTTGTAGAAATCAATGGAAGCCTTTGTAAAATTCTTTATCATGAAACTAACAGGATATACTGATGATGGCATGCTATCATCTTGCGCTGATGAGAAGATAATGCAGATGACCATTGCTTTTAAGCAACGGCTAACTTCTTGAGACACTTTAAATGATACTGAGGACCCTTCATCTTCAAAGGCTAGCCAATCAGGATAATTATCTTCAGGAAGAGAACATTCAAGCCCTCTCTCACTGCATCCCTGTTCCATCAACCAAAAATTAAAAGACAACATAATAGTCACTTGGAATTTGTAGTTTAATGAATGAAGGAAACACAACATATTAATGGGACTTCCTTTCAGGGTAGCTTCAATACAAATGATTAAATAAATATGATGTTTTAGTGAAATCAAAACACATTTATTACAAATGCTACCTCTATTCTTTAATATATTTTTTTGGATAGCTTAAGAAAAATAAATAAATCAGTTAATTATAACTAATACTTCTTCCGGTCATTAATATAAGAGTTAATTGACTTTTTTGGATAGGTTAAGGAAACCAAATGAACCAGTTAATTATGACTAATATAAAAGTTATTTGACTAATTTGGATAGATTAATGAATCTATACTATGAATGTATCTTAAGGAGTTAGATTTATTTATAATTAATTGATTTATTTAGTTTTTTTAATCTATCTAACAAAATCAACTAAATTAATTGATTTATTTAGTTTTTTTAATATATCTAACAAAATCAACTAACTCTTATAATTAGGACCAGAGGTAGTATAAGAGATTGTTGACTAATTTTGATAGATTAAAGAGTATATAATATAAATTCATTTGAAAGAGTTAGATTTAATCATAATTAAATGATTTATTTGGCTTCCTTAACTTATTCAAAAAAAGTCAACTAGATTGGAACGGATGGAGTAACTATTTTAACTAATTTTCATAATATTGCATTTTAGTTATATGACTCCTATATTAAAGACCAAAGAAAGTATTATTTATGCGATGATAGTAGTAATCAATCTTTATTAAGACTTTAGAAGCAAGTAGAAGACCTGACAGATACTCTTCAAAAGTGTATCAATGACTTGGCTAAATCCTCCCACTTGTATAGTAAGGGAACTGGAGAAATTTGCAGCCTTTGCTGTGTCTACTTGGTCGTCATCATGAAAACCAATTGAAGCTAGATTTGTTGCCCCAGGAATATGATAAGGTCTCCTTATGAAACTACGAAAAAGATGTGGCAATAAAAATGGCATGCTTGCAAATCCATGTTGAAGGGACCTTGCATTAGTTCTTGGTGACACCCATGATTGAACGAGAATTGGAAATACATCTCTGGGGAATCCTTCATGGCCACATATTGATACATATGTGATGCTTCTTGATCTCACTAATGAAAATGGCACTTGTGTTATAGCAGTTTCATTTGCCATTAGAGTTGCCAAGGATTCCATTTGGTTGATCCCATCTTCCAATTTCTCAAGTTTTGAACAGCCAAAAAGGATGAGAGTTTTTAGAGATTTCAAATTGTATATACCTTTCGGCAAGTTACTGAGATCTTTACAACCCTTTAAGTTTGCCAATATTAAGCACTTCAAATCTCCAATAGATTCATGAATAGAAGATAATCGTGGACAATCTTTAAGTATTAGCTTTTCAAGATTCGGCAATCTTGAAAAATTGGGAGTTTCTCTCAAGTCGTAAGAATGACTTAAATTGAGAATTTTCAACTTCTCCAACAACTGTTGAACAGAAACTTTCTTAGATAACATTCAAATATAGTAGGAATGAATAAGATAACATGTTATAACAAAAACTAAAGGCATGTTTAAATTAACTTTGTAAAATTGACTTTGATTTCAACTGTATTTTGCAAACTGAAATTGAGATAAAAGTCAGTTAGTATAATATAATTTTTGGTTGGATATACTGTTGTAAAAAAATCATTTTAGTTTGTAACTTCAAAGGATTCAAAATGTGGCTTTAAGTCTAACTTGGCTTTTGAGAAAAAAAATTATTTGTCTTCAATGTCAATTCAGACAGAATTTTTGGCTCAAATTGACTTTTAGGCTTTTAAACCAGCATTTAGAGTTATAAAAACAAATCCAACCAAACCCTAACATCGTTTACTTGAAATTCTCTAGTGAAGAATTCATAAATACCTGACAATTCTTCCATGCTTGGGTGAGATAACTATATCTCAAATCAATGGCAACTGCATTTTCTTGACAAAAATTCTGGGGCATGTAAGTTAAAGGAAATCCATGCCAACAAAGCCATCTCAACTCTTTGGATAGATATTCATAGTTGCCACTAAGATTCACATGATGGCCAAGTTGAAGCAATCTAAGTCTCTTCATCAGCTCAAATCCCCTCGTATCAAAAGATTGTGTCTCTGTTGTTGACAAATTCAAAGCTAGTCCTTTAACAGAGATTGTTCCCTGTGAAAGAACAGCAAGATGAAAAATGGAAAGAAAATCCGGATCATTTGATTATTTAAAAAATAATAGTGCAAAATGATGAGTGACAAGAAAAATTATTGAATTTGCGATTATATCAAAGAATTATAAATTGGATGAGAAAAACCTTACCCTACAATTTCTTAACACATCAATCACATTATCTCGAATCCATAATCTGCTACGATTTCCAGGTTCTTCCGGTGACTCTTCACGAACAATCTCTCTTCCCATGTCACGTATTAAATTATGCATATCAAGTCTATTATTCTTATCAACTCTTAGGAGGCTCAACTCTATGAGTCGGGTAATTCCAATCTCTGCATGAAGCCCACAACCATTTAATATTTGTGTCGCATAATTTCTGTCCTTTCCGATGAAAAAGCAGCATATATCCAAGAATATATTTTTTTCGAAATCATTACTTAGACCATCAAAGCTTATTTTTAGCTTTCTATGTATTTCATGATTTGGAATTTCTTTCAGACTATCCAAAACAGGTTTCCAAGCTTCTTTTGGCCTATCAAAGAGATAAGCACCAAGAACTTCAAGAGCTAAGGGCAACCCTTGGCAATAAGCAATAACACTTTCTGAATCATCAACGAAATCTTCTATTGGGGTCGCTTGTTTAAATGCATGCCAACTAAAAAGTTCAAAAGACTCGTTATCATCCATTTCTTTCACCTTGTACACATTATTGGCTTGAATGATACGAAGCACATCTCGGTCTCTAGTAGTAACGATTATTCTACTACCTGGACCAAACCATTCACGACTCCCACATAAAGCATCAAGTTGAGCTTTGTTAGTGACACTATCTAACACGATTAGTGCCTTTTTACCACAGAGCCTTTCTTTCATTATACCTTTCCCCAATTCAATACTATTTAGTGTCATCTTCCCTGTTTGTAAAATGTTTGAAAGAAGTTGTTCTTGAAGATGAACTAGGCCATTTTCTAACTCTGAAGCTTCTTTAATGTTTGCAAGGAAGCTTTTAGCCTCAAAGTCTTTTCCAACTTCATTATAAATGGATTTGGCAATGGTTGTTTTGCCAATCCCTCCCATCCCAAGAATCCCTACCACCTTAATCTCATCTGATTGGTCACTTAACATTTGGATGATTTCCTTCATGCGAGATCTCAGCCCCACAGGATGATGTGTGACAAACAAATTTGTGTTGTCATCTAGGTTCTTGGTGACAGTGTCAATAACATGGTTAATCAACTCAGCTTCAGTTCTAGCAACAATATTAATACAAGAAATTATATCAATGAAAATCTACAAAATATTGAGGGCAGTTTTGATTATATTTTCTATTTTTTTCTCTAATTGGTGATAGTGGATAAATTGGACAATTCCAAGATTATTGGGAGAAAGGCACAAAATCCCCCAAATATGCAAATCCTAATTTATGACCCAAAATAACAACAATAGTCCTAACAACTTTAATTTATCAAAATATAACAATAACTAAGATAGTGTGACAACTAATTTATCTTAGGTCAATTAAGTCATTGCACAAAAACTTAATTCTAGAATAGTCCCTAAAGACTTCGTAGGAATTAAGCCATTTTGAGGGACCATTTTAGGATTCTCATATTTTGGTGATCCTTATATATCTTTCTACCCAGATTGTTTTCTCTTTATTAATTACTAAATATTTTTCAAAGTCAAAATAAATAACTTTTTAATACGAAGGCATATATAAAAGAAAACGAAATTAAGGCTATCGAAAAGTAACCAAATAAAAAAAATTGAGTTATTACGTACCCATCACGATGAGAGTAGTCCCATCCAGCTAAATTCGCAACTTCATTGAGTGTTCTTGTCCAATTCAACTTTTGTTCTTTGCTAAACGTGGTTCTCTTCATGAGCTTTTTGAATTCACTTCCAAAATCACCAGATTGCTTCCGTACATGTGATGGTTCCACGCCAAAGAATATTGGGAAAACCAGTTGTCCAACAGTTCTATGACATTCCATAATCTTTTCTAGTTCTTGCAAGCACCAGCTTGAGCCTGCATATTTTACTGAAATAATAAGGATCGATATTCTTGAACTTTCAATTGCCTTGATTAGGGAGGATGAGATATTGTCTCCCCTTTTAATTTCAGGGTCCATGAAAACGTCAAGACCAGCCCTTTTCAATGCATCACGTAGATGAGTTGCAAAAGACCTGCGTGTGTCTTCACCACTGAAACTCAAGAACACATGATAGTTATACTTGGGTTTTATCTTGTTAGGGTTTATTCCCTTCCCAATCTCTTGAAGCAATTCATGCATATGAACCCTACTATTCATGTCAACTTTTATCAGGCTCAGTTCAACGAGCGTTTTTATTCCAATCTCAACTGGAAATTGAAAGCCACCACCACTTATTAGGTTTTGTGTAACAGACAATTTCTCATTACCTGCATAAAAATATGCAATATTAAAGAATAAATCTTTAACTGAGTCATCTAAATGCTCACAACTTATTTTCATCTTCTCTTGAATTTGACTTGAAGGGATGGTTTTCAGTTTCTTCAATACACATTCCCACTCTTGTGTTGTCTTTCTATACAAAAGAGAGCCAAGAACTTCAAGAACTAGAGGTAATCCTTCACAATGAACAATGACATTTTTTGCAAGATTAATGAAATCATTGCTTGGACTAGTTTGCTTGAAAGCATCCCAACTCAACTTGAAAGCATGCCAACTCAGAAGTTCAAGAGATTCCCTTTTATCCATTTTCTTTACCTCGTACACATATTTGACTTTTATAAGTTGGTCAAACATATGTTTACTTCTTGAAGTGATGAGAATCATACTCCCAAAACCAAACCATTCTCTGCTTCCACACAATTTCACAAGTTGGTCTATTTGGTCAACATCATCAAGTACTACAAGTGCTCTTCTATTCTCTAGAGCTATTTTTATTTGTTTGATTCCTGTTTCAGTATCATGTATCTTCAAGTCTATTTTGCCAGTGATATCTGAAATAAGTTGTTCTTGGAGAAGAACTTGACCGTTGTCTTTGTCCCACATTTTCTTGATACTTGCAAGGAAGCTTCCGCTCTCAAAATTGACACTGATTGTATCATAAATCATTCTAGCAATGGTTGATTTGCCAATGCCTACAACCCCACATATGCCTACTAAGATCACTTTTTCTTCTCTTACAGCTATGTCATTTGAGTAGTATTTGGACAAGTGAAGCACTTCTTTCACCCGACGCTGTATTGGTACCAGATGTGGTGGGATTTCCAAGTATGTTGCATCAAGAAATATTTTAATGGAGTGAGTGATATCTCTGATTCTTCTGCCATATCTGTTTTATAAAGTAGCTTTTAAACTCCGGAAAGAAAAAGAAGTAACTCATTTATCCGAGCATGATATCTCACACGTAAATAATAACTAATAACCTATAGAAATCCATGTTATTTCAGCATATATATTTTCCTACACTTTTGCATACTTTTTGGGTAGAAATGTGCATACTTTGGTTACATATGTAGGAAAATCTGAATTAGATCCTAAAATAATTTTTAGAAAATTTGGGCCTATAAAATATAAATATTTATTTGGAGAAATTCCATTGTAGGTAGTGGTGGGAAAATAGACCGGCCCTTGAGAGGCTGATGCCTAAAAGAATATTGCTTAAAAAGCTTATTTATCTTAAAATGGGCTAACCCTTGGCAGGCTTAGGCTTAAAATAAAAGGGTTGAGCCTAAAATTTGCTTACTCTAAATCATATTTTATTAGAAACTTAACTCTCAATTTAAATGGGTTTGGCTTGTTTTACTAACTCTAATTTAGGGTTATGAACTGTTGAAAAATTAGTTGATTTACCTTTGGTGGATTAGGCCTAACCCAAGAGAGATTGGGGCCATTATGAGAATAATGGAAAGAGTGGGGTATATATATGAGAATAATGAAAAGCTGGTACCACCTGGTTGGAGATTAGGAATGATCAAAATGCAACATTTTGATCATCCCTAAAATGGCATCGTTTTGTGGCAGCAGGATCTTCTCTATTTTTGGCCAAAAGGCAGTGTTTTGGCCTTCCATAAAAAAAATTGTTTGGGCCTAATCTGTACTGGGTAACCAAAAAAAAAGGAAGGAGGAACTGGGCTTTGGACTGGGTCAGATCAATGGATCTTACCCGGATCCTTTTTTTAAAAAAAATGGGCCGAAGGTATACTAGCCTCGATAAAAAAAACTTTTTTCTAGACCGAGTCGAATCAATGGATCTAACCCAAATCTAGTTAATAATTTAAAAAAAAATTGCAGTAACACCATATGGCACGTGGAACCATATGGGACCTGAAAATGCCATGTGGCCATCCCAGTCAGTACATCTCGGCGCATGGCAACCTCCTGGATCGTGTGTTTGGCTATCGGCTACCTGCACAACACGCGCCGATGCTGAGAGTGGGATTCTGGATTTTTCCTATTTTTCTAAAAATTTGTTATTCCCTCTCCTTCTAAGGGAGAGTTTGGACTCCAAATGAGACATAGTTTATCTATAAAAAAATTTAAATTCAAGAGTTTCAATTGTACATATAATATGTATTTTTTGGAGCATAAGAAGATCATTTTTCCCTTTTTTGAGGCTCTCATTGCTTTTTTTAGTATTTTGTGTGTGTTTAAAATCCTAAAATATTTGTAAACACTCATATTAATTCTCCTGTGAATATATATGAGTTTAATGAGTCCTAAATGCACTAAAACAAGATTTATTCTTTTGATTGTTGGTTCCATTGGATAACCTACACTTAAGTATGAACCTACATGTGATGATTCAAAAAATGGATGAGATATTGTTCTCAAACCTGATTGTAATGATCCAAACATTTAGAGACATATGGGACTATGAGTGAAGCATGTAATAGGACTATGCTCTCTTGGGTAAGAACCATTGAGTGACAACCTGGAAGGAAAATATCCTAAAGAGGGTCTAGAGGAAATAAATAAACAAAAAGATTAATCATATATTAATGAAACACAATCCATTCACTAATGTTGAAACCCTAAAAGACTTGAAGGAATAATCTAAATTTCCTTGTGAAGAAACTAAAGATTAATTGCACACAAAAAATAGTTGCAAATTTCCTTCAAGAAAATGGAGAAGCTCTAGGAGCTAATCAAAACGATAAGGGACACATGATTATTGAAGTCATACCAAACAATAGTTATGAGAACCTATCCAAATTTGGTTTGAAGAGCATGAGATTTATCCCGGTTAGAGATATGTTTTGGCTAAGAATTAACTTCGAGAATGAAGAGAAATTTATTTTTCAAGAAAAAATCAATTTAGCTGTTCCAACTCTCAAATAAAAAGACATTATAAGCATAATACAATGAGAGTAATAAAGAAATTTATATCAAATACTATCTGTGAGTGGGAGCACTTAGAAAATAACTATTCTAAGGATATTGTATACTTCTTTATTTGAGTGGGAGCTATTAGAGAATGAGTCCTCTAAGAATATCTTAAACACTATTTAAGTGAAAGCTCTTAAATAAAATAATAATAATAATAATAATTTTTTAAGAGCATCATGTGCTTTATTTGAGTGGGAGCTCTTGAAGAATGAGTCTACTAAGGTTTGTTTATGAGCTTATTGATTGATGTGCTTATATGAAGTTCTTGATAGATAGTAATGACATTGTTGGAATCTGTGTGATAAGAGGTATATACATATTCTCCTTATCAAATACCAAATAATGTTGTTATCCTTCTAGTCAGGATAATACAAGCATATGACATTGTATACTAGAATGTGCTACATCATACTTGTTCTTTGTTCAAATAATAAAACCCAAAAAAAATGTGGGATAGTCTTACAAGTAAGCCAAGAAAGACCACGAAGAACATAAATGATAAACTTAATGAGGACAAATAGTATATCTGATGTTGAGAGATCTCACAACGATAAAGTAAAAGGATGTTGTGGAGCCATTTACTGTATGGTCATGGTGAAACCTAAGACGAAACATTCTATTCAGCATAGGAGAGGTACTGAGACTTAAATGGCCTAAGAAATAGTGTAGTCCACACCATCTTATTGAGTACAAGGAGTGATAACTTAACATACAAACTTGTACAAAATACAACAATACATGCCATATTAATCTCATTAAAAGCAAGGTTTGGGGTATGTTTACCACTAAGCTGAAGGGGTTGTCAATTAAATTTGACACATTTAAGTCGAGGCTAGACACTTCTATGAGACAGCATCAATGTGAGTTTATCAGCAAGACAAGAGAACTAAAAGAGCCTAACTATAAATTACCTAATAGCGAATCGGAATTGTCGTTAGATTTTTCCTCTCTATGTGGGAATAAATAGAACTAAACTCAGTATACTTTTCCTAATATGGAGAAGTACTTGGAACTTCAGTCTAAAAGGTTTATGGATCCTCTGGATAACTTTTTTTCTCCCTGAGGAATCAAGTCCTTCACACTTTAAGCCCAAATCAAAGTAGGGAGAGAGGCTATAGAAATAGAATGAAGGATGGTCCTAAGTTCATATAGGGCATGACATTCTTTAAGTAGAATGTAAAGAAAAGTAAGAATAAGAAAACTAACCTCTATGAGGTTAATGACCCTCTTTACCACATGGTTAGTCATTTTTTGAAGGATTGTCCTGACAAAAATGAGCACAAGAAGACTGAAGTTCCAAAAAACATGAGAATAGGATCAACAATTCTTTTGTGTAGTACTGTTGATTGCTTAATAGAAGCAAGTGGTTTTATTTTGACAACACGAGTGGATTGAGGTAAAAAGTTTACTTTACAAAGTAGAATGACCTTAATTCTACATGGTATTTTAATGCATATAACTTTGAAAAAGTCAAGTCTTTATCCAATATCATATAATCTATGGATTTTTCATAATCTTTCATAACAATTTATGTTTGTTTTTGAGAAAATTCTCTGTTTAAATCATTATTGGTAACTCCTTATGTGCTCCATTGATCTATTCCTTTACCGGTCATTGTGAATGATATGTTGACTTAAATAAGTCAACATACAGACAATGTCATTTATATTGGTACCAAAACTAGCATAATAAGGAATGCTAAGTTTAACCTCCAACAAAAAAATATATGTCTGTGTTAGAATTTTCTAGTAGGTAAGAGTAATGGCAAAGCCTTATAGTAAGGCATCAATAGTTGAATAACCATTGAGATTAATTTATTCAATTTTTTTTTGTCGACCAATGAGTTTGAGGGCAAAGCACGGAGTTTATTCACAAGAGGTTATGGACATTTGTTTTTTGTAAGTCTAAAGCTCGAGTGCTTTGACAGTACCTGAACAAGGTTAAAAATCAAATGAGTAGAAAAATAAAGGTTCTAAAATATGATCAAGGACGTGAATATCTATCTGGCACATTCAAATGATTCCGCAAATAAAGTGATAATTAAACAGTTAGTTATCCATAATACTTCATAACAAATGAAGTTGCTAAGAAACTTAGTACAACACTGGTATGGTTGGGTTTATAATGACTCAAGTTAATCTATCAAGTGTGAGTGGGAGAATAGCTGGGTCTTATCAAATCTACCCTTGATAGATTAGGTTCCATTTCTAGTGTTGTTGAGTGTGATTTGTAGTTAAACACAAGTACTTTAAATTGGTCACTTCCACTCCCTATGAATTATGGATTGTATTTGAGTTTCCCAAAGTCCATTATGGATTGGATTTACCTTTCGCAGATCCACTGTTTCTATAAACCATTATTATAGACCATAAGGGTCAACTGCACATGTCCATATTTATTCCTACAACCTTAGGGCTATGTTTTCTTTAACAGGTTATGTTTTATTTAACAGAGAACAAAGAGATGCCACATTTAATGAAAGAGTTTTTTACTCCACCACATTCAAAGAAATATTTTTTCCTGGCAAGAAGAACTGACAGATTGTATCTCTTTATGAGACACATACACAAGGTAGTACAAAATAAATGGATGATCATCGATCGTTTTAGTGTATTAATGTAAGTGGGAGCTTAAAATGTCATTATAAGAGACCTAATGCCATGTTCTATACAAGAAACCTTGTCAAGTCCCATTGGGAAAGAATGAATGAAAGCAATAGAGGAGAAGATGAACTCCTTGATAAGTAATAAAGTTCTATGAATTGGTTGATCTAACTCCAAGCTATAAAGGCTATCGAGAATTTGTGGGTTCTCATAATTGAGAGAGTGGATAGATCAATTTCATAAATACAAGATTAAGTTAGTTACAAATAGGTATATATATTAAAGCAATGATTAGGTTTTGAGGATACCTTATCATATGTTGTGTATTTCAATTTCATTAGACTAATTTTGGCAATAGTAAACTATGTGGATTCAAATATATATCAAATTGATGTACCACCCAAATTCGAGTGACATGGATGAAAAACTATAAGTAGTGGCTAATAGATCTCACCACATCAAGTGGTGTTTGAGATTTTATAGAGTTATAAACATCATAATTTTACATTGGTCTATTAGTGGACTGAAGCAATCATCCATGAAGTGGTCTTTAAGGTTTCAGCAGGCGATAACTTTATGATTTTCATATGATTAATGAGAATCACTATACCAAGTGGTTAAAGACAACCTTGTGATAATATCCCTTAAGACTTATTACACTATTATCCAGCAATGGTTCAAATTCAATTGTGACTATTTAAGGATAATCTAAATTGAGTTTTGTGAAATGAAATACATGGGTGAAGCATAATACATTCTTGTAGTTAAGATTCAAGAATATCGCTCAAGAAAACACATTTCTCTGTCACAAGAGTATTACATAGAGGCATTTTAGAGCGATTCAGTATGAAATACTTCAATCCCATGAATACCCTAGTGACTTTAAGTGTGAATTTAAGGCTTAGTATATTTCCCATGACTGAATCAACCAAGAAGCAAATAGAAAGCTCTATATGTAAATGTCATTGGTTGTACGATGTACCCAAAAATGTGTACAATATCATATATCTATTTTATGGTAGGACTTGTATGTACTAGTCCAACCACCGTTAGGGTCATAAGACACTTGTAGGGCACATTAATTGTAAAATTGTGCTTATGGCATATACTGCAGTAATACGAGTAGTGATGTGGCTGATAATGTACATAGAATATTTTGAATTTAAAAATGAAGATTTGAATCCAATTATAGTGTCTTGGGGAAGCACTACAGACGATGCTTATACAAAGACCCTAAGTGTCATGGTGAGATAGACACAGAGATGTCAATTGTAACTTTTGTGAAAGTTGGTATAGCATATAAAGTTGTTGTAATATAACACATTCATATGCAAAGTACCCTAACTAAACCTATATTCAAGGAAGTATACGAGAAATGCATTAAGTTCCTTGACTTGTATAGGAAATGAAGCAGTAGACACTTTATCATGGCTTCACATATGTGTGAAAGTATACAAATGTCTAGTATATCGTACAGGTTGAAAATATTAGCTCTCACACATAAGCAACCACCTTTGAATCTAGAAAGAAGCATTCAAAGATGAGACATGTGTTCACTAGTAAAGCAACAAAAGTGCTGATATGGTAGAGAAGAAACACAGTAAATATTGACTTAGCTTTAAAAATGCAGTAAGTTGAGAGATCCGTGAGTATGATATGGATCAAACTATGGATACCCACATCCATGAAATATGTTGTTAAATAACAAATTCTTCAAAATTGACGTCATATTATGTGAATAGAATTGAAGAGTTTGGGTTTAGATACTATGAGTATCTAGACTTAAATTTGTACGATGTAATTGATATAATCAAAATGAAGTACACTTTTATAGGACAAGAGGAATACTGTAGCATGTGATTCATACCACATGTGCTAAAAAACTGTAAATAGAAAGCAAATAAATCAATCCCTACTTTATTGCTGTGTGAGTTCTAGAAAGGTACAATCCTTTCATTAATGTCCTTTGACTTTGACTATATCATGAAGGTTTGTTTCAGTGCCTACTACTTTTATATATGTCATATGGTCAAGTTATATATGAACAAAAGGTATTATATATATGGGCAAAAGAAAGATTATTAGAATATACACATCTATGCCGGTGTCTGTGAACGATCCCTTGTAATTTTATTTTGTTAATTTCATAAGTGTGGATACTATACATAAGTGGGGGCTATATGAGTTACATGTTGACTCAAGAGGGATTAGATTAACTATGAGAAAAGTGTATATAGACAAATCTATAACATTTAAGGCACTATAACTTATTTTGGTCAAACCGCACTAAAGGGTTGTTTTGTGTGGATCTCTGTAAAAGGAATTTCTAGTACAAATACCCGAATGGAGACGTCATGCCTACTCGGTCACAATAAAGCATTGTGAGAATGAGATTGGACCTATAATATTTAATCCACCAAATGTGAGTGGGAGATGTTAAAAAATTGGTTGATCCACATTTAGTGGATTAGGCCTAACCCAATAGAGTTGAGGTCATTGTGAGAATAATAGATAGAGTTGAGTATATATGTGTAATATACCCTTTATGAGAGAGAAATAGGGGTTACCGGTACCCCATCAGTTATAGGAGAAGAACGTGGAGGAGTGGGGAATTAATTAGTATTCCATTTTCCCCCTCATGCGGAAAATAGACGCCAGAAATGGAAGCACGCAAAGAGGTAGTAGCTTTTGGGGCATTTTCTTCTCCTTCTCTCTCTCCATGCAGCAGCATCTCATCTCTCTATTCTTTGGTGTTATTTGCTGTATAACGTGACCAGAAGTCTGTAATGGTACTTCAATTTCATGTGGATATCTCAGTAAGTTAGAGTAGGATTCTAGGTACGCCCGAAATCCTATAAGAACAAAAAAGAAATAGCTAAAAAGTACTAAGTTGTGGAAAAGGTTTCAAGCTATTTTTAAGTCTTTCAAGAAGTAATGAAAAGGATTATAGGAATGGCGGGTTATGTTAGCATCAAAATATAATTTTTGAATATTTTAGGTTCTTAAATGTAATTAAAAAAATTCTAGAAAAAGAGGAAACCCTAAAAAAATTATATATTATTTTTAAGCCCCACTGGAGTTGTTAAAGTACAAAAAACCTCAAGAAAAGCATGAGAAAGGTTATCAGATCAAAAGTTTAATTGGACCTAAAATTAAAATAATTAATTTTTCTAATTTCTTTAATCTATATAAATTAATTAACTAACTCCTACATTTACATCACAATAACAAAAAGTTTATATTCTCCTCATTTTTCTCCCTGTCTGACACCCCCGTCATGTGACCAACTTCAAAATAGAGTCGTTTAACATGATGTGGTATATCCAGTGATGCCATGACGGATTGAAAGATGACAAACCAAAACAAAATTAAATGTGAAAATTTGCCAACATAATTGAACTTAAATCTCATGGACTACATTGAATATACAAATATATATATATATATATATATATATTAGAATATTTACCTGGAACACTTGGTTGAGATTGTACATCTGGAAAGCGAAGTAGCTTCAGTAAAGGCACTTCTCCATCTGAAAAAATCTTGTTTATTCTGCAAATCTCCTCTGCTCATTAATTCTGCAATACTACCAATCTCTTGACGTATATCTGAAAGACTCACACCACACAATATAGGCAACACTTTCTTACCCATATCTTTGTGACAATTTATGATTATGTCGAGTTTATTCAAGCAATTTTCAGACGATGCGAAGTGTTTGGTAAAGACGAAGATAACTATTCTTGACAGCTCTATGGCGTTCTTCAAGGTTGATGAGATTGGCCCATCGTGGTCCATGTATGTTCTTATTGAAGCATCCCTTAAAGAGGTTTCAAGAGAAACTATGGTTTCACATTTAGTTTTGTAAGTCAAGAACACGTCGTAATGGCGTTCTTCGTTTGCTGATGATGATGATGATGATGATGACGATGCTGATAAAGGATTAATGGGGCTTGATGATGGTAAAGGAGAAGAAGGAGAAGCAGCCATGGAGGACGTGGATATTCTTTCAGATGAAGAAGAAGACCAATAAGAGAGAATAGTTGGTTTGTGCTGTTAATTACTCTACTATGGTTTTAATCCGTCAAGGAAAATTATAGAAAGAGAAAAAAGAATCAAATTTTTATATTGTTGGTTGTTCAATGATTCAATCAATGCAAGCCATAGCGTTCATAATTAATTATTTAACACGCAAACATAAATTAATCAAATAATTGTCATTTATATATAATTTTTGTGTGTGTCACAAATATAGTAAAATAATAGGCAAAGTAATGTTCAACATTATGATGTTGTTTTTCAGTTGTATCCAATACCATAATTTTATTTATAATGTATCTAGTATCTTAATTAATATTATTTTTCCAGTATATTAATATCTCCTAATATTATTTTTTTTAATTATATCTAACACCTAAATTTTATTTATGGTTTAAAGTGATAGATATACTATAAATAGCATTAGAGTATTGGATTTATCCGAAAACAATTTTGGTTGGGGGCATAAGCCATTGACTATTTGATTGTTGAATCTTAATATGTATGGTTAAGTCTTTGAAACATTTTTTGCCATGTTTCACAACACCGATGAATTCCTAACAAACTTTGCCCCATTGACTTTAATTACAAGTTTCAAATAAGAGCCTTCATAGGCTAATTTGTGAACGATTATTCTATATATATATATATATGTGTGTGTGTGTGGTTCAGAGACAGAACTTTATAACAGCCATCAACATGGTTAATTTTGAGTGAGCTTATAATCATTTATATTAGATTCAAATATAATATTCTCTTCGTTCTTTAATATAAGATCCAGTTGACAATTTTAGATAAATTAAGAAAATTAAATAAATCAGTTATTTATAACTAAATCTGACCCCTCAAAATAAATTCATTTAATATACTCATTGATTTATTCAAACTAGTCAATTAGCTATTATATCAGTTATAATTAAATAATTTATTTAATTTATTTAATATATTTAAAAAAACTAAATGTACCTTATATTAAGGAATAAAAGTAATATTATAGATCTCTATAAATATAACAAATTAAAGCGAGCCGTCTCTAAACAGCCGTATATACATAATGAAGGACAAATGGAGTGTCCTTAGTTATGAACAATATTAGTTTAATAGATAGACGGCCAATTTGGCATCTTCACCTAAACAATAGTATTCCATCAAAACTAATTAGTTAAGAACCCAAGAAAGACATCATGGATTGGTTTGGTTGTTACCTAGGAAGGTTCATATATAGAGGCAAGTGAAATTTTCTTTTTTTATATATAAAAAAAAACTCAATAGTTTAGAGACTGATATTTCTGGATTAAGACAATTCTCTTCCCATCTTTTTTCCTTCCTTTTCTTTTTTTTCAAATTCCAACCATAAAGTTAACATTTTAATGGTTTGGATTTAATTGTCTATAAAATATTTTTAAAGTTTTTATTTTTTGTAATTTTAAATTGTTCAGAAGTTTGAATTTATTTTTTATAATTTAACATTTTAATGATAAAAATTTTAAAAACAATATTAAAATCTTAACTCTTAAAATGTTGATCAAACGGTTATAAAAGAAGAGAAGGGAAAAGGAGAAAGTCATCTCCGAAGAAAAGAGTGCTCCTCAATTTTAAGTTCCATTTGAATTGATTCTTTATGTTTTTATAAAACTCAAAATAAATTATACAGTTCATGAATTGGTCACGATCTGACTTATTATTCCTCAAACTTTAATAAATAAATTGATATTGATTCTTTAATACATATCTTTTTCCTTACAATGTCTGTGGACCTTCCTAGAAAATTCATGCATACACACACGTATTATATAGAGAGAGAGAGAGAGAGACTTCGAGGAAATTTCAACGTCTCAAACAACATAACATTTATAACTGTTCAAGGAATTATTTTTTTTCAAAATACTGAGTGATTAGTGATTATTCTATTTAGAGAGAGATCATGTTTTTAGTATTGTACTATGTTCAACAATTATGAATTATCTATGAAGTTTCTGGGAAAGTTTCAAAATGATGTTAGTTACGAGTAATTGATTTTTATATAAAAATTAATTTATCTACAAGCAAAAACAATGGAACTGTTATAAAAATAAGAAAGTGAGGGAGTAGAAAGAATAACAAGATAAGATTTAGAGATGAGAGAAATGGAATGACAAGAGAGAATTCCTCATATGCTTGTATATTCACTTGTCCAAATGCCTTCTACATAGCCACTATTTATAGGCCACAACCATTAAAGACTAAACATAAAGTTACAAAGGATTAAAGATGAATAAAATGTCATTAACCACAAGAAACCCCTCTCAAGTCATTCATTGAGGAAGTTATAGTTCCATGGCATAAAGGTAAGAAGAAATCCTAAGAGGAATCCCAAGAGGTAGAATGGACATCCACATGTACAATAATATTTGCAACAGGAACTGATTTAAAAGAAAAAAGAATGGAAATAAAACAATGGTAAAATCTCCAAAAAAAATACTACTTAAATTTTAAAATTTTAAATTAAAATATATATATATTATTATTTACTTTACTTAGAATTCAAGTTGAACTGACAATGACAATGATAACGTTGCTGATTGTAATTAATATAGATATCAACCCTACCCTTCTAGAAATATATCGAATGAAGAATCCAAATTTCTTATCATAGTTTTCATAAATAATAAGTTTGAATTTTTCTGATGTTTATAACCAAATTTTATAATAAAGTTTGCGTAGACAATACTCCTTGACTAGGTCTTTTACCAGTGGATCGGAGTAAGGCATGGTTTAAATGTAAATAGAAATATAATTATTTGTCGAAGCAGAAGTCAAAATGGCCATCTATTAATTAAATAGGAACTCCCTTACCTTTTTTTTTTCAATAAACAACGACTATCTAAATCATATATATATTAAAATATTATTTAAAATTAATTAAAAAATAAATAGGTTAGAAATATAATTTGTTTTAAAATATATCTTATTTATGATGATAATGGGTAGCAGAGAGAATAGGTAGGAGAAAGGCATGTAATTAATTGAAAGATAAAGATTAAAAAAATATATTGAACTTTTAAACAATTTTAAATTGTTACTTATATATAGGATTACTTCTATAAGAAAAAATATTATATATAAAAAGGATCGGAGGGAGTATTTATATGTGGGAAAGAAAGCTGATCACACTAGACACTTCTTAGAGGAATTACTGTAAAGTTTTAAATAAAAAATTTAATTATCTAAAAATTTGATAATAACTAGAAAACATTTAATAATAAAATAATTTTAATAATTTTTTACAGGGAGCCTAGCCTTTATCACTAGTTCTCTGATTCCCATTAAAGCAAGATATATTAAAGAATAAATCATTCTCTAAATCAATTTAAAAAAAAAAATCAAAGCTTATCTATCAAAAACTTGTGTTGTATTTGACCATTTGGAATTCCTTGCTATTTATTCAATACTTTCTTCCACGGCTCCAGTTTTGTCTTATAATGCAGGAGAACCAATAGCTTCATTCATTAGGACAAGATTTGGTAGTTAGTATACAGCGTGAACACTGATGATCCATTATTTACCCAACACGTTCCATGTTATTTGCTTAATAACCATTAAACAAGTCAAATCAGTGTTTACATATAATTAAATAAAACACATAACATTATTTATGATTTACAAATAGTTATTTATTTTATTATATAATTTAATGAGAAATTTTACATCAGCCTTCTTACCTCAATTTCATCAAGTTCTCCATCTATTTTAATATCTTCATTTAACTTAAATTCACATGAAAATAGTACATATGATAAAATATGATTGGAGATTTAACATAATAGATATAAAAAATTTGATGTAAGTATAATCTCTATTTAATACTCTTTCGATTTTTAATATAAGTCATATTTAACTAATTTGACTATATTAAGGAAGTTAGTTCATATGCCTTGATTTGTCTATAAAATATATAACTATCTTCCTTAACTATATCTCTTCTGCTCTTATTTGATTATTGTTGATACTTGATAAAGTATCAATAAGGATAATTTAAATATATATATATATATATAAAAATATGTCTTATTTTTATAATAAAGATTAACTTACTAATTATGTATTATATTAAAGACTAAATACCTATAGTAATAAAGCTAAAGACACAAAAGTTCCTGAACTTTAGTCAATATACCTAGCATATCACATCCTAACTTTTAGAAGTTTAAAGTAAAGATTTTAATACTTTATGTTGTGACTATCAACTTATCACAGTTAAAATTACTGATAAAGTTAAATATTTTTATCATATCATAATTTTTATATTTTTTATTATATATCATATCATTTAAAAATGACCCTTGACACTTGACATATAATTTAATTTTTTTAAATATTTAAAAATAGAAAATACTCAAATAATATTTGGCACTTGACATGTAATTTTAAATATTTTAAAATACTTTAAAAATAATTTAAAATAATTTTTGATAATTAATTTTTAAATAAAAATAAAAAATGTTTAAAATTATATTTAAATTGTTAAATATTATTTTTTAAAATGATATAGTATATAATAAAATATATAAAAATTATAACATAACAAAACACTGTTAATTTTAATAATAATTTTAATAGTAAAGATTAAGTAATTAAAATATTAAATATTAAAATTTTTAATTTAATCTTTTAAAAGTTAAAAAATTTATTTATAACTGATAAAGTTTCATGTATTTAAGTTTAATAGTAAATATTTATAGAATAGGTTGTAAGAGCAATGGGCTTAATAGCCCAACTCAGAGCAAATACAAATTTTGAGATGCATTCGTCCATCTCTGCCTCAGTCTTGCACAATCCAGTCTTTTTTTGTTTTTTTTTAGTATCGAAAGGAAACAAGATTATTGAGGAAAAGTTGACAAATGGTAAGGAATGTACTTGTAACCCATAAAGTGATGAAATGGGAAAATTCTACATCTCAAAATTAAACTTTAACAAGCTTTGAATTTCTGCGGGAGGAAGGAGGAGGAGAAAACGGTAAACTCATCAGCCATGTCAGCAGACACGTAAACCAAAAGCCCGAGTCACCAGCCCAGTCAGCGTGCTTCATTTTGCACAAATCTGTGTCAGGAGAATGAAATTTAAAGGGACCAATTTCAATTATCATGGTTTGCCGTAGAAGTGAGATTTTAATATTAGTGGTTGTACTTTGTGAGCTTGGATTATGTAGGATTCCATGTGCTGGTTCTATGTTAATGATTGTTCAGCAAAATAATGGAGAGAGAATATTTTCTTAGGAATTGAGGAATCACTCTGCTCTTATAAAGCTGATTTTCTTAATTTTATTTACTAATTGATTAATCGAGATCATTTCTACATTGTTGACTTTATAGCATATTTATAACTTAATTTTTAGGGATTGAACCCTTTGAAACTATAAGAGTATATTGTTATAGGAACCATGAAAATCGAATGATGAAACTTCCATGTAAAATAAAACTGCAGGCAATATAAGAATCTTGTATATTTATTCAAAGGGATTAGTTGCCTATTCTTAGTCCTACTCCATTAAACAAGATCAATACTTTATCTTACCCTCTGCTAACCCTCCAGAAGAAGCTATCCTGAATTCTGGATAATTGTAAGGCATGGAATAAGGAACTACAGGAGCTGAAAAAATGAAATGGCAATGAGCAGAAAAATGAAAGGGGTTATGGTAGTGATCGTACATGGAGCTGATTGATGAATGTGGAAACCAAATTGAGACTAACAGAGAAAACCCCAACAAACACTGATATTACTATTGAATCTTCTCTTAGTATTAGTGTTGACTTGTAAAAGTAGTGGTGGGAATTCAGTTTTGGTTTTCTTTTTCCCCATTTTAGTTGCACACTTCTTCTTCCTCCCCTTTTTTGAGTTCCAATGTTCATGAAGCATTTAGAGATTATCTGTCTCTGTACTGAAACATGTAGAGACCATTTATGTCTGTACTATCAAGCTTTTGTTCATACCTAAGGGTTTATGCCAAATCCCACTTGATGAAGACAAAGGCTGTTCTTAAAGCTTTGAGGAGCAATATCTATTCCAAAACGCATAGTTGTTTCATTCATATGTGCTAAAATTGATTTTTAACTTTATACATCTCTTTCTGCGGTTTGCTAGCTCCATTTTGACGAGGTTTTCATAATTTGCTTGTATAGAGATCTGAAAAAGGATTAATGTCACTTACAAAACTCTTTAGCCAAGGTTATTTTTGGTCAAATAACTGCTTCATTTGCTGATAGTTCTGACAAATACTGTTTTTGTTATTTATAGAGTTCATCTGTATCTACAACAGATTTATTAGTTGTCAGTTTGTTTATCCTGTCTGTCCCAGTACGTAGCGAACACAGAAGGATGAAATCAAGGCAGAAAATTAGGTTCAGCGTGCCATTGGTTTACAGTTTGCCGAAAATATATTAACCAAACTGAAATTTGGGAAAAAATTAGTTGTTGTAACGTATATATGTTTGGAGACACACACACACATTAAAAAGTCAGTTAGGTGAAATGAAAAATGGCCTAAAAATGTTTGGTGAAATGAAAAGATGTTTTGATGAAATAATTTAAAAGGGTATTTGTATATGTATAAATAAAAAAGTATATAAATATAAAAAATATGTAATATTAAATGATTAAGCTATATATAATTTAATCTATTCAACATATAATTAAAATTTTAGAAGATTGCATTAATTTTTACATTTAAAATTACACCAAAAAATACATGAACATTTTTTCGTCCAATGGTTGCAACCGTTGGGTTTTATAGGGTGAATGTAGATGCACTTTCTATTTGAGATATCAAATCACGCTAAATATGAGCATCACATTCCGTTTATAATAAACAAATTAGAGCTGATTGCCCAAAAAGAAATTATTGATTTTATTTGTAATATGAGAGATTATTGTTTTACTGTTTTATGAATATGTGTTATATTTTGACAAGTCCTTCTAACAGACAAAATACAAACCTCCAATGTAGTTTGTTCAATATAATAATCCTTCATTGACTCCCCCCAAGATGGCTTTAGAGCCCAGAAGATCATTTGTTTGATGAAACTGGCATTAAAAGTCCCACATGAAAACTCGTTCCAGTGCTTCTGAGTTCTCATCACACAAAGACCAGATATCACATGATTGAAAGGAAGCTGAAGATGAATTAAGGCAAAGAATATTAGTAACAAGCATTATAATACAGATTGATTATTTCATTAACAAGGAGAATGAAAGAGCAAGTATGAGGACTGCGATACCAAAAATGGTGGTGGATGACACAAGTCCCTCAAGCACAAGTCCTTTCCTTTTGAGGAAAGAAAGCTGCCACTTCTATCAGTTCATCCCTATTCCATGAACAAAAGGAAAAAAGGCACACCACTTAATTTAGAGAGAAGGAATGTAATCATTAAAAAGGTTCAAAGTTCTCAATGCAAGTGACTTTGAGGTCCCAAATAAGTGTAACCACTAAAAAGTCCTACAAGTAAAGTGAGTAGCATAGATTTTTTGTCATTTTCTATATTAAAACTTGTTATTACATATTACTTACTTGTTTTGGGATTTTTAGATAATTATATTTATTTCTTGAGACCTCACAGTGAATTTCCTAATATTATAGTCACTTGCATAGAGAACTCTGAACTATTATGTGTATGTTTGCTTTCTATGTGTAGTAGAAATCTTCACTGAGACACAAAGAAAGAAGAAAACCTGTGAGATATATTCTTCAAAAAGGGTATCAAATGACTTTGCTGAATTCTCCTACTTGAAATCCTAATGGCAGTCATGAAATTTCCAGCCCGTACAATGTATACTCTGTCTTTGATCTGTAGGTCTTTCATCTTGGAATATCTCCTTCAAAGAAATCCACTAGACACATGAGGGCTCAAGACTGGTGTGCTTGGTGGAAATCTTTATTAAAAAAGAAAGTAGCAGGAGCATTTTCATTGTCAAACAAAAAACTGAGTAGGCAAAATTTTTCTCCATTTTAATATCATGATAGCAACGCGGGATTATAGACAAAATGAGTTTGTAGTTCCACCATTATAATTATCATAAACAATATAATAGAGATTCATCGTTTCATTAACAGAGAAAAATGTAGCCCAATGTTGTCTATGTGCAAAAGAGCAACTGAGACCAAAAGAAAAAGTGAAAAAAAAGTAAAAGTCACAGAGCCTTTGACCTCTCTCCTTCACTTGTTTAAGCAGAGCCTTGCGAGAAACAACCATCACAATGTACTTAGAATAAGTACAAGCGAATTCAGTTCATCAAAAAACGAAACAAAAAAACAGAGTACATATGAATCCTATTATGGCAACCCCAAATAACTAAAACTCTACAAACAATACCTTCGTGTTTATGCTTCAACTTAACTCAGTGATGCTCCGTTCGTTAGTTTCTTCAACATATATAAGATATATTGCAGTCTTCTTCATACTATATTTATGTGCAAATTCAACTTTAACTTTCATGTCATCTCCAGGCTCCAGATTAGATGTTATGTTCTGCCATTCTTTATCCGTAAAAGTGGTTCCAGCATCTCGCTTGTAGAAATCCATGGTATGTTTGGTGAAATTCTTTATCATAACGCCAATGGGATACACAGATGCCATGCTATCTTGAAGAGATGAATAAATAATGTAGAGGACCACTCCTTTTAAGCAACGGCCAACAACTTGAGGAACTTTAAATGATACTGAAGATCCTGCATTTACAAAAACTTGCCAATCCGGATAATTGTCTATTGGAAGAGAGAAGTCAAGCCCGCCATCATTCCATCCCTATTCCATGAACACAAGACAAATCCCATTTAACAACATAAAGGAAATATAATCGACTCCTCTAGAGATAACGATATTAAACATTTGGCATGTGCGTTTGATAATGTGACGGAAGGTCAATATAGTGAGTGTATAAACACATTTACACACACAATAACATGACATTGTTGAAAGTATAATGTACACTATTACTCCGAGAATTGAAAAAAGATAAATCACATTGTATGTACATTCAAGTTTCAAAACATTTAGTTATTTAATAGATTTTTTCTTCTTCCATGTTTTAACAGCAATCTAAACATGTGTAACAAAGATGTTCTTCGCATATTTAGAAATTATTGTATTCATGGTAGTAGAGAGATAAGAGAATAACCTGTGAAATGCTCTTTAAAAGTGTATCAACAACTTTGTTGAAGCCACCCACATGAATAGTTAGAGAACTCAAAAATGTTTCCGACCTTTTAAAGGGACCTTGCCCATGAAATTCAATAAATGTTGGAGCTTGTTGACATAAAGCTTGAGATGTGCTTGGCCTTGGTTCAAAACTTCCATTGCTTTGAGCAAATAAATGATGTGATATACCCCTAATCAAAGATGGTACGATCTGAAATGCTCTAAACAAGGACTTTGAACGATGCGTTGGTGACATCCAAGACAAAACAAGAGATGGACATACATCACGAGATAATCCTTCATAACCACATAAAGAAACATATTTAATGCTTTTCAATCTCACTAACGAGAATGGCACTTGTGTTATAGCAGTTTGATTTGCAACCAAAGTTGTCAAAGATTCCATTTGCCCAATGTCTTCTTCTAGCTTTTCAATCTTTGAACAACCACAGAGATTAAGGGTCTTCAAGGATTTCAAGTTATATACACTTCTTGGGAGGTGTTCGAGGCTTTTGCAGTCCTTTAGATTTAACAAAATAATATATTTAAGATCACCAATGGAAGGATGAATTATAGACAAACGCGTACAATCTTTGAGTACTAGCTTCTCAAGATATGGTAACTTTGAAAACTCTGGTGTTTTTGTCAGGTAACGGCAATGACTCAGATTTAGAATTTTCAACTCCTCCAACAGCTGTGCAATGAGAATATTTTAACATTGATTACATAATAAAGGAAAAGAATAAAATAAGCAGTAAAATGAAAATACCGTCACCATTGTTTATCTTTAAAAAATGATGGTGAATACCTGACATTTCACCCATACTTTTGTAAGATTACTCCACTTTAAGTCAATGGCAACTATTTTTTGTAGGCATAAGCTCACTGGTATGTTCTGTAGGGTAAATCCATGCCAACAAAGCCATCTCAACTCTGTTGATAGATAATTATAGTCTCCAGCAAGTTGTAACTGATTAATCTGTAGCAAATAAAGCCTCTTCATCTTCTTAAATGCTTTTGCACTGAAAGATACTGAACTATTCTTTGACATGTTTAAAGATAGTCCCTTGATAGCTTTTGTTCCCTGTTAAATAAAAAGAAAGGGAAAATAATGCCATATTTATTCAAATTTATATCATATAAATGTGCAAAATGTGATAAAAGTTTCAACCCACAATTATAAACAAAAAGATACGGAAAGCATAATAAATACTGAAAAAATAGGTACTGAATTTTAAAATCAAAAGCTTAGGGATATAGTGCAATTTAGTCATCAAGAGACATTCTTACAGTGCCATTTGTCAATACATCCAGCACATCTTCATGATACCATAATCTTGTACGGTTCTCAGGCTCATCTGGTGACTGCTCACGAATTATTTCTCTTCCCATGTCACGTAATAAGTCATGCATTTCAAGTTTATTTTTGTTGCCAACCTTTACAAGACTCAACTCTATTAGACGATTAATTCCAATTTCTGCATGAAGTCGACAACCAATTAATATTTGTATAGCATAGCTTCTGTCCATTCCAACCAAAAAACAACATATGTCAAGGAATACATCTTTCTCTGTACTGTCACTCAAACCATCATAGCTTATTTTAAGCTTTTCATGGATTTGATCATTTGGAATTCGTTGTAATTTCTCCAAAACACTTTTCCAAATCAACATTTCTCTATCAAACAAGTAGGAGCCAAGAATTTCAAGAGCTAGAGGCAACCCTCCAGAGTAAGAAACTACCCTTCTTGACAGTTCAGTGAAATCTTGTTCAGGGATCGCTTGTTTAAATGCATGCCAACTAAAAAGTTCAAGAGATTCATTGTCATCCAACTCTTTCACAGTGTATACATGAATTACTCTAAGGATCTTGAGCAAACGTTCATCTCTAGTTGTAATGATGATTCTACTACCTTGGCCAAACCATTCCCGACTTCCGCATAATGCTTTGAGTTGCTCTTCATTGTTGACATCATCAAGTACAACAAGTACTCTTTTCATAGAAAGCATTTCCTCGAGTAGAGTTTTCCCAATTTCTACATTTGGTAGTGCCCTCCTTCTTGATTTTAAAATGTCTGAAAGAAGTTGTTCTTGCAAATAAACTTGACCATTATCTTGCTTCCAAACTTCTCTAATATTTGCAAGGAAACACTTCCCTTCAAAACTTCGACCAACTTGATTGTAGATAGCTTTAGCAATCATTGTCTTACGGATCCCCCCCATCCCCCATATCCCTGTGATGATAACATCATTTAATTTACTTCTTAGCAATTGGAGGATATCTTGCATACGAGACTCCAATCCCACTGGATGGTGAGCGACAAATAGGCGTTTTTTGTCACCCAACTTCTTTTCAATAGTTTCAATGACTTCATCAATCAACTCAGTTTCAGTTCTAGCAACAATAAGAAGTTAGATAAGAATACATTATACCAAGAATCCTTAAAACGCATTGTAAATAAAATTATAATAGAAACAAGGATTTTTCCTTTTTTATGGAAATGTTTTCGATGAAAATTGTATCACCAAAAGGAACACAAACATACTATGCAAAAAAAGAAAGGAATTTAAGGAATTTGACCATTCCAACAACAATCGAAAAAATAAAATTAAAAATACCCGTAGTTTTGCATGTCCCAACCAGATAAATTGGCAACTTCTATGAGGGCCCTCTTTGAATTAATTATCCCTTTCTCCACTTCATTGCCCAAAGTTCTCTTGATAAGTCTTTTCCATGCTTTCCCAAAAGAATTTGTTTGTTTTCGAACTTCAGATGGTCGCACATCAAAAAATATAGGTAAAACCTCTTGATATGTTGTTTTGTAACACTCCATGATTTTCTTTAATTCTTGCAAGCACCAACTAGAGCCAGCATAATTCTTTGATAATACAATTACTGAAATTTTGGAACTTTCAATTGCTTCTAGTAGTGAAGATGAAATGTCTTCTCCTCTTTCAATCCGTTCTTCATCCATGTAAACGTCAATACATGCTTGCTTTAGAGCAGAGTAAAGATGAGTAGCAAAGGATTTACGCGTATCTTCACCTCTAAAACTCAAGAATACATCATAACTATATTTGAGCTTTGGCTTATCAGGACGACTTCTTACTGTCTCTTGCAGCAAATCATGAACATAAAGGTTGTCATTTATGATCTTTACAAGGTTACGCTCCAAGATTACAGGCATAACCACTTCCACAGGAAGTCTTGAGCCTTTTAACAACTCTGTAACATAGCTTTTACTCTGACCCACATAAAAACAAGCTATAGCAAAGAACAAATCTTTCTCTAAATCGGTTAGAAATTCAATGCTAACGTAGAGCTTTCTTTGCATTTGACCATAAGAAATTTGATCCAATTCAAGCAATACACCTTGCCACTCCGGTAATGCCCTATTATGCAAAAGACAGCCAATAACTTCAAGAAGCAGTGGTAGTCCTTCACATAAAGTAACGACTCTGTATGAAAGATCCTCAAAACCATTTGTTGGAGTAGATCCATTAAATGCATGCTAGTTGAAAAGCTTAAGGGACTCATCGCTATCTAACCTTTTCACTTCATATGATACATCAACAAAGTTTTTAAAGATATCCTCATTCCTTGCTGTAATGAATATCAAACTCCCTCTGCCAAACCACCAAATATTTCCACACAACTCCATGAGCTGGAATTTACTATCTACGTTATCAAGTACTAATAAGACTCTTTTTCCATGGAGTACTTTCATCATCTGTTCATGTATCACTAGGACATCTTTTTTCTCGTCAATTTCAACTTGAGAAATATCTGAAATAAGCTGTTTTTTGAGAACTCTACCATTACGCCTATCCCACACATCCTTGATATTTGTAAGGAAACTTTTACCCTCAAAATTGCTACCAATTTTATCATAAAAAGCTTTCACAAGTGTAGTTTTACCAATACCACCTTCACCCCAGATTCCAACTATGTTCGTATCTTCTGAAGCAATGTGTTTCTGCCGCAAAATATCAAGGAATTCATTAAGACGATGTTGTAACCCTACTTGATGGTGCTGAAGATCGTGAAACAATTCCTCATGAAACAGGCTTTTGTCTAACTTTGCAATAAGATTGCTGATTTTATCCCTATCACAGTTAACCAGTTAAAATCACACAACTCCATGAGCTGGAATTTACTATCTACGTTATCAAGTACTAATAAGACTCTTTTTCCATGGAGTACTTTCATCATCTGTTCATGTATCACTAGGACATCTTTTTTCTCGTCAATTTCAACTTGAGAAATATCTGAAATAAGCTGTTTTTTGAGAACTCTACCATTACGCCTATCCCACACATCCTTGATATTTGTAAGGAAACTTTTACCCTCAAAATTGCTACCAATTTTATCATAAAAAGCTTTCACAAGTGTAGTTTTACCAATACCACCTTCACCCCAGATTCCAACTATGTTCGTATCTTCTGAAGCAATGTGTTTCTGCCGCAAAATATCAAGGAATTCATTAAGACGATGTTGTAACCCTACTTGATGGTGCTGAAGATCGTGAAACAATTCCTCATGAAACAGGCTTTTGTCTAACTTTGCAATAAGATTGCTGATTTTATCCCTATCACAGTTAACCAGTTAAAATCACACAACTCCATGAGCTGGAATTTACTATCTACTTTATCAAGTACTAATAAGACTCTTTTTCCATGGAGTACTTTCATCATCTGTTCATGTATCACTAGGACATCTTTTTTCTCGTCAATTTCAACTTGAGAAATATCTGAAATAAGCTGTTTTTTGAGAACTCTACCATTACGCCTATCCCACACATCCTTGATATTTGTAAGGAAACTTTTACCCTCAAAATTGCTACCAATTTTATCATAAAAAGCTTTCACAAGTGTAGTTTTACCAATACCACCTTCACCCCAGATTCCAACTATGTTCGTATCTTCTGAAGCAATGTGTTTCTGCCGCAAAATATCAAGGAATTCATTAAGACGATGTTGTAACCCTACTTGATGGTGCTGAAGATCGTGAAACAATTCCTCATGAAACAGGCTTTTGTCTAACTTTGCAATAAGATTGCTGATTTTATCCCTATCACAGTTAACCAGTTAAAATCATATTTAAAAACAAGAGGAATGTCTTATGGGGTGTGTGTGTGTGTGTGGGAATTCTTAACCTTCTATATTTGAATTACTTTCTTAAGAAGGTTTCTCTCTCTAGTAAAAGCTTTTTGACCATCTACCTTATATGATCTATTGATGAGTGAGAGTTAAAGGTAAGTTGATTTGTCTAATACTCCTTTCGACATTTATAAGCAAAAACTACCCAAGTGCAATTAATAATATTTTCCAATTGCATCCCCATTCAAAATTACAAGAGAGGAGAGAGGAGTAGTTGAAATTGTTATAAAAAATTACCATAATTCGCGTTTGAGGAAAAAAAATCAATTTCAAACATAATTAAAAAGAGTAACTTATAAATTCTAGACGTACTATTTTAAAAATTATAATTTTTAGTTCAAAAGAAAATCTTTTTTCATTAAATTAAGATTTCTTGTAGCACATTTGGTCAAATAGACTTTCTCTTAGTCTTAGTAACTTGCTTGAATAAATGCAGTATTATAAAAGTGTGAGAGATCAATTACTATGTAGTCTGTAAAAAGCATAAAGGGCCAATTAAAAAGGAATAGTTAAATTACCCCAAATCAGATAACAAAGCAGCCTCAGCGATGGCCCTTGCTGAGTCCAAAAGCGAAGCAGCCTCAGCGATGAATCCTCCTGAGTCCAAATCGAAATCGAAATCGAAATCCCAATTATCTAATCTTCTCCGATCCACACCCTCCAACTGCTCACGTACTTGCTCCTCGCTTAATCCACAGAATACAGGCGACACTTTTATATGCGCAAGTTTTTGACACCGTCTTATATTCACAAGTCTGTTGAGAAATATGTCGGACTCAAGGAATTCTGGTGTGAAAACAACCACAACCATTCTGCACTTTACTATCTCGTACATGAGAAACTCCTGTATCGGATCATCAATCAAAGCTTTGATTCCAACATCTCTCAAGTCCTTCTCCAAGTTGGTTCTCACATGATGTTTGGGATGGCTGATAGTTAAGAATATGTCGTACTCAAAAGTGAATCCCGAATTAGATGGTGAAGAAGCGAAATGAGACATGGTTGAAGCCAAGAAAAAGATTTAGCTGTAGTGATAGCATAAAAGCAAATGATCGATTCCTGCAATTAACTAGAGGAAAACCCAGTTTCTGCCATCTGCTCAATTTCCTTGAAATTCCAACTAAACTAAACTTTCTGACTTAGAGGCTAAAATGATGCGTGAAATTTATTTCCTCTTTGCACGTCAATGCGGAAGTCTTTTTGCAGGAGAAAGAATTTTCTTTCGTCCTTCCGCGTCAGCGCGGAAGCATTCTTGCAGGGAAGAGAATTTTCTCCAGAGGATGAGAAGAAAAACAGAGATATATTTTGGAAAAGGTCAATAAGACCCCAGACATTTGTATCTCCTGTTCAACGTATCATGATTCATGCGCCAGATAACAGAATTCATAGAATTTTTAAGATTAACTTGAAGTCAATAAGACTAATTTTTAAGTTCTAAATTGCTTTGATTTGATTTACTTAATTTAAATAAATATGAGAAAAAAATATATACGAAAGTTGCTTATTTTGTAAGGATTTTCCACTAATTTTTCAACACTCTCTACTTTTTATTTTATAAGGATCTTCCATGTATTGTGACTTACACTTTTCAAAATTCTATTTCTTATTTTGTAAGTCTTCTTCCCGATTTTACACCTTTCTCTTGCTCAATTTTCAATAATATTTCATTTGCTCCTTAATGCAAAATATATCTCATTTCATCTTTCAAACAAATTCTATCTTTTCTTTTTTTCACCTTATCATGATTTCTTCTTCTTCTTCTTCTTGTTATTCTTCTTGTTTGCTTGGTCCAATTTCTAGTACAGATGAGACTAACACCTATATAGCATTTATTTTCTTATGAAAATTATTGTATAAAATCTTAAAAAATAAATATAATTATTAAAAAAATCTTATTAACAAGTGAATATCCTATAATATTGAGCTTTAGTATTAGAAAATGACGATAAATTTTTTTTCTTTATTTATTGTAAAAAGTTTTAATAATTATACTTTTATTTTAAGATTTTCATAATAATTTGTCCTATTCCCTTAAATATTTTCTTCTCAGTCTAGAATGTGTTTGATATTATTAGGGGTATTCATGGGTAGGGTTGGGCAGAATAACCCCTTGCCCGGCTCGGCTCGATAAAAGCCCTAACTATTTTGGGCTGGGCATAGGCGGATTGGGAGTGGGTGGGTTAGGCATGCCTAAATTGTGATGTTATGTTCATGTTGTGGAAAATAATCTGCAATTATAAATTTATAAAATAATATCATATTCATATATCTTCAAGAATTAAATAATATCTATAATTTATTAAAAATAATGCAACAAAAGGATAATAATTAAAGTATTGAAATTCATTGCATATAAAAAAAAGTTTTGAAATCTAAATAATTTGTAATTATAACTTTGTATCAACTTTCTAAATATTGACAAGGATGAAACATCTTAAAAAAATAAAATAAACAATTATAATTTATAATGTAATCATATTATGATTAGTAAAGTTAAAGAAAAAGAAAAAATCAATATAGTTATAAATATTAAAAGACACAACTTACTTACTTAACTACTTATATTTCTAAAATGACCCTTTAGTCACTAGTAGTTATCATATTCTTCCTTCCAAATATAGTATCTAGAGAGAAAAGTCAAAAAAATAAAAAAAATGAGTGCTCATGGGCAGGGCAACCTCTTCGCCCGGTGCCCAACCTGAAAAAAGCATGGGCTGCATTTTATAGCCTGATGCCCAGCCCTACCCTATATTTATCTGGTTGGGCAGGGCTTTTTTTTGGCGGACTAAGGTGGGTATACCGGGCCGCGGGCTTGATGAACACCCCTAGATATTATAGTTTAAAAAAATTAGGTAAAATCTTAATTTAATTTTTTTAAAAATAAATAACTATATTTATCTAAAAATAATTTTGGTTAAAATTATAGTTTTGAATAAATTACTAAAATTATATTTTAAAATAGTAAAAGAGTTTATAGACTATCTAATTACTATCTTACTCTTATTCTTTTTATACTCTCTCCTTTCTTATCTCTCTTCTCTACCCTCTCTCCTCTCTTCTCTCTCTTTTTCATCATATCTACTCTCTTCTCTATACTCTCTTATCTCTCTTCTTTCTTCTCTACCCTCTCTCATCTCTCATACTTTTAATCAAATCATACCCTTTTTGATAATTTAACAATAGAAAAAATAATTCTACTACTAATCATTCAAATATCTCTATTCTTAAAATCTATTCTTTCTAAAATCTATTTTTTAAAAAAATTATTTTTCTTAAAATCTATTCTCTAAAAATTAATCTAAATATATCCAATATTAAATGCGTCATCACTTCTTAATAAACAATTCATTTCACCAGTGATAATTTTAGATATTATCAATTCAAAACAGCAAATTTACCCTTCTAGCGAGATGAAATTTATTACTGTTGTGGTTATTGTATAAGTTGGTGGCAGCTTTTTGGTGTTGTTTTATGTACGATTATCTGTTTATACCAATCTTTCACATAATATAATTGTATTTATATATATAAACAAGCCTATATTAGTTTCATAATTTAGTTAAGCTTCATGATATCTTTATCTATGGCTTGCATATATTTCAAGATGGGTAGCAAAACAATTTTGCAAATGGAACACAAAAACAGTCAACTTCATTACATCAGCAGCCTAAATACGTCTAAAGCCACAAGTTTAGTTACTAAAAGAAATTATAATAAAAAAAACTTTACGAATTATAAATTAAAAAATTAAATTAATTAATTATAACTATATCCAATTTAATAAATTTATATTATATATTTTTTATTCTATTTAAATTAATTATTTAATTTTTATATTAATTATAATTATTTAATTTATTTAACTTACTAACTATGTCTAAAACAGTTAACTAATACTTCTAATTATGACTATTTATTTATTATTTTTTTGATAAATATATATATATATATATATTAATTATCACTACGAAACCTATCCCTTATTTTCATATTTGTTTGATCCGGATACATACATACATACATACATACATACATACATATATATATATATATATATATAACTAATAGAAGAGATGTGGAACAAAAGTGAGTGGCAAACCAAACAATGCCTTGATTTGTGGATATAGAGACCTAAAGTAAAGAACACTTAATAAAATTCCTACTAAAACGAAATGCATATTGCCTATTAAACACTTGTTTTCACCCAAAGGAAAAAAAAAACTGTAATCTGAACTCGTTCATGTTAAAGAAACAACAATCTTCGTTTTGTCGAGTCAAGAGTATCAGTGTTTCACAATCATATATAAATCCCCATTTTTTTACGTTTGTTTAGATTTTAGAAACACGAACAATAGCCTATTTTACCATCATATGTATAATTTAGTGTGTTTATCACTATAGTTTAAAAAAAAAAATTATACAAAACTTTAGTTTAAGAAAATTTTAAACAAACAGTTATATTTGTCTAAAAATAATTTTGGCTAAAATCATAGTTTTAAATAAACTACTGAAATTAGTTTTTAGAACAGTAAAAGAATTTATAGACTATTCAATTACTATATTACCCTATTTTTTTTTACACCCTCTCTCCTCTCTCCTCTCTACACTCTCTTGTCTCTCTTCTCTACACTCTCTCGTCTCTCATCTTTCTTCTCTACCATCTCTTCTCTCTCGTACTTTTAATCAAATCATACCCTCTTTGATAATTTACCAATATGAAAAGTGATTCTACTACTAATTATCCAAATATCTCTATTTTCAAAATATATTCTTCCTAAAATATATTCTTCTCAAAATCTATTTTTCAAAATTTATTGTTCCTAGAATTTATTATCCAAAATATAATCCAAACAAGCCCTTAATCAAACAGACTTAAAATATTAACAGAATGAATCGGCCCAATCATAAGATCTAATAGAGTCAAAATTTGATATTAATTCTCTACAATATAATGAACTAATATTTGATTCTCTTCTAATAAAATTAGTAGTACCGCATTTATTGCCTAAGAGTGCCCAGGGCACACAAACACAAAATGAACAACTAGAAAAATGATCAAAAAAGACATGGCAACAACACCAACTACTTCAAAAATCTTAGAGATTGAATCTTCTATGCTGGCTAATCATCATGGTCAAGTTGGTATCTCAAGGCCAAACGAATGTTTGAGACATCTAATTTTACAGGTTCTTTCCCCCTCTATATATAAATCATCGTTTATTTTTTTTAAAAAGGTCCTTACTCATTATGTAGTTGTTTTAATAAAATTAGAAATGACTGTTCTCGGCTTGGAATTAGAGCTGTTGCTTGTGCTATTAAACAGGAATTGACTCTCAGAGAATGGTGATGATTGTATATCCTCCTGGGAGACAAATATCCCTATTGGCAATACTTCTAAGGGTGAAGGAGTTTATGTAAAATTTAAAATGCCTCGAATTAGGGGTTGTGATTTAAAAGGGATGATTATTTGTGGTATATATTTCCCTACGGGTGATTTGGGTAACAAGGCATGTGAGTCTTATACTAGTGTAATGATCATAAATTATACAAAGACAACTACTTTGCACTACAAGCAAGATTCATTGACTTCATTTGAAGAAGCAGAGTGCAAGGAAATAATATCAAATCTAGTCTTCAGATGACCAAGTGGAGGTGATTGTAGTTCTTAGGAATGGATTCACTGCGAAAATGACAGCAATCTATATGAAATATTTAGAGTCATTTGATGAACAGATGGAGCATCCTCCATCACCAAGTATTGATGTTAGCTTCGTGAAACTATCTTATTTTGCCCCAGTTCTAAGAGTTAAATTTGTTTTAAAGTTTTATTTTCAAGGTGAAAGAGTTAGTAGATTATTGTTATTTTTAGTTACCTTGTTCTTTAGGAAGATTTTAAGGTTAACAGATTTGCTTCTGTGTTTTTGTAGGTAGAGAAATGCATAAGAAACCCATGTAGACTTATGTTAGAAGGCGGAAGCGACAGAAGATTAATTAGTATCTCTTTAATGGTTTTTTGAATTCCTTATTTTGCTGTTGTTTAATTTGTATTATTGTTTGAGAAATTTCAGTGAGTTAAACAAGGATTCATGTTGTTATTAAACTCTCTCCAATCCTATATATATAAGCTCTAAATGACCGAATTATGCAGATAAAGAGTTGGTTAAAATTGATTAAAAGTAATGAAAGTTGATAAAATGTATTATTTTCTAGTAAAGTCTAGATAATATCATTCAACCGATAGCTATAAACTAATTATAATTTTTTTAAAAAAATAGAAATTAATAAAATGGATTTTGTCTCTCTAAATATAATATTTTTTTATACATATGATTTAGTTTAAATTTAATATATTATGTTTAAAGAATTTAATCATCGCTGTATTTGGTTTTGTTAGGTTTTTTTTATAAATATTTATTTTTTATGTAAATAACTGCCTCCTTATACAAAACTACTCTTCTGGAAAGTTTAAAGAAATATTGGTCAACAATTGCTTGCTTAATCACATGCAAACTAAGAAATTAAAGAGATTCAATGCTTTAAGTTGGTCTTCATTGTTCTCATCAAGAACGAGAAGTTGCTATACTTTTGACAAAGCATTTCTCATTCTTTATCATCACACCGATGGGATTTGCAGAAGAAATGCTATCTTGAATATATAACGTAGAAGACCCTCACTTTTAAGCAACAACCAAAACTTGAATCACATTAAACTATTTTAAAGATTGCTAATCATGATATTGGTAATCGTCTCCAAGGAGAAAATAGCCATTGCCATCACTCCATTCCTGTTCCATTATCACAAGAAATAATAAGTACTGCACGTTAATTTGCCCTAATTAATTAATTTATAAATTAATCAATTAAATAAATTAGTTAGTTATGACTAAATCTAAAATATTCAAAATAAATTATATTATATACTTTTTAATCTATTTAAATTAGTTAACTAATTCGAATATTAGTTATAATTAACTAATTTATTTAACTTTTTTAATCTACTTAAATTAGTTAATTAACTCTTATATCAAAGATTAGAGAGAATACATTCTTTCTTTCTTTCTTTTTTTGTTGCCGACCCAGTTCATTAGAACTTTACCCTGACTACATCTATATCTGACCCGTATCACGTATTTGGCTATAGTGGGTGAGTCTCCCAAGAGGAATTTTTTGTATATATCAAGGATCAAACTTGAGACATCGCTTAAGCGATACCGAGCCATTTACTACTCGAACCAACCCTCGTTGGTAGAGAGAATACTTTCTAATTACTCTTTCATAGCATTTAGTATGTATACTTCTTAAGAAAAAGCATAGACGTATACAAAATTTGTAGTGATATGAGTAATTCATAAGTTCTTTTACTGTTTTAAAAGTTACTCTGATCAGCTTATCTGAAATTATAATTTGATTCAGAAGCCTTTTTAGACAAATATAGTTATTTATTTTAAATTTTTTTAAACTGAAATTTAGACCAAAAATTATTTTAAAACTTAAATTTGGGGTTTCCCAAACATGCTCTAAGTCACTTAATAACCCAAAAATTTTGGCCTATTTATATTTTAGTGCAGATCCAAATGTTTTTTCTAAGAAAAAAGTACTTCATTCTAGCTGTGCTTATGTGTAATGATTATTTTCGGTAAATATACACGTGTTATAAATTTTAATAGTACTATTTTAAAAAGTATAATCCTCTTATCTTTAATATATAATCTAATTATGGGATTAATTTTAATCATAAATATATTTTTTTATATTTATTATATTTTTTTAAATTACCTCTATTGATACTCTTTTAACAATAGTCAAATAAAGAAAGAAGGGATGGTGTTAAGAAAGATGATAATGCCTTTTAAAAAAAATTATTATATTAACTAATTTTTTTAATCTAATTATATTAATTAAATAATTTATATATTAAATATTGGAGGAGTATTTCCTTCTAGCAAAATACTTGTACATATCATTTGCATGTTGTAGCTTTGATCGGTGATACCTTCAATCTTCCATACTTCTCTCACAGAAGTAAGTGGGACGAACATAGTGAAGCGTTGGTGCATGCACCTTTATCTGAACTTCATCACAAGAATTTGATCTGTAAAGCTATGAAAAATTTTACTAGTGTCTACGTGGATTAATTTTTATTCCACCTTATGTCTACGATAAAAATCATATGATTTGCTAATTTTTCCACTTTTAGTCCAATATGATGTTTGTGTATTATAGTAGTTGATCCCCAAAACTTGGAGCATATGTGAGATGGAATGATTAGAGGAAATTTAGAAATTTAGTTAGAGGTGATTTAGTATTTTTAAATTTGTATTATGACACTTATTTTTTTTCCAAAAAGCCAAAAAATATAATTTTTAAGATCCTTCCCCATAAATAAATAAGATAATAAATATAAGAACTATAATAAAAAATTATTTTAATTATAAATATAAAGCTCAAAACTATTTTATCTATTAAAATTATAAGTTTACCTCTCGAGTATCTTTACATGATTACATATATTAAGATATCAATGGTAGCTTAGATATATATAATTAAAAAGATATTTTAAAAAAATTAACATACAATTATTATAAATAATTAGTTTAATTATTTTTTAATATATTTAAATTAATTAAATATATATTATATTAAGTATATAAGGTAATATTATTTTCCAACTCCTCCTTTCTAATTTTCCCTAGTCCTTAAGGTTAAAAACATTATAAATGCAATGTCCTTTCTTCGTCCTCTGTGTATTGTGTGAATCTGAAGGAAGCACCATGGCTGGCGGAGGTTTCTTTGAAGGCGGCGGCCTGGATGATTTTGAAGGCAAGATCAATGTGCTCCTAATTACTTCATCCATAATGGCCTCCATTGAAGGGTTCGTGTTTGGATACGATTCAGGTCTTTCCCCTGTTATTTTCACCACCCTTTAATTCTTTTTTTTTTATTACTCAATTTTGATAACTCATGTTTAACTTTAAGTGGTCAAAACTCTTTCTATTATAATTAGGCGCCTTTGATTCATTTTAATGCTAATTGTTATTCTTCGCTTCCTGTGCGACCACAAAGTTGAGGCGAGTGCTAACCATGTTAATTGGCCAACTCTTCGCTTCGGGAATCGACTCGGTGATCCCCGCCGCCGCTCAAACCCCTCCCGTGCTTATTGTTTGTAAACTCCTTAGGGCCCGTTTAAAAATACACAAAATTTAGGTTTTAGTAAAAGTTAAATTTTAAAAAAAATTAAAATAATTAAGATTAAACTATAATTTAAAATTAAAATTTTAGATAAGTTGATTAAAATAGTTTATAGAATAGTAAAAGAATTTATAAACTAATCAATTATTATATTATCCTTACTTTTTCTTACACTCTCTCCTACTTTTTCTTATACCCTCTCTCATCTCTCATATTTTTTTACACCCTCTCTCTTTTCTTTTATTACACCATCTCTCCTCTCTCATCTTATATCTTATCTCTCACCATTTAATATTATACCTTTTTTATAATTTATCAATAATAAAAGTACTTATAAAAATAACTATTCAAACATTCATTTATTTAAAATCATTTTTTTTCATAAACTCTTCTCTAAAAGCCCTTTTATATAAGTTGTTCAATTTTTTTTCTATAAATTTATTTTTAAAATCCTATCCAAATAGACCCTTAATGGTTGAGAATGTGGCTTAGCTATGTTGGGTAGCATAAAAATAAAAATAAAAATAAAAATATAATTAAATATTTTTTTATTTTGTATAATAAAAGACACTCATATTTTTAACATTTTGACTAATTTTAATTTTATAAACAAAATTGAAAAATAAAATAGGAGAAATATAAGTGAAATATTTTAAATTATCTTATCCCAAGTTATAAAATATTAAGATAATTTTAACTCTTTTTAAGTTATAAAAAATATATTAATTATATATTTATTTTTAACCAATCATGTAAATTTATAAAACTTATTTTTAATTTAATTCTATTTTTATTTTTATAAAAAATCCTTCTATCCTAACAAACAAACGTACCATAGTGCTGGTGTTAGACTCCATTTTAGTTTATTTCAAGATTTTCAGGAAGAGTGTTGAAACTTCTTAATATAATAATTAAAAAGAATAATATGTAAAAAATCTCAATTTAAAATTTTTATATGTAGAAAGATATGATATATTTTTATTCAATAAAATAAAATATCTCTTTATACAAAGAAAATATTCTTGACTTAAATTTAGGCTCTTCTAATTAATAAAATTGTTACACTATATTTTTAAAAAAATTTCTCCTAGCATTATCTCTATGTTTTCATTTCACTTTTTTTCTCATTCAAATACTCTAACAGTGAGTAAGCATGTATTGTATGTTATAAGAAGAGAGTTGTATTACATTTGAAATTGAAAACAAATTAATCCTTACATTACACGTGTCTACAATTATCCACAACTACAACAACATAATTAATGTCACTTCTGGTCATGTTGAATGTCAAGATGATGAATATGGATTTCTATTTGGATGTGAAGCTAAAGATACTTTATCTAGTAGATTATCTAATGGATAAGATTTAGTAAATGGAACATTATTCTAATTATATTTTCTATTTTTGTTAGTGAATATATGCATAGTATATTCTTCTCATGGATTTGCGTTTTCATTCTCAATAAACAAGAAGTTAGTAATAGGGGTGAGGAAGTAGAAGTAAAATATTTTATTTTATTTTTTATTTAGTATAATTAAAGTCACTTTTATTTTTATATTTTTAGACTATTTTAGTTATATTATAAAAGTTGAGAATTAAAATGATAGAAGTAGAAGTATATTTTTTTAACTATTTTATTTCTAGTTATAAAATTCATAAACAATTTTAATTTCTTTTAAGTTATAAAAAAATATTTTTAATCATTTTACTTCAAATTATAAAAAAAATATACATAAATTCTATATTCACTTTTATCTTACCAAACAAATTTTTAAACATATTTTTAGCTTAATTTTACTTTTATTTATATTAAAAACTTTTCCATAATACTAAACATATCCTAAATGGCCGCTTAGATTAGTGGTAAATGATTGAAATTTTAGATAATCTAGTGTTTTTTTATAAGTGAGGTTAGTTAATCATGATTTATTTTTGAATAATTTTTATTATGAGGGATTAATGTATAACTTATAAATGTATAAAGTTTTTAAGATTTCCATAATTATAATTAATAGTATTAAATATAATTTAATAAATGAAATAAATATTTAAATAATTGAAATTTTAGACAATCGTATTTTTTATAAATGATGTTAGTTAATTATGATTTATTTTTGAATAATTTTTATAATGAGGGATTAATGTATAACTTATAAATTTATAAAGTTTTTAACATTTCCATAATTATAATTAATATTATTAAATATAATTTAATAAACGAAATAAATATTTAAATAATAATTTTCTTTCAATAATAATTATTAAAAATACTACTAATTATTAAATAATAATTAAATTTTCTTTTATTAAATATTATTATGAGAAATGAAGGTAAATTGGGAAAAATTTTATTGGTAAACTCCATCGGGATAGAGGGCAAAGATAAGGCCAGAAAAATGGCGCGAAATTAATTACTTTTCATATCAAATGATTCAAAACCCCGCGCAGTTTCAGATGTTAGATAGAAATTTCAGTTTCAAATTTCTGGAATAGTTCATTCTGTTTCACTGCTCTCTGCTATTAGGGTTTCGAATTCCGACCTGCATACAGAGCGAGAACAAGCATGCATTCGAGCGAGTTCGACGGCGCCGCAGCCTTCTCCGGCGGTGGTTTTATGCCTTCTCTGGCAACTCAAGGCCATGAACCTTCCTTCTCCTACTCCAAGGTCCACAATCTCTTGCATACTTCTTTTTTGCCCCTCTCATTTTGCCTTTTTAGTTCTTCGTCGTCTTCATAATCGCGTACTTTGACGTAGCAGCGAAACTAAGTTTCGACGTCTACTGTTTTTATGTTCTGGCAAGTGAGATTAGTGCTTTGGTTTGCTAATCACTGAACTGCGACAGTTGATCCGATCTAATATGTTTAATTTTATTTATTTTAATTTCCTCTAGTTTTGCTGCGTTTTGGCTTGATTTTATTTTGGAATATTGGTGAAAATTATTGGTTCAGTTATCTTTGTTACAGTTGAATGTTAACTTCTGAACTGACTAAATACTTCGTTTTTGCAGAATCGTGACGCTCAGTCATTGCTTCCTCTGACAGTCAAGCAGATAAATGATGCATTTCAGTCAATTGATGATAAGTCTAATATGATTATCGATGGCGTGGATGTTAATAATGTGAGTTTCTTGAATTGCAAATTGACAGTTGGTTGTCGTTTTGCTTTTCTCTTGTTCTGATAGTTTGAGTCAAAATCGTGTCTAGGTCACTCTTGTAGGAAAGGTGTGCAACAAAGCTGGAAGGATTACTGATGTTACTTTTGTACTAGATGATGGGACCGGAAGGATTGAGTGTAGTAAATGGTGAATTTTATTGTTAACCGATGTTTTGCTTCCTTATTTTCTTAGTTTACTTTTTCTGGGCTTTTAAATATTCAGTGACAGGTAATTTTACATGTGCAGGCTCCAGGAAGACGTAGACACCAATGAAGCAGAGGGTATCAGGTAATTATGAATTTATGAGTTGGTAATTTTCTTGGTAATCAGAATTCCAAAGCACCAAATGTGCAAACATTATTTGCCACTCTGGAGTTAGATGGTTTATAAACTTAATGTTTCTAGTTGCCACCCCTTTTTGAACATATTGTTTATTTCATTTCATGAAATATAGTAACTCCTTTTCTTTTTTTCCCTTTTGTTCTCAGGGATGGAATGTATGTGCGCTTACATGGACACTTGAAAGGTTTTCAGGGAAAAAGGACCTTAAATGTATTCTCTTTTAGGTGTGATATTAATATCGCTTCTAATTATTTAAGTTTAGCAGTTCAGTGTTTTTAATTTTCTTCTATATGTAATACTGCTAGAGTTCCAGCCTATAGTGACTACTCACAAAAGATGGTTGGGTTTTGAGAAATGCATATGATAGGAACCTTGCTAAATCCTGCTAGAATAACATGAACACTACAAGACACTTGTATTGATATTGAAGCAGAAGTACTCCATGGACAGGTTACAGCAACCAATTCACGGTCTCACAGACACATGCTAGTGCCAAGAAGATTCAGTCGAATGCGACTGACCAAGCACACGCTTCAGTTGCATACCTCCAGACCAATCGCAAAAGCAAACCAGAAACTCTAAGACAATAGCTGGCTAAGATTCCTTCATTCAGCATGAGAAATTAGAAACATAGCAGAACAATCTGGGCACTATACAGAGCAAAACAGAACTAGAGAAGAAATGAATAAGTTGATGCTGACACAAGACAAGTGCTAGCTTTCCAGAGTCTAGCTCTCTACCTAACTTTTATCTTTAAGGTTCTCTTCCCCGTTTTTCCACGGGAGGTTTCCTTCTTAAACAGTGTCTTCCAACCACTTATTCAACCACCCTCTGACCCTTCATGCATTAAACCCCTGCACAATTGTCCAGCCTATTAGTTTCAGCTCTAGTTCCCTGTTTCTACCATTTTGCCTTTTGATATAAATCTTTACGAGAATAATAAATTGAGTAGACTGAATAATCCAAGTTTTATTTAAATGACTTTTTTGGGTTATCATTAATTCTCCATGATGGTTTCATAGCTATATTATTTTGACATTAGCAAAGTTCTGCAGTAGTTGTTTGTATTTATTTGGTGCTTGTTTCCTACTTTTGAAATCTGCACTGGTGTTGTTTCCAGGCCTTTGAACGACTTTAATGAGATTGCAAGTCACTTCATTGATTGTATATACGTCCATCTCTACAATACCAGGATACGGGTATTAGTTAGAATATTGCAAATTATATCTGGGTTTGACATGACATAAATGAGTATATATGATTCTTGCAAGATTGTGCTGTCCATTGTTCTTGTTTTTTTTTTTAATTTTCTTATTGTACGCCATAAAATTTACAGAGTAGTGTGCCAAATCAGCAATCAATGAACAATTCCTTACCTATTAATCCCACAAGAGGTTATCAAGCTGCCCCTCCAAATCAAGTGAGAGGACTATTTATGAATGTTAAGTTTACTTTTGACCATTTTAGTAATATCTTATTTGTAGTCTTTTTTTTGGTCCTTCCTAGTTCTCTGGTCAGCCCAACAATGGTCAGAAGAGTGTTGAAGATATGGTCTTAGATATCTTGCATCTTCCCTCGAACAGGTAATTCTAAAATGTGATTTATGTATGTATAATAGTTAATCTTAGTGAACATATGGCCAACACTGTTGCCTTCCTTCTGGATGGGTAGATTTGTTTCTTATGGGAAAAAAATAAAAGAAAAAGAAAATTATGGGGAGAAAAGAAAAAATAAGAGAAATCAAAAGACTAATCTCTAGATTGTAGGCTCTTTTACGTGACTGCTTAAAGGTAATTTAATTCTTCCTTTTGAAACAAACAAAAGAAAATTTACAATGGCATATAATATCATGAGAATTACATCGGGGTAGTCAATAATTAGAATTAAGCTGTGAGGCAACTAAGTACTGGAACAATACATTTAATCATATATTCCAAGGTTGATATACATAAGCTTTGCTTAAAATTGAAGTGTACCTCCGGCTTCTAGTGCTTCTTAAGGTGGATAGGGTTGGAACTTTTTATATTCTTCAAATTTTCTTATCATTAGATTCTGTGTTCTTATCCTATTGTGAACATATAGTTTTTTCTTACAATCTTTAGTTGCAAAACATGGTCCATTATTACTGAAGTTTATATTTCTGATATTTTAGGGCAAAAGAGGAGGGTGTCTCTCGGGATCTTATTGCACAGCATCTTGGAATTCCCTTGGATAAGCTCATGTCTGTCTACCTATCGTCCCTCCTTCCCCTTCTCATTGCCTAGCAGGACGACTCTGTTGACGCAGGTTCTGGTTTTGCAGGTTATCCATACAAAATCTTATTGAGGAAGGCACCATTTATGAAGCTATAAATGATCATTACAAGTCAATTATCGATGGTTGACATCCTGTCAACAACTTCGATTCTAATCTGAGCTGGTCTGGTAATGATTATCCATTGCATAGTTGACTCTGCTTAAACCTATATGCATGATAGCAGTTATGTTAAATGCGGACAGAAACACAACCTCAGTTCGTAGTACCTTGATGTTACCTTTTCCACTTTTTTTTGTTTTTTTAATTTTAAAAACTTTTGATAACTGGCTTCTGATAGTATGTGTTAGTACAGATTAACTGATATGTAATTAACCTATCTTGTAAGGGGGGTTTGTCAGGAATGATGGATCCTTTGTTGAGAGACCAGTAGTTATCTTGCAAGAATATTATATAGTGACAAGCGAAAGTACTTTTTGAGTGTATAGAAGATGAAGGACTTGACTTCTTTTTTGTTACAAGGAAGGACTTGATTTGATTGCCAGAGGAATTCTTTTTGTGTTACAAGAGATGGCTAAAGTCCAAAATTAGAAAACAGAAAAACTAAGGGGGATTAAATCCCATACACTCATTAAAAACTAAGTTCCGCGAGTGTGGATTGCCAGATGAATTCTGAAGGAACGTTCTTGGTGAAAACCATTCCTAGGCATAGATTGGGCCTATGTTGAAATTAAGTTCTATGTATTTAGATGATATGCATAGCTATGAGATACCGTGCTGTTTCTTACAACTTACTAGCCAATAGGTTTGAAAGATTAGTTTTATTAAGAGATTTTTAGTAAAAATATGACAAGGCATGATTCTTTAATAATATTAACACAAGATTTAATTGGAAGTCATAATTTTTTTTCAAGAATTAGGCTTATTAATTTTATCGAAAAAGTATTTACTTTGATGTTATGATTAACTATGGTAGCTAGCGTATGTATGTGTGAATTTTTAGAAAAAATAAACTTAGTCATTTAATTATTGATTCACTGATAATTCAGTCTCTGAATTGACTCGTGTGCAATTTAGTTCCTTATTTTTTCAATTTGTATAACTTAATCCTGAGTAATCCTATGTGGCAAAGGAGTACAGGTGTAGGAAGGAATTAAACGTCACAGGTTGGTCTCGTCAAGGGACCGCCACGTTGGAACTTAGAAATGCATATAAACAGGAGAGACGCGTAAGGAGGCTTTTGATTTTGAAGATTTCATGTCTTCATTTATCCCCACTCCCCAGGTTCCCTTCACTCCCAGCTCATTTTCTCTGTTAATTGACAAGTTATCAAGGTCAATCAGAAGGAATTAGACTTATCAACCCTCATCCTTTGAAATCCATTATAATATTCTCGGCCAAACTTTCCCTCTTCACTCTCTCCCGTCGTTCAAAAACCAAACACAAAAGCCCTGCTATTCCAGCGTAAACCTCGACTTATTCTCTTGCTTGTTAAAATCATCTCCTATCATCACCTCGTCCTTTCTTCCCTCCGCAACTTTCTTTTCTTCCCTTTCCTTGGTCCTTCTTTTCTTACGTGGAGCAGCTGACTTGGAAGCAATTTTGGAAGTGTTATTAGCTATTTTTGCCACATAGGATGACTTGGGACTAAGTTATAAAAATTTAAAAGATAAGGGATTAAGTGGTGGTGAGTTATAGTTGAGGGATTGAGTTACAAATAAGCTAATATTAAAAGATTAATTTTTCTTTTTCTTTTTTTATATTTTTAGGTTGGTGTCAAGTTTGTTTTGCATCTATTGAGATAGGAAGAAATTTAGTGCCACTTTTAAAAAAAAGGGGAGGTTAATATGTGGCGAGAAATTAATATTTCCAACCTTTTTAGAACTCAATGTCGCTGCATATCAATTCAATTAGCCTCTAAAAGATTTTAGGTATAATTTTTTTTTGGGTACAAGAGAGGGTTAATGAATCCTAAATAAAAGGTTAATCAATTAGGGGATTGAATCTCAAATGATCCTTATCAACTAGATTCTTCAAATAAGGATTCGTTTTTTGTGAATTTGGACTGGAGCTTAGTAGGTATTCCAACCCATATTACATTTTACTATGAATAATAAATGATTTTCCCAAATCTTTTCTTTTTTTATGACAAGAAGGAACTATAATTATTTAAAACTTTGAGGGTTGGAAAGGTACCATTCTTGATGCGTTTGGAACCGAAGAAGATTTAGAGTATAATACGATTGAATCATTTTCGTAGAATACTATAATTGACAGCGACAAGCAGCAAGAACTCCGTTTAAAAATTGTTTTTCTTTATCGTTAGTGGGTGATCTCCACTTGTATATTGCTCGAGTACAAACTCAGACATCTTGTCAAATAGTTTGCCAAATCTCCGAGCCTCCCTTTTGGGGTCATGTCAGATTTTTTTTCCTGTTGATTTATGTGTCAATGATCTTAGTCTACCGCAAAATTGAGTATGGTGCAGGGGAAAAAATCTTGACAAGATTATATAATAAGACAACGAAAAATGGAAATGACACGAATTTGTACTAAAAAGCCACGTACTATGCTTTTATTGTCACCCTTGATATATCGAATTGGTTTTTCAAGTGGTTAAAAAAATTGTATCAATGTGTAATAAAAGATGGGCTAAGATAGGGTAGTTGATGTTAATAATTTTATAATCTAATAGCATAAAAGTTCTTTTTTGAAATGGTAAGGTTGGTTGGTTCAATTTTGTTTGTAACTTTAGATCATTAAATCTTACAGATACAAAATAAATTACATGTTAGAAGCCACTTCTAATCAAACTCGAAAATGTTTGAAGCTAAATTCAGTGATACAATTGATCTAGTTTATGATGATAAGAATGCATGGAATATGAGGAATTTCAGGAAGGAAAGGCAAAGTTGTAAGATGGTGCGTATCAACAAAGAATATTAAGGCTGACTAGAATGCCTTCATCTTATTCTTTTTTGAGTATTTTCCATCAATAGATTGTACAGTGAAGGTATAAAATCTGCACCCAAAAAATCTCTAATCACTTTTTCTTATGGAGATATTCCACACAGAACCTGATCTTATTTCATTCCCATAGTGGTGGAGAATCAAGAAAGAGAGTGTGTGTGTGTGTGTGTGTGGTGTGTTTGTGTGTGTGACTTTTGTGGGTCAAGTTGATATTTTGATGTGGACTATACTAAACAAATATCAATAATTGCCTTTTGTAAATTTGGTGGTTGGCAAGTTGAAGCAACATGTGGCTTTTGGACGTCATAAGAAAACTTCATGAAATATAGGAATTAGGAACTTGAACATACATACATACATACATACATACATACATACATACATACATACATACATACATACATACATACATACATTGGGGGTCAAGTTGTAGATCTTTTTTTTAAAGAAAAATAGAACTTGGTGACAGTTGGATGCTACCGAAAATATAATAATACACATCACTCTGTAGATTAGAAAACCCTTGATGGTGATGTTGTACGGAAAATAGTTAAATTAAAATATATATTGCTGAAAGTATTCATTAGTTAATTAAATTAATCATAGAAGGTTTATGAAGAGCATCCGATGAATCTATAGTTATACTGATAATATTGATCATCTCAAGACAGACCAATTCACAACTTATTAAGCCCCCTTAGCTTTATAGAGAGTAAAAGAGGAGTAAAGATTAGAGAATGTAGAAGTTTGAGTTTTTTTTTCGTTTTATTAAGCTAGAGTATCATTCTATTTCAGGTAATTATATTCTAGATACTTTTAGACATTAAATAAGGATACCTCTTCTAAAAAAAATTTAAACTTAAATTTACTATATTATAAATAACTAACCTATTCTATTATATCAAACTTTATTGATAGTTTTTTTTGTACAAAATTTTTAGAAAGGGGTTGAGCTCACCATGATCTAAGAGCAGGGTGAAGTCTTCCTTCCTTCTAAGCAATACTAATATCAGGCAGAACAAGTCATATATTATCTTCAAACGTAATCCTATATCAAAATCAAACTTTATTGATAGTTGAGTAAGTTGATCGGAAGGTAAGTGATTAAAAGGGTTATAGGTTAAGCCTCTACTCAATGGACTCACTTGTGTAGTCCGTACAATATCATAAACAACCATCTATTCAAGGCTCAATAGTTAACTAAACTAATTTGGTTGAACTTGTAATTAATTAATGCAAATACACAATTAATAATTTTTTACCAATCTCCCTCTTGGATTGAATTGATTAAGCAAATAGTATCGTTGAGCACCTAACAAGATTAAAAAGAAATGAAATTTTACCCAAAAAAGATACTGGATCCTACCCCTCTAGTTGCTATTATATATAACTTATTTTCACATACTAGGAATATATTAAATATTTTTTTGGATTGATAAAATTTTCTATATTTTTGCTTATTAAATTTCTCTCTCTCCCAATATTTACAAACCATTCTCACCTTTATCTCTTTTCAACAGAAATTAAATAGGGATAACATTGAAAATAATCATTAATGATCATCCAAATAACTTATATTTATGACTAAATTTTTCTCCTATAGATAATTTATAGTAGGAACCATAGTATAGTATGCACAAATATAATGTTTCACAACATGAATAGAACAGAATATTTATCAAAATTAAGGCAAGGTTTAGGACTTGAAAAGTAATTGTGAAAATATTTACAAATTTGGCATCTTCTAAATTTAATTGGATGGTTCTTTCTACTGTTAGTAATGTTAGATATGTTTGTTGAGATATTATATAAGTTATCTAGAATTAAATTTAAATATTGTTAATGATTAGGATAGGATTTTAGGTTTATATTTGTGCTGCCCATTTATATTCTTATTTATTAAAAGATTAATAATTAATAATATTATGATGTTTTTATTTTCCTCTACTTTTAATCCTTCAATCCTCACATGGTTATCACAACTGGTCCTTATGATTAAGAAGAAGAAGAAATACATTTGTTACCTCGTCTCTACCTCAAGTTTATGTATCACCATGCAAATATTCTCCCGCAGGAATTACCCAAATGCTTAATTCCTTTCCCTTTACTGTTTCGTCTTAGAATGGATTTAAGATCTTTAGGGATGTGTTCTAGCGGAATTCAGCAGTGCAATTTCATTTTCGATATATATGGGTAGTGTGAAAAACCCAGTTATCATTTAAGAGATGATTGATATCAGAAACAAGCTTAAAATAATCCAGCTCTAGACACCGACCTTTCTTCCATTTTAATATGACATTAAGTGCAGCTAGAGAGTTGAACAAATTTGAAACCCATAGTATTTGCCATCCTCATGCCATCATGTATCGATTTACTTTCTGCATATGTTGCTGATTTATAGCAACCCATGTTACAACTAGACATCGCTATCACTTTACCATTCTCTGATTTCTCATGAAGACGCCAACAGCTCCATTACCTTCGTTAGAGAAAGCAGTGTTTAATATTCATTTGTATTGCCTCAGGGAGGGATATCACTGGAACGGCTAGAAATTAGAAAACAAATAGAACAATGTTGGGTTTGAGTGTTTTATTCGGAGTCTAGGAGAGCCATAGCTTTTTCTTCGGTTTCCTAAGTATAATCAATAAGAAATTGTTGGCGCAATTCAAGAAAGATCGTTCTCGCTCAAGAATTACAAAGAAGGGTTTCCTGAGTAAAATCAATTAGAGAAATTGTTAGTGCGATTACTTTCTTGTGTCCAGCTTCATAATCCACTTGGGCTCAATTCTATAGTTATGCGCCTTTGTAGAGTCATCTTTGCCTCAAGTTTGCGTATCACCATGCGAGTGTTCTTTCCTTCGTAGTTCATTTGGTTCCTTCCATATTGCAGTTCGTCTGGTTCCTTCTGTCCTAGACCCACGTTAGTGATTGTAATGCCTCAAGAAGTGATTTTTTTTTACCCACCCGATTTATCGGAGCTTTACCTCGATTATATTCGGATCTGACACGCGTCGCACATCTGGCTATAGTAGGTGAGTTTTTCAACCGGGATTTTCTGTATACGTTAAAGCTCAAACTCGAGACCTAGCTTAAACGATACCAAACCACTTATTACTCAAACCAACTCTCATTAGTTCAAGTAGTGATATTCTGCGTCAAATTTGCAACTCTATAGATAGATTCATGACCAAATCATCTTTAGCCCATTGATCACTCCCAGTTGACAAACTCAAAATGGCTGAGTTTGAAGAGGTTTAAATATATTTGTTGAGATATTATGTTAGTTATCTATAGTTAAATTTAAATATTGTTTAAGATTAAATTTAAATATGACATTATTATAACTTACAAAAATATATGATTTAAAATTTTAAATTTAACCCATTAATTTATATTTTTTTATATAAATAACTATTTTATTCTTATTTATTAAAGAGTTAATAATACTATTCTTATTTTCCTCTATTTTTAATCATTCAATTCTCACAGTCAGCATTTTACTGGTCATACTGTTGCCTTTTGTTTATATAATGCCTCCATTATTGCCATCTCGATCTGTCTAATCTCTATTAATTTTACTAGTAATGTTAATTATATTTCATCATTAATTTGAGAGTTGGCAATACTTGGAAGCAATCAACACTAATATTTTAACACACGTCACCCTGTTGTAATATGTCACGAGTTAACCCCTTGAAGCTGATCTCCTTCGAAAAGTGGTTAACCTAATCAAATCATATACTCTTATTAATTATTAACTATATTAAATATTAATTATAATATCACAAAGACTTTAGTTTAGAAGAGTCAAAAGTAACAAGTTTTTTTCCACAAGGGATTCTTCTGGCTGCCTTGCCTTCCTTCCTTTTCTTCAAACGTTTAATTAGTCCAATGGTTGAAAGCTCTCAATACTAAATACATTTTGAATTTCATTTATCTTCTAATAATTTTTGAATTATTAAAATAAGACAACAAGAAACTTCAAACATATAATCATTATCATCAATATAAAATATAAAAAAAAATAGAAAGAGTTATCCATAAGCTGTGTGAACACTATGGCATCTTGGACCCTGCAAATTTTATCCTTTTTAATTTTTATATATAATTAGAATTAAATATATTGTTAAAATAATCAAAACATACTCAGATTAACGTTAAAATATAAATATATTGACTCCTCATTATTTTTGCTAAAATTACATGAACGTCCCTTTTGTTTCAAAATTTATGTAAATGTTCCGTAAAATTACATGCCATCGTGTTTAAGGTAAATAAAATATATAACTTATGAGTTAAGTTCTACTTCTGTTGTTTTATTTTTAGAAAAAGTTTGTGTCTATCTTACAAATAAAAGGGAATTATTTTGAGCAATTCAGATCAAACAACATAGACATTTGTATAATTTTCTCTTCATTAGGAGAGCTTGTGTATTTTTAAAAGTAGAGTAGATATTTTCAAAATTTAATAAAAATTAATTTTTTTTCTAGATTAATCTCTCTACCTGCATCTTACATTTCCCACCTAAATTAGCTTCAAATGGAAAAATTTAGAGGAATTTTTTTTATATAGAATATTAAATATTATTAAGTTAAATTATTAATATAAATAAATAATGCAAATCATTATTCGGATTCCATACATATATTATTTCAAGAAAATTTTGGGAGCTATATGTAATTTATTCATAAAATTTGAAGTTCATCAAAATATGACAGGTAGATGAACTTTTTGTGGTTGTGTATTCCAGCTAATGGTTTTGGTTTTGCATGATGCATGCAATAATACTTTAAATATTTGTTGTTTTTAATAAAATATGAGATTTGTTAAAGACATATGATTTTGACCATAAAGGGAGTAACAACTCAATGATGGGCCCTCAAAATTACGAGTGTGAATTCCCAATAAAATTTATTTAAAAAAATTAGAGATATTATATATATATATATATATATATAAAAAAAAAGTATGGATAGGCAATAATTAAATAAGACCAAAATATAACTTTGAATTCAAAGCTGGCACCTTTACTGCTTTTACACTCAAAGATAGAAATCAAGTCTTACATGTCAAAGCAAAAACCCATAATTCCATGCATGATTAGAAATTATTACCTTTTCTTTTTTCCTTTGGGTGAAAGTTTGACTTTAGATTGTGTTTTCTGTAGCATGGCAAATGTGTTGTGCCAAACAAGGTTCTATATACCATAAATAATTATAAAATTTAAGTTTTCTTAAAGAAAAAAAAATGTCAACCTTCATGTTTGAAAAAGAGCATCTTTTGGGAGAAATGTGAGTAGAAACTATATCTATATGTTGAGTTTTGAATTTTTGCTGTAATTTTTAGTACTTTTTTTTATAATAGGGTAATTATCAATGGGTTATCTTTAACTTTTTGTTTTCTTAACTTATTATAGTAAAAATCTTTTGCCTTATTTTAAAAAAATGACAGAAAAAACTCTAAAAGATTATAAATCTTAAAGTAGGATATTGTGTTGATAATATTTTATCTATTATTAGTGACATAATTTAAAATTTATTATTTTTTTAGAATCTTTTTATCTGTGATTTCCTCTTATTTTAATCACAATTTACTTTCTCAAAATTCACTTTTCACTCCAGAGTAGTCCAAGCTGTCATCAATCTATAATTGGCCTCTCAATTTCATGCTTCTCCTTTTGCTTTTTTCTTTTTAATTAATATTCAGCACTAAAGCAACTTAATTAAGGAACAATAATTTTATTTTAGAAAAAGGCAATCTTATTATTCTTCTAATCTTATTTATAAATTACTTCTAATATATTTTAAATAAACTAACAAAAACCTCAAACCTCATTAACTATATCATAAAATTTAAAGTTAAGATATAAAAAAATAAATGAAGGATAAAAAATTATATCATATGAAAAAAATTTCTCTTTATTTTATAAATAGAATTAAAATAAATATTCTCTTTTGACTCTATAAATATGATTAGATGAGTAAATAAAAGAATTGGAACATTTAAAAAATGTAAATATCTTTACACCCAACCGAAGGGGTGTGAAAAAAAATTCCCAAAATTAGAGTTTATGTTAGGGGTTTGATAAGCAAGACAATTCGCTTTTCTAAAAATATTGTTGAAAACAAAGTTAAAGAATGATTTAGAGAATAATCCTTGTGTAAATAATTTTTAATTTAAATAATTTTGTTAATATATGTCATTTGGCCAAAAAAAATTTGTTAATATGTACCCACCATCTTGCTTTTATACTTATCCTTTTTTTCAACTTTTATAGGTTTTACACTTATCTTACATAGAAAATACATTTGGAGTCAATTTGATAATAAATATATTAATCAAATTTAATTTATTACGAATAAAATAAACATATATACTCTTTTTAGTCCTATTTATAAATTAAAGACAACACATTTATTTTAATTGTAGTTATAAGTTATATTTTTAAATTTGTATATAAATATATATTTTTATCTTTTATTTATTATTTTGTATATTTTGTTCTCGCATGATATAATATATAGTAATTATAATATATATTAAATAGATATAAAGTTAAAAAATTAATAAATTTTAAGATAAAATTAATAATATTATATATTTTTCTAATAAAAATATGTTAAAAATTATACTTGTAATTGTGATTATATAGGCATACACGTGTATTCTCCTATAAAAATTTAAAATTCCTCTATAAAAAATCAGACCAATTATTGGATCATTTCGAGTTGAGATGCTCCATGAAAAGATGAGGGCATAGGATTCACTTGCATTAACGACCTTCATGAGCATTGGTTGATCAGCATAGGTCACTGTCACCGCATTTACTTACAAGGCCCCACATTTAGTTACAAAGCTCTAATACCGAGAGGATGAGAGCTCCATGATCAAGTATGGAGTATAAATTATATATATATATATATATATATATATATATATATATATATATATATATATAAATGGTCGTATGTTCATCCTGATAGATAATTTCATACTATTAATGAATGCCTTCTAAATTAAAAAAAAAAAACTTAGATAAAACTTGGCTTCATGCAATAACACACTTGCATCTCCTTCATAAGTAATGAAAAATGTAACCTATTTCTAGCTCCATGGAAACACCCCGTCTTGTTATATAATACTCTTTTTAATCCTATTTATAAATTTTAAATAAATAATTTATATTAGTTAAAAAATAATTATTAATAATAAATATATAAAAAATATATCTTTTTTAACTATATTCTTAGTTATAAAAAGGATAAACAAAAAAGAGAACCAATGAAAAAAATAATAGAGATATATAATTAATTAGGAGTAGAATTGAAAAAACGCAATAAATATTTAAATAAATTTAAAATAAAATTTATAAAAAGAATCACACTCATTTATAAATTTAAAATTTATAAATAAGACTAGAGAGAGAGAGTATAATTAACTAATATATATATACACACATTAAGTAAAGATAATCTCTTTGATGAGTAGAAGTCATTTGGGAGGAAGTTTTCATTTCCTGTTTGGAGCCTTAAATAATTTTTCCCATTCTTACCCTTCATTAATTGATTAGGGATTTAAATACAATAAGAGGAAAATAAGAGGTGATATTAATTATGACATCAATTGGTTTAATTATCTAATTTCCTCATAAGTTAACTTCCCATAAAATATCACAAGGAGTTAGATATAGTAAAAATATGTTAATCTTTTATAATGTAATAAATTAATATTTAATTTTTTTATTAAAAATGTGCTACATAGATTCCACTAGCATTTTAAATAGGATCATTTTTAATAGAAATATACATGTATATAAAATTATTTTATCAAACATTTTAGAAAGTTAGATAATTGAACTAAGGAGGAGGTCTAATAATCATTAAATTGGAGACATCTTTGAAAAATAAGTTCAATTTATGATAATTTTGAAATGTCTAAATTGTTTATAACATTTTCTCTTATAATACCTTAAGGTAAGCAGTGGACTAATATAGTGGCTTATGTTTAAGATTAAGATAATATAAAATTTATAATAAGTCACATTATTATATGCCCCATAAATAATATTTTTTTGGTCTTTAATATAAATTTTACTTAACTAATTTGATTAGATTAAGGAAGTTAGTTAATATAATATATTTTTTTCTAAACCATTACAATCATTTTTTTTAACTTTATCCCTTCCTCTTTTACTTGATTATTGTTGAAGGAGTATCAATAGGAGTAATTTAAAAAAATTGATAAATATATTAAATATATCTTATATTTAGAATCAATATTAATTCTCCAATTATATCTTATATTAGAAAATATATAATTTTATAAAAAAAATAATTCAATTTCTTCCTTTTTTTCCTTATCTCTCTTGTTCTCTCCCAATATCAATAGTCGACGCTGCTTTTCCCCCACGACGATGCTGATGACGCAAACGCTACTGAGCCCTGACGATGACATTGACTCCTGTCCTTCATCTTTCACCTCTCCTTCTTTCTCTTCCTCTATCGTCTACTTCTCCTCATTTCATATATGTGACTCATGACCCATGACGACTTCTAACTTTGAAGGGAGGAGCATGTCCCACATCAACTTCCTCCTCTTTAATGGCAAAAAAAGTGATAGAAGAGTTTATATGAGGACATCGATAGAGAAGAAGAACAAAGACATTAAGGACAACAAAAGAGGCAATCAATTGAGAAGAGATATAGAGGAGATAAAGTGAGAAAATGAGGGCAAATGGTAATTGAGCAATCTATAAACTCTTTTTTTATTTCAAAAATTATTTTTAAAAGTTTATCCAAAACTATAGTTTTAAATTATAATTTAGTCTATAAGTCATTTTGGATAAAAATATAACTATCTATTTTAAAATTTTTATAAAATAAAGTTTGAGGTATAAGCCATTTTAAAATTTTAATTTATGGTTTACCTAAATACACACTAAAAATTGGATGAGCACTATTTATTTATTTATTTATCAAATTCTAGGCAATATAAAACGAATTGTAGCCAGTTCTACTTGTAAGAAGAGTCGTTCTCATAGTTTAATCAAGCTTCCCATAGAAGGAACTTGGTAGAAAGGAAGATACTTAATTAGAGGGCAGAAGCGGTGCAATGATTTTAATGTCATGATTTAAAAAGGAAGGACCACCTGAAAACTACACATTTTAATAAAAATGAAACAAATTCAAGAGACGAGGACCACCACGCATTCGTGATAATATATTATTATGCGTGGCCAATTGGAGAATCTTTTTGGAACCACCATCCACACTAATTAATTATGCTCTTAATTAATTAATTACATTATTCCCTTCTATCAATCAATAATTGCCATCTGTGGAGTATTACGTACATATGTCTACATCTATATATATATATTGCCATAATAAATATTATTTTCAATCTCATGGAGGTTACTTTTGTAATTGTCACCAATGAATTATAATGATGTGCTATTAAATGTCATTATAAGTATTATTTATTTATTGCTACTTGGTGTGCTTTTTATAAGCTAATTTTTTAGCATTATCACTCGAATTAAAAAAAAAAACTTAATCAATTCTATCTAAAAATAATAATAAAATTTCAATATCGTCCTTACTTAAACTCATATGGTGTGCCTTTTTAAAAATGAATTGATATTAAATAATGGTGAAATAAAAAAAATACAATTTCTCCAGTTCTAATATTTTAAAACTTATTAATCATATTTTAATTCTACATTATGGAATGTATTAATTGTCCCCAATATTCTAATTTCTTCACTAAAATATCTATAATAGCATTCAATATATTAAGTTTTTCCATCTAAACCCTTGAACACATGCGTTAACTAATTAATGTATATTAATCTAAGATATAAAATTTATAATAACTTCTACAAAAAAAATTATAAAAACTATTAGGAATACTTACCTTTTAAGTTTTAATGAAAATCTTATTTTCCTTTTAAGTATAAGATATCGGGTTTAATACCATATAAATATGAATAATATTAAGTATATGATGTGTTGTATAAAATATTTAGGTTAAATTACACATAACTTCCTTATATTTTATGATATGTACAAATAATTCCCTCATATTTAAAATTTTGCAATAAATCCCCATAAACTCATAAATTTATGTAAATAACTCATCGGTTATTAATTTAATTCATTACTTATATATATAATTTAAAATTTTAAACAAATTATATGCATATAACTTAAAGTTTATATTTTTATATTTATATGTACACGAAAATTAAATTTAAGAGAATATATAATTAATAAAAAATGTTACAATTTATTATTAAGTTACATTAAATATGAAGGGCATTATTGACTGAAAATTTAATAAAAGAGTTTTGTGCAATTTATCTTAAAATTTATAGTTTTAGATAATGCTAATAAAATACGTGTGGTGTACGTGAATGGTATTAGAAATTTCGTGCAAATATAAAATTATTTTTAGAATAAATTTTTTTTTAAAAAAATTAAATTTATGTATAATTTAAAAATAAAAAAAAATCTTCTTTTCTTTTAAACGATATCAATATCAAATATAGTGTATTATCTATTATTTTTAAATATAAATTTAAATATCAAAAATTAAGATATTTTTTAAATATATCATTTAAAATTATAATAAAATAATATTTTTTAAATATTAAATATATTTTAAATAATTATATATGTTATAAATATGAAATATATACGTGTATTATTTGTTTTTATCAGACAGTAGTTTGAAGGGGCCCATTGTAAATTGACCATCTTGTCCTTTTCTGTTGATTCTGATTCCTTTCCCAATAAATATCAACGCTGCCCATGTTCACCTATCTCTACACAATAGCGGTAACCAATGTTTATTATCCAATCCCTCATATCTCAATACATTGACTAGTATGCCCCTCGTTCACACTGGCACTATAACTTCTTGAGGAATTATAATTTATAATTTATAATTGATTGATTTGATGTTATTATTATTATTATTATTATTGGTTAATTATAGGCTATTTCATGAAATATGGGACGCATACAATATAACTTTAATTGGCAGTAAATTTTACTCAGTAATATATTTAAAGTAAACGATGTCATTGGGCTTCATGCAATATAGTTTTTATCTAAATGTATTTGAATATTTTACGCATATTTTTTAATGTTTCATATCAATATAATATATATATATATAATAACTTATAATATTTATAAATTATAGGCAATATAGTTTCTTTGCTAAATTTTTGTAATACATGAACTCAATAGGAAAAAAATGATATATATATATATATATATATAAATATAAAGTTACCCCATTGATGTTGCTTTATATGAATATAAAAAAAAAAATTACTGTGTCATCCAACATAAATAATTAATTACTAAAATTTGGATAAGTTAATATTATGATAATAGCAATATTTAGTATAAAAAATAATAACATATCATAATATTCTGATAATTGATAATATTTTTAATGTTTATATTATTTATATGACACAATGCAGTAATTTTCCTTAAATAGAATAACTAGTTTTCAGAAGTCAAATTATCTTTAGATCGGTTGGAGTTGGAGTTGGATCATAAAAGCATGAAACTTTTTATAATGAATTAATGACACTTGTTTCCTTTACAAGACTTAGATAAACCTTTATTTTATTTTTTTTAAAAAAAAGATAAAATCACTTAAACTAACTCTATATTTGATTTTATGTTAAAAACCATCAGAAACAAGTTTTGATATTTTCTAAGATGAAACCAAATATATATATATATCATAATTATTTTATCATTGGTATTTATTAATTATTATCCTTTTTCTCTTTTACTTTTAAAAAATATGTTTTTTAATTAAAATATTTGGCTTTTTCATTATTTTTTTTTAAAAAAATAATGATTGAAAATGAGCTTTTTTGGGATGGGAGAGCATGTGCTAATGCCGAAATAATTTGGGGATGAGATGTGACATATGTAGATAGCTTGCAACCGCTTCCCTATTTCATGCCCGGTCTTCACCTATAATTTGGATAGATATTCCATGCATGACTTACCAATTTTTTTTTTATATTTATTATTTGAATTATATATATAATTTCACGACGTAAATAGAATTAGATAAGAAAACTACATGAAGTATTATGGTTTTTTTTTTCTCTTCCCTTTTTTAAATATACCATTAGTTATTGTTTTTCTTTTGTTTTTTTAACACCTAATATTTGAAATTATTTTGATATATGACTAATTTAAATTTGAGTTTTTTTTTTGTTAATTTTTTTGAATTTGGGTTGAGTCAAATTTAAAATGAGAGTAATTCTTATAAAGATGTTTTTTTTTGCCCGGCAGACTTTGGGATCTCATGTTTAATTGTATTGAGAAGACCAACAATTTTATTTTATTATTAAAATTTGTATAGCTTCTAAAATGAAAATAAATTATAAATTTTCTTAAATACCCATCTCATGCATACTTTTTTACTTTTTAATAAAATTTTTACATGTATTTTAAAATTACATGGCAAATTTTTATAATCTATTCTTTCTTAAATTAAGTTTTGAGAATAGTAGGAAAATTTTAATAATTTGTTAAGTTTTAATAATAAATAAATTACTCCTACCATAAAATCTTCAAGTCAAAGATTGATGATTTGATTTTGGTAAATCCAGGAAGCTAATGCCTAATGCTTCTCATCTAAATAAACAAAAAAATTGTTATTATTTTTATTTTTTTATAACACATTTATTTTTATGTTAAATAAGGTTATTTTGGTAATTTAGATCGTTGGGCCCATCCTAGCTAACAGAAAGGTGAAAGCAAGCAATGCTGAGTGAGCATGCAGCCGCTTTTGCCCCCGGCGATTAGCATCATCAGCAGCCGTATTTATTTCAAACACCAACGCTTTTCTTCTCCTTTCTCTTCACAACTTGCAAGCGTTCTCTCTCTTCTCCTACCAATTCTCTCTCTCTCTCTCTCACGGGAGGAGTAGAGGCAACTCGCAGAGGAAGACGGTGTGTGACTGTGAATTCATGGACTCGCTGCTTGCGGTACAATCTTAAGTTTCCTTTCTTGCCCTTTGTTATTCCGCATTTTCCCTCCCTTTGAATCCCCTTCACCCCTTTTCTTCTATTTCTGTTTTGGGTCATTTTCTTTGTTCCATAAATTTAACCCCTTTTCTTGTTTCTATTTTTGTCAACATGTATAGTATCTTCTGACTCAGATATCACTTTGTGCAGATTTGTTAAAGTCTCGGGATTTAGGTTCTGATATGGTGGTTTGGATGGTTTCTAATTGCTGAACAGCTATGGCAGCGGATTCTTCTCTCGAGGGTAACGCCTGGCTTCTATGTGTCTGATTTCATTTGAATTTTCTCCGATTCCAAGTCGTTCTTTTGAAATTAGTCACTGAATTGGATTTTGTTATTCCTGTGAGAGGCAAGTTCCAGGGATATAACGAGTTCCCTAATTTAACTGTCCACCGGTTGTTTCATCTCTAATGTTTTTGAGTTGATTGCTGGAGCATTGTGTCATGGATGGTTTTATGGGTTATTGATTTACCTTTTATTTTCCCCTTCTTCCTTTGATTGCTTTCTGAACCTTGGCTATTATTTAATTTATTTTATTTTCTTTTATTTTGTCACATAAAGGCTAAAGCTTTACCAACTGTCTCTTTTGTTGAAATTGGCATTGCGGCTTTCATTTAAACTATACTATAGTGTTGATTCTCACGTTACCACCTGCTTTTGACCAGTTAATTCATAACTGGCAGTGCCTGTACTCTACAAAATAAAATATTGGTGCATTATAGGGGGTATTAAATAAGTAATCTTTTATTTTGTGATAATAGGTTGGTGCATCTGTTGGAAAGGTCTAAATTAGTGGTCTTTTGGGATTGTTTCTTGGGAGAGAACGAGAGTTGTATGTAAAATTCAAAGGAAGTTAATGCCAGTTGTTTATTCATTTGACTTTATCGGTCTCTTCCTAGAGCTCCCCTGTATTCCCAGTCCTATTCAAATTTAGTAGGTTAAGACGTCCTTGTCACCGGAGTCAGCAAGTTGGTTATGTTCAATAGTGTAGTTTGTTCTTAATTTCCCTGTAATGAGTTAATGCTGCATATTTTTAAACATAGTTAAAACTTCTCATATACAGATTCTTTGTGAAGATAAGATGATGGCACAGTAGTTGCAAGTAATGTAATTCATCAGAGATTCCTGATTAATTTTAAGTTTAGTTGTTTATTTATTGTATCAAGACATGTCTAGCACACAACGTTCTTTATAAAATTTTCATGGTTGGTCTGATTTTAGTGTTGATTCCCCATAGATGTTCCCTGGTCATACTACTAGAAAGGTAGGGACAAAGAACGACGTTGGAGAAGTAATCTTATTTTACATCAACCACATGATAATTTAGATATCTAATGCGCTAATATATGTTTTTCTATTACTGTTTCTAGGTTTCACACTTGATCCTGCTAAATGCAGTAAGTTGAGCATGGAGGAAAAAAGAGAACTTGTATATGAAATATCTAAGTGGCCAAATGATGCATTGGAAATGCTACAGTTATGGAGCCGTCAAGAGATTTTACAAATCCTTTGTGCTGAGATGGGGAAAGAGAGGAAGTATACTGGATTAACAAAGGTGAAAATTATAGAAAACCTTCTGAAAATTGTTTCTGAAAAGAAATCTGGAGGTCAAGAAATTGCAACAGACCTTGAACCACATTCTTCTACTTCACATGGCCAGAAACCTGCTAAAAGGCAGAGGAAAAATGAGAATCCGTCTCGATTACCTCTCCCTGTAAATGATGTTTCTGTGAACAATGAAGTTGGAGATGTGAGTAGTATTTCATACTGCAAAAACACAGCTTGCAAAGCTACCCTAAGTGAAGCAGATGCTTTTTGTAGAAGATGTTCATGCTGCATTTGTCATAAATATGATGACAACAAAGATCCTAGCCTTTGGTTAATATGTGGCTCTGAGCCTCCATTTCCTAGTGTTTCTTGTGGCTTGTCATGTCATCTTGAGTGTGCTTTAAAGCATGATAATTCTGGCATTGCCAAAGATGGAAAACGTCCCAAGCTTGATGGAAGCTTCTACTGCATCTCATGTGGGAAAGTGAATGATTTGCTCGGGTAATTGTGTATGTTTTACATAAATGTTTTTCATTTTCTTAGATTACATCTCCATTCGAAAAAGTTGCTGCTTCTCTTCTGTTTCTCTTGCAATCCTTGTGTGCAGGAGTTCTTCACTAAATGTTCTAAAGCAAGTCAATCGATATGTATGATGATTTTTATTTTTATTTTTGCATTTTTTGGCAATCTGTTTTCAGGATCTGCCCTGAGACTTTAAGGATTTTATGGACTTTATAGATTGATTATGTGTACATACATCATACAATATTTACATATATGCGTACATGAACATGTGTGCATACACATATCAAAACCATGTCTTGAAGGCCTCGTCCTAACCACCTATGCTAATGGGTTGAAATATCTGTTTAAATGCCATTGTAAAATTGTGACCGAGTACTAGACTCATTTTTCTGTCTATTCCTTTTTATTTCTTTTGAGGTCAAAAACTTTTAAGTATGATTGCAAATAGAGTTATTGTACTATTTGGTTCACAATATGCCTTCCGGTTACTTGATTCTACGTTAGAAAGCCATTACAAGATATTCCTAGTCATGCTTAATGTTTGAGGTGGAGGGATAGTTGATATATGTTTTCCAGTTTTGCCTCGTACGAAATTCATCACTGCCCTTTTGGCATCTTTTATATTTTCGCCTGATCTCTGTTACAATTTTTTTGAATGAAATGTCTCTAAATGTTTAGTGTAAGATCAACTCACCTGTGTTGTTTGTAAAATGCCTCTAGATGCTGGAGAAAGCAACTGATGGTGGCAAAAGATACTAGACGTGTTGACATACTATGCTACCGTGTTTCCTTGAGCCAAAGAATTTTACAAGGGACTGAAAAGTATAAAAAACTTTATGAAATTGTTAATGAGACGGTGAAGAAACTTGAACCTGAATTGGGCCCACTAACTGGTTCACCAGTGAAGATTGGTAGGGGCATTGTGAACAGACTTTCATCAGGGCCAGAGGTTCAGAAACTCTGTGGTTTGGCTTTGGAATCATTAGATTCTTTTGTTTCTAAAAGGGTTATGCCTCCATCACCTAATCCAACAATTCAAGGTTATCACTCATCTTTTTATTCTGTGTGTCCAAGTGAATATTTGACTTTTTTAATAAAAATTGTTGGGAGGGGTCCGCCCTTGTCCCTTAGTATCTTGGGGGAGATTAACCTGCGTTGCCATATACTCCTTATACATACAAAAATATATATTTGTGAGAAAATTTCATCCACTGATTAGATGGCGATGTGCTGCTTACTAACATACTAAATGTGTTGTTTGGAAATAATTAGTTTCATTTATTTTCTACGATGATTTATATCAGACAGTACTTTATTTGAAACTCTTGCACTTACTTCTGACGACATAAAGCACAGTATTGTAAAGCACCTTACAATTACAAGGTAATTCTTTTCCCTTGGATTGAGATTCTTGAAATTAAATTCGTAAATGACTTTTTCAGATGCAAATTTGATTGCTACAAATATGGTGAGATTCGAAGATGTTAGAGATACATCCCTGACTGTGATTTTGGGTTCTGAAGATGCTTCTGAAGAAAATATCAGTGGCTATTCCCTGTGGCATCGCAAGTCTATTGACGTGGAATATCCAGTTGAACCAACCTGTACTTTGGTTTTACCTGACAGAAGTTTCAATTTAAGGGGTCTGATTCCAGTTACAAAATATAGTTTCAAAGTCTTTTCCTATAATGGCACAAGGGAGATGGGTACGTGTGAAGTTCAAATGTCAACAGAGCCCGGCGAGTATGAAGTTCCTAACTGTTCAGCAACAGAAAGAAGTCAGAGCCCAGTAACCAACTGTAGCAGCCATTCCAATCCTTCGTCAGTGGAAGATGAAACTAATAACAGTAATCCATTTAGTGATCAGACCGATGATCGGGCAGATGACTATCTTACTTATCACAAGGATGCTGACAAGCTCGCTTCTGAAAATTTATCCAATGATGTTATCAAGTGTTCCAACACCGTTGGAGGTGGACCACCTACTGATGCAGATTCTTTGTCAGAAAAGCAACATGCTCGAGGCTTAGCTGTGAACGTACCTGGTTCTGAAATTCTAAAGCTTGAAAATAATCATTCGCCAGAGGGACAAATCACCGAGGACTTGAGCACTGATGATGGGTTGAATTCCCCTGTTCAGATTGGGAGGGAATGTGTGCCACTTGTACGTAGCTTGGAAGCAAGCTTACCTATTACTCCTTGCAAGTTGGAAATACTTAAGGATGGGCTGGGAAGAACCGGGAGATCTAAGTCCATGGGTAAGGATCAAGAAAAAGGTTCTGGGAAGAGAGAGGGCCCTCAAGATGGTAGCACATCTAAGAAGAGAGGAACTGAACAAAGGCAACATGAGATTTGCGCAGCCAATGGGTATTCGGATCGGGATTTCGAGTATTACGTGAAAGTGATCAGATGGCTGGAGTGTGAAGGGCACATAGAAAAGAACTTCAGACAGAAATTTTTGACTTGGTACAGCTTGAGAGCAACACCACAGGAAGTAAAGATTGTGAAAGTATATATTGATACATTCCTTGAAGATCCAGCTTCTCTTGCAGAACAGCTTGTCGACACCTTCTCAGAATGCATATCAAACAACAAGAAACCATCTGTTGTGCCAGCTGGGTTCTGCATGAAGCTCTGGCATTGACCATATTTTGTAGGTCCTGCCTGCTACTTGCTTGATGATGATTAAGCCCCAAACTGGCTTGTGCTGCGGTAATTCTTTAGACCATATGAATATTTTTCTTTTGTGAACAGAGTTGCCTATATTATAGCACTGTCATTCATATGTTGATGTAAAGATTGGTAGATTCACTCTTTGAGAACAGTTACAGCTTCAATTTGTGAATTCACTAGCATTTATATGAATGTTGAAATGTTAGTAGATGAATTGAATGATTTGTCTCAAACAACTCCATCTCTTTATTATACGCGTTCGCTTTGCCCTCTGCCCAGCCTGAAACACCATGGGGGTTAGCATTTTTGACCCACGGCCTAGTTCAGCCTAAGCCGACACATTTAATACTTGGTCGGGACGGCCGGGTCCCAAGCAAGGTTTGGCTCCATCAAGGCCAACATAGTGGATTTGTGTTTTGGGTCCTCTTTAATAAGAAATTTTCTAAGCCCTAGCTCGGACATCACACTCTACAGGAGAGCAAAGCACTAGTGTCAAGCAACATTCAGCTCTTCATACAAGACCAAACAAAGAATGATATATTTTCCAGCGTGAGAAGCCAAAATGGCATATACATTACTCCCTCCTTTTTTTTAATTAAAAAAAATTAAATAAATCAATTACTTATATCCACCTTTATTTTTTTAATATAAGAGTTAGTTGACTATGTTTAGAAAGATTAAAGCAATAAAATAAATTATATAATTATAACTAATATAATAGTCAATTGATTAATTTGAATAGATTAAAGAGTATATAATATGAATTTATTTTAGATGGTTAGATTTGATTATAATTAACTGATTTATTTAACTTCTTTAATATACTGAAAAAAATTAATTAACTTTTATATTAAGGAACAGAGGTATTATTTAAATTAATTAATTAATTTTTATATTAATTATAATTAATTAATTTGTTTAATTTTCTTAATTTATTTAAAAAAGTTAACAAATTTTTATATTAAAGACGTGGATATTATACAATAATAAAAACTATCAACCTTTTAAGTCTAGATGAATTAAAGAAATAATTAGCAAAAGTCCTAAAATTATACTACTTAAATTTTAAAATTTTAAATCAGTTTATTTACTATTTATTAGGCTTTATAATATATTGATTACTATTGTAAAGTATATAATAACATATTTTTGTAATAATCCCTTATTTGTGATTTTAAAATTCAATTGATATTTTTTTTGGATTTTCCCAAATAATTAAACCCTTTATTGAAGGGAAATTGCTTTTTAAAATTTTGAATATCAGTTTGAACCCTACGTTAAACCCCATCTCGGAGGCACACACGTCGTCTTCCTTGCCGTCGTTGAACCATCTCCATCGAGACTGGTCCACTGCTCCATTCCATTAAACATCATATATTTCTTATTTAACATACAAAATATATATTCAGAACGAATGATGCTAGCTGTGTCTGATTCGTAGGCTTCTTTGAATCCCAAAACGCGGGAGCTCCGAACAACTCTCATGAACAAAAAGTTGGTCAGTGTACTCCCACCAAGTCTGTTTCCACATCTGCTAGAAGAATGCCTGGATATGAGAGAGCTGAAGCAAATCCATGCTTCTGCTATCACCCACGGTCTTGCTCGATTCGCCTACATCGCTAGTAAAATATTGGTCTCCTGTGCTAAATCAGAACACAAGGATTTGCGCTATGTGGAGACGCTTTTCAATCACATGTTGACGCCCAATGTCTTTGATTGTAATTCCATGATAATGGGTTTCTCGAGTAATTCAGATTTCGACAAGATTTTCTCCATTTTCAACCGAATGCCCTGAATTGGCGTACGTCCTAATGCTCGAACTTTCACTTTTGTCGTCAAATCATGCGATTCTTTGTCTTTGCTTGAACAGGTTCAGGCTCAGATAGTAAAGTTGGGGATTTTTTCTGATGTTTTTGTTGTTAGCTCTGTTAAATATATGTACTCTAAACATGGAGCAATTCCAGGTGCGCGCAATCTGTTTGATGAAAGTTCTCATAAGAATGTGGTTTGCTGGACCAGCCTTATCGGTGGTTATTGTGACAATGGGTTGGTCAATAAAGCTCGGAATTTATTTGATGCAATTCCTCAAAGAAATGATGTTTCCTACAGTGCAATGGTATCTGGGTACGTCAAGAATGGTCTCTTCAATGAGGGAATTGATCTCTTTCGCGAGATTAAGAGTTATGGAAATCTGAAGCCGAACAATTCTCTTTTAGCGAGTGTTCTTACTGCCTGTGCGGCAGTAGGTTCCTTTGAAGATGGTAAATGGGTTCACTCTTACATTGTTGAAAATGGTTTTAAACATGAACTTGAAATTAGTACTGCATTGATTGATTTCTATGTAAAATGCGGATGTGTTCAAGAAGCAGACCATATATTTAGTAATCTTTCAGAGAAAGATGTTGCTACTTGGAGTGCTATGATCTTGTGTTTGGGGATTAATGGAAGGAACCAGCAGGCACTTGATCTCTTCGCACAGATGGAGAAGATAGGACCAAAACCAAACGCCGTGACTTTCGTTGGTGTTCTTAATGCTTGCAATCACAAATTTCTAGTGAATGAAGCATGGAGATTATTTGGACCTATGTATAAAGTTTATGGCATATTACCATCCATTGAGCACTACGGATGAATGGTTGATATATTGGCTCGAGCTGGACGAACTAAGGAGGCTGAAGTACTGATAAAAAGCATGCCAATGAAACCTGATGGAGCTATATGGGGATCAATTCTCTTACGGGTGTATGATGCATGGTGATACTGAGTTGGTGCTGGGAGTTGGTAAGCACTTGATTAAATTAGACCCTCAACATAGTGGAAGATACGTCCTTCTGGCAAACATGTATGCTAGAATGGGTAAATGGGATAGTGTTTCTGAGATGAGGAAAATGATGAAAGATGGAGGAGTACAGCCAGTTTCTGCTTGGAGTTTCATAGAGATTGATCAGATTGTTCACAGATTTGTAGTTGATGATAAGTCTCATTCTTGTTTAGGGGACATCTCTAGTGTTTTGAGTCTCATTCTTGCTTTATGGGGTAAAAAGTTTCAGACTGGAAATTCACATGCTACAAGACATTTCTAGGGAAAACTTTAAAATTTCTCTTTACAGCTAATGATCCTATAGCTTAGTGGTATAGAAGTTTCCCGATAACTGGGAGGTCATGCCTCGATTTGGTTAGTGCCTACCTGTCTAATTAAGAAGAAGAAAAAATCCTCCTTGGATAGCAAAGATTCAATCCTGCAACGAGTTAACATCCCCTTCATTCTGCCCAAGTGATCTGTCTTGTTTTTGGGTGAATTTAGCAATGAGCTTGGCTTCTGAACACGGTAAAAAGCCATTCTTTATTTGGACAGTAAATTAGGTGTTTGAGAGAAGCATGTCCGCATACAGCTAAATGCATCGGAAAAGTCAAAAGAAAAGAGGATTCCTTTGTCTATATTTTATAGTTCAAATGGTTAGGTTGTCTTTCAACTTGCTGGCAGAAACTCCTCGGGGAAATCAGGGATTGGTGGGCCCCTCCATTCATTGTGAATGTTAGTTCTACTAGCAGAATTTTGGCAAGGCATATTTCTATATTCCAATTATTTTTATGCATATAATATTATCAGAAAGAGATTAAAAAATGAAATAAAAACTAAAATGAATCTCCTAGACCTTTGATTCTTTTGCTTCTTATTGTACTATAATATTAAAAAATGAAATAAAAAACTAAAATGAATCTCCTAGCCCTTTGATTCTTTTGCTTCTTATTGTACTATAATATTATTACAAAAGATCTGAAGTATCTCTTAAAACTATTTTAGATAAATTGAAGAAAGAAAAAAAAGGAGGGCGTGGTGAACCAACATCTCTATTTCTATTTATTTCTTCTCATTTCATTTGAAATACACTATTGTGTGCTCTCACCACCACCTAGTACCCATTGTTCTCTTATACTGCGTTCTCTTAAAATAGTTCATTTATTATTCAAGATTAAATCTTCAAGTCATCTTAGAATTATACTACTATAGATCCCATCCTCTCTTTCAATCAACCCAAATCACTTTTATTTCGATTGAATCTACCATCTCTTTTCCAATCAATTTCCCTGTCAACACCCACTTGGGAAAAATGTCTTCTGCAACTTTTACAGGTTCAATTGCTGGGACTGGCTTTGTTGGTCTAAAATCTAATTCCTCAAATCTCTGTCTAAGTCCAGGTTCCATTGGTTGGGAAAAGAAAACTGTCTCCAACGGCTCTAAAGCTTACTGCATGAAGGTGAAGTGATCCAGTGAACGATCTTATAATTGATAGGAGACTGAAATGAATTAGTAATTTCCCCCTCCTTTCTTATATGATTTTGTTTGTGACGTGTTCAAACAGACATGGAATCCCATCAACAACAAGAAGTTCGAAACCCTCTCCTACCTCCCTCCACTCTCCAATGAATCCGTGGCGAAGGAGATTGATTACATGCTGAAGAAAGGATGGATACCTTGCCTTGAATTTGATGAGGTATGACTGAAACGAATATGGATGATATATCAGATTTCTGTTCTTCTTCTTTTAGTTAAAAACTAATAGATGTATTATGATTGCTCATGCAACTATTTAATTGAGAGAGGAGATCTGTATAATAACTTGTTCAGCATTCAAGGGAGGATCATATTATTCTAAAAATGGAAGAGAAACTTATGTGATCCTAACATTCAAACATTCATTATTCTTGTGCTCTCTGCTTTTATGATTTAACTAATTTAAGCAGAAGCCTACTAAGATCTTAAGGAAGAAATATAATTACAAAAAAAATCTTATATCAAGTAACATGTAATGATAAGTTCCAGTACAGAAAATGACAATAGATCTATATTGTTTACATGTTACTATGAAGTTTTTATTATTGCATTATTTCGCTGAAATCTTAGTGATTTTTCCTATTTAAATTATGGTTCTAATTTCGGAGTAAGACTTGTATTATACACACACACACACACATGTGAGTAACATGAAATTCTGTGTTGTGTTGGAACTTGGAACATGGAAGGTGGGGTGCATTAGGAGGGAGAACAGCCAGATGCCAGGGTACTATGATGGAAGGTATTGGACACTCTGGAAACTACCAATGTTTGGATGTACTGATCCATCTCAAGTGCTGAATGAGATCCATGAATGCAAGAAAACATACCCAAATGCATATATTCGCTGTTTGGCATTTGATAACGAGCGCCACATGCAGGCCATGGCCTTCATCATCCATAGACCTACCACTACCACTTGAACTCGAGCTTCCATATTCTCATGATCATCTTTTCCTTGTTGGTTGAAGTGAAATAATTATTGGTGTTTACTGGTATAGCTGGAATAAGAATAAGAAAATGTCATGCCATGCCTCCACTTTGTTTGACGGGAATGCAAATCTGATCTGATTGAGCTTTTTCGGTGTGATTAATGATTTCATAGTTTTGTGTTGTTTTAAATATAGTATAATCATCAACTTGAACTCCTTTTTCACATTAAAAAAAAAAAAAAAGCTTGGGTTAGTGGGTTAGGTACTTTGACTCCTAGCCCTTTTTTTCCTAGGAACTCATGAGAGTGGTCCTTGACGGAGACAACTTGGCAAATGGAAGTTTGAAGTGTGATCTGGCACGCTGGATGATATTTTTACATTTATATTCAATAGACCGATATATGATATTTTTTGGGTATTGGTTATTTAAAACTTTTCACTCAAGTATGCCTTATACAAAATAGCTAATACTTAAGTATGCCTTTTCTAATGTCACCAATGCCTATCAATTTGGCATAGTACTTGTATGTACAAGTTTAGAGGTAGAAAAATAGGGGTAAAAAAGTATAAGTGAAATCTTCTATTTCCCTCGTTTGATACGATAGAAATCACTTCTATTTCTATTTCTATTTCTCTAGGTTATTTTAAATCTAACAAAAAAGTTGGGAATTAAGTAGAAGTAGAAGTAAACTTTTTTAGACTATTTTACCCTTAATTATAAAATTATTAAATAGCTTTAATTTTTTTTAAATTATACAAAAATATTTTAGATTATTTTACCTTAAGTTATAAAAAATATATACATAAATTATATACTTACTTTTATCTTATCAAATAAATTTTTAAAACTTATTTTTAATTTAATTTTACCTCTATTTCTATTTCTATTTTTTATTGAAAACTCTTTTATCTTATCAAAACTTACCCTATAGATTTATTAATGCCTTTGTTTTTTTTCTTTTGCCACAGTTAATGTCATCATTTGGTGTATTGACAATGGTCAAAGATAATATGAATTATTATGGTAACGTTTTTCCCGCCATTGCGATGGGACGCACAAAGGATTTCAAAGGTCACCATGAGAAGAAATTTTTTTATTGGGACACGACCATTAGACATGGAAACAAGCTAAACAGTCTATTGGCCTAATTTATTTTAAAAAATACACAAATTTAAATCTATATAAAAACCTATTTTATTTAAAAAGTCAGATTCAAGATCAAATTCCTTAAAAAATCTGTTAAGCCTAGGTCTATTATTTAAACAAATTTAGTATAAAAGTATAATAAGTAGGTGTCGAACCCCTTACCTATTAAACAGAACACCACAATCAAACTATGAGACTAAAGTATATTGTTATAAATTGTATTCTTAACTTTTAACTTTATTTTCAACAATCAAACAATCACATCATTTGTTAACCTTAAATCCCTAGCCTAATCCCCCTCCATATCGCACACCTCCAACCTTTGCCATTGTCACCGTCATGTCCCCACTGTCGCGACTGTGACGGTGGAGTGACGGCAAGTTAGAGAGAGACAAGGTGACATGAAGCTAAGATACCAGAAAGAGAGTGAGAGTTGTCGCTAGAGGAGGTGAGGTCATAGAGCAAATTTATAGCACTGTTGATCGATGAATGTGAGCTCTCTAACTCTATCCGAACCTCCAATTAGTTCTGTATTCTGATTTTGCAGAATGGGTTACCAATTAAGTGGAGAGTTTCCAGTGACTTTTGGTTTATTTTGTGAGAATGAAAAGGAAGTAAAGCTTTACTATTCGAAATCTATCTAATGTGCTGATTTGTATTTAGCTAAGAAGCTTCCCAACCACAGGAAGCTGACAAGAAGCAATCGACAAAGATAACTGAAGCTAAACGAGTTAGGACCTCCAAGCAAAAGGTCGAACTCAAACACTTAGGATCAGCGTAACTTGGTAAGTCGTAGTTGCTAACTATTTGCATCTTGAATTCCAAGGTTCATTTATTCTACTATGTTTGGGTGCTGTAAGAATAGCTTGTTTCATGTTAGATTGCCATCTAGAGTGCTGTAGGAATAGCTGTAAGAATAGCTTGTTTCATTGAAGGCATACTTTAAAAGCGTTGATGTATATGACAGGGACAATGAATCAATATAAAATTCTTTACGGAGTAAGAATTTTAACTTTTGAAATGGAATGCTCGAAGGAGTGTATGACAGGGACAATGAATTGATTTCAAGTATAAAATGAAATATATATATATATATATATATATATATATGAGGCGCATATTTACCGATAAAACATGACAGAGGAATTACATAGGAAGAGAAGCTAAAATAAGAGTAGTGGGGTGATGATGAAGGAGTTAATGGGAAGGCATGAAAGAGGGCAGAGGTAAGAAGCCAAAAGACAGATTAGAAAAGGGCAGGGATTAAGGAGTGGTACTTGTGGCACCAATATCATTGTGCTCTGTATTCGAATGTGTAGCCAACAAATGAAGAAGTCAATCATAGCTTAGCTCTCACTTTGTTTATTTTCATGACGGATAAATAGTTGTAACGTTTCTATTTTCTTCAATCATGTATGTTTTATGTTTTATGACTTAGCTTAGCTATTCTTTGTCTATGTTTAGTGTTTTATTTTCATAACAGATAAATTATATTTTATGACTCAGTTTTAGCTAATGTTATTTCCAATTAAGTGTGAAATAATGTCATCAACTTCAATTCTTCCTAATACTATTGAGGTTAATCAACCAATACGGACAGAGTCTATTCAACAAACTAATGATAAAAATAATTGTGATAATTGTGGCATCACAAATAAGAGGCAAAAAACCTCAGCTATTTGGGATAATTTTGATCAAGTTGAAACTAAAAATAAGGTCAAAGGTAAATGCAAGTATTATAAAAAACATATTTTCGTGCTCTGAGAAGGGAGCTAGCACTACCCATCTTTAGATACATGCTGAGACATACTTACAAAGGAAGTTGCATGTTTATTAGCAAAAAATGCAATATACCATTTATCAATCCATTTTTAGCACAGGGTGCTAGATATTCCAACGAAATAATGGGGGAAATAATAACTATTGCAACCATGGTGCATGATCATCCTTTTAACATAGTTGAGGATGAAGTTTGGATGTGGGGCTTCTAATATACAAATTCTGAGTTTCAAACAATCTCTCGCAAGACAGTTAGAAGTAATTGTTTAGTTATATATGGGTCAGAGAAGAAACATTTGAAGGCCCTATTATAAGATATGAGTAAGATTAGTTTGACTACTGATATGTATAAATCAACTCATCAAGTAGCTGAATATATGGTTATTACTGGGCATTTTATTGATGCATGGTAAAATCTTCAAAAGAGGGTTTTGAATTTTATGCTCCAAGACGGGGAATTAAAGTGGAAGATATTATTTCCAAGTGTTTGAAGACTTGAGGGATTGATAATAAAGTGTTTTATGTGACAGTTAATAATGTGGCTTATAATGATTTTTGTTTAAAGGTTTTAAGGACACCTTAATATTTATTAGTTCATTACCTTTCGGTGGTAACTTGTTTCATGTTAGATGTTGTGCACACATATTAAATTTGTTGGTGCAAGATGACATGGATAGCATTAAAAACATTATATATAATGTCCATGAGAGTGTGAAATATATTAACTATAATGATGTAAGGCTGAAAGCATTTTATAATATTGTTGAGGTAAAACGTTGAAGGAAAAGAAACTCATGATTGATTGTCTAACTAGGTGAAATTCTACATATAGGATATTGTCTACTGCTTTGAAGTTCAAGGTTGTCTTTCCCAATTATAAGGAAAGGGAGCCACATTACATATTATGAAAAGCTTATTGTTTGGTATTGTCTTGATGAGTAATTAGATATTTTTTAATTTTAGACTAATTAATATTATGAAAAATTTATTTGTACTTGTTTTTAAATGCAATCTAAAGAAAAACATGTTAAAGGGCCTATTATAAAGACTTGTTATGGAGTATGTCAGTATAATTATAAAACAGGCTCTTTTAATAAGCTTTAGGTCGTCTTAGGCTAAATAAATTAGCCTACTATAGGCAAAATTCAAATTAGATTATCACTTAACAGACTTGGTTTAATTTAGTCTATTTTTACCCCTAATGACCATATAACCCAATCAAACTCGATATGAAATTGTATATCTGAGAAAAAAATTATTACCATTTTCTAAGTTAAAATGTGTAGTCATTATTATCAATGTAATCCCCACCACAACCTTAAATTGATATTTTTTTTTTATCACCGATACTGCCACCATTCTAGTTACCACCACCAATTTCATATAGTTAATGTTTTTTCTTAAGTAATTTACCTTACTATTAAGAACAATCATGTTCATACTCAAGATATTATCAAACATTAAAGATAAACACTTCTCCCAATAAAAATTTAAACCTTAATCCACATTATAAAAGACTAACCCTTCCACTTAACCTAACCCCATTATTTAATATAGTGTGTTTGGATTTGATGCCAAAAGCATTTTTTTAATCCAAAACATGATTAAAGCAAATTAGCCAAACAGTAGTTAAAATCCAAGATCTATTTTCTAAAGCTTAAAATCATGATTTTAAAAAAGCATACCAGTCCAACTTTTGGCAAAAATTATTTATTTTTAAATCTATTATTCAAAAAGTTAATCCAAAAACACCATTACCATTACCATTACCATTACCATTACCTTTACCTTATATTACCATTACCATTACCATTACCATTACCATTACCATTACCATCACCTTGTCTCCACCACCACCACAACTTTCACTAATACCACTATCTGTGTCAAAACTATCACCACAATTACTACCCGTCAATTCTTATTTACAAAACTTTTTAACCAAACCATTGTAGCATTCGTCAACTCTTAACATCAACTCCAGATCAAGGTGAAATCTATTTTATGCGGTAATAGTAATAAATCTCGAACATGACGAGATAAAAAAGAATGCTAACTCCATTAGCAAGTACTCGAGAAAACAGACCTGATCAATAACTTGCTAATGTAACCATATGCTAGACATGGAAGAAGTCATTATTATGACTTACACGCAAGCCTTTACTTCTTCTCCGATAGGCTTAATTATGATGTCTTTCCATATCAAAAAAATCAACCAACGGCACAAACTAGCTCCATTTAAAATCTTAATCCCTTGCTTTCTGAGGACTGTAGCTACCAATCTAAGGAAATGGTTTATATGTAAATAGCACTAATGAACTTTCAGAATCTGCTGATCATGCATCTCTCAGAATAATCAAGATATAAGGCAATTGATCCCAGATGCTGAAAAATTCAACAATTTTTAGTGCCACTAGCAAGCATGGAAATGCATGGGGGGAAAATCAGATGCCATACAACAATTACACAGGACATTGAGCTCAAGGTAGCATACAATGTTAGACGCACAACAGGAACAATTCGAATTTCTTAAACACTTTTTTGGTTCCTACCAAGTACCCACAAGGGTTTCAGCCATCAAAGGTTCCCCGTAATTGAACCATCCCAATAGGACATTTGCCATCTGCAAATTGAAGAATAATGGTGATTTAGTAAAGACAACAGATAACAAGACAATAATGTTAACAATTTCTTAATATATTATAGCCAAGAGACAAGTAACAAACATAAACAAAAAAAGTTATCACTGATGATCACTAGTCATGCAATATGAAAGTACATGCATTTTTTTCAAGAGGGGGGATTGCAAAAGCACATCCATTATCATTGGATTTCTTAGCAATTAAATGTGAATAACCTTAAACCACATCGTTATCCATGCTTTTACTAAGACTGTCTAGAATTCCCATACTTTGAAAAGCTTAGAAAAGAAGATCAGAAAATAGTTATCAAGATGGCATGATTCAAATTGTTAGATTTTCAATAGTTCAACCTTCCAGCAATACAAATCCGTGAGACATTTGAGAACACCTTGAATAGGAGAATGAACACTGCAATTGCAACAATTCAGTCCGGCAATGATTTATGATACGTTTCTGCAATGCAGCTGGCTGCATTTCTGATGGGTTCTGAAGTTGGACCCCTTGAAACCCAAATATGACAGCATGCTTTTCACACCTATTTTCTTTCCCTAAAGAACTAATACAGAACTACTAATTTGAAACCTCATAGTGCACTTAGGGTTAAAAATAGCTTCATTTATTAGTTTCAACAGCTTTTTTGAGTTTACATTAACTTATGAACTCCATCGACTGTAGTTGTTGGCAGCATGGTGGACTGGTTACAAGCCATGGCTATGTAGTTAATTAATGCCCTTTCCATATCTCCTCTCAAATTCTCCTTCACTCAGGTAACTCTACTCAAGTGTCGAAGATGCATTCCATACAATCTACGCATGGCAGTAGTTTTGAACTGTTAGCTTCAAATTTCAATGTTCTTCTATGACACTATAATTCAGTTTAAGTATGACTCTGAAATCAAAGTATTGTAAAATTTAAAGGCTCATATCTTCCACTATAATTATATAAGATACAAACTTCACATTTATGTATCATGATTCTCACCGTGTAATGTAAATAATAAACTCTTATCTGACAAGGCATACATTTAAACTAACTCATAGATCGCTGACAAACAATCAAGAGTATAAATAACTCCCCATGTCTGTTGAACCAGGAAACTGCTAATAATATCGTAACAGAATCCTGCAGGGGAGGACGGGGTAAGGTTCTGGCAAATCCTCTTGAAATTTTGAAGCAACAAGTTTTCCACAATTAAATTGAGCTACTTTTCATTATATATATATATATATATATATATATATATCAATACTATACAAATTGAAACTCTGCATTAGTATGGTGAAGTTTGCGATACAAGAAAATCAGTATATCTACAAGCTTGCGATGCTTTTGCTCAACATTGGAAAAGGGGAAGAGATATTATTTAGTTTTTCACTTTCTGCTATATTGTGCAAACTACAGAGGGATAAAACTTATAAGTCACACTATGAAGTTGTGGGAAAAGAGAATTGAACGTAGGTTGAGATTAGAGACTGATATTACTAAGAATCAGTGTGGTTTCATGTCGGGTAGGTCTATAATAGAGGCGATTCATTTATTAAGGGATTTAATGGAAAGGTACCGAACTAAAAGAAGAGATTTGCATATGGTCTTCATTGACTTAAAAAAAACATATGATCAAGTGCCAAAGGAGGGGCTTTGGAAAAGAAAGGTGTGCGCATAGCATATATTAAGGCAATAAAAGATATGTATGAGGGGGAAATAACTATTGTAAGAACGGCTGTGGGCGAAACAAAAGATTTTCCTATAAGGATTGGTCTACATCAGGGATCATCTTTGAGTCCTTATTTATTTAATCTACTAGTAAATATTCTAACTAAACCTATTTAAGAAGAAATCCCTGAGTGCATGCTTTTTGCGGATGATATAGTTCTTGTGACAGAGTTAAGAGAAGAGATTAATTTTAAACTTGAGTTATGGAGAAGTACTTTAGAGTCGAAAGGTTTTCAGTTGAGTAAAAGTAAAACTGGATATATACATTGTAATTTGGAGGTCAAATTGGAAGAGCAAGCTATTCCACAAATATATAAGTTTAAATATTTGGGATCAATTATACAGAATGATGGTGAAATTTTGGAGGATGTTAAACAAAGAATTCAGTTTGGGTGGTTTAAATGATGAAAGGCTACTGCGGTTATATGTGATCAGAAAGTACCAGATAAAGTAAAAAAAAAAGTTTTATTGCGCTGTTATAAGACCAACAATACTTTATAGAAGTGAACGTTAGGCTTTAAAAGAACAGTAAGAGCATAAAGTTGGGGTAGTTGAGATGAGGATGTTGAGATGGATGTGTGGGCATACAAGAAAAGATAAGATTCGTAATGAACAAATATGGGGAAGAGTTGGCATGGCACCTATTGAAGACAAAATGGTAGAGAACCATCTTAGGTGGTTTGGACACCTGCAAAGAAAACTAAAGAATGCGTCGGTAAGGAGGGTGGATCAAACAGTATGGACTCCGGTTAAAAAGAGTAGAGGAAGGCCAAAGAGAACGATCAACGAGATCATTGAGCGGGATCTCCTGGTCAATAACCTATCCAAAGATTTAATTTTGATATAGCACAATAGCATCGTATAATACATGTAGTCGACCCTATTTAATAGGATAAGACTTATTATTATTGTTGGTATATCATTTTCATTGTTAAAAAATGAAAATTGAAAATTTAGCTACCCTATACAGCTTTACAACTAATGGGTTATCAACTCCATTTAGCAAGAAGTGAGTCAAGTGACCAAGATGACTAATCACTTAAACAAAGATAGTATTGATTTTTAGATCCCCAAATGAAGGAAAGTTCAGCATTAAAAATAGGGGAAATTGTAGAAAAAACCATCCCAAAATACCTAATTTCACTTTGAGTTGGTAAGATTTATAAACCATAGAAAAGGTCGACGACCTCAACTAAAATTTGCAAATTGACGGTGAAATTACCCAAATGCCCTCTAAATAACCTCAACTAGAATTTTGGCCCAAATCTTCATCTTCTCTATCGCTCTCCTTCTCCAACTTCGAGCTCCAGTAACCAACACTCAAGTGTTCTGAGTCTTTTCATATGCATTATGTTATTAAGTTTTCCTATAGATAGTTATTGTGACACGAACACGGTTACTATGACGCTAGCCTTAGTTTCCTGTGATCGTGGCTTATAAATAGTAACATACATGTTGTAATAGAATTATGAAATGGGATATATCAAACACGTGCATTTTTCCTGACTCCCTCTCTTTCACCTCTCTCTTTGTGTCTTCTCTTCAAGTTCCCTCTGTTTCTTTCTATCTTCTTCTGCTCGTTTCTCTTTTCTTCGTTTCCTCACATTTTCCAATCAAAGACTGCATCATATTCCATCCCACTCCAGTGGGACACATTTGTAAACAAATTTGAATTGGTGATTAATCCACCATTTTGTTCTTCTCTGTCTGCCTCTATTTTTCAACTCATGAATAGAGTATCTAGTTTTGTAGATTTTATGTTGAATTTGATCTTGTAATACCATACAATTGATCAATACATGTATTACATAAAAACATATAGAAAGAATATATGAAAAGTTTAATTTGTTTTTAAAAGAATAAATCTGATTTGAAATCATTTACTCAAAAGTATTGTGACAAATCTGGTGCCATTTATCGAAGTATTTATAAAAAAGATGGCTTGTTGAATAACTCTTCGCTAAGACTTCAGCTGGAATTCAAGCCTTGGCACTAACCTTTCGTTACCATATTAATCATAGCTTTCTGTATGTAACGGCTATTGGAAAGAAACTTATTTCATATGAAAATAGACTTATAGATCTGTCTGTTAATAGATCATTTGCTAAATTTAGAGTTAAATAGAAAAAATTATGACCAAAAAGTGACATGGAGAAAACTAAATCCAAATACTTGATGACTCATTTTTTCATAACAAATTCATATTCATTTATCAAATAGGTCTTTGATAAATGTATATCATAAATTAAATTCTTTTTTAAAAGTTCTTCATTTATCAAAAACTTATGGATAAATACTTATGTCAAATTCAATTAAGTTTAAAAGTCTTTTTCAAATTTTTATTAATTGTCATCATCAAAACGTTAGAGTCTATGATAGGGATAGCTTTTTCTATCATATTTGGATGGCTTTTACTAGAGATCGAGGTCCAAACGATAAGATTTGGGTCATCTTGCAGCTGAGATTATCCAGAGGGCAGTTGGTAATTTCATGGCAATTTTTAAATTTCCATTGAGGCCATCAACCTTTATGTAATTGACAAATCTTATCAACTCAAACTGAAATTACATATATTGGGATAGCTTTTTCTGCAATTTTCCCTTAAAAATAAGGGCTAAGCATTAGTTCAGTCGCAGCAATTCAAAGTTTAATAGAAAGTAGTAAGCTGAAGAGAAACTTAACACACCTCAAAGACAGAGTTAATCTACCGATTCGTCTCTGCAGGCAATGGGCGATTAAAACCTCCTCGCCTGTTCATGTACTGCCTAGGCTGCCGCTTGGTCACTGGTCTAACACCACTGACGTCCGCACCAGGCACGGGCTTTCCTTTCGTCGAGTCAAACCCAATCGGAATCCCTAACTTCTTCATCATCTCCATCTCATCCACGTCCATACCATTTTCTCCCTCCGCTCCGCCATTGCCCTCGCCACCACCATTATCCTTGTGCTTCTGCTGCTGTTCCTTCGCAATTTCATCCACAAAATCAGAGACCGCCTTCTTCGTATCCCTATGATCCTCCGCAGTAGATTCTCTGCGATGACGCTTCCGTTGAGGTTCAGGGGAAGGTGTCCTGTGGTGATGGTGCCGCCGGCGGTGGGACCGTTCGCCGGGAGAACGTGAACGAGAGGGAGAACGGTGACGATCAGGAGAACGCGTGCGGGAGCGCGTGTGGCGGGATCTGCTCTTGTCAGGTGTGCGAGAACGGGATCTCTTGCTTCGTGCTCGGTCTCGGTCTCGGTCTCGGTCTCGATCGCGTTCGCGTTCTCGTTCACGGTCCCTATCTTCCTTGTCTCGTCTCCTTTCTCGGTCTCGGTCTCTATCGCGAGCTCTGTCGCGGTCGGTCATGGTGCGAGGCAGTGTTTGATTTCATGGATAGCTTTCGGCCGCCATATATGGCCCCCTCAATTCCCGAACTGCAGGAGTATCTAAAAACCCCAAATTATTTTATCACCTAAAACCCTAGTGATTTTCAAGTATTTTTAATTTTAATAAGGCAGATATTTTTACCACAATTATTATAATTTTTACAGCTAATTGATTGGAGAAATTATGAAAAATACCCAACAATTATAAATAAATATTATATAAGAAAATTAATGTTAATTAAATTCCAAAAATTACAAGTATATTTAGACTAAAATATCATCTTAATCAATCACTTTGAGTAGTTATTCACTACACTATTTTTTTAATATAGATCAATTTATCCACAGCCAATAGTAGTGATTAATTTCTTCATGAAACCTCCGCTTAAGGTTGGCTAGCCATCAGGTACTTTCCACCACATTATGTTATTAGTGACGATGTCCATAAGTAATTAAAAAATATTATTTTTATTTTAATAATATTATTAAAATATTAATATTTTAATACTCATTCATTTCATCAAGCTATTTATTTAAATTTAAATATTAAATAAATTAAATAAATTATTTAATTATAACTAATATAACTAATTGATCTTACTAAAATATTATTGATAAGGGCATCTAAACTAGTATATACGGGGCCTTAGATTATAGCCTGGGCGTAACAGTGTTAAATTTTGTTAGGAGAACTTGCTACCTAAAGGATATGAATTGGTGGGTTACTCGGACACATAGTAATATAGTAAAGGAATAACACTGGATGGCCAAAAACATTTTTAAAAACTAATTGATCTTGTTAAACAATATATTATAATATTAATTATGGGATGATAGGAAACTTATATATATGACATATATGGAATCCTGTAGATGTACATATTTCATTGCGAGAATAAGATTCATTATTCCCCACTCTGCTACTTCACATGGTACCAAAGCCATGGATACGTGGGCCACTCTTTCATCGCTGAAGTCCACATGAGGTTCATCGATCATAGAGACCCATTGCCTCTCAAACCCGAGTGAGTTTCACGTTTCAATTCATGATCCATCACCCTTTTGTTAGGGGACGCAAAGACTGTAAGCCACTCCCTTCGTTAGGGCTCTTGCTAATCATTTCCCCGTTCAAAATCCCAGCCACAAGGAGTCTTGCGCAGCTGCAACTTTTTTTTGCTTTCTCTGTTCAAAATCATAGTCGCGATGTCCATTCAAGATCACAGCCGTAAGTAGTCTTGCGCAGCTAGGACTCACAAATCTTGACATGTTCTGGTGAGCTGTTGTTCAGATTAACGACGACGCAGCAAGAAGACTCGTCACTATCGGAATCTTTCGGTTTCCTTGAAACAATTCTTAAAAGAAATTTGGTACGCAATAGCGAGTCTATGGGTCTCGCTACAATTTCTGTTTTGGTATTCACTTTGACAACGACACCACAAGAAGACTCCCACAGTCTTTCGGACTCCTGAGTCATTATTGAAATCTTGGTTCAAAAATTTAAAGTTTTACAAGGAAGACCTCTACGTTGGCGATTCCATTCACCTTGTTGGCTCACCACGGAAGGCAGGTTCTCCGATTAATTTCCCAATATAGACCACAAACATCGTAGAAGCAATTACAAAGCCACTACAATGGGAAAAGACGATCACCTTGCTTTAGTCTCTGCTGTAGACTTCTCTCACCCGTTGTACTTGAATCCCTCTAACACTCAAATAACAAGTCTTGTTCCACAATTGCTGTGTAGGTCAAACAACTATGAGGTCTGGAGCAAGACAATCCGACAGGCACTTCATTGGGAAGAACAAGCTAGGCTTTGTCGATGGAATATGTACACGTGAGAAGCAGGACCCAGCTCTTCAAGATATGTGGGATCGTTGTAACTACATTGTTCTTTCTTAATTGATCAATTCTGTTGAGAACCATATCTCCACTGGACTAGTGTTTTCTACTAGCACACAAATGGTTTGGGCAAATTTGAAAGAAGGATTCCACAAGACTGATGGGACCAGAATATTTTCTCTGCATAAGTCCATCACTTTGCAGACTCAAAGAACCATGAGTGTAGCAATGTACTACACAAAGTTGAGGAATATTTGGTGAATATGATTCTTTAGTCCATTTTTCTTCCTATGAATGTTCATCAACACAACAATATTCCAAAGCCCTGCAATAGCAAAGACTTTTACAGTTCCTTGTTGGGCTCAATGACAGTTTTGACAATGTAAAGAGTCAACTTCTTCTCCAATCGCCTATGCCTTCCCTAAACCAAGCATTTTCCCTTATTTCCCAAGATAAATCACAGAGGGACATCTCTTCTCAATTGCTTGCTTATCCATTGGAAGGGTCTGCTATGATGACTCGGAGAGGACGGTAAGGAAGAGGAAGAGGTCATGGAAGGATAGAGGATGAGTATTCTCATTATCACAGAAAATAACACAAGAAAGAGACATGCTATCATATTGTTGGCTTCCCTCCCAACTTCAGGGGGAGACAAACCGCAGATGCTTCAGTTGCTCCAATTCTTCAATGTGATGCTACTAGTTCTTCTTCCCATAATTAACATTCATCAGTCATTGTTGTCTCAGAATGTGGGCCAATCTCATAATCACAGTATGATCAGATACTCCAAATATTGAAAAAGAAGCCTAATGATATTGTTGTGGGAGCTGCCACCGACTACATTAATGAGCGCATCTCAGGTATTGTTAATCCTCTGCCTAATTCTCCCTTTGACACTAATTGGATTATTGACTCAGGGGTAATATGTCACTTTGCCCACAGTATCACCATGTTTGATACTATTCATATAAGTACTTTGGTCCCCCTAGGAGAATCATAATGCCAAATGGTGACACAATGCTCGTCACACACATTGGCACAGTCAATATTGCATATGGAATTATCCTTAAAAATGGTTATTTTACTCCTGGATGTTGTTTTAATCTCATCTCTATCTCACAGTTAAGTGCTCATATGGATTGCATAGTATATACTGATATGGATTGCATATTATGTTTTTATCCTGAGTAAGTGGGAAGGAAACAGTGATTGGTATGAAAAGTTCTGAATTGTGTCATAAATAGGGATAGGAAATCTGACACTATTATGCCTATTCAACAGCAGGCACCTCTTAGTTTTCCCCAGGACATTTGGCATAAGAGGCTATGTCATGCTCCTATAGACAAGTTAAAACACCTAGATCTCATTAGGACTAAGGTTCCCATTGTTCGTCAAGATAAATGTGACATTTGTGTACACTCTAAACAAACCCCATTTACCTTTCACTTCTAGCTCTTCTAGGACTAGTCGTTATTTTGAATTACTTCATGTTGATGTATGAGGACTATATAGAAAACTTACATATAAATGGTTTCATTACTTTCTTACTATTGTTGATGACTTCTCACGATGTACACGGATATTCTTGTTGATTAATAAAAATGAAGTTATTTTACATTTAAAGAATTTCTTTGCTTTTGTTTCCACTCAATTTTATGCTTCGATTAAACAACTACATATTGTCAACGGCCTTGAGTTTATTAATCATGATTTATGGTTTTATTTGCTTGATAAAGGGGTCATTCATGAAACCATTTGTCCATATACTCTCCAATAGAATGGGGTGGTTGAACGAAAGCATAGACATTTGTTAGACGTTGCACATAGTTTATTCTTTCAATTTGAAGTACCATTGAAATTCTGGGGGGAATGTATAGCCACTGCTACTTTTCTCATTAATATAACTGATTCTAAGGTTCTAGGCTATAAAACCCCTTATGAACTTTTATATGGTTATCAGCCTGATTTATCCATTGTTAGAGTCTTTGGGTATCTTACATATACCACTAATTTGCATGTCAGTTTAGTTCTAGGTCAGATCCTTGTATTTTTATGGGTTACTTAGATGCATAAAAGGGCTTCCTGTTGTATAATATTAAAACCGCATCTATTGTGTTAAGCACCATGTTGTTTTCCTCGAATCTAAACATCCCTTTTGAGATTCTACATGCATCCATCAAGGGGAGATAACTATGATGATCACATGATTGATCCATTTAAACTTGACTCCTCATCATTTGATGAGTCTCGTCCAATTCTCATATCTAAAAATGGATTAGATACTACACACAGCACACACCTTCTACTCCATACAAGAATAAATCCAAATGAGCCAAGTAATGAAACAAGCATAAGACCTCCTGGTGTTGATAGACCAGTGTGTGAAAGGAAGTCACCTATATGGATGTAGGACTATTACTGCACAGTAAGGACACAAAACATAATTTTGTCTGGTTATGCATGTATAGCATATCAGCCAAAGCACATTGCCATAGGTAAAAGGAAGGTAAAATATTATTTGGAGTCATATTTATGATATTCAAATGTTTCTTTTGATTATAAATTGTTTTTGTCCAAAATTGATAGTATTGTTGAACTTTGCAATTTTGATGAGGTTGCTCAAGATCCAAGATAGGTTGATACCATGCAAAAAGAAATGCAAACATTGGAAGAAAATGGTACGTGGCAGTTAGTTGACCTAACTAAAGGTAAAACACCAATTGGGTGTAGGTGGGTATATAAGGTAAAATATGATTCCAATGGGAATGTTGATAGATTTAAAATTAAGTCAGTTTCTAAGGGTTATAGTTAATAAGAGTGAATAGATTATTGAGACCTTTTCTCCTGTCATTAAGATGGTTACTATTAGAATTATACTTACCCTTGCCTTTAGGAATGATTGGACCCTTTTTTCAAATAGATACCATGGGGTTTTGAGGAATTGCAAGGTAGCAAAGTATGAAAGTTATCAAAATCACTGTATGAGCTCAAGCAAGCTTCAAGGCAATAGAACATTTTAAACTTACTAATGCATTGTTGGATGGAAGTTTTAAGCAAAGTAAATATGATTATTCTCTATTTGTTAGAAAGAATAAATCTAGAATCACCTTAGTTTTAGCCTATGTAGATGATCTAATTGTGACTGGAAACAAACTGGACAAAATAAATGAAGTTAAACAGTTTTTGCATAGTAAATTTAGAATAAAGAATCTAGGAAAGCTTAAATACTTCTTAGGGATAGAGGTAGCAAGATCAAGTAAAGGTATAGTACTTTATCAAAGAAAATATACACTGGATATTATTATTGACATGGGGTTATTTGCTGCTAAGCCTCTTATGGTTTCAATGAAAAAAAAAAATGAGATTGAGGCAAGTCCTAAGAAAGAGGTTGATGATCCATTGATGCCTCAACCCTCTACATATAGAAGATTGGTAGGGAGATTATCTTACTTATCTATGACCAGGCCTGGCTTATGTTTTTTTGTACAGGGGCTTAGTCAATTTATGAGTGCTCCAAGGAAATGTCATCACAATGCAGCTGTAAGGATTGTTAGATACATCAAGCATCAGTTGAGACTTAAAATACTACTGATAGCAGGACAACCTACCAAGTTGGAATGCTTTGTGGATTCATATTGGGGAACATGTCCTGACACCCGCTGATCATGACAGGGTATTCGGTCAAGTTTAGAGGATCGCCCATATACTGGAAGTCAAAGAAACAACCAACTATCTCCAAATCTTCGACAGAGGCAGAATATAGGGCACTGAGTCAAGCAGTATCTGAAATAATATGGACTTCTAGGTTATTAAAGGATCTAGAAGTATAGAATCTGTAGCCTATGTAGGTGTATTGTGACAGTCAATCAGCTATATACATCGCAACAAATCCAGTTTTTCATGAATGTATAAAGCATATAGAGGTGAATTGTCATTTTGTGCGAGATTAACTACAAGAAGGTGTAATTAGGCTTGAGCATGTGAGGAGTAAAAATTAGTAAGCAGACATTTTGACCAAAACTCTTAGCAAAGAAGACAATAGTAGAATTTTATGCAAGTTAGGGAATATAGACCTATATAGTCACAAACTTGAAAAGGAGTATTAAATAATATATTGTAATATTAATTATGGGGTGATAGGAAGCTTATATATATGACACATATGGACTCCTATAGATGTACAAATTTTATGGAGTGTTAATAATATTCATTATTCCCCACTTTAAGTCTTCACAAATCTTCCTAAAATATTATTGTGTAATAAATATAAAAGATAAATATAATTAACGTCTTATATTTAGGATCAAAATCCATCTCCTAACTATACCTTGCATTTAGGACTAAAAATAGTATTTAATAAATTAAATATCAATACTATTTACAAATCTTCATAAAACAATTTAATAAGGAGAAGCAAAATTTAATTATGAGATATAATCTCATTATTCACACCATGAAAATACTATAATTTATATAAATTGAGAGATAGGAGCATAATTTATTGCCAGTCTTCTCATGAAAATTTTTAGAGAAAATTATATGAAGAAATACATAATAGAGAAATCAAACATTGGAAATAGCAAATCCAGGCTAGCTAGAAATGTAATTAATTGCCTTCATGAATTGTTGGTATCACCAATAGATTTAGCCTGAAAATTTTTCTTTGCCATTGAGTCCTCCGACTCAATTCTCCCATCATTGTGTTTCTCCTCTTATCCTCTTGAAAGTTTTTGTTGCATAGTTAGGATCAAGAGGAAGCTTCTTCAACTTAGGGCACCCAATTATCTCCAGAATAGCAAGTTTAGGAAAAGCCAAGGCTTTCTTCTAGATACTCCTTAGCTTTGGCAAGCTTGTCAAAACCATTGAATCTAAATTCCCAAACAGATCTTCAATTTCCATCATCATCACTTCTCCGAGAAAATGACAATTAACTACTTTGAGAGAATGAAGGACTGGAGAAAACCTTAGCCATGTTAAATAAGTTACTGAATCACAGTTCCAAATTAAATGTGGACCTCACTATATAAGCTACTGCAATATATCAATCTGATTAACAAGAACAAGGAATGAGTCTTCAAAATCACCTTGCCATATACAGCCAGATGAATCACCTCCAAATGTTCCACTTTTGCCATTGATTGTATTATTGGTGTGTTAATAGTAGTAGCAGTAATATTATTAGTCTCCTCATTTTGTTGATGAATTAATCCAAAAGTTCTAATGCAATTCTGCAACTTAGTTGAGCCGAGTAATTTGTTGATCCTAAAGGGAGCCTCCAAGGTGAGGCTTATGTCCTCCAAGAGTGGTAGTTGCCCTAAGAGCTCTAGAAATGATTCCTCTGGTAAATATGTATGGTGAAGTGAATGAGGTCGTTTATGGTACGGGCTCGACTACAACATTATGTGTGGTTCTCGAGGACATCGATGTTTCGCCAAAATGAGAACACCATCAAACTCTTAAGACAAGATATAACATCTGTTTGGATTGACTTTTAGAAAATAACTGATAGAAAAAATGATTTTGGATAAGTTTTCTAGAGAAAAGTTTATAAAAAAAAGTGATTATAAATAAATTATTGTTTGAATAATTATTACTAGAATAATTTGTACTATTCATTATCATATGCTCCCCCACTCTACTATCATCTCCTCTACTGTCCATCCCTCCACCATACTCTACTCTAAAAGAAGACCTCCTAAAAGAAGACGAAGGCGACAGCGGTGAGCCTAGATCTCACCGTTGTCATTGCTGATGACCTCGTCAAGATCTTGCAGAGTAGCCTAGATCTCGCCAACGAGGAGCCAAATCTCTATTAACAACAATGTCGACAGTTGTTCTCCCACGCTGATGCCGATTGTTATTCTCCCACAGGATGCCAATGCTTGTTCTCATATGTCGACACCTGTTCTCCCATAGTAATACTGATGACGACACCTCTAGTCCCCCACAGCGACGCCGACACCTCTAGTCCCCTCCATAGTTATACCGACACCTCTAGTCCCTTCCATAGTCGTGGGCTCCTCCATTCTTTCTACCTCTAACTCCCTTCGCAAAAGGACACATATCTGAACGAGGGAGAAGAAGACGGCGATCTAGCGAGATAGCAACGTCGGCAAGATATGAAGACAACAGCGAGTGAGCGATGGTGAGTGATTATTGTCAGCGAAACAGAGGAAGAAAAAAAAGTGTTAGACAAAATAAAGGCAAAATGGAATTGAATAGCCTATAAACTATTTTCCCTTCATAGAAGCTAGTTCCTATTAGTTTATCTTAAACCTAAGTTTGAACCAGCTTATGAAAACAAGTGCTTATAGGGAAAATGTGGGTGTTTGGTTATAGCTTTCCCAAAATTTAAATTTGAGCCAAAAATCTTTTTAAAACCTAGATTTTGGGTGTAACCAAATACTCACATAACCTCTAGAAGGATTTGGGGTACCTAATATGCATTCTCTAATGTGCTCCTACTCTCTGCTGAGCATTAGATTTGGGATTCTTCCTAAATGTTCTTTTTAATTCTTTTCATTATTACTAGTAAAATTTTGATTTCTTATTAGCAAAAAATAGGTGACATAAGGCGAACTAGATTGATGCTTCTTTTTGTATAAAAATTTTTAGAAAAGAGTTGAGCTCACCCACGATCCAAGGGTAAGACGAAATCTTCTTTCCTTTTAAATGATACTAATATCAAGTAGGGCGAGCCGTCTATTACCCTCAGGTATAAACCTAGACATCTAAGAGCTAGGATGCCTCCCAAATGTCACAGCTAGAATTACAACAAAATGATATTCCCTAGGGATCGAACACCCTCCAAATGATCGTGTATCTCACCTCTTCGCCAGCTAAACCCACAAACAATGGGTGAACTAGATTGATGCTATTTGCTTGGAATATAGCTCGTGGTGCTATGATGCGGAACCATGAGACATAATGCCACTACCTTATTCTCGTCTTTTTCTGCCGATCGAGGATTCTCCACAAAGGGAACCCTATAAGTCGTACCATTACCTTCCCACCTATTGATAACGCCATTTTGAGAGTATGTGCTAAAGAAGTTGATGCTAAAGTCAAGGAGGCATTGTTTAGCATGGGCCCCCTAAAGTCTCTAGGGTTAGATGGGCTTAATGCATTATTCTACCAGCATCAATAGAACACAGTTAGGCCCTGAGTTATAAGTTTGCTTAAATCTTTATTTCAAAATCCATAGAAATCCATCCTCTGTGGATTCAACTAACAAAAAAGTGAGACATGCAACTATTAAGAACATGTTTGATCCCTGAGAAGTATCAATTTGTTGTGGTTCTAGTCGCAGAGCTTGGGGAGGTAACATAGCTCTTTGGTGCCTAGATTTATACCTGAGGGTAATAAATGGCTCATTCTGCCTGACATTGGTATCGCTTAGGAGAAAGAGAGACTTTACCCTACTCTTAAATCGTAGGCGAGCTCAACCCTTTTCTAGAAATTCCTTTATAAAAAAAATTCCATAGAGAATCCGAGAAATTAATAGGACCCTTATCGTGCTTATTCCAAAAAACGATCCCCAAAAGTCCTTTAAAGATTTAAGGCCCATCTCCCTTTGTAATGTTATTTACAAAATAATCACAGATTATCTCTCATCGGATGATTTTATCTATGCAGCATATTATCTCTCCTAATCAATGTAGCTTTCTCCCTAGCCGTCAATGCTCGGATAACATTATTATTGCCCAAGAGGTAATTCATTCTATGCTCATGGTGAACAAGAAAAAAAGTTACATGGCAATAAAAATAGATTTTGAGAAGGCATATGATAAGTTGGAATTTCTTGACTATCTGTCTTAAGGAGTTGCAACTTCCCTATTTTGATGCCATCTCGTGTAGAGTTGCAGTTATTATGGAATGGTAGCAAGGCGGATTCCTTTAAACTCTCAAGGGGTGTTCCCAAGGGGACTCGATGTCACCCTACTTGTTTGTATCTGGATGGAAAAGTTGGCTCACTTGATTCAAGAAAATTAAAGGGTTGGTTATGGAAACCTATTCGTCTTACTAAAAATGGTCCCCCAATCACACATCTCTTCTTCACTGATGATACTATTCTCTTTGTGGAAGCTACTTTAGATCAGGCTGAACTTATTAAAGAGTGTCTAGAAACCTTCTGCAGAAGTTCAGGGCTCAAAGGTATGTCTTCAATTAGGTGATGATATTTTTAGGTATTCATTTCTGTATATATATCTAGGTTTTTGTTTCTTTCATTTCTAGATTCTTTAACTTTTTCTTTCTTCCTCTTTTTTATTCTCTACTTGCTTTTTACAGGTACATATTATTCTTCATCACTCTTCTCCTCATTCAGCTTTGTGACAAAGAAAGAAAGAATTTTGATTCTGGATTTTTTTTTTTTTTTATATTATTTTATAAACCGGTTGTATGGAATAACTGGTTTAAAAAAATGATTTTCTACACCAGTCATACAACCAGTATAGAATATCATACTTTATATATGAGCGGTTTCTACGCCGTACTTGCCTATTTTTAACAAGTTTATAAAGCCCATTTTCTAGGAGGTAAATAACTTTAACATCACAGGTTTCTTCTCCTCTAATATGATTCATAACAGGTGTCATGAGTTGAGTTCCTTGATGAGATTCTCGTCCACGTCGGACCTTGGGAAGTATCTAGGCATTCTACTGCACACCAGAGAGTTAATAGACACTTTTCGAGGTGTCATAGATAAAGTGAAGATGAGGTAGTTGAAATGGAAGGCATCCTCCCTATCGTTAGCAGTTTGCAAGGATGCCAACTTTAATAATTCTTATCATATGCGTCCATCTATATTAGTCTAGTTTGTAATTTCTCAAAGAATTAGCAAGATACCAGGTACTTAATAAAAAAAAAGAGACCATGCGAACACGTATTATCCAAAAGATACACACACACACACACACACACACACACACTCCACAACAACAATGGATTTCGTGAATTTTGTTGGAACAGCATTCCTGGTTCATGGATCATTGTCCTATGTAAAGGACTTTTCTGCTGAGTAGAACCATGTAATTCTGCTACTATGTGTGAGAAGTAACGTTCAAGAGTGAACTCATTCATGATGTTTATGGTGTTCCCATAGCTTCATTGAAAGTTCTTTTTTCTCCTATGGTGTATTTTAATTTTTGAAGTGGGGTATTGGTCAAGTCTTGATGAGTAATAGATAAAATATTTGCATGTTTCAGCATGAATCAAAAGTTATAAAAAAAAGAAAACTAAAGAATCATGGGATATTTGTGGGACAAAATACCCTAGAAAACATTATTCAACTTTGTTAATGTGTAACGTTTTGTCTGAGGGAATATCTATTAGATCCCAGAGAAGGGACTTAATAACCAAAAATATATAATAACAAGTAAACAGCATAAATTTGTTACAATTTCCTGTATTGAAACTTATCATTTTAAGTTCTTCAATTGTTATTGGACTCCTGGATAATTAAACCATTTTCTTAGAATTTTATAATATTAATTCCCCCTTTCGTCATTTGTATATTGAAAACTCCCCCTATTGATTGAAACTATCTTTTAATATATGTAAAATTAATAGGGATAATTTAAAAAAAATTATAAAAATGAGAGATAAGTGAATTGAGACCCTACAGAGAAATCTATTATCCGTGGGTTCAACTAGCAAAAAAGTGAAACACGTGACCATTTAGAGCGTGTTCAATTCCTGAAGAGTATTACTTTATTGTGATTCTAATCGCAGAGCTTGAGGAGGCATCATATCTTCTTAGTGCCTAGGTTTATGACTTATGGTAATAGACGGTTTATCATACTTAATATTGATATCATAGAGGAAGAAGAGAGACTTCGCTCTACCTTTAGATCATAGTGAGTCTAATCGCTTTCTGAAATTCTTTTATCAAAAACAATCCGCAGAGAAACCGAGAAATTAATAGGACCATGTGCTTATTACAAAAAAAGATCCCCCAGAGTCCTTTAAAGATTTAAGGCCCATCTCCCTTTATAATGTTATTTACAAAATAATCACAGATTATCTCTCATCGGATGATTTTATCTGTGCAGCATATTATCTCTCCTAATCAATACAGCTTTCTCCCTGGCCGCCAATGCTCGGATAACGTTATTATTGCCCAAGAGGTAATTCATTCTATGCTCACGGTGAACAAGAAAAAAAGTTACATGGCAATAAAAATAGATTTTGAGAAGGCGTATGATAAGTTGGAATTTCTTGACTATCTGTCTTAAGGAGTTGCAACTTCCCTATTTTGATGCCATCTTGTGTAGAGTTGCAGTTATTATGGAATGGTAGCAAGGCGGATTCCTTTAAACTCTCAAGGGGTGTTCGCCAAGGGGACTCGATGTCACCCTACTTGTTTGCTATATGCATGGAAAAGTTGGCTCACTTGATTCAAGAAAATTAGAGGGTTGGTTATGGAAAGTGGAAACCTATTTGTCTTACTAAAATTGGTCCCCCGATAACACATCTCTTCTTCACAAATGATATTATTCTCTTTGTGGAAGCTACTTTAGATCAGGCTGAACTCATTAGTGTCTAGAAACCTTCTGCAGAAGTTCAGGGCTCAAGGTATGTCTTCAATTAGTTGACCATGTTTTTGGGTTTTTTTTCTATGCATATATCTGGATTTTTGTTTATTTCATTTATAGGTTCTCTAATTTTTTCTTTCTTCTTATTTTTTGTTCTCTACTTATTTTTTACAGATATCTATTATTTTTTATTATTCTCCTCTTCATTCAAATTTGTGACAAAGAAGAAAATAATTTTAATTCTAGATTTTTTTTATTTTTACATTACTTTATAAAACAGTTGTAAAGAATAGTTACTTTAAAAAATCTGATTTTCTACATCAGTCATACAACCCATATAGAATATCAAACTTTATATACTAGCTGATTCTACATTGGACCTGACTATTTTTAACCAGTTTCATTCAGATTTGTGACAAAGAATGAAAGAATTTTAATTCTGAATTTTCATTACTTTATAAGCTGGTTGTATGAAATAACTGGTTTAAAAAAACTTATTGGCCTATCTACTTTTAACCGGTTTATAAAACCCATTTTCTAGTAGGTAAATAACTTCAACAACACAGCTTTCTTCTCCTCTAATATGAATCATAACAGTTGTCATGAGTTGAGCTCCTTGATGTGATTCTCGTCAACGTCGGACCTTGGGAAGTATCTAGGCGTTCTACTGCACACCAGAGAGTTAATAGACACTTTTCGAGGTGTCATAGATAAAGTGAAGATGAGGTTGTTGAAATAGAAGGCGTCTTCCCTGTCGTTAGCAGTTTGCAAGGACGCCAACTTTAATAATTCTTATCATATGTGTCGATCTATATTAGTCTAGTTTGTAATTTCTAAAAGAATTAGCAAGATACCGGGTACTTAATAAAAAAAGAGAGACCATGAGAACACGTATTATCCGAAAGATACACACACACACACACACACACCCCACAACCACAATGGATTTCGTGAATTTTGTTGGAAGAGCATTCCTGGTTCATGGATCATCGTCCTATGTAACGGACTTTTTTGCTGAGTAGAACCATGTAATTCTGCTACTATGTGTGAGAAGTAACGTTCAAGAGTGAACTCATTCATGATGTTTATGGTGTTCCCATAGCTTCATTGAAAGTTCTTCTTTTTTTCTCCTATGGTGTATTTTAATTTTTGAAGTGGGTTATTGGTCAAGGATTGATGAGTAATAGATAAAATATTTGCATGATTGAGCATGAATCAAAAGTTAAAAAAAAAAAAACTAAAGAATCATGGGATATTTGTGGGACAAAATACCCTAGAAAACATTATTCAACTTTGTTAATGTGTAACGTTTTGTCTGAGGGAATATCCCACCCAAACTTTCTAACACTCAAGATTTAGATTTTAACATCAATTTCCAGAAGTAACTTCATTTAACATTAGGAGAAACATAGACATAGTATAGTGAGAAAACCTACTTTTGTGGGATCCAAATGTTCGTAATAACACACATTATTATATTCTATATAGATCTTTCCTCGTTTCAACTGATAAGGTCATTTTAGAGAATTCATTCCATTTCATATATTTAATTTTGTTGAATTTTTATCACACATCTATCCCATTATTCTATTATTCTATGAGGTTTTTTAATGTACCTCATCCCAAAACTTGCAAAGATTCTATTTGACTCTAAAAGAAATGAAGGTGAGAGATATATTTGCAATTGAAATTTGGTGATTGCCTGTCTGCAAGTAGTATCCAGTCAGAAAACTGATGTAGCTCTCAATCAATTGCTCCTTCCTTTCTCAAACACTGAAGTACAATTGCAGGTCTCAATCACATGGAATTTCAATTTGCTACTAAATATATAAGCTTAATAACTAATAATTTATAGAGATTAAAAAAATAATTAAATTAGTTATTTATAAAATATACGTTGGTTTCTTTTAAAATACATTATTTATTGATGAGGAATTATTATGAAGTTCTAGAGAAGTGACTTAATTATTAAAAAGTTCTAATAACAAGTCAACATCGTAAATTTGTTATCATTTACTATACTTGAATTTATCTTTTCATATTCTTCTGTTGTTATTGGATTCTTGGATAATTAAATAATTTCTTCATAACTTTATATTAATTTCTTCTTTAGTCATTTGTATATTGAAAACTCCCCCCCCCCATTGATTGAAACTACCTTTTAACTTACATTGATTGTCAGAGTCTAACACAACTCTCCTCCTTTACTCAGATTTAGGACCGGCTACATGCGTAGGTGGAGTTAAAACTAATAGGAATAATTTAAAAAAATTATAAAAATGAGAGATAAAGTGAATTGAGCCCTATATTTAATATCAAAATAAATTCCCCTACTAGCACTTACCTTTATAACAATGAAAAAGCAAACCTACAAATACATAATCTCTCCATTTTTTTTATAAGGGATATTTTTTTAGTATAACATATTTTTATTTATAAGAGACGTTTAGATGTTATCTTAAATTCTTTTTGTTCATTTCACATTTTTACCCTATTTAAATCTTTTTAATTCTCATTTTTTACTTAATTTTTTCTCTCAATCATACATCATTCTACTACACTTTTTTTTTTCATTAGCATAAACGAAGGTATTTTGGAAAGAAAAGTTACAATTTTTATATATTAATTATCTTTAATTAGTTTTAACTAATTTTTTTAATCAATGAGATTTAGTTAATCATCTCATCTAAAAAGTAATGGAGGAAGTGATATTTACCTTTGGTATTTTATTGATATGATATCGGTCTTTTTCATTCTTTGTTAGCATCATTATCGTCTTCATCAACATCGTCGGATTTGTCTACCTTCAACATAATGATCAAATTGCTCATGTACAAGACAGACATTAATGTAGTTGAAGAGATTTTATACTGCTTTTTATTGTTTAATTTCCCTATGTGTATCGCAACTCACAAGCCAGGAAGAGCCTTTATATAGATTAAGATTATTTTTTTTAATTAATGCAATTAACTCTCATTTATAATGTTCAAATCCCCACCAACTTTAATTTATGGCGTGACATTTTGGATATTTAATTCATGCTCTTTCTAGAAATGCCCAATTACAATTTCCAATGAGTACCACTCAGGTTTTTAATATAATTAATATAAGTCACCTTACGAAAAATTAATAATATTAAAATTTTCTTTTGCACAAATTGATATTTTAATTGTTTAAATTTCAATATTTATAAAATAATTATTGAAATGTTACATTACAAAAAAAAATAATAAAGTTCAAATTGCTCCCTGTCTTTATTTATAAAAACTTTTAACCGAATTACATTGTTCAAGAATATGTTAAAATTAATAAATATGTAGAAAATATATTTTATTTTTTAAATAAGCCCTTATTTATAAATATGTAGATAAAAGTGAGATAAAAAATATGAGAGAAAATATTTGAGAATAAAGTAATGAAAGAGAGTATATTAATTAAAGCTAAAATAGGTAAATTTAATGTTAAAACAAACTTAAAAAGGATCTTATAATAGGAAATAGACCAATTCAAGAAATAAAATCTTATAAATAGGGACAAAGGGAGTACTAAAATTTAATCTCAACAGTTAAGTGGGTACAATTTATTTTTAACGAGTATAACTTTTTTTAAATGTATAACATACCTTAAAATATATACAAATATTTTTAGCTATGTATAATATCCTTTATATTGAACAAAATTAAAAATTAATTACATACAGTTGAAAAAGAATTATACCTATTAAAAATATGTAGTACATAGCTCTTTAGACAAATTTTAAGTATATAATAAATTTTACAATTAGACATTTTTCAGCCATTTATCCTAAATTTAAAGTTCAACCCACTTTTTTAAAATTTACTTTCTCAATGAATTTAACGTTCACAATTATTAACTTTTTTTCACATATCACACCACAATTCACAATCCAAAATATCGCCACAAATTCTTTACCAAATTTATAATACCAAGTGGGCCGTTTAGCACACAATAGTCCCACTAAACGGGTTAGGCCCAAGTGGGTTAGCCCACTTTTTCTTAAGGTTAAAGTGGTTAAATTTATTAAAGGAAATTGAGTTAAATAAAAAGACTAGTCCTCGTTATATAATAAATTAAATTTTAAATTTTTATTAAAAAATATATCTATATTAATATTTGATAGTATTTTAAATATAAGGAGATAAGATGTATATGTTCCGAAAAGGAATAATAAAGTGGTTGAGCTTACCAATCCCATTGAAAAGCAAACTTTGGCGATTCCGATGGGGTTTTAGAAACCACAAGTATATTGAAGTTATCAAAAACTTGAATAATACTTGGCTAAAGAACTTTCATTTTCATGTTATTTATCTTTTAATCAATATAAAAACAAATATTCCAAATGTCAGAGGTATTTTAAAAAAAATAATACATATTTTTTTTATAAATAATTAATTTAATTAATTTTTTAATATATTTAAATTAATTATTTAACTCTTATATTTAAAAGAAAAAAATATTTAAAATACTTAAATATTACTAATATATATATAATTTTTAATAATAATTTACATTTATTATAAATAATAAATTATACAAATTCATTTCTCAAGATCCGTATAATAAGTGAAGAAACGTTTATTTTTATAATGTTCTTTGCATTTTAAGATTTGGTTAAATGGAGGGAAAAATCTTAAGACAAAAATATGCACCATGGCCTGATAGCCACCTATGAATCTTGTCAAAGAAAGCATCTCAATACATCTACTGATCAAAATCTGGAGAGAATATTATACATTATTTTTTAATGAAAGATTTTTTTTTATAAAAATAAAAATAAATATAAAATTAAATTATAAATGAGTTTTAAAAAAAATTTTGATATGACAAAAATAGATATAGATATATTTTTTTATAAACTGAGCTAAAATAGTCTAAAATAATTTTTATAACTTGAGAATAATTAAAATTATCTAAAAATTTATAATTTAAGATAAAATGATATAATAAATTTTATTTTTATTATCTTTTTTTTTTATTTTTGATAAAATTAAAATAACTTAAAAATATCACTTCCCTGTTGGATTAAACATGCCGTATATTATCGGTGTGGCCCTACTTTTTGTTTTTTGTCCCCAAATAATTTCTACTTTTCTAGTCTTAGGTGGTAAACACATGGATTTTATTTCTCTTCACATTTTAAGTTTTGTATTTTTCTTCCCAATATAATTTATTAGAATTTTTTTTTGTAATAACAGCACGTATTAGATCATTTATAGAGAATTTGAATCCACAATCTCACATTTGAAAAGTTCTTAAAAATGGTATATGATATTAGTTAGACCACAAAACCCTAAAGATATAATTATATGTACTAGAGATTTTTTTTTTATTATTGTTTTATATGAGATGAACTCTGAGAAAAGCAAGTTATATTTAATTAATTATTTATAACTATTATATATTTTTATTATGATTAAAATTTTAAAATATTATATAAATTTAAAATTTTGTTTTCAAAAAGATTTTGAACTCAGTTTTAATTTTTAAAAGCATTTAAATCCTATAATAATAATAAATCAATAATTCTACTAAAGAGGGATTTAAATTTTTTTCAAAAATTAAAGTTATTTTATTGATTGAGATTATTAATATTAGCTTATAGATAAAAAAATTAAAAATATTAAATTGAATCAATTTAAATTTATTATTAACTAAATTAAATATTATAAAATTTTATGATGATTGGTTATCAAAATTTCATTTGATTTTTATAATTTAATATTTTTAAAAAATATTAAATATAAATTATTTAAATTTAATCCAACAATATAGATGAATTGTATGTTGAAAATGAATATTTATTGCAAATAATTTATTATAATGGCTATTATCATTGCCTATTACTAGTCTTTAAAATTATTTTTATTTTATTTTATACTATTTTTCCATGGGTTCCACTATTTTAATAGAATTTCCGACACAATACAAATCCTGAAATTTACATTGAGATTTTCAATCAGAAAATTAGATACAGCATAGCGCCATAGCCCCGAAAGCTGTAACAGATATTTGGCGCATTGTCAATCTTGACTTGCTTGCCATCTCTATTCTGATCTCCGTTATTTGCCATGGGAATCCATGTGAGTAGCGGAGTCATTTCTTCGTCCTCTTCTTCTTTATGTTCTCGTTTCTGGTCGTCGGCACTTAAAATGTTTGTTTGGTTGGAGGACTTTAGAGGGGAGGGGAAAGTAAAGTGTGTTTAGTTGGGCGAAATAGAGGGGAGAGAAGAGAAGATTTTTTGTCTTTTTGTGGTTCCCTCTTCTCCCTCACCTCACCTCTCCTCTAAAAGTAGGGTTTTTTAGGGGAGAGAAAATTTTTCACTTTTATTACTAAATTGCCTTTGATATTTATTTAATATTCTAATTATACCCTTAAACCTTTTTTTTTATTTTTCTCACACTTAATTTTTTTAATTATTAAAATTTAATAAACATAATAAATTATTTATATATTATATTAAAATATATAATAATTATATAATTAATAAGAAATAATATTAAAATTTTATCATTTTTTTTTATTTTTTTTATTTTTTTTATATATATAAATGAGATAAAAAAATTAAAATTTATAAATTAAAAAAAATAATTTTAATATAAATATTATAAATAAAGAGTAAATAAATTTAAATAAAGAAATAAGGGTATATTTATCAATTTTTAATTAACTCCCATCCCTTTCCTCCCTCCTCTCTCTTTTAAACCAAATAAAATTTATCATTAATTAATTTTTTTTATTTTTTTTTATTCTCTTTTAAATTAATCTAATCTATTCTCCTTATGAACCAAACTAAGCGTTAGAGTCAAGCGCTTGGCCACACCGGCGGAGAAAGCTGCCCGGGAAGTTCCAGCCATGGCCTCTCCCGCCGTCTTGGCGTGCTTGAACTCATCCTTATTGGAATTGGAGCCTCCATAGGCGCTGGCATCTTCTTCGTCACAGGCACTGTCGCTCGCGATACAGGACCAGGTTTGTGCCCCTATTATTCTTCTCATTTTCAGCTCAATTGGATGTCGCTATTTCTTTTCCTTTTTAGAAATCCGCGATTTTTGTCCTTTTTTTCTTCTGAATGGAGTTTTTGAAAGAGAATTTCAAGGGTGCAAAAGAAAATTTTAGTTCTATTGAGCTGAAGCTGAATGGTGGAATGCTGCAATCAGATGTATAGTACTGCCATTACTTATTTTGAAAAACTTCTGTATGCAACTATAAAACTGTTTTTAAGTAATGTTCAGGATGGGTAATGCCCATTGTGCATTTAACTTACCATTCTGAACTTGGTGGCTTATTCGTGGTTTGTTGCTTTAATGCAGGACAGCAAGTGTTATAAATGCACTCTGTTATGCTGAACTAGCTTCTCTTTTTCCTACTGTTGTTGGAGGAGCATACCTATATACATATACAGCTTTCAATGAACTCACTGCTTTTCTTGTTTTTGGACAATTAATGCTTGACTATCATATTGAGGCAGCTAGCATAGCAAGAAGCTTAGCAAATTATGTAATAACAATTCTTGAGCTCTTTCTGTTTTCAAAGAAAACATTCCTTTTTGGTTTGGACATGATTAGGACATTGGAGGAGTTCTATCAATCAACCTCTTATCTCCAATTCTCCTAGTACTTTCGACAATAATTCTCTGTTGGGGTGTTCGAGAATCGTCAGCCTACAAGTTACCACTAATCTTTATTTGATACATCAAGTTACCATTAATCTATCTAATATTAAGAATCTCTTTACAAAGACAGAAATGTAGCTATTCTACCATTTGTTACAGGTAGTCATTTTTCTCTTTGTCATATTTGTTGGAGCTTTTGAGGTTGATGTTTCCAATTGGTCTCCCTTTGCTCCGTAGGGTGTGAAAAGCATATTTACAGGAGCTACTGTAGTCTTCTTTGTACATGTTGGATTTGATGCAGTTGCCAATTCTGCTGAGGAATCTAAGCGACCACAGGTATGATATGTTGACATCACACCAGTGCTATATGAAGAAGCTGGATACTGTATTTCTTATCTGATATAACACATTGTTTCTAACTATTATTTCTCTTATTTATAATATTTCAGCGAGATTTGCCAATTGGCATCATCATAAGCCTGTTAGTTTGTATCTTATTGTACGTTGGAGTTTGTTTAGTGATTACCTGCATGGTTCCATACAAGTTTAGTATCTTATAATTTTATTTATCTTATTGTTACACCTTTTGTTAGTATCTCATTGCACTTTACCTTTTCAAATTAGAAATATATTACTACTTAATATAAAAATTAAATATTTATAATAAATATAATTTAATTTTTTTAAAAATCATCTATTATCATGATTATCTTTGCATGAGAATACTTTTATATATGCAATTAATACGAATATTTTAAGAAAAAATTATAAATTTGAGAGATAAAATAGATTGAGGTATTATATTTAAAATTAAATTTAACTCCCAATAACTTATATTAAGGATCAAATAAAGTAAAATTTATAGAAAAGGAGGAGGAGGATATCTTTCTGTATTTGAATTAATTTATTTTAAATGATTTTGCATTGTAAAAACTAAAAAACAAGTATATAAGATGAGTTTTTTTTTTTTTAAGATTGTGTAAAAAGCATTTCTTTTTAATTGATTTTGGGGTTTTCCCAATCACATATGCCTCCACTAAGTCAAACATTCTCAGCCAGCTGATATTTATTTGAAATGATGGCTAAGTACGTATTTAATTTTGTTAGAATCATTAACATGAATCTCCAGAAGTAACTTCATTCATGGGGAATCGTTAAGAAGTCTTAGAGAAGAGATTTAGTGTATATTTGAAAAAAAAAATTAAATTAGTTTATAAAAAAAATTGGCTTATAGATAGTTTATGGAAAAGGGTTTTTTTAGAAGAACTTATGGAAAAAAAAGTAATTTTGGATAAATGAGTATTTGGATAGTTATTTGTAGAAGGGATTTTATGATTGGTAAATGACCAAAAATGGTATGAGTATTAAATAAGTAGAGATAAGAGATGAGAGGAGAGAGGAGAGAGGAGAGAGGAGAGAGGAGAGAGAGTGTAAGAAAGAAAATAGAGAAAAAGTAAAAGAGAGGGGAGAGGGTGTAAGAAAAAGTATGAGAGAATGTGTAAGAGGTAGGGGTAATATAGTAATTGGTTAGTTCATAAGTTCTTTTACTGTTCCATAAACTACTCTGACCAGTTTATCTGAAATCTTGATTTGAAATTATAGTTTAGTCCAAAAGCTCATTTGAATAAAAATAACTATTTATTTTAAAATTATCCTAAACTGAGATTTTTAACCTTTTTTAAACCACAATTTAAACCGTAATCAAATACACCCTTAATCATTAAGAAGTTCTAATAACAAGTCAATATCATACAACTTGTTATCATTTTATTGTTATGAGTTTTTTTTAAGACTGTGTAAAAGCATTTCTTTTTAATTGATTTTGAGGTTTTCCCAATCACATATGCATCCACCAAGTCAAACATTCTTAGCCAGCTGATATTTATTTGAAATGATGGCTAAGTACGTATTTAATTTTACGTTAGAATCCATTAAAATCATAGTTTTACTATAAGTGAGTAGTTATACACACTTTTCACTACAATTATAGTTTTAATAGTTTGTAACGTGAAACTAAACTTGCCATAATTCAGGGAGCGTTTGAGAGAGCGTTTTGCCTCCCCAAACGTGTAGTCGCCATTGATAAAAGTCACTTTTTGGAACAAAATGATGTTTGGATTTAGAGCTTTTGGAATCTGATTTTTGAGTTTAGATGAATTTTTGGGTAGAAATTATTTTTTGTAGCTTATAATTTTTGACTTATGATTTCATCTTTATTTCTTTTTTTGGCTATTGAGTTTTTATCTAAACAATTTTTTATCAAATTAATTTTTTTATGAAAAATCAATTTAAATATAAATTATATTATAGTATCTAACTTTTATCTTGGATTAAAAGCTACCCGTCTATCTCTAATCTAAACAGACCCTCACAGTGTACTTTTGGTTTTCTCTAAAGTAGGGCTGCTTCTGAGAACACACTTCGAATCCTGGACCGATTTGCTTGTAAAAGTGAGTCTATCTTGTATGGACCAACATGCATGTGACATGATCATGGTCTTCCCACTCCATGGCTGCCCCGTTGGTATGGGTGAGTAGTCCGTTGTTTAGGACCAGCCGAAGAAATAGTTATTATAGGTTGGACCCCAGGCCACTTCCCAGCTAGGCAGATTCATTCTTCTCAGCAGCTTGCTAGGGACTAGGGAGATTAAAGAGTGAAATATATAATTATTTTGAGTATATTTAATTTTTAAAAAATATTATTTTATTATAATTCTAATTATAATATTTAAAAAGATATTTTAATTTTTAGATATTTAAATTTATGTATAAAAATAATAAATAATTAATTTTACCTGATATTAGTATTATTTATGAGGAAAAAAATTTTTACCCTATCTTTATATCTTAGATGAGTCTAAACTATTTCTAAAAAAATTTATAATAAAAAAAATTTGGCTAGACAAATAAAATAATATTTTTTACAAAAAAAATACGAATGCTTGATAATTAGGAAAAACTTGTTAAAAAATCCCTTTACTATAAAATTGATTGCCTAATGGTATCTAAAATTTTAAATTTGTATAAAGACTCAAATTTAACATAATTTTAAACGGATACAACTTTTATTCAGATATATAATATATTTTTAAGTTTATATAAATACATCTTAAAGTGATAAATTTTGCGCTAGGGATTTTTGCGATAGTTTTCCTTAATAATAATATAAGATATCGAAATCCTCACCTAAACACCAATCACTAATTATATCAAACTTTTTTTTTAATTGACTGAATTTTTTCTGGTTTTAAAAAAAATTACGTAGCACTGTTTTAACTGCAGAATGCAGACGCAAGCATTGAAATTGGATGGATTAGATGAGATTCGAAGATTGTCCACTAATCCTTCTTTACCATTTTGCCCTCTCACTTGCTGCTTAATCCGTAATCTATATACAGTTTAAAGAGAACCATTACAAAAAGTAGTCACAGTATCTATCCAAGAATTTAACCAATAAATAACTTTTTTTGCTTTTAAATAATAATTATTGAGAACCCAATGCCATTTTACAGATGAATATTTCTTAAATATTTTTATAAATAAAAATTTAGGAGAGTTAATCAAAATTAAGGTATATCTCTAAATTTAAAAAATACTTAAATTTTTTTTTATAAATCACTTGTTAATAAAATTATATTGATATATAATTTTCATATTGGGTTAATATGTCTAAAAAATAATGATTGAATTATCAAAATATTAAATTATTACTTAATTTAAATGACTCAAAAACTAAAGGAAAAATCCATTTTAAATCCCTATAGAATACCTAAATTCTAAATAAGTACTCTAGATTTAACAAATCCTAAATCAGGCCACATGTGCCAAATTGAAATTTGCAAAATTACGTATTTTAAAGGGATTTAAAAATTAAAATAAATTTTCCTACAACCAAAATATAAGAGAAGAGTAAAGAAAAAAGGTAGAGACTGTTACATAACATGACAATCATTTTCTCAAAATCCACAATAATAAAAAAAAATAATGGTTAAAGCGATGTTTCAATGAAGTCCACTTTTTAGGGATTCACTTTTGTAAATGGCATCACGATCTCACGTGAGAATTTGATGAGATTTGGATTCCGTTTGTCATCATCTTTTTTATCAAAGTCAAAACTACTATTAAAGATTATCTAACCATCATTTTCTTTTCTACTCTTTTTTTATAAAAAAATTAATTAAATTAATACCAATTTCTCATCAAAATTAAAGTATAATTTTATAGTTTAGGTAATATTTATAAAAATTTAAAAAAATATATCTATTAAATAAATATTTATAATAATAATAATTAAATTTATATTTTTATAAAATATAAACTCATTTTTTATTAGTCGATTGGTTTCTTTTTTTCTTGCTCTCATCCAAGTTGACTCAACTTGTTGTTGGCCCATCATGAGGTAAGCCCCTCACTACACACAGCTTCACAAAAAGTCATATACCTAAAACCTAAGCTAGCTTCACTAACCTACTCCAAATGGAGAGAATTTTGATGCTAATGTGGGCAATAAAAATAAATATTTATAATAAAAAAATAAATTTATATTTTATAAAAATATGTGTTTAATCTATGTTTCTATTATAAAAAAATTTTAATAGATAATCTCATAATTTTTTTATAAATATTATTTAAATCTTAAAATTATATCATAATTTTAATATAGAATCGGTGTTAAATCTACCTAAAATTTTTTATACCAAAAAAATATTTTTTTGTCACTTAAATACAAAATATATAATTCAAGTTTGTGATTGTAAAAAATTCATTTAAAAGAACTAAGAATTATTTTTAATTAGGCTAATAATACTCAAATTTAAAACAAACTTCTCCTACACTCAATTTTTAACAGTAAAAAATTAAAACAATATATTCACATATTCTTATAAATATTTATAGTTTACTTAAATTTTGAATTAGATCTCTAAATTAATTAATTGTATAAAATTCCCTTCATTTTATTTCGCACTCACCAATCACCATGTTAACGTGGGAGCATGTTTATAAATAAAATTCCATATCAATGAATCAAGCAATAAAGACCCAATTTAAAATTGAAATAAATTATAAGGATTTATAAATTAAAGATTATAAAAAACTACTATTAAAGATTATCTAACCATCATTTTCTTTTTTACTCTTTTTTTATAAAAAAAAATTAAATAAGTTTAATTTTAATTTTTTATCAAAACTAAGATATAACTTCATATTTTGGAGAGTATTTATAAAAAATTATAAAATTATTTATTAAATAGATAATTATAATAATAATAATGAGAATTAAATTTATATTTTTTATAAAATATAAACACAATTTTTATATCCATATTACCTTTGATTAGTTTCTTTTCTACTTTCCCTCACACACAAGTTGACTCCAACTTGTTCTTGGCCCATCATGAGGTAAGCACATCACTACACACAGCTTCACAAAAAGTCAAATCCCTAAAACCTCAGCTAGCTTCACTAACCTACTCCAAATGAAAAGATTTTTTATGCCAATGAGGCAATAAAAATTAACAAAAATAATAAAAAATAAATTTATATTTTATAAAAACACAAATTTAATTATTATTATTATTATTATTAAAACTCTTTTAATAAATAATCCTATAAATTTTTTATAAATATTTTCTAAACTCTAAAATTATATCCTAATTTTAATAAAAGACTAATACTAAATTATCTAAATTTTTTATACTAAAAAAAATAAAAAAAATATCACTTAAATATAAAATATCAAATTTAAGTTTGTGATGAAAACAAACGCCTTTAATACAATTAAGAATTATTTTTAATTAAGCTAACAATCCTCATAATCTTGAATAAACTTCTCCTTCTTAACAGTAAAAAATTAAAAAAAAAAATCCCAGATTCTTATAAATATTTATAGTTTACTTAAATTTTGAATTAGATCTCTAAATTACATCCCTTCATTTTATTTCTCACCAATCGCCATGTAAACGTGGAAGCATGTTTATAAATACAATTCCATATTAATTAATCAAACAATAAATACCTAATTTAAAATTGAGATAAATTATAAGGATTTGTAAATTAATTTTTCAATAAATTACTACCCTAAAAAAAAGAAATAATAAACTCCATACATATTTCCCTATGTCTCTCTCTTACTGTACTACATTACTTCAGACTTCATAGGACTCAAAATCATTTTAATAGCCTTAAATAACTTTTTTTCCTACCTTTTCTTTTTCGACACATTGATCCATATTCCTCTCTAGTAACTAAAATGACCCTGTCTTCTTCACCTTCACCAGGTAGTTACCATAACCTTGAACACAAGAAAATTGTTTACGGACGGGGATTTAAGCTGTTGGCCGGGCTGTTCCGATTTGAGTTAGCCGCCGCCCAGGGGAGGAAGGGCACCGGCCTCTGAATGCTAGAGCTCGATGGGGCGGGAGGAGTTCCGGCAGCTGCTGATGAGGAGGAGGATGTAGAGGAGACCGCGACGCGCTCGCACGAAGGGCACATCGTGAGAGTGGTGGGAGGATTCATGTGCATGTAGAACTGTGGGGAGAGTTTTAGTGCCCTAAGCTCTTGAACTTCCTTTTGCAGCCTCCTATTCTCTTCAGTCAGAGTCTCACAACATCTCCTCAAATACTCACAATCCACTTCAGTTTGCTTCAACTTGGTCCTACAAATTGTTCAAACCACAAAACAAACCATCGATACCACATTAAACCAAACAACAATATAACAAAACCAATACACTCCGATCCGTCCGCCATCGATAGCGAACCGGGCTTCAACATTGGATTAACATTGAAAAGATGCAATTTTTTCCCTAACCCATATTTCAAATATTAACTGAAAAATAATTAATTAATTTTGGGGTTACAATTACATGCTTTGGTTTCCTTCATTGCTTTCAACAGTTTGAAGAATTGCATTACCAACATTCATGAATGATATTTAAAAGTATTTATTATAGAGGATATGTTCATAAAGCAGGACAATTCAAACCCGATAGTTATTTATTTTTTAATTTAATATTTTAACAACTCAAATTATTTAATTCAAGTTCATACGGATGTAAATTGTCGGTATTGCCCCTGCGGAGTAACTGTTAATGGCCTCACCTTGCCCTCCTGTTCTGAAACCATACTTCCACTTGTCTCGGCCTCAGATTCAGCTGTTTTGCCAATTCCCGTTTCTGCTTCTGAAAATCATAACCAAACAAAAACGATGTTGAAGTTACCAATTTAACCCCCATCTTGAAATCCCAACTATACCCTTTTTTTTCATTGAATTTACAGAAATGCCACTGATGCTTACCAGATTGAGGGTACTGTGCTCCTTGAACTTTTCCTCAAGCACAAGCGATTGTTCCTTCGACAGCCGAAGCTTCTTCCTCGAGGTATCGCCGTCGCCGTCTCCGTCTCCGTCTCCGTCTCCCTCTCTGCCGCCGTCATCATCGTCGCTCCCTCGAGAACACGAAGCCCGCTCTGCTTCATGCTCGCCTCCAATAGACTCTCTCTCGCTCCGCTTTCCGCTGATGCTCGACACGGTACTGTTCGGTGAGGAGACGCCATTTTCGTCATCACAGTCCACCACCGTTGATGACGGCGGCGGCGCTAAATTTACATCCACTCCCCGGAGCATCGTTCTCGCCTCGCAGCTCCGATCTGCCACGTGTCATACATCTGAGATTAGGACTCAACCCAAGACACACACACGTCTCTCCAACTCCAAGCCAATGGCATGTAAGTAATTAAAAAAAGACACTGACGATCATATCTGTAAATCAACTTGAACAAAAAAAAACAAAGATTTTGCCTTTGTGATTGTAAATAACTGTTCACCATTTTTCTGGGCTAAAGATTCACAGAACTACAACAAAATAGATCTGAAATCGAAAACTGCAGAAAATTCTGGGTTTTTCATTGCATGATTTGCATGTACCATCAATCCAGAAAAGTTTCAGAGAAAGAAGGAGATAGAAGAAGAATCTGACCAGGTAGCTGGAAAATATCATTCCAGGAAGCTCTTTGATTCGGAAGAGTCCGAGAAGGTTTCTTCTGCATGAGACTTTCCTTCAAAGAAGGAGACGGATTCATTCCCAGTCCCAAGCTCAGACTCAAACCCAAGCCCAAGCCATTATCTTTCCCCGTCATTTTTCTCTGAGAAAAAGCGAGAGAAAAAACCAGAGTAACTTTCCTGGAAACCGAACAAAGCGGAGAAAGAAGCGTCCCAGAAAATTTTACAGCAAAACGGAGGAAAGTGGGGAGAGAGAGGGCAGTGAGGAGGTGTCACAGCCTTTTTCTTTTGCTTTTTGCAGAACAGTAAAAGGATGGAAGGGAAGCACGATGTGTAGATATATATACAGGCAGAGAGAGAAATGCACAAAGAGAGAAAGAGAGAGTTGATAATGATGACTAATGTCAGAATTGGGAAATTGGCTCAATGATGACATAAATAGCTATTCCTAGGCTTTAAGCCTACCTCACTGTGCTTCTGGTTTGTTTTTTAACCATGGTTAAGTTCTTTATTTACCCTCTGGCCACTGTCTTTGCCTATTGGCTTGTTGCTTAATGACTGAGTAACAACACAACAAAATCTGAATTTTAATGAATTAATTAAACAAAAGTAAAATAATTTAAATCTAAGAGATAAATATTGAACATTACTACAACCAAAGTGTGAATTCAGAATTCCTAGCTTTATATGAAAAAATTATAACGTTCTTATTTTTTATTAAAAATAGTTTTTGTAAAATTAGAAGTAAATTAATACAAACATAGATAGGAGTATATACAATCTATTTCTGATTGAACTTAATATTTTAATTTTTTACTAATCATATAAAAACTTTGCAATAAAAAATTTTAAAAGGTCTATGCTCAAACTAATATTTAGGGCATAACTCATTTTTTACAAAATTGTAGAACACTTTTATAATTTCAAACGTAAAAAATATCAATTAAAAGAATTTTTCTTACACTTTTAAATTATTATCTTTTTTAGTATAAATAATAATTAGAGATATAAAATTATACAAAAAGAGCTCTAATTAAAAATATATTTATAAGAATGATTATAATTTTAATTTTAATTTTTAATTAAATCGGTTTTTATTTTTAAAAATTAGGAAATGATAATAAATTTAATTAGTAAAATTATTCTTTAGGTTAAAAAATATGTTTTGATAAATTATCCAGCGAATATGCTTCTCCAATAAAATTGAATTTTTTTTTTTTAATAAACTTTTATTTATTTATTTATTTTCTTGACACGGTCAATTTAAAACAAGAACGCAAGGAGGAGGCACGGTTAAAGGGAAGGGTGATTGGTTTTGCTGATGTTCGGTTGAGAAAAATCGGCTTTTTCAATCGTTGACTGTAGACTAATGAGTTCACGCGCATGATCATCGCCTCATGATGATGAGAGAGGCTCACGTGCTATCATTCAAAGACCCCATACTTTGATTCGAGTTTGAGTCTGGGGATATGTCTCGTGAATCGCGAGATCAAACTTCATAATAACCCCATTAGTCCATTTTTCTTTATAACAAATCTCGTTTTAGTGTTACTAATACAACTTACTTTCATTTTTCTCTTTGTATGTTTCGGGAGTTAAGAGAACGTTTATATGTGATTATGGCTTATTTTGATAGATTTTTAGATAAAAATTTATAAAAAATAATTTTTTTAAAAACTTTTGTATAATTTTTTTAAAAAAATAAGTCATAAAAAATTATTATGAATAAATAAATATTTAAATAATTATTATTAAAAATATTTTTATAATTAATAAATTATAAAAAATTGTATAAAAAAAAACTAACCATGTTTAATCATTAGCTTTTTGTTAGTAATCTTCTTCATACCACGGTTCATCTTTTTCGCTCTTCTAATTCCATGCGACAATCTGTTCAACTAAGGGCTCGTTTGGATAGAATTTTAAAAACGGGCTTATGAAAAAAAAGGGCTTTTAAACAGATTATAGAAAAGGGCTTTTGGAGAAGAGATTATGAAAAAAAAGTAGTTTTGAATAAATGAGTGTTTGGATAGTTATTTATAGAAGGGATTTTATTATTGGTAAATTACGAAAAAGGGTATGAGTATTAAATGAGGAGAGATAAGAGATAAGAGGAGAGAGGAGATAGGGTGTAAGAAAGAAAATAGAGAAAAAGTAGAAGAGAGGAGAGAGGGTGTAAGAAAAAGTAGGAGAGAGGGTGTAAGAAAAAATAGGGGTAATATAGTAATTAGTTAGTTCAAACGTGGTTTACTGTTCCAAAAGCTACTCTGACCAGCTTTTCTGAAACCTTGGTTTTAAACCAGAGTTTAGTCCAAAAGCCCGTTTGAACAAATATGACTGTTTGTTTTAAAATTTCTCCAAACCTAAGTTTTGAGCCAAACCTTGGTTTAAAACCAAGGTTTGACACCCTCCCAAACAGGCACTAAGTCTTTTTGTCTTTCTCTTCTCCTTCTTCTAACAACGATGACGAGCATCTATCTCAGGTGACGCCAACGACCACAATGAAGACCTTAAAAAAAGCTTCAACGACAATAAACTGACCACAACCACTACATATGATCCTTCTCCCTCCTAATGATAGTGATGGTAAAAATGACAATGGAGAGAAGGCAATGGCATAGAGATAGGAGAGAGATGAGAAAAGAGTGAGAAAAGAGTAGAGAAACTATAAAAAAAAGTAAGGTTAAAATAGTAATTAAACAATATATAAGTTATTTTAATCTTCTATAAAATATTCTCATAAACTTATTTAAAATTATAGTTTTAAACTATAGTTTAATGTATAGGTCTTTTTAAATAAATCTGACGTTTGTTTTACAATTTTTCTAAACTAATTTAAAACTTTAGTTTAAGGTTAGTTAAATAGGCACTACATATCATCTATTAATATTTTCCCCACATCAAGACTATGATTTAAATATATAATTTTATAAATTATAAGTCAATCATTTACTAAGTGAATAAATATTTGTTGATAATATCAACTTATTTTATTATATTATAGATCGCCTATCAATAATATTATTATATTAATAATATAATTTAAATTTATGATCTTATATATTATAATTTAATTCTTTAGTATCGATTATTTTATTACATAAAGGTTCTACTATATTTGATAAGGTAGAAAAGAAAATTTAGAGCATGAATATGCCTTTGTGGAAAGAATGTGTTTTTGATAAAGATGAAAGGGAAGAAGAGCGAATAAAAAGAAAAATAGTAAATTAATACTTGGTAAGAAGAAAATACTAATGCAATAAGAAAGAATAATAAGAAAATAATTGTAATAAATTTCATATTAAAAAATAATAAAATGATTATTATTAATTATTTTAATTGTTACTATTAATGAAATGTAAAAATAATAGTTTTAAACTATAATTACTAAAATCAATGTATTTTTTTTAATACAATATGTCTGTATAACATTTAAACCTTAAGTTTAAAAATATTTTTACCCTAAATTTTAATTTAAAAAAATTAAAAATAAAAAGTTATATTTATTTAAAATAATTTTTAGACTAAATTATTATTTAAAATTATAGTTTTGGATAAATTATTGAGAATATTTTTTAGAACATGAAAAGAGATTATAGACTATCTATTTACTATTTTACTTATATTTTTTCTTATACCCTATCTACTATCTTTTTTTACCCTCTATTTTATCTTATCTCGTCTTCATCTTTTCTCATATATCATATTTTTAATCAAATCTTATTTTTTTAATAATTTATTAATCATAAAAATTATTTTAATAATATATATTCAAACACCTATTTATTTAAGACTAGTTTTTTCTATAAACTTTCTAATCCTTTTTTTTAAAAAAAATATCCAAAAGTCAATTGTTTTTTTAGAATCTGTTTTTAAAAACTTATGTATATAAACATCCCCCTATATAAATGAGTACATTTGATATGTGTGCGTTCACGCAGATGTTCATTTTTGTTGTTTTCCAAATTTAGGAGCGGCAATACAAGTAGAATAGAAATATATATTGTCATTGCCAGTTGGACATATAAGTTTTATTATCAGGTTTTATTTGGATAATTCTTTTGAAGGCGCATTTTCTTTATTAATTTAATAAAAAGTATCTATACCTTTTTAAAAATTAAAATATATAAAAAATATTTTTTCTTAATAAGTGTATGTCTTAAAATTTAAATTTTTATTTTATTTTTAGTAATAAAATTATTTACTATTTCAAGTAATAGTTTATTAGTTAAATGTAAGTTTTTTATATTTAAATAAACTCATATTAAAGATCTTTTATGTAAGTGATCATAATCCGTTTTACTAAAATCGCTGCATATTACTTAAAATTACTGTTTTTTATTAACACAGAGTTCACGAGATACTAGGGGTGTGCATGGGCAGGGTTAGGTAGGACAGCCCCCTGCCCAGTGCCCTGCCAAAAAAATACATAGGCTGCATTTTGCAGCCCGATGACCGGCCCTACCCGGTAAAAGCCCTAACAATTTTGGGCAGGGCATGAGCGGGCTGGGCATGCCCAAGTCATGATGTCATGCTCATGTTGTGAAAAAAATTTGTAATTATAAATTTCTAAAATAATACCATATTCATGTGTCTTTCAGAGTTAAATAATATCTATAATTCACTAAGAATAAGAGAACAAAGATAATAATTAAAATCTTGAGATCCATTGCATATAAAAAATAAGCGTTGAAATCTAAGTAGTTTGTAATGATAACTTTGTATCAATCTCCCTAATATTGACAAAGATAAAGCATCTAAAAAAATAAAATAAATAATTATAATTTGTAATGTAATCATATGATAATTAACAAAGTTAAAAAAAAAAGAAAAAATTAGTATAGTTATAAATATTAAAAGATACAACTTACCTACTTATATTTCTAAAATTACCTTATAGTCACCAGTAGCTATCATATTCTTCCTTTTAAGATAGAGAAAAAATAAAAAAATAAAAGAAGGGGTGCTCATGGGCAGGGCAGGGCAGCCCCTGTGCCCGGTGCTCAACCCGAAAAATGCATGGGCTATATTTTGCAGCCCGATGCCTGGCCCTACCCGATAAAAATCGGGCTGGGCAGGGCATTTTTCTTGCGGGCTAGACAGGATATAGCGGGTCATGGACATTATGCACAACCCTACAAGATACGTGGGCACACACGTGCGTGTTCATTTTTGTTGTTTTACGAGTTTAGGATACGGTGACAAAGATATTATAAATGTAAACACTATCATTTCAGTTAGGCGTACAAGTTAAGCGGTAAAGCCGTAAAATCGGATGTCTGTAACTCTGTATTAGTAACGTAATCGGTGGAGGCAAACCAAAGTGGGAGAAGATTGAAACCATAGCATCACTAGGGGTATTCAAATTTTCTCATCCCCAATTATCCTAAACCCAATCCAAAATATTTTGAAATAGGTTTGTCTTATATTAAGATAGGAATATAACAAATCGAAAAAGGAGAAGGGTGTCTGATTTTTAAGAATCTAGTCATGTCCTGAGTATTTTTTTAAAATAAAAAATATTTTTATTTTATTTATTTTTTATAAAAAATAGTATTAATTATATCATATTATTTATTTTATTTATTAAATAGTTTTATTTTTCTCTTCTTCACATGTCTTTATTTCTCTACAGATAAAATAGTAACTTTAGCCAGTGACGTGAAAAAATAGAAAAAATAATAGTATTTATAGTATAATTAATAGTATTTATTGTTTTAAGTTAGTAATTATATTAGGGAGAATTTATTTTTTTCTATTATTTTTTATATTTTAATTATATGTTACTAATTGATATGCTGTGTATAAAATATCTAGTAGTCTAATTTTTTAAATAAAATTTAGGAATTCCAGTCTCATCCTAATCCCCATTTGAGACAGGATATTCTTGAGACTGGATATGACACATGATTCAAAATGCATCCTGCATACTGTATTGGGAGGGGACATAGGATGGATTTATCCCAATCTCGACCTGTCTCGTGAACAACCCTAAACACCACAACCATGTTCATTTTTAATTTTTTTAATATTTTTTTAAAAAAATAATTTTTTAAAATACTAATAAAAGTTATCTAATATTATATTAATATAATTAAAAAATTATTAATATTATACTTTTAAAAATTTCTATTTTGTATATAAAAAAATCTCAACCCATTTTACCAGGAAGTTTTACATTTTATGGGTATGAGTATTTCAGCCTCTATCAATCCCTTTCCCGTGGTAGAGGCAACTTTCCTTCTACATGTCGAAGGAAGTGGTTGTCCCTTGGATGCAAAAGCCTCGTTTTCAATCAGAGGGGATAATGCAAAAAGCAAATGGTTGGAGATTTAATACAAATACAACTCAGCATATTATATACACAAACACATACTTATTTTTATGATTTTTTATTGATTTTATAAGATTGGTTTCTTCATCTACCGTAGTGAATGATTCTATAACCATCATGCCGGCATTTTAAAATCTAATATTTTATATTTATTTATATTTTTAAATAAATTTACAAAAATAACATATTTTTTCTAAAGAGATATTGGATTAAAATAATTATAATTTTTATTATAAATGAAATCATTTTTTAATGGAAAATTGGAAAGAAGTTCCCATATTAAAAATTTTATTGATAAGAATGACTTGATAAATTTTTATATCCATAAAATATTGGCACTATGATAATTTGGTGCACACTGTAATTTGTTTTAGCATATTTTACACCACAGACCCCAGCTTTTAGTTTAATTTTAAAAGGCAAAAAATCTTCCCCTCAAGATTTCTCTCGTCTTCCCTAGTTCCCTTTACAATTCACCTTACCAAAAGTAGGAACTTGAAGGATTTAATGTTGGGGGTAATCTTGTACTTGGATCAGCTTTCTCTTTTACATTGCTTGCACCACTTGTTTTACCTTTTTCTGTAAGTAGGTCAATGAAATTAATAGATCTATCTAATGACAGATCGCTCTGGAATGAATCAGAGGATTTAAGTTCAATAATAACGTTACTTAATTAGTGAAGAACTCCAAGAATTTTCTGGGAAGCAGGAAAGAAACCATAAATAAAAACTACTTATATGGAGAGTGTTATTAATACTTTTATTGATTGCCATCACTTGCCAGAACTTATAATAATGGAGTTAAGTTATACACTCATACACTTCCTCACATCTTATTTGTATTTATATTTTTATTTGATGGCAAAAAAATTAGTTTTTTTTCTAAATTTCAATATATAATCATTATTTATTTAGTAAACATAGACAGTTGAAGTATGCTTATAAGTCATTTCACCTATATTTTATTTAGACTGAGAAAATCTTCAAATCTTACTAGTTATATCATAAAATTAATTTTTTAAAATTTTATTTCTATTTAATATATATTATACTAAACAAAAATAAAGTCAACATGATTAAGTGAAAGATAAAAAATAGTATACTCATGAGAAAAATTTATTTATCTTTTCCATAAATAGAATCAAATTAAATATTCTTTTTCCACCTTATAAATAGGATCGGAGGAATAAGTAATATGCTTACAATTACATGTTTTATAAAAAAAAATGTTGTATATAAAAAATCTAATTTGTATAGTGACCACTCATAAGTCAAGAATAACATGAGTTGAAATTATTCATTGGTTAGTTTTGCCAAACACATTATCTCCATTTCCATTATATATATATATATTGTACTCCCTTCATTATTATTTTTTTTGGAGGAATTATTTTGGCCCCCCTTCTAATTTCATTCGTATGCTTCAAGTAGGCCACCCTTATCAATCACGTTCCTCAAATATTCTCGAGTTGTTTGAGGAGATATTGTTCAAACTATAAAATTTCAATTAATTGTTAGTAAACGCAAGTTTAAATGGTCACTATATAGAATCTATACCCAACACGAGGCGGGACTTCCAAATACCTTTTTTTTAAAAAAAAAATTAGCTAGAAGAATCTATTTAAAAAATTATTTATCAAATAATATAACTCATATTCAATACACGTGCAACTCTTTTTTAATATATAAAATTTGTTTTTAATTAAATATAAAAATATTTAAAATAGAAGTCATAATATATGATTACAGCTTCTTAAATTCATATAGTTTTAGGTAATAACATTTTTAAATAGGTAGTTTTAAACAATTTTTTTTCCTATATTTTTCTATAATTATTTTTATTTTTGGGAAGAGGACAAATTAATGTATCGAGTTTAAAATTAAAAGGTGAAAGTGAAGGAGAGTGAAGAATAATAAGGATGAAAAGGCGGAGGAGGTTGGAGAGATTTGAGGACAGACGGGTCACGTGGGGAACATGCAAGACTTCACGTGCAGCATCGTGTCATGATCCGCCACGTGGCAACACGTGGTCCCATGATTGCACTCGTGCGTGTCACTTTGTCTCTCTCCCCATAGACTCATATCTCCACAATCATTTGCTTCTTCGTGGATTCCCCTCTAAAATACTACTGTTAACAGTAGGTTTAGTATTGTAAAAGTTTTAATAGAAATAAAAATAAAATTATATTAAAAATTTATTTAATAGATTAGAAATAAGTATAGAATTGATATATATATTTTTTAAAAAAATAAAAATAAAATAACTTTTTTTTCTCTTATTTCTCTTTCTCTCCTTCTACTTGTCACTCTCTTCATTAGTTGAAATTGTCCATGATAGCATAGGAAGAATCATAGTTTGTGCCATGGTGGATACTGAATTAAGTTAGAGATGTTGGAGCTACGTTGCTGACATTGTTACACTCAAGGCGACCGCTATATTAGCTGGTATAGATCTTCATACTCATCTCTCCACAATCATTTGCTTCTTTTAGGGACCCCCTTTAAAATATTTATTTGTTTGGTAGGATATAAGAGTTTTTTATAGAAGTAAAAGTAGAAATAGAGTTATGCTAAAAATGAATTTTAAAAGTATGTTCAGTATGATATAAATAAGTATGAAATTAATATATATTTTTTATAATTTCAAATAAGATGATTAAAAATATTTTTTTATAACTTAGAAATGGTTAAAGTTATTCAGAAATTTTATAACTTGGAGTAAGATAATCTAAAATATTTTATTTCTACTTCTATCATGTCATTTACTAACTTTTTTTATGGAAATAAAATGACTTAAAATATTACAAGTAGAAATGACTTCCATTATATTGTACTAAATAAGAGAAGTGAAAGATTTTATTTCCACTTTCACTTCTATTGTACCAAATGTACTAGGCAACCGCCACAAATTGACACCGTCACCGGTGACACAAATGAACTGGTTACTACCATATTCAGGTACAGGAATAAAGGTGTAAGTAAGGGAAAGGAGAATGAAGCCACCGTAAGCAAGGATAGGGTGACCAATATTTGTCAGGTACACGAATGGCATCAATGAGAGTAGCAAAAATGAAGAAGGAAGCTATAACTAGTAAGGGGCAGCATGTCGAGGAAGAAAGGTCATTTTGTTCTGATTTGAGAAATGACAAACTTGTATAAGAATTTCATAAGTTGGGGTAAGATGATGCAAAATATTTCACTTCTATAGAACTTATCTCAATTCTCAACTTTTTAGATGACAATGCAATAGGGTAAAATATTATAAGTAAAAGTGAAATTGAATTCCATGATACTAAATAAGGAAAATATTTTATTCAACTTCTACTTATCAACTCCCAATTCCATTATACAAAATGTGCCCTTAGTTTGAGTAATATTGTAAAGGGAAAATCTCTAAAAAAGAATTTGAAAATTAGCAAATCTTAAATTAAGATTTTAATATTTACACATGACATAAAAGTATGTGAGCTCCATCTTGACATTTTGAAAATCAATATGGAATGACCGAAATGCCCACCCTCTTCTCTCTCATTTCCTCTTCCTCTATTTTTTTCACTCCTTCGATCCACATCCATCCAAGCTACATCTCAATCGCAACCTTGAGCGACAACCTACTGCAACTGGCAATGGCAACCTCTAGCAACCAACGACAAAGACCTCAACCACTCCTTCTGAGCTTGTAAATAACACCAATAACTCTACTCACAGTCCTAGCTAGAGCAGCACCCTCGATTCTTTGTCTCCTCCTCCATTGCCATTAGACCTTAGCCTCACACCATTGTCTACTGGCATTGGTTATATGGGGTTTTCGTTTATCCCCGTGGCTCATCCTGTTGTGACTTTACACATGTTTGCGAGAGCTGACAACATGAGAAGCGTTAGTCGCCCCGAGACAGGTTGGTTTCCCTGCCTGTTGTCCAATTTACCTCTTACTGCCGATAGTGTGCATAGTGGCTCTAGCTCATAATCTGTAGTCGACTACAAGGGTACTCCATATCCTTAAAGGCTTCTGGATCACGAACTTAACCTTGCTCCTCCAACGAAGGTTGCCTAGTCTGGCGGCACTTTGAACACCTGACAGCAAAATATCTCTTTTCTATTTTCTCTCATCATCATTTTGTGGCAAAATTTGTAAAATAATAAAGCATCTAGTTAAAGTTGTGTTTGAGAATAGTGTGCTTAACATATATTCTATAACCCTTCAGTAAATTAGGAAATAACAATCGCCAAGATTAAACAAATTCTTCTTGTAAGGATACACGTAACAGAACTGGCAAAATATGATAGAACTCAATATGACAAAATATATAAAAGGAGAAAGATCTCAATAATCATATGTTCTTAATCTTTCATCAACTCCCTTTTATAAACTGTAAAAGGACATGAGATATGCCTTTACACATATATTCCTAAACTCTAAGAGTCATGTTAGGATGACACTTCTTTCTTTAACACACCTTTGCACTATATTTATAATATTTCTAACAAATCTCTCACATGTGTCAAATAAATATCGTTATCTAAGTTATACACATGGATATAATCATTATATCTAGTGGTCCTATGGATTATGAATGGCTGGGCCCGTTTTTTGTCAAAACGGGGCAGGTTCGGGCTGGCAAAATGCCAGCCCGCCCCGCCCCAGCCCGCCAGCCCATTTTTTTTTAATTTTTAATATTATTATTTATTTTACCCAAATATTACTTTGAATACTTTTAGTATTAAATACTAGTAAAGATAATTACCTATTTGTTAATATGTGTTAACATATTATAATTGATTAATATTATGTTAATGTTTATTTAGATTTATAGTTATAAAATTTGATATTTTTTTATAAAAAGTAAAATTTTTTAAGAGTATAACATTAACTATATTTTAGTTATACTAATATAACATTAGAAATTTTGTATTAGTATTTTAAAAATTTAAAAATAAATTTTTAAAAATATTAAAAATTAAAAAAAAGGGGGGCTGCGGGTTAGCCCGCCCCTAAAACAGGCCTAAAGCGGGCTGGCCCATTTTTGGCGGGCTGGCCCGCTTTCCCACCTCTAATTATGAACCAGACATAAATGATAATACTTGGTACACATAGAGATGCCAATAGTCATATAGACTATGAACCAGCATATTTTAGGCGTATACTAGAAGTATTAACAGTCAGATTATACCACCAATATTTCCATTGTTTATCAAGCAGTTTTGTGAGTTAGGCGGCTATGCACGTGTTCTGGTGTTTAACAAATGCTCTAAAGATTTTACTATAATCTCATAGGAGTGACCCACACTCCTCATTCATATAAATGATTTATTTAAGTGTATCTACACTAAATACACTATTCTGTAGGATTTAAAATCATAAAGATCTTTTACTCAACTTTCCAATATGTAATCTAGCACTTTCTCATAAACTATAGGAAATGACTAGTAATAATATTTTGGCGCTAGTAGAACTAACGAGCGACTTATTCTTATTTATTGAACATTTTTCATGGAATAAGCAATCATAAAGATTTGGTTGACATCACTGTCGTAATCAAACTAGCTTTAATCATATTTTCCTCGATGTTTCAATAATTTATTTCCTTCTAGAAATTTTGTTATTGGATCCGATAGGTCTATTTTAACCTTACAAATAGATTGAGATAACTTCACAATTCTTTATTAAAGATGCTTATTCATATAATATCTCTCAAACGATTGTACTATTATTCTCTCAATAATATTTATTGATATTTGATAATTATAACTCATCAATATTAAGTGTTAGTTTTACACCAAAAGTTTTGCTAAGCATTTAATAACTCAACTTCCAATCATTTTTTAATAACTCAACTTCCAATTTATGCTATCTCCAAAGCAATAAACTTTGATAATATTTTATATTTATAAATCACCATTTAACATTTATGTATTTTAATATAACATAAATACTCAACATATGATATTTTCTAAAGTATATAAAATTAAAATTTAGACATCCGTGTGCTTTGATACAATATAAATTTACCGTATATGATACCAACATCTATGACACTCTTTAAACATTTCATTCTTCTCACGAAATTGATTTTTTATGTATGTATGTATGTATGTATGTATGTATGTGTGTGTGTGTGTGTGTGTGTATGTATGTATGTATGTATGTATGTATGTATGTATGGATGGATGGATGGATGGATGGATGGATGGATGTATGTATGTATGTATGTATGTATGTATGTATGCATGCTCAATCTGTACATAACATACACATGTCACGGTAATTAATATTAATCATCATATTCAATTCTCATAATTTGTGTACAAACAAATTGAGCAGACATCACCCCAAATAATTTGTTAGCATCATAAGGAATATTCACTTGATGATTTTTAAAACCAATATTTGCAACACTTTTTAAATTCTATTTGATTCAACATGATTTCAAACTCATATTTAAAATAACATAATAAAAATTTAATATAATTTTACAATAATAATGTATATTTACTCTAATATAAATACACTCATAAATAATAAAAATTTAAATACATTTATCCTTTTACTAGATAGATGATTAAATTTTCATATCCTCAAAATACTTTTTTTAATAAATAACATAGAAATTAGATTATTCATAAAATTTGTTCTCAACAAAAAATATCAAAGCTTCCACCTAATTTTTAATCACAACACAACTTTATAAGTATAAAATGAGACTAGCAAATATATAATATTCAACTCATAAATTTTTGTAAAGTACCCCACCATCTTAGACATCCCACACTTTCAAATCTCAAGTTATATTTAACAATTTTTAATATCAATTCTAATATTGTGGTTTAAATTTGACAAATAACACGAAATTTTAAATTCATAGTTTATTTCCCACACCAAATCACCATTTGAATATGGACACACATATATAGGATTAAATTAAATATATCTTTCAAAAATCGTCACTTACCTCCCACAATTAGGTATTATACAATTAATCCTCTTTTCCCGAGATATAAGTAGTTACTCATATAAGAAAAATGCTTTATCCAGTAAACAAATGGTATCAATATATCATCTCATAAAATCTTAAAACTCATCACCATAACACGTTTAATTAACTACTTTGAGGAATTAAAATGATTTAGAAAAAGATAAATAATAACCGCATAAACTCATACCGAAAGCTTTAAATGCATTTCCATCAATGCATGAAATCAATCGCATCTATTATATCCTGTTTGACGCGTACACGTGGGAAATATCAACAAATTGCACTATGACGTAAAGACACCAATGACTGTAATCCCAATAGCCTGTAATGATGACTGGTGAAGGAGGCACAAAAAGAAACTTCTCTCTCTTCCCACATTTGTTCATCCAACCATCTACAGTCGTTTGCGTGCCGACTCTTCCTTCTCGGCGTTCCCCGAAATGGTGGATGGCGATGCAGTAGCAGCTTTAATTGTCGACATTGGTCCATTATTAGATCATCCTATGATGTTTTCTGTTGGATCATCAGACAACAACGTTGAAGCGGGCCCTTTTGATGAGTTCCACCAGAAGGACAACCTTTCAGTTCCTCATAAGAATCTGAGTACAGCTTCGTGGCCAGACTTCTCAATCCCGTTTTCTTGCACTTTCTGTAGAGTTCTTCGTGAAATAGTTCATTCTGAAGGTGTCCTTCACTTTTCTAAACTTAAAATTCACGGCACACTCGGCCTCATCTCTCATGCAGTTCTTCATCAGAATACTGATGTGTGTTCTTCGGCCCTTCAACCATTTCAAATATTCGATTTTTCCGATAAAAGCATACAAGAAATCAAGAGTTTCCTAGTCCGACGCTGCTTGAACCAAAATTCAATGGGCTACTTCATGATGCAAGATCCACTTTCTCCCTATTATGAAGTCCTCTGCTGTGGATTGGATTGGGCTGAAGACTCCAATGATGACTTCTCCGTCATAGAATGGAAAACCCTATTCTCAACTCTATACTTTACAAGATTAATAGGAAGTATCTCTTAGAGTTTGTGGACAAAATCTATATAATAAAATATTTAGTTTAAGTCAAATCTAACATTGGATATTTCGTAAATTTTTAATAAATTAGGATGACACTCTCCAAAATTAAATGAACTTTTTTTATAAGAATATATAGTGATAGAACTGATAGAAGATAATAAAAAATAAAACAAAATATATAAAAAGAGTAACATTCATCTATTCTTAATCTTTTGTCAACAATGCCTTTTATATACAATGGAAGAATACGAGATATACCTTTTAAATATATGCTTCTAAATCCTAAAAGTCATGTCATAAAAATATTTTTTCTTTGAGACAATCTTGTACAGTACTTCCAATATTTTTAATACATTCTATCTCTTTGATGTTGTAGAAAGAGAAAGGGCCGAAAGTATTGAGGGTGAAAGATATGTTGCGACACACCAAAGATGTGCCTCCTATGCTTCATATATATACATGAATGTAGAGTTACATGAAGTTGGCGATGAGAATTTGCCAACGTGACTCAGAGATTCTAGGAGAGAAGAGAGGGAAGTTACAACGAATATATATATGCACGATGTACATGATAATAATAATGCATAACGGTAAAGATAATGTTCCGAGTTATTCTCTAACATGCCCCCTCAAACGAGAAGGTGTGACCAGTAACCCGAGTTTGTTGCGATAGTGTTGAAATTGAGACTATGGCAGGGGATTAGTTAGACTGTCTATCCCCTGATGAGTAGAGGGAACATAACGAACATCGATGAGTCCAAAGAGAACCATATCACGAATAAAGTGTACATCAATGTCAATGTGTTTGCTTCTTGTGTGGTGGACGGGGTTAGATGCGAGAGCCTGAGCACTGATATTGTCGTACCACATAACAGAAAGTTGCTTTAGATAAAGGCCAAGCTCAAATAAGAGTGAGTTAATCCACTTGACTTCAGCAGCTCCATCAGCAAGAGCTCTATATTCAGACTCCGTGCTAGACCGTGCCATAACTTGTTATTTTCGAGAAGACCAGGAGATCAGTGTGCCACCTAAGTATGTGCATAGACAAGCTACAGATTTTCTATCATAAATGTCCGTCGCCCAATCTGCGTCAGAATATACTTGCAGTTGTAGCGACTTGAAAGGCTTCAGGTGTAAACTTAGTCGATATGTCCCCTTCAGGTACCTTAAAATTCTTTTTGTCGCTTGAAGAGGAGTGGTTCGTGGTTGGGATAGGAACTGGCTAAGTTTGTTGACTGAATATGCTATGTCAGGTCTTGTGGTGGTGAGATACTGTAAAGAGCCGATGACTTGCCGATATGTAGAGGGGTTACACACAGGGTCTCCGTCGTGTACAGAAAACTGTCAACCAGTGACCATGGAGTTGGTACAGGTACGCAGTCAAGCATGTTAAATCGTTTGAGTATGTCAAGGACATATTTGGCTTGGCTGAGATATAAGCCTGTGTGGTCTCTATGAATTTCCAAACCCAAAAAGTAGTAGGCCAGACCTAGATCTTTGAGAGAGAATGAGGATTTCATTCTATGGATAAAATCATTCAAGTATGCCGAGTTGTTCCCTGTTACTATTATGTCATCGACATAGACGAGCACAAAAACAGTGAGATGACTGGTTTGAAGGATGAAGAGCGAGCATCACTTTTGGCATTCTTGAATCCCCACTTGAGCAGCATCATTTTTAGTTGATCGAACCAGGCCCTCAATGCTTGTTTGAGACCACATAGGGCTTTGACAAGTTTGCATACATGAGTGGGTTTTCGTTGATCAACAAAACCTTCAGGTTGGCATATATATACATCCTCTTGTAGATAGCCATTCAAGAAGGCATTATTCACATCAAACTGCCGTATTTCCCAGTTGAACGTAATGGCTATGGTGAAGACTAGCCGGATGTTATAGGCTTAACGACTGGACTAAAAGTTTACCCATAATCAACCCCTGGTGTTTATTTGAACCCCTTGGTGACAAGACGAGCTTTAGGTTTCAAGATAGAGCTATAAGGTTTATATTTGTTTTTAAATACCCACCGACAATCTACCAGTTTTTGAGACACATATGGGACCAATACCCATGTCTTATTTCATTGTAGTGCAAGGAATTCCTCTTTCATGGCATTACACCAGTATGGGGAGGCAAGAGCAACTTTGGTGGACACGGGAGCAGTGGATTGAGTGAGTGAGGCTGGATCTTCAGAATGCATGAGACCCACAAAGGGGTATTTTGGTTTGTGAACGCCAGCTTTGGACCTTGTCGTCATATGATGAGTGTTGGTTGCTTCAAGAGATGAGGTATGACCACTTGCTTGGTCATCAGAATTACTATTGTTGCCATTAGTTATGGCCACATTGTCGCCGCTATTTGTGGATACACGATCATCAGAATCTGGGTCCTCAGGCCTGGCAGAAGATTCAGGTGATGCGGGGTCATTGAGTCCATAAGCACTATTGGATATATCAATACTATCCCCAATGCTTTCCCTGCATCTTAAAGGCTATGGAATTACCAAAGGAACAATGCATTAAACATTGCTGCTGTTTCCTCTTCAGTTTAGGAATCCTGTGGCAAAGGGAAAGAAAAATGGATCAAAGATTACATGTCTAGAGACGAACACTTTCCTAGATGCACTTAGGCATCTATGTCCTTTTTGATGAGGAGATGGCCCAAGATAAACGCATCGTTGGCTGTGATATTGGAATTTATGCTCGTTGTAAGGTTTGAGGCAGGGATAGCAAGCGCAACCAAATGGTTGCATGAGTTTGTAATCAGGTTCAGACTTGTGCAGCTGAGACAGTGGAGTTTCTTTGTTGAGAACTGGCATGGGCAAGCGATTAATGATATACACAGCCATGTTAAAAGCATCAACCCAGTAGCTAAAAGGCATCTTAGCCTGAGCCAGTAGCGTTAGTCCCATCTCAACAATATGCCGATGTTTGCGTTAAGCTCTTTCGTTTTGTGGTGAAGTGTAGGGACAAGTGAGTCGTAGGAGTATTCCTTCTTTTTGAGCAATTGGAAGGAGAGGTTTATATTCTGCACCATTGTCGCATTATATGGTTTTGATTTTAGCGTTAAACTGATTTTCTACAAGAGCACGAAAGTGATTGTAGGCGGTGACGGTTTCTCCTTTGTGTTTTAGAGGATATAGCCAAGTGAAGCAACTAAAATCATCAATGAAGTGAACATAGTATCTATAGCCACTAAAGGATAGTACAGGAGCAGGACCCTATAAGTCTGTGTGGATAAGTTCCAGTGGAGAAGACGCATGAGAAGTTGATTTTTGAAAAGGTAATAGCTTCGATTTGCCAAACTAAAAAGCCTCACATACAAAATTATCATTGATAGTAAAGTTCTTTGTACACTTATTCATAATAATTTGTAGAGTCTTATTGCCAGGATATCCAAAGGTGTGATGCCATATGATGAATTGCTCCTTGGTGCTTGGTATATACTGAGCGGCGTGTACCTGAGGCTCTGTCCAGAGTTCATTTGTCATTAGATAGAGGCCGTGTCTGGGAGCTCCCTGCATCAAAAGTTAGCCTGTTCTCTTGTCCTTCACAGTGCACCCATAATTAGTGAAATTAACAGTTACACCATTATCTTCAATTAGCCTATTCTTACTCATAAGACTTTTAGTGGCTGATGGCATGAGTAAGACATTCTTAAGTAAGAGTTTGGACTGAGAGCAGGGAAAAGAGGTTGTACCAATGCCCATAACACGATTTTTCTCACCAGAACAAGTAAGAATATGTGATTTACCTATTGGCATGATGTGATCTAGGTGTTCAGAGTGAGGAGTGACATGATAGTTGGCGCCACTATCCATGTACCAGGAGGGGTCAACCATTGTATCTGGAGCGGCATATAATGCTTGAGGAGGAAGACGTGAATAAGTGGGTGGTTGGAAGGAATGATCAAACCGACGAAAGCAATTAGCTACCTTGTGCCCGTAGGGTTCGTAGAGACCACAGTAGGGTCAGTTGCCATTGTCGTTATTATTGGGAGTACCACGTCCACTGTGACGACCACCATGTCCATGACTTCCTCTTCCACCATGACCGTGTGTAGTGTCATTGCCATTGTATGCTACAGTGTTAGCTGAAGATTGTATGGCAAGAGAAGATAGTTGATTCAACTGTTCCAGACGGCTCTCAAAGGCCAGGAAGGAGGCCTGAGCATCAACCCAGGAGAGATTGTCCTGGTCAGAGAGTTTAACTACAATTGGATTGTAATCGACGTCAAGTCCATTTAGTGTGTAGAGTATCAAGTCATCAGTAGCAACTGGAGAGCTGGCAAGAGCAAGAGAGTCAGCAATGCTCTTCATTTTGGCTAAGTACTCAGCCATTTTCATGTCATTTTTTTCGAGTATTGTGAAGCTCTATTTTGAATACCATAACACGTGCTTTAGTTGACGCACATATTAACTCCCGAGTACTGGACCAGAGCTCCTCTGCAGTTGTGCAGTAAAGCAACTGTGCTCCCACATCTTGTGACATTGTGTTGCGTAACCAGCTAACAAGGAGACGATCAACTAAGTACCATTCGTCAAAGGCAGGATTCTATCGTGTCCCTACACCATCAGAGACTAAACGCGGTGGTGCTGTCTTGAAGCCGTTGATGTGAGATTCAAGGCGGTTTCCTTTAATGAGGGGGAGAAAGACGGACTCCCATACGAGAAAGTTAGCACGATCCAACTTGATCGCTGGCATTTCTGCCGACGAGTTGAACATGGAGTAGGTTTTAAGAGTGTGAGTGGACGACGTATTAATTTCATGGGCTGAGGAGACTGCAAACATGGTGATCGTTGTGCTCTGATACCAAGAAAGAGAAAAGGCCGAAAGTATTGAGGGTGAAAGATATGTTGCGACACACTGAAGATGTGCCTCCTATGCTTCATATATATACATGAATTTAGAGTTACATGGAGTTGGCGATGAGAACGTGCCAACATGACTGAGAGATTCTAAGAGAGAAGAGAGGGAAGTTACAACGGATATATATACGCACGATGTACATGATGACAATAATGCATAACGGTAAAGATAATGTTCCGAGTTATTCTCTAACAGCTGTTATGAGTGTTTTGCTAGTGACCATTTTGGAAGAACGGAACCACTCTCTGCGAAGACATAGCATACATGCTGTGGATTTGTAGATTAGGATAACTCGAGCGGATGTGCGTATAGATTATAACCCGAAGCAGATGTTTCTCTCTCTCTCATTTTCTTGGCAACTGAAGTTATTAGGAGATTCTCATTGCTGTTTCTGCAAATTTCTGTTGACCATATGTGTAATTAATTCTATTTTCCATCTCATTCAAAGCATGGCATTGATTGTTCTTCGTTTGGACTTTGGTGGGGTGAGGAGATACTCAAAAAATGATGCTAGATGATGCGATGGGGATAGGGATGGAGCTGGGGTGGGTTTGGGTCGAAGGAGTTGAAAAAATGAGAGGGGTAAATGAGGGAGAGGAGAGAGGGAATTTTTTGTCATTTCACGCTCATTTTTTAAATACCAGAATGATTCCTCACGTTTTGTGAATCCTAATTTAAAATTTATTAATTTCCATAGTTTTTTAAAGATTTTTCCTATTATAAATTATAAATAAGAGATTAAAGGTTATTCTGATTCTTTCCTGGAGTATTATTAATTTATCATCAATTTATTAATTTATTAGAGTAAATACATATAAAGGCTACCAAGGCATTTATTCTCCAGCATATATCTTATCTGCATACTACCTTCTTATTTTCAGTGAGTTTTTATTTGAAATAATTATGGTAAGTAAATTAATATCGTATATTAAATATTTATTTACAAAATAAAAAAATAATGAGATGAGACCTACTAAAATATCAAATAACCTTTATATATAATAAATGAATAATATATTTATTGTAAAAATAATTATATGTAAATAATTTTCTTAAGGCAAAATAAATCGATTATGTCCAACATAAAGTTAATATAATAATATAAAGTTTTAAAGATGTATCTAAAGTAAGGCCAAAGGTAGTTGCCCTTTCTGTCCACCAAAATTCCTTTATACCCTTTACTTAATAAAAATAAAATTAAAAACTTTTTAGACAACAACCACTATAACTAATTTATTCCGAAGAGTTTCAAAAACTCTGAAACTTCATCGCAGCAAAGGGATTCAGCTGAAATTAATTTTGTGACTTCAAAAGATATAAATATCACCAATAAAAAAAGAAAAATATGGTTTTAACAAACAATAAAAACATTAATATGACAAATATAGGATCTTGTTAATGCACTTTTCATCTTGCAAACCCTCTATTATTTTTGTTAAAGTCTCTATTTATCTTATTAATACCCATAGTCTTCTTTCTTTTATTAGTAGGGCATTTTTATCTTTTAACATCACAAAATTAATTTCAATATAGTATCTAGACTGCAATAAAGTTTTAGAGTTTTTAAGGGTTTTTGAGAATAAATTAGTTACATTGGCCCTTGTTTGAAATTTTCTCAAAAATATGTTAAAAGTTTATTTGTTCAATGATAAAAGAAATTAAAATTCATCCTTCTAGCTCCAAATTTTTGTTTCAATTATTTTAAGGCCTCATTTAATTTCTCTGGGTATTGAGTTCTATTAGTAGAGAAAATATTTATACTAGAAATGATAGCCATAAATCTTAAAATTAAATATTTAATAATAAAATTAAGTCAATATTATAAAAAGAAATAAATCGGTTATGATTAGGACCGACTAGTGATTAGTTGTTTTCTCGTATGGTTGTGCTTCTCCCCTTTTTTCACCAACTATTAATTGATTGATTTTTATATTTTTATTTCAAAATACTTATCAACTCTTAACATACATGAGGTTTGTTTAGATAGATTTTTAAAAAAGAGTTTATAGTAAAAAAAAATTTAGACAGCTTTTAAAAAATGATTTATGGATAAAAATTTATGGAAAAAAGTGGTTATAAATAAATGGGTGTTTAGATGATTATTATTAAAAGGACTTTTATGATTGATAAATTACTAAAAATATATAATTTTATTAAAAATAGAATAGAGGATATAATATAGAGAAGAGATAGATAGGAGATAGAAGATATTAGGGCTGTGAATAAAGCTCGCGGCCCGGAATGCCCACCCGAGCCCACAATAAAAATACCCTACCCAACCAGATAAATATAGGGTAGGGTTAGGTATCGGGCTACAAAATACAGTCTATATATTTTTTGAGCTGAGCACTAGGCATGGAGGTTGCCCTGTCCTGCCCATGAGCACCCATTCTTTTTTTTTTTTTACTTTTTTCTCTATATATTAGCATGCTATACTTGAAAAGGAGAATATGATAGCTACTTGTGACTATAAGGTCATTTTAGAAATATGAGTAGTTAAGTAGGTAAATTGTATCTTTTAATATTTATAACTATACTAATTTTTTCTTTTTTTAACTTTATTAATTATCATATGATTATATTATAAATTATAATTGTTTATTTTATTTTTTTAGATGCTTCTTTGTCAGTATTGGGGAAATTGATGCAAAGTTACAATTATAAACTATTTAGACTTCAAGGCTTATTTTTTATATGCAATTGATCTCAAGATTTCAATTATTATCTTTGTTACCTTATTCTTAGTGGATTATAAATATTATTTAATTCTTAAAGACACTTGAATATGGTATTATTTTAGAAGTTTATAATTACAGATTTTTTTCACAACATGACATGTCATCACGACTCATGCCTATCCCAAAATTGTTAGAACTTTTATCAGGTAAGGTCGAATATTGGGCTGTAAAATATAGCCCATGCTTTTTTTGGGTAGGGCACGGGGAATAAGTTACCCTGCCCAGCCTTACCCATACACATCCCTAGAAGATATGATTGATGATGTAGAAGAGATATGAAAGATGAGAGAGGAGAAAGAAGAGATAATATAAAAAAAAATAAGAATAAAATAGTAAATAGGTAGTCTATAAACTTTTTTATTGTTTAAAAAATTATTCTCAATAGCTTATTTAAAATTATAGTTTTAAATTATAATTTAGTTTAAAAATTATTTTGAATAAATATGATTATTTATTTTAAAATTTTATTAAACTAAAATTTAGGCAAAATATTCTTTTAAAATTTAGGTTGGATGTTATTCCAAACACGTACATATACGCGCCCACATGCATTTGGAAATATCAAGATGTTACTTTTTACTATATTTATGTACTTGTTTTCTTCCTTCTTATAAGCAATATTACCTTTTTATAAGAGTAGTTCTATATATAAATAATATATTATATTTATTTAAAAATTTTAATATATTTTTTATCTTTACCTATAACATTATATATACCTTTTATCTATTTTTCTTTTAATTCATTATCACACACATTATCTTCATAAACAAAAATATGTTCAAAAAATATTTTTTTAATATATTTATTATATTTAACTAATTTTAATTTACACTTTAATTCATATAGTTTAAGTCTTTTACTTATAAAAAGTACCGGCGAATGATATACTACTAGTGAGTATCTTTTACTTTGTTAACAGCTGGCGAACAGCTTTGAGTAAAACGGTCATAAATAATATTATGTACTATGCATCTTCTATTATTTTATGGAAGATATTTAATTCTTAAAATTTTTTAATAATAAATAAGTGATATAAATATATTATTATTTTTTATTGTATGAGTTATTATTAGAAACTACTCAATTGCCATTAAATTTTAAGATAATCAAATTTCTTTTACAAGACATCTAAATAATTCTCCTATTTTTCTTCTTCTTTTATAATAAACACATATCTTCCTAATAAAAATAATTATATTCAATACCCTATTTAGCGTGGATACTAAATGTAAAAATATTTTCAATAAAAATTTAAATATTAATTGATTCAATTGTGAGTTATTAGTTTCTTCAGTCAAATCCAACCACCATTAGTTTGTTTATAACATAAAATAAAAGTGAAGAGCAAGAGAGCAGGCTTTGTGCATAAAATGTCCAAGGCAAAAAAAAAAAAAACATAATAGGAATAAGGCTAAGTTTCCCGCCCATGCTTTTTTATAAAGCTACAAATGACTTGATATATAGATTGATAAGTGAATTAAAATTAACTAAAAGGCAATATATATATATATATATATAAAATACAACCTATTTAGTTACATATAAGATAAAGTTTTACAGAGTTATATACAGAATATAAATATCTAAGATAAGAGAAGTATATATATATATATATATACACTTTATCATTAAATTTGACAAGCTTAATTTAAATACGAAAACTTTAGGAAATAATATTTTTATTTTTTTTAATCTACAGACCACAATGAATAATATTATTTTGATCTTTAAAATATTTTAAATCTAATAATAATAATTAATCAATAATTCTATTAGATGATCATAAAATATTTAAGTTTTTAATTATAATAATAATTATAAATAATTTTTGCCCATCTTTAGTTTGTCTTAAAATTTCAATAATTTTTAATATTATATTTATTAATTATATTAAATTATATTATTATATTATTTTTTACTCTCTCTCCACCTTTATTAAATATGAGCTATGTATGTTAAAAAAAAATAATTTCCCTTGAAACTAAATAGGTACTTTGTAAAATTGTCAGTTAATATGTTATAATAAGGTCCAAAAGGAAGCAGATTATTTATACGGGGTTTGTGAAAAAGTTAATATAATTTTCTATCTCTTAAATTTATTTTAATTTTGATTTTCATCTTTTAAATTTTAAATTATCTAAAATATTAATTCTTATAATTTAGTAAATATTTAGACTATTTAATTTATTGATGAATCAACAATTCATAATTTAAAAATTATAAAATTAAAATTAAAAATTGTATAAATTTAAAAGATAAAAAATTATATTACAAAAATTAAAGTGAAGTGTTGCTGGAGAAACACATGGCAATATGGCACGATCCATCTAGGATGGTGTGAAGAACAAATTATACGGTGTCGCCCCTTTTATTTTAGTTATTAAAAAGGGGTCGCACGTGTGCATTCCTTGGAGGGATACTTCAGAATTTAATGTGTGGGTCCCACGTGGTCCGGCCAAGCGTGCAAGCAAGGCTGGGCATTCATAATGAAACATTTAAAATCCTAATAATAAAAAAGAAATACAGATATTTTCTTCAAAAAATTATCTGCGTTGTATATTATTAATTAAATAAAAAAATTCATTACATGGACAGGTTTCAACTTTTCACCTTCACCCACATTTTACCACATAGATGTAAATGTTTTTGGTTTATTATCAGGCAACTAATTCTTATTTTTGACATTTTAAACATAGTTTTAAATTTAAAATATCCTTTATTTGAATTTGATTAGAAAAATACATTAAATATAAGCTCAAGTTTTCTCTTTATTAAATTATACAAATACTAAAACAAAGTTGTTATATTCTATATTATCAAATAATTCAACTTGTTGCCAATAAAAATTTGTCTTAGAGGCATGTAATCCTTATCTTTTATACTTATTGTTTTCTCTTTAATTGAAATATATTTTTCAAGTGGTATTTCTAGAGGATTATTTTTTATAATTAACAATTTTTTTTTAATTTTTTTAATTTAATTAGTTATTTTTTTTGTACAAAGTTAATTATTTTTTCTATAAAGGACAGGAAGGAGTATTATTGTTGATATTATTTTTAAAGAGTGGTGGTCTCAAAATTGGATAACTTTGGTCAATTCTTTTTTTTTTCACATAAAAAAAATTTAGATAGATTTGATACATACCTCTACTAAGGTCAGTGTATAGTCTTAAAGTTTAGAAAGTGCTTATGAGATTGCTTATCAAATGAGTTTTTATAATAATAATAAGAATTAAACTCTAATATTTATGAGATATGAATCTATTATTTATTATTTATATTAATTTTTATTAGACTGTGTATGTGATGCAAGTCCAAGTTCACTTGATGGCAAAAACGAAAACGAAGTCCAAGTGCACTTTTTGGTCCTCATATTAGGCTGGTTCATGGATAAGTTAACGTGAATATTTTTTTAAAACCAGAAAATTACATTTCAGGTCCATTAGACTGAACCGGCCCATTACTGCTTACCCTCCCCAACCGAATCGCGACCACGGACACGGAGAGCAAAGAGCATCTCCAGGTTTCCGTTTAGACTTTGTTTGGTAAATTAAGAAAATGGTAGAGAAAGATAGAAGAAGTTAATGAATGATATTTTTTATTTGGTTTAGAAAGGGAGAGGAGGGGAGGGGAAGGGAGAGGGATTAATTAAAAATTGATAAAAATACCTTTATCTCTTTATTTAAATTTATTTATTCTTTATTTATAATATTTATATTAAAATTATTATTTTTTAATTTATAAATTTTAAATTTTTTATCTCATTTATATATATAATAAAAATAAAAAATATAAAATTTTAATATTATTTTTTATTAATTTTATAATTATTATATATTTTAATATAATATATAAATAATTTATTATACTTACTAAATTTTATTATAATTTATTATAATTATTATACAATAAAAAAAAATAGATGTAAAAAGATAAAAAAAAATTAAGGATATATTAGAAATATTAAAAAAGATTTAGGTGTATTTTAGTTAAAAAATGAGTAAAATTTTCTCGAAAACTTCCACTTTTAGAGGGGAGATGAATGAGGGGAGAAGATTATAAAAAGATAAAAAATTTTCTCTCCTCTTTCCTATATTTTTCCCAACCAAAAATATTTTTTTCCCCTCTCCCCTCCGCTTTAAAACCCTCCAACCAAACAAACCCTTGGTGCCTTTGGTTGGGAACATTGGAGGCTCAAACCATCATTGTCTTCTTCAAAGCGGTAACCTGTTTCTTCGTCGCAGGGCACGCACGCACAAGTAGCCTCACTTCTTAGGCTAACTCCACGGTTTCTTTGAGCCTTTCAATCAGGTTTGCATTCATACGAGTAGGTATAATATTCATATTTAAGCCTTTTATGGAGTTAAAGACGCTGCTAATTAAGAATAAGCCCGGAAGGAAGTGGAGGGAAGCTATATTGATGATGTTTATGGAAAAATTGTTCTTATAAGTTTGCTGTGACTCTGAACGATGGTATTCTAGTGAATACTGTTTCTAATTTATTTTTAGGATAGAGCCGTTCAGTCTAGAAACCAGCATAAAATGCTTTAGTAGTTTTAGTTATAGCTGTGTCCTTTTTATTGACTTGTGAAAAAGCTATGGAATAGGCATTATTTAGTATTTGATGTGATTTATGGTGTTTGGGACTTGTGAGTGTCTCTATAACGAGGACTTGACTGAATTAGTTGTTTTTTCTTTAATATATATGTTTGGTGCTGTTGGAATTTTTCCATTTAGGTGCAAGATGGGGTCATCCAGCAAGAGATCTAGAAAAGTCCGAAACAGTGATGTTGATTGGGATGACTACAGTGATATGGAGAATGAACACGCAAGTATTGGCTGGAAGTTTCGTCTTCTATATTTGGATAGATTTTTAGAAAAGAATTTATAGAAAAAAACGGATTTTTGAGTAGTTTTTGGAAAAAGGCTTTTTATAGGAGAGTTTATGAAAAAAATAGTTTTAGATAAATGAATGTTTAGATAGTTATTACCAAAAGAACTATTGTAATTGGAAAATTACTAAATGGATATGATTTTATTAAAAATAGGAGAGAGGAGATAGGGTAGAAAAGAGAGAGGAGAGAAGAGAGATGGTGAAAAAGAGTGAATAGAGAAGAGAAAGGAGAGAGGGTAGAGAAGAGTGAATAGAGAAGAGAGAGGAGAGATAGTATAAGAAAAAGTAAAGGTAAAATAGTAATTGAGTAGTTCATAAGCTCTTTTACTATTCTAAAAGCTACTCCTACAAGTTTATCTGAAACTATGGTTTGGTCCAAAAATTATTTTGGGCAAATATGACTGTTTGTTTTAAAATTTTTCCAAATTAAAGTTTGAGTCAAAAGCCCTTTTAAAACCATAGTTTGGGGTTTTCCTAAACACACCCTATGTAATCTTTGTGATTTTTTTGGGTGATTGAGGATTATTTTCTGATGTAGGTGGAGTCTAATGCAGAGGATTATGATGAAGATGATGAGGAGGGAACCTATGATGAAGAAGAAGATACAGTAGAGGAAGATAAATGGAATAATGACGAGATGGAACAGCTTGAGAAAGAGTATAGGGAACTCCACAAACAGCAGCAGTAAGATTTCCATCTTTATGGATGTAAAATGACTTATATTGCTAGATCTGAACTTTCTAAATGACATTACTATGTTGGAGACTTCTCTTTGCAGTTGTTATTTTTGTGTGCTGCATTGTTTACTAGTCCTGATGGTCTTCTGTGTATCTGTCTGAACTCTGAAGTTTAATGTTATATCACCCCACAACTTGATGATGCTTTAGTCATTCTTCTAAGCAATAGCGATCTCTATGTTAGACTTTGGTCATGATGGAACCTTTTTTTTGTTCCTGTTTTTATCTTTAGGAGTTTATAAATTCTGATGCATGGAAAATTCTTTTTCTACCTTCAGAGATACTTTAAAGAATTTGAAGCGTCATAAAGATGAAGATCTCCTTAAAGGTCAAGCTGTGAAAAACCAGAAGGTATGAAGTCAAGTAACTCATATCTTGACATATATATATTTTGTTTTAAATTGATGAAAACTATTTTATTGAGTAATGATTAATTATTTTCCAATTACTTAATCCTTTTCTGGTGCCATTTCCTTCTTATTATAGTAGCATTATTTCTTTTATAAGTGCTTTTAATTATAGTTGTTACCATAATATGTATATAGTTTAATGGACGTTTTCCCCCTTTGCTTAGTTTGTAAGCATACTATTTTTTTTTTCTTGAAGGCATTCTGGTACAAGATCCTTGAGCTTAGAGTCTTACTTCAGAAGCCATACTCAAGTTCAAATAGGTTACCCCAGGTATTTTCCTATTCCACTTTCAATATTACTATGACTTTTTATTTATCATTTAAGAATTTTGTACCAAAGAGATAAACTTTTTGCAGGAGCCAGCCAGGCCTTTATTACATGGTTCTGATGAGGGTGTTAGTGCGGCATATTCAGATCTTATGACTTCCTCCAAGGAAACGTTAGATTCTATCTTGGAACTGCAAGAGGTATAGTTGTTTAAAGATATATAAGAAAATGTAGAACTGTTCTCTTACATTTCATGCCAACAGAAACTATACTTATCTATAATATAATGTCTTTACTTCTCTAATTTGCTTATGCACTGATAGTTTTCTCCTTATATTAGGCCCTGCTTGCTCAGAATCCATCTATTGCCCAAGCCTCAGATGGTAATTGATTTCTTTTTGTTGCCCTTTGTTCCCCCCTGTTATTTAACTATAACGTTAACATGTCCTTCTCTGTTGATTGTTTATTTTGATGTTTTTATTTTGTTAAATTAAATCCTTGAAATTCTGTTGAGGTTTGCGCAGAACATTCCCGATAAGAAGCAACTATACTTGCAATTTAACTTTCCTAGGAATTGAGATTCTGTATGACAGTAATTGAGATTCTGTTTAGTTTATTTATTTTTTGGATGTGATATAACTTCTATATCATGTTGCATATCTGCTTGAATTGTGTTCTGACCTAACACGAATTTGTTTTCTCTTCTATAAGGTTCAGAAAGGTCAACGAAACATGTAGACATTTCTAAGAATTTGCATGACAATTTTGATGAAGAGTGGTCACAGATTTCTCAGATGGACAAGAGGTATTTTCCCTCATCTTGGTGCGCACTTATTTTGCTAGACGTTCATTTTTCCACAGTACTTTGTCATTGAGGCTTCTAAGTTTTGTTGCTTGAACCCCATCTGTGGCAATAATATTTGAAACTTAACTTGTTATGTATTTGGTGCACATTTTCTTTATTTTCTGTCTTGCTAAGTACCGCCTCCCCCCAAACCAAAAAAGAAAAAAAAAGAACACTGCACAGAAAGCTGACCCAACTTGTTAGCAGCCCTAAATCATGGATCTTTTCTAGTATTTAAACCTTTTGGATTGATGAACTCATCTACTTCAAATTAAATTTCAGAAGAAAATAATGTGATCTTTTTCTTTTTCCACTTTCCACACTTATAGCTCAAGGGCTTTTGTGTTAGGGGACGTGCTAGAAATATTAATAAAGCCAATTATTGGTCTTCACTTAACAACTTAAGCTTTTGGGTTCCAGCAGTCCTTTTGACATTTTAAAGTTCTTATATTTATGTGCATGTGCATAAAAAACAAAGACACTATGGTCTAATTGATTCCATTCATGCTTGCATTTTGTAGAGGAGCACCTTTCAGAGACAGATCAATTAACAAATGGCAGAGGATGACGCAAGTGACAACTGGTGCTGCTGCCTTTAAAGGCAAATTACAGGCTTTTAATCAGGTCTGGCTTTGTAACTTCACTGAAGATTCTTTTGTGTGATAGGCAGCCTGTTTTACTCTTAATATGTTGTCCCATCACAGGATATAAGCGACCAAGTTGCTACTTATATGAGGGATCCCAGTAGAATGATCAAGCAAATGTGGCTGAGAAAATCTGCTGTTAATATATTTGGAAATGTAAGTCAGGGTTGTCATTTCTGTGTTTTAGAAACATGATACAGTTTATATTTTTCTCAAACAGTCATAAAGAGAGACTCATTCTTGCTTTTTCAGTTCTTGTCTTTAATTTTTGAGTGCTTTTCAGTTTATGTAAAATGACATCAGGAATATGTTTAATAACCGCTAACTTTTTTCTCATTTCTGCATGCACCATCACTGGCATTGACTTTAGATTCTTGAGGCCAATGATGACTCTAAGGAAGAGGTTAGTCAAATTCATTGCTAATTGAGTTAAAATAGACCCTTAATGTTTTCTCCATGTTGAATTGTTTAGACAAAAATAAGTCATTTTGTACGTGCTAAGTAATATTTTTAAAGGAAGTCATGCAAGTGTTTCAACTATAGATTAAGTCTTCATACTCTTAGTGCTTGGCATCTTTGTTATAGATTATTATTTTAATCTCCTTTTTACCTGTTCTGTTTGCTTGTGCTTACCAACGTAGATCATATTTCCATGTGCTCCTCACTGCCTTCTCTGAACTCATATTTCGCCTGCTTTTATTTTTCATGAATTTAAATTTCTTCAGGAAACTCATGATGGTGGTGATCCCGAACTTCTGGATGACTCTGAATTTTATCAGCAATTACTAAAAGAGTTTTTTGAGACAGTTGATCCTGCATCATCTGGTAAGTAAAAATTGTCGTTTTTGCTGAACAAACATTCTTTATGTTATATTTATATTTTTACTTCTGATGTCATTGGAATATTAGACTAGTCAGGACATGAGCTGCTTCCCTAAAAATCAGAGTTAACCTTATGCCATGCAAGCGGAAGCCACTTTCTCATAGTTCTGCTGTTGTGAATCATTACAGAGAAAGCACTTTATGCTTTGAAGAAGACGCAATCAAAGAAAAGAAAAGTTGTCGATCGTCGGGCCTCAAAAAGTCGCAAGATAAGGTTATTTCGAACTATTACTTTTTGTCACATACACGCACACATATTGGTCTATTCTCTAGATCCGAAAAGAGATTTTTGACTAATTTGCTGTTTCTTTTCTGCAATGTGGTATTGAAGGTATAATGTTCACGATAATATTGTAAACTTCATGGCTCCCGAGTCCATGAATATTCCACCTATGGTTCCTAAACTTTTTGGAGATTTGTTCGGATTAAAGTCACAGAGATCATCTGCTGGCGCAGCATAATCATCATATGCTTGGAAAACAGATAATGACATCAAGTTTTGTGCAGTAACTTGTCATAATCTATATTTGTACTCATTTAGCCAACATCATATTATTTATTGAGGAATTTTGTTTCTCTCCTCAGAAGGCAACATTTCTGTGTAGTGGTGATGATTGGTAGTTTACGAGTTTTAGTTTCAATTCTTCTCTGTTCTTAATGTATTTATCTTGGGAGGTTTTATGCCCTACTGAGGCATAGTCATCCATTACATTCATACGGAATAGCCACGGAATAGCATTTCCAAGATGTAGTAACTTGAATATAAAGATGCATAAACAACTAGAGATTTCCCCCCTCTTTTAACCTTTTTCTTTTTTAAAATCTGTGTAACTGGGATCGGTTTATTGACAGAGAATAATGTCATGCGATCTTAATTTCATTTAGTAAGATAAAATTTGTTGTTGTCACATGCAGCTAGGATAAATTCGGCAATTTATAAGAAAGATCAGTGCTATTACCTACGTTACAAACTTATTTGTCATAATAGTATACTAACAAATAGAGTAATTTACCGGTACGAGCTTGTAAAACATTCGCATTAATATAACTAATTATTGTGACAATTAAGAGGAGCATTGGCAATATCATATGGAGAGCTTGCGACATAGCGATTAATGGGACTACATAACAGATCGTGATTGGAAAGAAATTCAATTCTACCCTTGAATTCTTGTTTTGACGTATGAGTTAAAAAGAGATTTATTTATAACCTAAATATAAGATTTTAATAGACTTTATCTCTTAAATTTATAATTTTTGTCTTAAATTCTTCCTATAGATTGTATCAATAAGAGTTATTCTCCACGAAGGGTGTAATTTCCATCAAATAATTAGAAATATAATGACTTCATACAAAGTGTTGCAGCAAAAAATGGAAGAAGGTTTCCAAGTTTCAAATCTTCATTGCCTTTCTTGGTTTGATAGATTGATGTGCCTCCTCCTCTTCCTCCCCCTCACATTTGTGTTTGGTGCCACTAAAATTTGTAGCTTTAGATGTTGAAGGCTCCATTTGTTCATCAAATGACTCATTATATATTAAGTAGACTGTTGTTTTCTTCACAGTGAATCCATTCCCAAAAATTGCTTTCACCTCCACTTGGTCATCTGATTCTAGATTTGAAATTATTTCTTCCCTCTCTGGTTCTTCTAAGGAATTTAATTTGTCTTCTGTGTAGACCAAAGTGGTTGTCTTTGTATAATTCGTAATTGTTAAACAAATTATACTTGATTCACATGCCTTGTTATCCAAATCACTTGAAGAGATATATACACAACAAACAGTCATCCCTTTTAAATGATCTCGATCATTAATTGCAGGCACTTTAAATTTTACAGAAGCTCCTTCGCCTTTGAATGTTAGCCAATAGGGGTAATTGTCACGAACACAATCATCACTATACTTTGTAAGATTCAATCCCTACGCAATAACATACACACAATTCTAATTTAACTACATAATATATGCAGGTAGAAATCCTTTTAGGAAACAAAAGAATCCAATTTAGTGAGAGAAAAATAACCTGTGAAACCCTCTCTGAAAGTGTACAAAAGACTTGAGTATTCTTTCCAATTTGAATCAAGAGATGGCCAAAATTTTCAACCCTTAAGATGTCCATACAATTTGTGGCACACAAGGAATCAAGAATCTCCAATCCATCTTCCAACAAAAGATTTTGTTGCTTTGGTTCATTGCGAGGGATTGTTAAAGGATTAGGGATACTGTTTAGTATATCCCACAAAATTGATGATGGCATACCCCCATATGTGGGAATAAGAGGTAGTGGATTATTTGTTGGGGACATCCAAGACCGATAGAGGGAAGGAATCACATGATTTGATAATCCTTCATGATCGCAAATAGATAGATATAAAATGCTTTTTAATCTCACTAAAGAAAAGGGCACCTTTTTTATTGTAGGAGCTATTAGAGTTGTCAAAGATTCCATTTGCTCTATGTCCTCCTCTAGCTTTTCAATATTCACACAACCAGAAAGAATGAGAGTCTTTAAACCTTTTAATCTGTAAATGCTTCTTGGTAGACTACGAAGGCCAATACAGTTCTCGAAATCTAGCAGAAGAAGTTTATGAAGAAACCCAATAGAATGATGTATAATGGACAAACGTGGACAACCTTTGAGGATCAATTTTTCAAGATTTGGTAGTTTTGAAAAATCAGGAGTTTGCACCAAGTCAGGAGAGTTGCTGAGATTCAGGATTTTTAGCTTCTCCAATATCTACAACGAAAACATTTAATTTCAAAGGGGAATTAGATGAACATCTTGAAAAAAAAAAAAATTAAAATACGTAGAAACGATCATATGTAAAATCATTCATCTAACCCGAAAACGCTAAGTGAAAACATTGTTTTCAATCAATTGAAAATTAACTGTTGAAGGAGAAAACAGACCATCAAATACTTAATCTGCAGAAGGGTAACACATAAATCAATATGATGGTGTAATGCCTAGATCTATAGCAAGACATGTAAACCGAATGTGAACTAAAGAAAACGTAGCAGCTTTATTCTTCAATATTAGCGAGGGAAGATTCATTCAGAATCTATGAAAACAAATCTAGAATAAAGATCTATCGAGAATTATATATACACGTCCCAAATCCCTCTTTTATTCCATATCCATAAACTTTGAACCTAATACACTAACAAACTAAGTACTTTTCCAATACTTAACGACATATTTAACTAATTTGATTAGATTAGTTAAGTTAGTTAACATGAGGTATTTTCTCTAAAATACACTAATTATTTGTTTTAGTTCCCTCTCTCTCTTACTTAATTATTGTTGAGGGAGTGTTAATATAGGTAATTTAGGAAAAAGTCGATAAATATAATAAATATGTTTTATATTTAATATCAATATTAACTTCTTAATTAGGTCATATATTATAGACTAGAGGAGTATTAATTTACATACCTGGGGTTTCTTCCACACTTGTGTGAGGCTGCTGTATTCTAAGTCAATAGCAACTAATTCCTCTTGATAAAAGTTGTAAGGAATGTGTTTTACAGGAAATCGATGCCAACAAAGCCATTTGAGATCTTCACTCATGTATTTGTAGTCTCCACTAACTTGTACATTGTCAAGACGAAGTAATCTGAGTCTCTTCATCTTCTTAAATGCTTTTGTCTGAAAATGCATTTGTTCACTTTCTGACGACTTTAAAGACAAGCCTTCAATAGCCTCTGTTCCCTGCAAAAATAAAAGTATATTGAAATCGAAGTGTGCACTTGTGTTATTTGTTTGCTAAATATGTCATGAACAAGCTTATAGAGAATGTGACTCCAGTACATGTTAACAGGAAGTAGTAAATGTTGGATATAGAAGTTCCTACCATGTGTTTTGATAATACAGCTTGAGCATCCTTATGAAACCACAACCTACTTCTCTTACCAAGCTCCTTTTCAGATTGTTCACGAACTATCTCTCTTCCCATGTCCCGCAGCAAATCATGCATACGAATCATGTTCTTTTCATCAATGGTTACAAGGCTTCGCTCCACAAGGGTTTTGATTCCAGTGACAGCAAACAATCCACAGTCATTTAATATCTGCGTTACATCGTTTATGTCCATCCCAATAAAGAAGCAAGATATATCAAGGAATATATCTTTCTCCAAATAATCACTTAAACCGTCATAGCTTATTTTTAGCTTCTTTTGTATCTTGTCATCAGGAACATTTTTAAGTTTCTCCAATACACTCTTCCACTCCTCCAATTCTCTACCAAATAAATATGAGCCAATGACTTCAAGAGCTAATGGAAGTCCCCCACAGTATTCAGCTATATCTCTTGAAAGTTCAGTGAAATCTTCTTTAGGACTTTCTTGTTTAAATGCATACCAACTAAATAGCTTAATAGATTCCCCTTCATCCAAATTCTTCATCATATAAACACGACATTCCATTTGAAGTAGTAGACGCTTATTTCTAGTTGTGATGATTATTCTACTTCCTGGTTTAAACCAGTCACGACTTCCAACTAAAGCTTTCAGTTGGGCTGACTCATCCACATCATCAAGTACAACCAATGCCTTTTTATGGCGAAGTCTATCCCTCAATATGTTTTTTCCTGAATCTATACAATCTATCTCCATTTTTCTTGCTTTGCATGCTTTAGAAAGAAGTTGGTTCTGTAAGCTTACTTGGCCTTTTTCTTGAGCCCAAACTTCTCTAATGTTTGAAATGTAACATCTACTCTCAAAAGTGCGCCCAATTTCATTATAAATGGCTTTGGCAATAGTTGTTTTGCCAGTGCCTCCCATTCCCCATAACCCCACCATGACAACATCTTTAGATTGATGGTTTTGGAGCATCGAGATCGCTTCTTTCAAGCGATTATCCACTCCTACTGGGTGCTCAGCGACAAACAAATCTTTCTTGTCCAATATATTACAAACACTCTCAACAACAGCTGTCACTTTTTCACTCTCGTCACTGCTAATCATATAAGCATAATAGGAGATTATCATTGGATTTATAAACACGCAACATTACAAATAGAGAAAGTCAATGTTTTAAATACTATGTGTTTGGAGAAGAGGAGATATTATGAATAAACTATATATAAAATCAAATATATTAAAACATTATTTAATTGCAAAACAAACATTCAGTTTGGCGCAAGCACATTAATTTATATGAATCAGTATCACAGTTATTTTTATTTATATGAATTTGGGAACCTACAATACCAATTTTATTTGCATAATTTTCTTTATTTTATATGTTTGATCTGTTTATTAAAACAAAAACAGAAATAGGGAGAAGTTGGGAGAAATGAAAGAAATCAAAGATAAAAAAACCCATTCTTGTTCTTCAAATATTTGTTATTGTAGAGATATTAAGAGATTATAAATATCCTATAATTTGTATATAGGATAAGATATTATATTATTTTATTAGTATTTTATTAGTATCTAGGGTTATTTAAAATTTTCTATTGTGTGTATATATATATATATCCCTTTTGTACATCAATAATATACAAGTATTTCTTTCTCTCTAGATCTATATGGTACTAGAGCAGGTTAGAAACCCTAATATCTGCTATTTTTTCTGCTGTCACTGTAGCATCAGACCTTGGCCTCTCATTCCCGGCCTCTAATGACGATATGCGCCAGCCAGGGAGGAGCATGCGGTTCTGATTGGCCAAACCCTAGAGTTTCACCGTCAACCGAGCCGCGAGTGGCCCGCAAGTGCAATCAGAAGTTTTTGCCATCACTCCACGCGCTGGCGCGTGAGCTGCTTTTTCGGCGAGTTACTGATGGTGCTTCAGTTCTAGAGCTTCATGCCCCAATTTTGACTTTCTCGTACTGGATCCTTCATTGCAGATCTGAAATTTCTGATTTTCAAACAATTTTGGTCACTATTTTGACCCATAGAGTGGTCGTCTTCTACTTGTTTGAATATTGATTCTTATGGAGTTCCCAGTGAAGCTCGAGTAATTAGGTCATTTGGTTCTTTTGTTTAATTGTTGTTCGACTGTTTTTGCTTTTGCTACTGTACCTTTTTTATGGCTGCGACTAATACTACCTCAATTTTTGAGATGGTTCCAGTAGTCACTAAAATTCCTGTGAGTGTTACTATTACAACAGGTAATAAGTCTACTGTCCTTGTCTCTTTTTTCTCCAAATAGATCATAGACTCTGGTACTACTGACCACATGACAGGTAACCGCTATCTTTTCTCTACTTATACTTATTATCCAACCATTCTAATATCACCATTGCGGACGGTTTCCAATCCCGTGTTTTTGACACTGACACTGTTGAACCAACTTCTTCTATTCATTTGGAATCTGTGCTCCATGTCCCTAACCTTGCATTTAACCTTTTGTCCCATAGTAAACTTACTCATGAATTGAACTGTTGGGTCTCATTTTTTCCTGACCTTTGCTTGTTACAGGATCTTTTGATAAAGATTATTGGTAGGGGTTATGAATCTAGTGGTGATTACTTCCTTAATGATCAAGGGTCTCATATGGTGGCTTGTACTGGTAGTGTCACTCTTTTTGAAGTACATTGTTGTTTAGGTCATTTATCTTTATCATTTCTAAAAAACATTTATCCTCAATTTTAGCATTTGTCGTCCTTAGATTGTGAGTCATGTTAGTTTGCTAAACATCATCATCTTCCTTTGGTATCTTAAATCAATAAATGAGCTTCGTCTCCTTTTGAGTTAGTGCACTCTGATGTTTGGGGTCTGTGTCCAGTTGAGTCCAAAATTGGTTTCACGTACTTTGTTACCTTTGTTGATGATTATTCCCGCATTACTTAGTTATATTTGATGAAAAATTGTTCTGAGTTGTTCTCTCATTTTTGTGCCTTTACTACATAAGTTAAAAATCAATTCAATACTTCTATCCATACCTTAAGCAGTGATAATGCCAAAGAATACTTTTCTAAATCATTTTGCCCTTTTATGATTCAAAACAGAATTTTACATCAATCTTTTTGTGTGGATATATCAGCTCAGAATGGTGTTGCAAAAAGATAAATCGTCACTTCATAGAAGTAGCCCGAGCCCTTTTATTTCAAATGTAGGTTCCAAATCCCTTTTTGGCAAATGCGGTCTCTATTGATTGCTTTCTCATTAATCGCATGCCCTCTTTCTATTCTTGATGGTCACATTCTTTACACCACTTTCTTTCCTTCCAAACCTTTGTTTCCCATTGATCCTAAAATTTTTGGATGTGTGTTTTGTTTAAGATATTCATCCTTCTATCTCTAAATTAGATCCTAAATCCCTCAAGTGTGTCTTCCTCGATTATTCTTGTGTTCGAAAAGGTTATTGATATTTTTTTCCTACTCTTAATCGTTATTTGGTGTCTGCAGATGTCACTTTTCATGAATCTATTGCATATTTTGCTTCTAACACTGTAGCTCCTCCTTCTCCACCTACAGAGGAGAATACTCTTTTGGTGTATTCTGTCATTCACTCACCATCACCGGCCCCAGCTCCTGTATCGGCCCTTGGTCAACCACCTTTATCTCGGGTATATTCCAAATGTTTGAAGGAGACCATTACTACTATTACGCCAGATTTTGCTCCACCATTGTCTACTTTCTCATCAGATCCTGCAAAAAGCACTACTCACTCAGAGACACCTCTTGTCCTATATCCAGATCCCTCACTTGATTTGCCTATTGCCTTCTGCAAAGGTAAACGTACTTGTGCCTATCATATTTCTTCTTTTGTTTCATATGACCACCTCTCATCTACTTCTCGTCCCTTCGTTGCCTTTTTAGACATTGTTTCAGTACCTCATTCCCTTCTTGAGGCCTTGTCCCACCCGGGTTAGCGTACTGCTATGGAAGAAGAGATAATGGCTCTTGATCGTACTAGTACGTGGACCTTAGTGGATTTACCAGCGGGAAAGGTGTAGATGGGTGTTGACCCCTAAAATTAAGGCTGATGTCACACTTGAACGCCTTAAGGCTTGCCTTGTTGCTAAAAGCTATGCTCAGAAGTATGGTGTTGACTACTCTGAAACCTTTTCCCCTATGGCCAAGCTATCCTTTGTTCGTCTATTCATCTTGCTGGCTGCTACGAATGTTGGGATCTCTCTCAGCTAGATATAAAAACTGCATTCTTACATGGTGATCTTAAAGAAGTGTATATGGAGTAACCACCTGGTTTTGTTGCTCAAGGGGAACGAGGTAAAGTGTGTCATCTGAAGAGATCTTTTTAAGGCTTGAAGCAAAGTCATCAGGCATGGTTTGACAGATTTAGTACTGTTGTGAAGGACTTTGGCTTGTGGCACAATAAGCATGATCATTTTGTGTTCTATCAGAGAACAAGTGCTGGCATAATTCTTATAGTTGTGTATGTCGATGACATTGTAATTATAGGGAGTGATACCTCAAAGATCTCATCACTCAAGTCATTCCTTAACTTCCACTTTCAGATGAAGGATTTGGGTTCATTAAAGTACTTCCTAGGAATTAAAGTTATGAAGAATAGAAAGGGCATCTTATTGACTCGTAGAAAATATATTCTTGATCTGCTAAAAGAAATTGGAAAACTAGGAGCAGCCTTAACTAGCTTTCCTAAGGTTTATAATCATCTGCTTGATACTGATGGTAGTATACTATATGAAAATCCCATTGAAGCTGCTAATAGCAAATCGTTTGAGAACCCAGAGAGATACAGGAAATTGATTGGCAAATTGAATTATCTTACAGTTACCCGTCTTGATATCACTTATCCAGTGAGTGTCCTTAACCAATTTATGGTCTCTCCAACTGTCCAACAGTGGAAAGTTTTAGAACACGTGCTACATTATTTGAAAGGATCTCCAGGTCGTGGAATATTGTACAAGAATAATGGCCATACAGATATTGAGTGTTTTTGTGATGCCGATCATGGAGGATCAAAAGCTACAAGACGGTCTACTATAGGATACTGTGTTTGTGTAGGAGGAAATTTGATATATTGGAGAAGTAAGAAACAAAATGTGGTGTCACGATCAAATGCAGAAGCAGAATAGAGAGCCATGGCACAATTTGTATGCAAGATAGTCTGGATATATTAGTTACTGAAGGAGGTTGCCCTTAAAACCTTATTACCAACAAAGTTATGGTGTGATAATAAAGCAGCCCTACAATTACATATAACTTCTAATTTGGTATTCCATGAACGCACGAAACATATTGAGATCGACTATCATTTTATTCGAAACAAGCTCAAGGAGAACTTAATCTTTATAGGGCATGTAAGACCCAGTGATCAACTAGGTGATCTCTTCACCAAAGCTCTTAATGGGATTCGAGTTGAATATTTTTGTAACAAGTTGGGCATGATTGACATCTATGCTCCAACTTGAGGGGAAGTGTCGAGATATTAGGAGATTATAAATATCTTATAATTTGTATATAGGATAAGATATGATATTATTTTATTACTATTTTATCAGTATCTAAGGTTATCTAAAATTCTCTATTGTGAATATATATATCTCTTAACATCAATAATATATAAGTATTTCTTTCTCTCTAGATCTATAGTTATGATCAAATATACTTTAAACAATTTCTTTTTCTTCTTGAATAAGGTCTTGATCCTATATAAAATTGGATGGAAGCAATTTTGATAATGAATTGAAGACATATATGAAAGGAATTGGAAGACACGCAGCGGAAATTAACTTAAAAATTTTTCCATTCCTTGCCAGGATCTACCGTATGTGTTTAAGTCAAGTGGGAAGAAGCATTACCCTCAATGTTCCTCTACGACTTCCACAGCTCCTCTCCACGGCTGGTGATCTCCTTTCGATCGCAAGAAGTCGACGGAGTGTTCCTCAGCGACCTCCACAGCTTCTCTCCGCGGCTCGTGCTCCCTTTCTGATCACAAGAAGTCGACGCCTCAGGTCGGCTCCCTCTACTGGTATCCACACGAACAGCGTTCCAACCACGAACGACGTGCTAGCGTCTCCTGTCCCTCCAAGGCTTTCACAACAATTCGTCCTCTCCGTCTCTATTTCAGCAGTTTCTTATCTTCAAACCTTTTGCAGATTCCCTTCGGCCTTTTGTGTTATGTGTTGTTAAAAAACGTAGCTCCTAAAATCAGATATATAGGATGCTCTGCGTTTTTCTCAACCGAATTGGATCTTGGAATTAATCTATATTAATTCCGAAATTAATACAATATCACATATTGTATAATTTAATAAGAAACTAATTAAATAAATAATGTTTATATTAAATCCGTCCCACAGATTTAATTCACCTATTTATTTAATTTAAATAAAGATAAGATTGGACTATATTTGATTTATTCTCATAAATCAAATTTAAGATATCCTATCAATTTGAATTTTAAATTCAAACGTGATAGAGATTTAATTAATCCTTATAAATTAAATCTTGTAAATATCTCTTATATGAGATATTCTATCAATTTGAATTTCAAATTCAAACGTGATAGAGATTTAATTTATCCTTATAAATTAAATCTTGTAAATATCTCTTATGAGATATCCTATCAATTTGAATTTTAAATTCAAACATGATAGAAATTTAATTTATCCTTATAAATTAAATCCTATATATCCCTTATATATAATGTATATATACGAATATAAATATAAATAAATATATACATTAACTTTGGATCATTCATTGAATCTGGACACGTCTTAGATTCAATGAATCTGGACATCATAGCTCGTGTTGGGCTATTTTGTGTGCGACCCTGCAAGCCCATATGAAGTTGGCAGTGGGCCATTTGCTATACTGGCCCACAAGTCGCAAGCGGTCTCTAGCAAGACATAACGACTACCCAAATCATATGAGGATTGATAAACGATGTAACCTTTTATACAACCATATCATGTCCCTTCTGTCACGCAATATTTTGGTCATGGATGAGGCATGGATAATGTCATCCTCCTATTCCTGACCGTTACTTTCTCAATCCCTGAGTAGTCTGACTATAGAAATGGAACTACCTTTCCATTACAATATGGCCATACATTTCTCAGACTCACTCATCGAGGGGCCCAGTAATATCTCTCTACGAATGTGAGGGACAAATTCCATCTTGACCACTCACATTTCTCTGCATTAAAAACCACTAAGCCCGAACATAGTCTTTATGATCACTCGGTCAAAAGTGACTTTTGACTAGGTCAAAGCTGAGCGTTTGTTATGTAGGAATCCATGATGATCTCAGGTCAAAGGGCATAGTGACATGGTTTGTATATGAGAGAAGCTTATAACGTAACCCATGCAACTCTCTCATAGCGGGTCGGTCTAACACCTTGTACTCTTACATGTGCCTATGACTTTGATTTATATCTCTACACATCTTCAAAGTCATACTGGTCTTATTTCATCTCTGCTCTCGCACAGATGACCGACCAGGGACATTTAGGATAAGATCATGAATTATCCAATGATGGTCATCACATTAAACATGCGAATAATATGATAACACAATTGATAAACTCATAAATCAATAATGTTTATAAGATAATGATTGGCCCCTAGGGCACATTTTCCAACAATATAACCTTGAGATAAGTCCTATTAAATTATTTTGATAGAAAGACAAACCTATTATATACTTGGTTTCACTTTTTTTCGGCTAGCAAAATATACCTAATTCACTAAAGTCTAATAAAACAAGTATAAACACACATTAGGTGTCTCCATGAAAAGCAAATAAAGAGTACAAATTACCTGGAACCAAGTACGACGATCCCTGCAATGCCCCCAGCATCAGCAAGGGCTGTCCTCCAATTGGAAACTTGAGATTCTGGGGGTGAAATTGCTTGTATAAGTTCTTTAAATTTTTCTCCAAATCTAGAAGTTTGATTACGAACATATGATGGATCCACGTCATAAAACACAGGTAGAACCAACTAATCGTTTGATTTACGAAGCTCCATAATTATTGACAATTCCCCCAAACACCATTTAGATGCAGCGTAATTCTTAGAGAAGATGATTATTGCGATTCTTGAACTTCCAATTGCTTGCAATAGTTCTGTTTTGATATAATTTCCTATGGGAAGCTCAACATCATCTTTGAAAACAATAAGGCCAGCATTACACAGAGCTGAATAGAGATGTGAAGTAAAAGTTGCTCGAGTGTCTTCACCTCTAAAACTCAAGAATACCTCATACCTATGACCTGAATGTTATATTTCATAAATACTAAGTATCAATAAAATAAATTCCTATTACAATTAATATAATTAAAACATTATTATGATACAGACACTTTTATAACATAAGATTATAAAATGTCAGAAATATTAAGATAATAACACTAATTACCCTTGCAACATGCATGTTTGATAATACGTGGAGCACATAATGCATCTTAATGTACCTTGATTTGGAAGCTCATTTTGAGAACTTTGACGTATTATTTGTCTTCCCATGATCTGCAACAGATGATGCATTCTAAGTTTGTTGTTGCTGTCAATGGTTAAAAGGCTTCGATCCACAAGGGCTCTTATCCCAATGCTAGCATTACATCCACGGGCATCCAACTTATGGATCACATCATTCTTTTCCTCCCCAACATAAAATAAAGCTATATTTGTAAATATTTCTTTTTCCTTAGAATCTAAAGAGTCAAAGCTAAGCTTTAGTGTGTCATATAAACCAGGAGGGAGAACTATGCTTAGTTTCATCAATGCCGAATCCCATTGTTGGGGTGACTTCCCATACAATAAAGAGCCAAGCACTTGAAGAGCTAGTGGCAGTCCCTCAGCATAAGCAACTGCTCTTCTGCTAAGTTGGATGAATTCTCCTTCAGGACTTGCTTGTTTGAATGCTTCTCTGCTGAAAAGTTGAAGAGACTCATGATTGATCAAAAGTTTCATGCTATATACATCATTCACTGGAAAGGCCTTAAGTACATGAAAATCTCTAGTTGTGATGATTATTCTACTCCCTTTACCAAACAATTCACAAGTTCTGCATAAAGCACGTAGTTGCTCCAAGCGATTCACATCATCAAGCACAACAAGTACCTTCTTATGGTAAGGCCTTTTCTTCGACTCTAGGCTTACTAAGTTCATGCTATTTATTCTCATATCTGTTGCTCCACATATTTCTAAAAGAAGTTTTCTTTGTGATTTAACTAGGCCTTTCCTCTCACAATCTTCCCTAACATTTGAAAGAAAACATGTACTCTGGAATTCGTTACGAATACGGTCAAAAATGAGTCTGGCAAGAGTTGTTTTGCCGATACCCGCCATTCCCCATATCCCTACGGAGACTACGTCTTTCGATTGATGCTTCTGAAGCATTGTCATCACTTCTTGCACTGGAGAACTCACTCCAACCAGGCCCTGTGTGGCAAACTGGACTTTCGTGTCCAACATATGACGCACACTATTGATAATGTTCTGAATATGCTCACTTTGATTGCTGTGAATTATAAAGAAAGAGTAGCACAAAAGGGAACATTGATGAATTAAGAAAAGCTACAAATAAAAGCAGAGAATAATGGTATCAAGAGAAACACATTTCCATCAAGAAATTAAACACAACAGCATTATTAATTTTATAAGTCAATTCACAAAATCATAGATGGTGTTACATAAATTAATTAAACTTCCATTACATATAGCATGAATAAAAGGGAAATTATGCATGTCCTGTATCCTAAAGTTGCTATGTATTATCAGTGTCAAGAAATTCGGGGAGTTTAGGAAGAAAAATAAATTTCAGAGATAAAATGAACTGAAGTCTTATAAGATCACAACAAATTCGTTTACTAACTCCATTTTATTTAGGACCGGATGAAGTATCTTTTACTAACTAATTGTGCGTTATAAAATGTGGCCAGAAATTATTCTCTCTCTCTCACACAAATTAGCAAATTTGAAAAAAAAAATAAACGCAAAACGGAAAGAAGAAAATATTACTTGGAGTCGAAATTAGGCACAACAAGCCCACAAATGCCTCCAACTTCACTGAGAGCTATCATCCACCTTGTCAATTCATCTACAGTGGGTGAATTTTTTTGTCTAAGCTCTCGAAATGCTTGTCCAAAACTAGATTCTTGATCACGAGCTTCTGACGGATTCACCCCATAGAATACGGGAAGAACTAAGTGATCATATGCTCTACGAAACTCCATGATTTGGGTGAGTTCCTCGAGGCACCTTCTGGAACTAGCATAGTGTTCAGAGAAGATGATGATTGAAATTTCTGAATCTTCAATAATACTTCGCAATAGTTCAACTGAGATACCATCTTTGAGAACAGAAATTCCAGCTTCCCTTAGACATAAACAGAGGCGGGAAGCGAAAGATTCTTGAGTGGGTTCACCTCTGCTGTAACTCAACAACACTTTATATTTATTACCTACACTTTACACAAACACACAAAACGACGTTTGCAAGTTAATATTTTATCGTGAATGAACATAAAAATTGTAAATATAATTTATCACTAGTTCTAGAGCTAAAAAATATAGGTTTAGCCCGCTAAAATGGGCCAAGAACAGGCCAGCCAGTCGGCCCCTGGTTGGCGAACTGGCTTTAAACCTTTTTTTTTTAAATTAAATTATTAATATTATTATTTATTTTATTTAAATATTATTTTAAATAATTTTATTATTAAATATAAAAATAATTATTTATTTATTAATATGTATTGATATATTATAATTTATTAATATTATGTTAATATTTATTTAGATTTATAATTATAAAATTTAAGATTTTTTATAAAAAGTATAATTTTTTAAGAGTATAATATTAATAATTTTTTAATTATATTAATATAATATTATATTTTTTTTAAAAAAATTATTAGTATTTTAAAAATTTAAAAATATTTTTTTAAAAAATATTAAAAAAAAAAAAAAAAAGTAGAGCGGGGGCTAGCCGCCCTTTTGGGCACCTCTAACTGGTTCTTCCTTATAACCTAAAAAAGTAATACATGTCATTCTTTTTTTTTTCCCTCTTTCTTTTTTGTCCCACCGGACTCGGCTGAAAGACGCATTCGTATGGCTTTTTGTCAACACAAATCCAAGTGCAAAATCAAATTTTGTTTAGCCCCTTTTTGGCCAAATCCTTTGCTTTTCTCTTTTTCAGGCAAATCATGGGTGTTTTAACTGTGCAATCCCCGTAAGTAACTTAATCCTATTTATTTGTTTATTAATAGTTCTACTATTTAATGTTTTTACAAGTTTGAAACGTAATTTTGTAATATAAAAGGTGATAATATAATAAATTATGAACAAAGCTTAGATTGTTTTTTTTTTTTGCCAAAGAACAAAGCTTATATGAATTTACTTGTATTTATTACATCTAATTCTCCTATTAAATATTAGGACGAGTGTTTTTTATCTTTAATAATGGTTCAATAGACTTTTAAAATTTTATTGACGTGAAGTTTTATTATTATAAAGAGTATAAATGACATAGCAGAATTAGACTTACTGAATATAAACACATGGAACTAAATTTTTCCTATAAATTATTTATAATTATTTAACATTTTTGAAAAATCAAAATGGGCTTTGAATCCCAGGTAGGGATAAGAATGGAAGAATATGATCTTGTTTGGGCTTTTGCCAAGTTTACATTAACTTGTGTTTGGATTGAGGGAAAAGATGAGAGTAAAGAAAAATAGGATAAAAAATTAGAGAAAAAATAGGTTTTCTTTTACTTAGATAAAAAAAAATAAAAGAGAAAAAAAAATAGAAAAAAAAATAAGGTAGGTCGCCTATTTTCCTTTTAAATTTTCACTCTACATGCGGATATTTTGATAAAAAGGTTCTTTTCACCGTCTGTCCTCCCACGTACGCGCAAATCTTTCATTTTCTTTTTTTCATGTTTTCTCTCATTCAACAACAATTATATTATCATTGAAGTTTTCTCATCTCTTTATTTTCTTTCTTCTCATTTTCTTTCCTTCCAAAGTTTCTTTCTACCAAGCAGAGCGTAAAAGTGAAAGGATTGAAAAGATAAGAAGAGAAAGTGAAAGGATGAATGGTTACCCTGCTGGCTCAGAGGTTGATTCAACAGATCCATGGAATCTTTCATCGGTGTCGGCTTCAAAGATATTGGACTGCAATAAAAGTGATCTTGTTTGGGCTTTGCCCAGTTTACAATAAAAGTGAAAGGATTGAAAATATAAGAAGGAAAGTGAAATTACCAAGCTGGCTAAGAGGCTGATTCACCATATCCCAGGAATCTTCCGTCGGTATCGGCTTCAAAGATATTGGACTACAATAAAGGTGATCTCGTTTGATTCACCACATCCATGGAATATGATCTTGTTTGGGTCTTGCCCAGTTTACAATAAAAGTGAAAGGATTGAAAAGATAAGACAAAAAAAGCGAAAGGATGAATGGTTACGCTGCGGGCTCAGAGGCTGATTCCCCAGAGCCACGGAATCTTAAGAAGAAGATATTGGACTGCTGGAAGGGTCAATCGATTTCTGAAGAAGGAGGAGGAGGAGGAGGAGGAGAATCCAGTAAAAGAGTTACTGTAAATTTATGGGGATGGACCGGAGAGTTACTGTGAATTTCTGGGCTGGAGAGAGAGGGAGAGAGAGAGAGGGGAAGCGATTTATGAGAAGCTTACTGCTTCCCCTGGAGAGTGAACGAATTTGAAGGTCAGACCTGAAAACATTAAAAAAGGAAAATTTAATTTAAGTACAACTATGAGCAATTTAATCTTAAATTCAAAATAATTATAAAGTTCCCCTTGAACTAAAAATTAAAATTAAAATGAAATTAAATTTTATTAGTAAAAATATATTCTTGTTTTTTTTTAATTAAAAGGGTTGACCATCCCTTGAGCTTCGCCATTGGTCGGTGACCAAAACATATTATTAATTACATTATTTTTATTATAAATTTTTTATTTCATTAATTAATAGAAAGATTCAATCCCTCTGAAGTTATTAATTACAAAACGGAGGCATAAGGAAGAATAGATAAAATATAAGTCATAAAACGACAAAAACGATACTTCTTTACCCTTTGAAAAGCCTACCACATTCATATTATATGAAGTGTGTTTGTTTGATAACCTAAATCATACCGTTTTAAAAAAAATAGTTAGTTTAAATTTTTGTTTATAAAACTTTTAAAATAAATAATTATATTTATTTTTAAAAAATTAAATTAAACTATAATTTATAATTATGATTTTAAATATATTTATAAAAAATATATATAAACTATTTAATTATTATTTTTTTATTTTCTTTCTCCTCCTCACCCGTCTCTTTTTTCTTATGCATGTTGTCATTGCCATCATTGTTGTTTTCTTCCACCATTGTTAGGCCACTACTATTGCTAGTCTTCTTCCTCCGTCATGTCCATGTCTCTTTTTCCTCTATCACTAGTCATATCTTCTTCTATCATTGATCATCTTCTTTTATCGTTGGTCATCATCCTCTATTAATACTAAAAAAAAAATTAAAAAAAAATATTTTTTTTATAAAATCATACTACTATAATAATTTACTAACATTAAAAATACTTTTAATAATAATTATTTATATATTTATATATTTAAAATTATTTTTTTGTAAATTTTTTCCTAATTTTGTTAAATTGTTTAAAAATTTTTTATAAATTATTTTTTAAAAATCCTGATGAGGAAAATACTGACAACATGTTATTAAATTTAATTTTTAAAAAAGTTATTGCCACAAACGCCATCTTTTAAGTCTCAATTTATTTTAATTGTTAAAAAAAAAAACTCACGTTTTCCTGTCCTATGTAATAATTTACGTACTCGCCAAATCCACACCAGGCAGAGTCGTTTATTTACTACGCTACTCATTCATGGCGGTTCAGGTGAGTTCTTCCTCTTCTTCTTGTTCTTCTGTCCTCTCTTTCACTGAACTAATTTTCCTTTTTCGTGAACAAATTGCTATTCATTCGTATGAGATTATAGTTCTGAATCTTAAATATCGATAGACTTGTGGCAGTCGTGGTTTAAGGATGACGTCGATGACGATCCAAGGCTTCCTCACCACCGTAACCCCAAGGAATTTGTGTCTTTGGACAAATTGGCAGGTACTATTTGATTCATTTTCTTTGTTTTTTTTCGCATGGCTCTTACTTTATCTGTAATTTTCTTTTTCCTGATCATTGTGAATTTGCAGAATTGGGAGTTTTGTACTGGAAGCTGAATCCGAGTGACTATGAGAACGATGAAGGGTTGCGGAAGATTCGAGAAGAGAGGGGATACAATTACATGGTGATATTTTTGTATTCTTTTGATTATTTTTTTAAGTTCTTTCTTATTCAGTTTCCGAAATGCAAGTTTCTTTTGTTTTTTGTTTTATCATAATTATTCCTTTTTTCATGCTGAACGCCTGAACCAATGGCAAAATTTTAGGGAAAAAGGTTGAAGTTATTACTAACAGCTTGCTTTTATTGGTTTCTGAGCAATAAAAGTATTTATATACCATATTTTGAATAGGATAATCCGATAACTATAAATGCTTAAAAATTACAGTCAAAAGTTTTTTTCTATGGTTTTAAAGCTGATGGTTTCTTCAGTCCAACCAAAAAAGGCGGATGATTTCTATGTCTGCTTAAGATCCTTACAAAAGAATATACTTCTTTGACATGTTTTATAGACCAAGTAAAACCTGCGTTAAAATTCTAATAATTTTTTAACTTTATTTCTTTTTAATATATATGCTGGAATCTACCATCGCTTCACTACAGACAGCAGCAACTATGCGAAGGTATGAATTTTCTCAGGAAATTTAAACGTTGTTCAACTAGATAAAATTATCATGATTTAACCTATCTTTAGTTACAATACTACACCAGCCATTGAAAGGGAAAGAATCCTGGGCAAATACATTGATTTCCTCTGCAGAAAGTTCTCAACTTGTGATAATTGCAGAATACATCTCTTCCTATTTATGTTATGGATTCATGGTTCTGTTATACTTAAATTTATTTTTGTACTCTTGTTGGATGTAATATAACACACATACGCAATATATATATATATATAATGGTGTGTGTGTGTGTGTGTGTGTGTGTGCAGTTAATGAGGGTATTTAAGGGAAAGCCAGTGTGGACATGTTATAATCGGCCACAGGAAGATCACCTTGCCAGAAAGGAATATCTTAAAAGCTTTGTGAACACGGCTGTGCCACTTGAAGCTCACTAGGATTCTTTGATCTACACACACACACACACACACGCACATCTTATACATATATAAATGTTTGTGTTTGTGTGTGTGTGGGACCAGCATGCTGCATGAGATGTGTATAATTCCATATTTGAACCTTGTTATTTGTTAATGGCAGTAGTTATTAATATAAAACTCTGTTGAACAAATCTAAGAGCAATATATACATAGATATGTATATATATATTTTGACCTTGTGAACATGGCTGTATCTCTCTCCCCACATTTCTCTGTACCGTCTTTGGCCTAATCACAGCATGAGGTGTGCCTCACATGTCCTGAGACCTACACACTCCATAATTCCCCCCCCCCCCCCCAGTTTCTTGTTATGACTTTGCTCGAAAGCTACTGAGCACTTTGTTATTGTTAGGAGATAATCTGTAATTATTTTTATAAATATTATTTAAATTTAGAGGCATGTTCTGATTCTATTAAATCTAGACATGGCTTATTTAAATTTTTATATAAAAAATAAAAATAAAAATAAAGCTACCATGTCGTGACATGGAAGATAAATGTAGTTAAAATCTACAGTGGCACAAGGATGTCTTTTGCATAGAGAGAGAGAGAGATAAGTCTCCCTTGCTTTTTCTCTCCTACATGGGGAGATCTTTAACTCGAGAAAATGTGATTTGAAAGGAATAAATAATAATAAATAAAAAGCTATGAACAGGATAAAGAACTAAACAATAAAGGACTCGTCTTTATCTTTTATTTGTAGCTTTATTTGTTAAAGTATTTTTAGTGATTTATATTTTTGTACATTATCTAGGACAAAAGTATATAAAAATGTTCACTTTTTTTTTCGCCTAATAATACAAATACACTTTTTCAAAATAACTTCACTATTTGATAAGTACTCTTCTATTAGTATTTATAAACTAGAGAAAAAATAATTTTTTTAATTTTATTTATAAATAACATCATTAAATTTTTTATTTGAAGATATATAATTTTACTCTTTACTTATTTATATTAATTTTATTCTTATGAGATATAATATATATTAAATAGAAATAAAATTAAAAAGTTGTTAAATTTTAAAAATAAAATTAATAATTTTTTTAATATATGTAAAACATGTTCTAAATTTATAAATAGAACTAATTATCAAATTTAATAGCTTTAACCCTCCGTATGCTAAAGTTCTTCCAGCCAATTGAATACTTTCATAGCATTTGTCAAAATAAATTTTAAAATATAAAAAAAACGTCATAATAATATGTAACACTATCTACACATCTTAATTCCTATAAATTTCTATCCAAAGACTTGTGCAATTTTCTGTTCATTACTTTCACGCTGTTTGTATAAAATTTTAGAAAAAAATTTATAAAAAAATAATTTTTAGATAACTTTTAGAAAAGGTATTTTGGAGAAGAATTTATAAAAAAAATAGTTTTAAATAAATGAGTATTTAGATAATTATTTCTAAAAGTACTTTTATTATTGGTAAATTATAAAAAAGTGTATGAGTATTAAATGAGGAGAGAGGAGAGATAGTGTATAAAAGAAATTAGAGATGAAAGAGTGTGTAAGAAAAAATAGAAGAGATATGAGAGATATTGTAAGAAAAAATAGATAAGAGATAAGAGATGGGGTAAGAAAAAGTAAGGATAATATAGTAATGGGTTAGTCCATAAACTCTTTTATTGTTCTATAAGTTACTCTAATTAGTTTATATAAAATTTTAATTTTAAGCTATAATTTAATCCAAAAATATATTTGAATAAATATAGCTATTTATTTAAAAAAAATTTAAAATTTAAATTTTATTAAAACTTTAATTTAAAACTTAGATTTTAGTGATTATCAAACACACACTAAATCTTCCGCAGCCGGCCGGTGAGGTCTGGGCATTGCTTAAAACTCATACAGCAAGCACTCAGTTTTAATCACAACTTCATATAAATTTATTAAATATATAAATATAAATTTGAAAAATCTGTGTGGCTGGCATAATTTAAGTAGTATGATTCGATTAAAACACAAAATTGTCTGTAATGAAGAAAAGATGAAAATGATTGACAGACATGGCATCCAACCAGGAAAATGTGGAGGAAACCCCACTGATTTATTCTGCTTCATATATCAACCCTATTGATCCAAACATCAAAGGTAATAGCGTATTATTTGGCAAATATGTTCATTCTTGTGTTCTTGATGAAAACTTGCTATGACCCAATTGCACCAAGGGATAATAACACTAGGTCTCACCTTAAATGGAATGGGATTTTGCCATTAACTTCAAATGAATCATAAATTAATTAATTTGATAATTTAGTTCCAGACTCTTTCAAAAGTTTATATGTTTTCCTATAAATTTCCTTACTTTAAAAATTTTCATCCAAGAGCAATATTACCCTAAATCCTTTTTTAGATTTAAGGTTGCCTAAAAAATAATTAAAATAAAATAATATTATCTCTTATCGTTCAAATTATTAACGGACAATGTCAATTTTTGAATGCTCAACTTCAGTTTTTTAATGGGGTGGTGCAACATTGTTACATTTTAAAATTTCTAGAACAACAAGGAACCTGAAAAAACTTTCAATATTGCTCCTTAGCAAAATTTTGCTGGGCAAATTTAACGTTACTAGTATAAGAAATTTTCACTGCCATCTATTCTCTTGCCCATATATCAGAAGATAACAGATGATCCCAGCTAATTCTACAAGCATGAAAGACTTTGTTCTGAAGATTGCAAGTTAAAAGTAAAGTTAATGCACATTCAGCATCATATTGACTATCATATACTGTTGATTGATGCCAAAGGCATATCAAACTTGATAATTACAACTACCAGAAGTAAGGAGCCTTGCAGAATGAGTACAGTTCAGTAAAGTTTAGGCGTTCTAATTCTATAAAAGCAACAATCATACTGGACATGGTTCTAACTATTGCAGCAATAGTGAAAAGTGAAAGTGAAGCATCTCACCATTTTTCATGTCAGCAACTTTTCACTTCTTTCATAGAGAATGTCGGAAACCTTTCTTTAACTTCCTACGGAATGGCCTGCACGCCTCGATGCTCAGGTCGACGGCGGCTGCAAGCGCCATGAACATGGCAGCATCCTCCACACAAGTCACATGTCTCATGGCGAGTTGAACTAAAGGCTTGCTGCGCTTACCTTCTCCTTGAACTCTACAGCTCATCACAAAGCCTCCGCTTATGGGGCTCAGAGCACCAAAGTCTCCACTGCTTTGTGGGCTAGGTATTGGACTTGTAGTTGAAACTACACTTTTCAGCTGTTTTTCTATGTCCATGTAAAATTCCCCACCCTTTTCAGCATTTATATGTATTTCAGACATAAGAAGTTCGCCTCCTTGAGCTTCAGAAAAAAGGCGGATTCGAAAGCAAATGGAGTCTCTAAGGCCACGCTCACGCCATGCTTCGAGCTTTCCCCATGGCTGCCAGCTCTCAGGTCTACAAGCATCAGGACGAACAATCAACCAAGCTCCTGGGTTTGATTTGGCAACCCAATCACAACCTGTCGACGGCACAAAGGGAGTTGTTATGAAGGCTGCTGCAACAGCCGACCCAGAAAGATCATGTATCTTCACCTTCCATCCCTTTCGTTCTCTCCTCTCAGTCTCCAAATCTGAACTCTCACGGGAACCAGCCCAGTAATTGCTTAACGGGTCAACCTGGGATACCCTGTCATTCCATAACTATCAAAAATTTCATTAACAACTAGTTTTTTACCTTTTAAAAATGGAAAAATAGACAAGTCCAATGACCAAGGGAAGTGAAGAAAAAGCACCACGAGAACAGTTAATGTGATTAGGCTTCCCTCGGAGAAGGAGGATTATGTTAACTACCATTACATGAACATTTATGGTATCAATGTTATGATTGTAATTGTCTGTGTTTCAGAATGTTGATAAAAAAGAATTAAAAAAGAAAACTATTACATCTAGAAGCAAAGCAGCCAAGGTTTTTCTTTAGTTAATAACATCAGTAAGAGCACCAACAGAATGCAAATTCAGGACAGTTATATGAAGTTACAGCGGCACAAGAAGGAGGAAATGGAAGAAAAAGTAAAGCCCAGTGAATATGTTAATAGATTTCTTCTGAAAAAGTACAAATGTATCAGTTAAAAAAAACAAAAATCTAGGAAATACCCTTTTCCATGCAGTAAATTTGTTTTGGCTATGGCTTTAAGGAGGCTATCAAAGATTAAGACATTAATTGGATGCAATATTAGATCACAAATTTCATATCACCTGTCCTTGTCAAACTTGCAACTGAAGATTGGCTGCTTAACGGATCCTCGGAGCTGAACTATCTGAGGACTCAATGTGGTTACATCTTCAAACTGGAAAACGTATCTTGGATCGGGATCTAGTTTCACTCTTACATGTAGCTCTGCCCCTGGTTTTCCATTCTCCTGTTTGTTTTTGCCAATACCTATCCACCCATTAAAGAGAATTACAGGCTTTCCTTCGCCCCATTCAGGGCCAACCTGCATTCTAAATATCCCAATTTGCTGCCTGTTGATGCCAACGCCACAATGTGACTCTTTCCTGCCAGTAAAAACGGCGATCTCCAAACAAGCTTGAGGATTATAGAAGCAACCAGGAGCCAACAGTGCTTTTAAATCAGATTCCTCAAGGTAGAAGCTTGAAGCATTGCTCTGAGTATCATGTATGACTTCAGGAGAAGATATTAAGGGGATCGATGTTGTCTGAACAGGAAAACCTCGAAGTCGAATCTCACAAACACAGGGCAAAGAGAGTTTGTGAATTCCATATTTCTCAGTATTCAGACCTACCCCAGTAAATCTAAGCCCCAGTGAGTCTATTGACAACCTGATGAAGGCCTGAGGATCCATACTAATTACAATTCTCCCCCCATTGTATCCAAATCCCTACTTTCAAAACCCCTGTGATACAAAAAATGACAATTTAATCATGAACAAACAGAAATTTAAGATTGCAATTGGCGGAAGGTTGGAATTAGAAACAAAAAGCTAAGACATACTAACATATGGCATAAACTTTAGGCTTCCAAACTTTCTAAACAAATTTGAGTGAGAAAAAAAATTAAAACCTGTAAAGAAGCTAAGAAAAATTATCTTAAAAAGAGGAAAAGAAAAAAACAACAGGCAGTTGCTGCCTGCTAGATCATGGGTCTTGTGCAGCTAGGTCAAGTGAAAGCATAAATTGGAAAGCAGTCAAGAGGATTTTGACAGATTGCATCAAATGAGATGTACTTGAACAAGAAATGAAAAGAAACTATCCTACAAGTTGGGCCGGGCAACCCCGTGTTGCAGATACTAGCAAAAACAGAATAAGGGTGAACAATTATGATAATCATATAATATAAACATCAAAATTTTTCAAAATATTCAATATAGCGACCATCAGAGGAAGGGACATCTGATTGAAGAATAAAATGGTATGCTCAACTTTTATATTGGATCTGCTCAAAATAGGTTGAAAGTTTAAGGTATCTCCTTCTCTTTGGCTTAAGTCCAAATCAAATCCTAGATTTATATAATATATCTTCGTCAGTTGAAGAACAAAATGACAACGTTTATTAGTCAATTTATTTTGTTCAATCTAGTTTGCGGTTTAAGGAGTTTAAGAATTAAAACTACCAACATCCCATCAAGCCCCGAGTGATTGCTTTTCTGGGGACCCAAAAACACTTTGCAATAAGAGGGGCCAGCTGAAAACTGCCCGTAAATGTTGACTGGAAAGCTAACCATACAGCAACAGAGTCAGCAACCATAGGAGAATAGAGGAGTTATGACATAGAACTGAAGAAACTGTCTCGGGTAAACTAAGAGCCACAGACACAAGGATACGACATAATAAAGATATTGTGACATAACAATACACACACACACACATATAGTGTTTTGATCACCGAAAGAAACAATATACATAGTGTGTGAGTGAGATTAAGAGTGTTTTGCTTCATAGCAGGTGAGCCATCTACAATTACTTCATGCACAAGAGAAGTTTGGAACGAACGAAAGCAATCAGTCATGATCGTCAAAGAACACAAATGAAAGGTTTGGATGATTCCATCTAACTTGTGTGTAACCGATAATTAGATTTAACAAAAGTAGTTAGAGAAGAACAGAAAGGAACAAAAGAAAAATAAGACATTTCTGATAACATGTAGCAACAAAATGCAAAAACAGAACTCAACGAATTGGAGTGCAATGTACGACGAAGCTTCTTCAAGCTGGTAAGCAAAAGGCCCAATTCAGAGATGAAAAAGCAGGGAGAATTTGTTCTGCTTTACAGACAAAAACAACAAACACCTGAAAAAAGGAGGAAAGAAAAGGAATCCCAGAAAGGAACCGAATTATAAGGCGAGAGAGACTTTCCAAATCCAAACCCAAAACCCAATTCTCAAAATTTTTCCACTCCCCACTCCCCAAAACCTTCAAAAGGGGCAATTTATATCGTAATTCCAGCAGGGATTAGTTGAACAACAAATCAAAAGATGAAAGATGCCAAGACCAAAACCCAAGAAAAGAAACCCATTACTAGAGTTATTGATGATAACTACGTAGATTGTGCACCGATCACGAGGAGATCCATTCCCAAATTCACTGAACAATTCGCGCAATCTCTCTCTTGGTGGGAACACTTGTGTTTTCCTTGCGGTGTGGGAAAGAAGGAAAGAAAGAAGGAAGGAATTAATAATTATGGGGCATGCACTATTTTGTCACGAAACAGACGGCAAAAGGAAGGGAGGAAAACAAATAAATATAAAAAGATTTCGGATAATTTCCACAAACTAAAAAAGAAAACATGGAAAAGTATGTTGAAGAACAGTGAGAGAGAGAGAGAGATTGAGGCGAAGAAGCATGTGGTAGATGGAATCATAATTGATAAAGAATTGATTTTTATTTTATTTTATCAAGTGGATGTGGAAATTATGAGTTGGAAATGGAGAAAGCAAGAAGTAGATGAGGAGGAAGAGAGGAACATATAATAGTCAAGAGAGAAAGAGAGAGAGGTCGTGAATACAGCTGTAACCAAAATACGGTGGAGCAAACAAAGCAAAGAATCGCTATCCCACATACGCCTGACTTCATCCATACCTCAGTTATTTCTCTGTATTGTTTGTTAGTCTTGCTGGTGTTTTAGTTCTAATTAGTCTATGTTTTTAAGCCTTTGTTGTAGTGCTTGCATGCCATTCGGCTTGCTAACTAAGGAATTGTTGATAAAAAAGGAAAAAGATTCGTCAGTTTTTTACTGTCGAACAGATATAACCTATTGTTAGTTGATGATCATTAGAATTATAATAGATTGATAAACTTTTTTTACTTAAAGAATATTTAGGTGGTGAGTTATGTGAATTCTAAACATGTTTCAGTATAAAAACCAGAGAGTTTCAGTTGATAAACATTATTGAATGTTTAGTGTCAGTTGCTTTTTCATGACAGACAAAAAATATTTTTTAAAATATATAAAGAGTGACATAGTACGGATTTTTACATTTGAAAGCTGACATTGCCTCAATAAATAGTTTATGATTGAAGTATTCGTTACAAGATAGCTGAAGGACAAAAATGCTTCAAGGTATGGTCATGATTAAGCTTTTGTTTGGTTCACTATGGTATATTAGATTAATTTTAAAAAAATAAAAAAAAAATTAATAAATAATATTTTTTATTTGATTCAGAAAAAAAGGGGAGAGGAGTTAATTAAAAATTAATAAATATATATTTATCTCTTTATTTAAATTTATTTACTCTTTATTTATAATATTCATATTAAAATTATTATTTTTTAATTTATTAATCTTAAATTTTTTATCTCATTTATATATATAATAAAATTAAAAAAAAATTAAAAAATATCATAAAATTTTAACATTATTTCTTATTAATTTTATAATTATTATATATTTTAATATAATATATAAATAATTTATTATACTTATTAAATTTTATTATAATTATTATGCAATTAAAGAAAAAATTAGGTGTGAGAAAAATAAAAAAAATATTTAAAGGTGTAATTGGAATATTAAAAAAAAGTTTAATGATAATTTGGTTAAAAAGAAATAAAAAGTTTCTCTCCCCTCCAAAAATCCCTACTTTTAGAGGGGAGGTATAGGAGTGGAGGGGAGCACATAAGGACAAAAAATCTCCCCTTTCCTCCCCTCTATTTTTTCCAACCAAACACACTTTTCCTTCTTCCCCCCTCCACTTCAAAACCCCCAACTAAACAAAGCCTAAGGGTTTAATTAAAGGTAAAATAGAACTTAATATTTTGAACTTATTTATCAGATGTAGCTAATATCTTAATTTTATTTATAATACAATTTTACCCATAATTTTTTAATTTAGTACAATTTTACTCATAATATTTTTAATTTAATGTAATTCTTAATATTTAAGAAATAAAATATGAATAAAATTACATAAAATTTAAAAAAATATAGGTAAAATTATACTAAATTAAAAGATTATAGGTAAAATAATATTATAAATAAAATTAAAATAACAATTAAAAAATAATATTAAGATATTAAGTATTACTTTACTGTTTAATCAATAAAGAAAGTTTACCAATTTTTGGCTTACATTTTCTAAACAAACAAAAGTTTGTTAATTTACAATTTTTTAAATGCTTTACTTTCTGTGACTCTTTTTTATCTTTAAGTTGACCTCCTTTCAATTTGCAATAATTTTTTAATCTTAAATATAAAAATTATATTATTAAAAAATTATTTAAATAATTATTTATAATAGAAGTATGTTGTTTTCTATAAAATATTTTTTAATTATTATCCTTATAAATAAAAATTTCTTTTGATATATACAATTAAAAAGACTTATAATCAATTTCAATTATGTAAGAGGGAATCAACTAAAGTTTACAATAGAATGCCAAAGTATATATAAGTTTATATTGAAATTATTTATTTTAATTAATAAATAAATTATATGAGATTATATGCCAAAGTCAATTCCAAAATAATTCTTTAAAATTAGATCATCATTTTGTTTTTTTAAGGCTTCTTTTTAAAATTTTAGAATAACTTCATACATAGAATATACTGACAAATTTCATTTCGATCTTATAATTCGTGATATTTCATATAATAGTATTTTATATTTGTTTTGATAAATATTATTTTATATTTGATTAAATAATTATATAGAATATAGTTTATGACAAAATATAATCCAATCAGCTAGAGTCCCGCCAAATTGTCTAACAAGATTATCATGGTTCACACACACGCACACACATTCCCAAACTAATCAATATTGTCTTGTACGTCTCAATTCTCACACATTTTATTTAAATATATAGTTTATAAAAAAATTAATAAAATGAATAAATATATTCAGACTTATATATTAAAAATAATTTTTTAAAATTTTATACGGTATCCCAAATTAATAATTAGAGATTAATTATTTTTAAATATAAAAATTACTATAATAAATTTTATTTTTTTAATAAAGTCTTTTTTATATACACAATTTAATTTAAATTTAAAATATTTAAAAAATTCTGCCATCTCTCATAAAAAAAATATTTATTAATGAAAAAAGGGATATGAAAGACAAACTACCCATCAGGCCAATTGAAAAAAATGGAAAAGACAAAACATACACGAGCGCACGCATATTTGAATATTTGCTATGTTCTTTTTGGATAATTCTTTACTAATTTAATTGCCGACCTTGAAAACAAATAAAATCATTTTTTATAACTCAATGAGTATTTATAAAGTATTTATGGATTATCACCTATTAATAAAATATTTATATTAACAATAAAATATAAATTTATAATAATTCTTATAGTAACTAGATTAACTTTTATCCACGTAAATGAAATTATTTCAAATCACATACATGTCCGGGTATTATTATTAATTTAATCTTCTTCATTTTATTATTTTATATCAAATATATTTTAATAATTTTGTGTGAAATGGAGAAAAATTTAACAAAGGGGTTTCCTGAGGGCCTGAGGGGATGACATGCGGACATCAAATATGGGGCGAAATTCATATTCCTCCTTACCCAATAGTTTAGCTCCTTTCATCATATATAAAAAAAAATATTAATAGTAATAAAAATCAGGTTTGAAATACTTATACTTCCTTTCAATATTTAATTTAATATTTATATATATTTATTATTAAATTATTTAATTTTACTATATTAATACAATTAACTTCTATGTAGGGGTTGATAGTATAAATAGAGTAAAATTATTATATGATATAACAAGATTAATAAAATAAAATTAAAAGTTATAACTTTTTCCCTTAATAATAAAAATTTAGATAAAACTAAGATCACAACTCTAAGGAAAAAAAAAACATGTTTTACGCCTAACTTTAATGCAATTTTTAAAAAGGCGGATACATATTGTAAGAGTTAGAGTGAATATTTAAATTAAAAATATGTTAATTGGAAATTTAAATTTAGGACAAATTATAATTATTATTTTTGTTGATATACAGAACAAATTATAAAATTTATAAAATAAAAAAAAACTCTTTAATTTTCATAAAATTCGAAGTATAAAACATTTTTTTCTCTGCGGAGTACTGAGCAATTTTATCAAAAAAAAGAGAAAAAGAAAATTGGAAATCTTGTATAAAAAAAATTGTGAACGAAGCGAAGAGCAGATTGGGGAGTCACAGAGAGACCCAACAACCCCTCATATCTGCTGAGTGTTGAATTCGAATTTGCTCGCTTCGTTTTGTTTTCCTCTCTCGGCTCGGGTATGTTCCTTTATATATTATCTGTCGCGCATATATTTCTGTTTTCGCTAATAATTTGAACCATTTGCTCGATTATTGTTCAGCGTACGCTTTAATCTCTTCAAATTATTCTGTCTACCTTTATTGCAAATGTATCTAATCAATGGTGGAACTGTAGTTCTGATTGAAACAATACACTATCTGTATTTCTGGCAGGTTGTCTACCACATGAGCTAAAATCCTTCATGATAATTTATACTTTTTGGGTTTGATTTTGAGGTTCCCAGAGTTTTGAATCAAAACCCTGGAAGTGCATCATCAGGGTCTTCATTGGGATTTCTATACAATTTAGGACATAAAGGATACCTAATGAATCCCTTAATTGCTAATCTCCCACAGCAGCTTAATTTCTCTCGATCATTGTCAAGTCCAGGCTGCCTTTCCCTTCATGAAAAGCTTTCTCATCTTTCCCTTTCTCACTCTCCCATTGTTACACCCAAAAGGACAGTCATTCGTATGGGTGGGGGTCCTCGGACTTACCCAGGAGGTGTATCAAAATGGCAGTGGAAGAGAATGCAGGCTAAGAAAGGCAAACAGCTGCTAAAGGCCCGGCTATGCCGTGAGCGACAGATATACGAAATGCGCAAGAGGGCGGAGCTGAAGGCTGCTGTTTCTGAACTTGAGAGACCATGGGAGGTTGTTGAGAGAGCCCCAACCTTATTTTCAGTTAAAGCAGATGAACAATTGAAGGTGTTAGCTGATAGGTTTCAGAAACCCGGGGGGTTTGATATGTGGTCTGCGAGAGATGGACCACAATTGTTTGAAACCCCGGATGAGTTGCCTTCTGCGAGATTTTTTCCCAAAGGGGTTGTCCACAGCATTAGACCTTATAGGAGAATCAGTTCTGATGAGTTAGATAGTATTAAGGGAGTTTCAGAATCAGAAGCTGACAAGGATGTTTCAGGTAATGAGGTGACAAAGATAACTCATAGATCATCCATTAGAAAATTTAGAGGTAGGTCCTCTGGAGGAGGGAAGTCTGAGAGAGGGGACTTGTCGGATCAGGAAAACAGATCATATTCTGGGAATTCTTCTGCAATTAACTCAGTAGAGTCTTTGACTAATAGGGGGCGTAATGGAAAATTGAGGAAGAAGGGGCATGGAAGAAAGTTTGTGTCCAGGAACGTAGATGGTTCAAATGGATATCCAGGGAGAGTTGAATCTGGAAGGAAACAGAGAGGGCATAGTTCCTTTCCACGTCGTGGCAGTCGTGACTATAATAGGGGGACTTCACCCTATGCTTCACGAGAACGTGGAGATACAGAATCAGAAGTTTATGAAATGAGTTTGCAACGAGATGGGAGTTATGGATTTACAGAGTAGTGTATCTGACCCAAATTAGGGGGAATAAACTTCATTCTCAATCCGGACATTCTAAGTTAGAGATGAGTTTTTATCTCGCAAATGGGTTGTACATGGAGGATGTACCCTTTGTTAATGAAAATATATTGCTGTTTTTTAAAAATAATTTTTTAGTTTGGTTACTTTATTATATTTTCAATTACAGACTCACCGATAACAATACTATCTGGTCTGCTTAATTGTAAGTTAAATAATACAATCATTTTGATGAAAATTGTAAATATTAAGTTTGGCTGAACTTTAAGGCTTGGTTTAAGTATGTGACTAATTAAAGTCTTGACATATTTTACTTTGAAGTGAAATTGATTAGCATGTCATAAACAAAGGAGGATTCACTGTATGGAGGGTTGCTATTTAAGTGTTATGTTTCAGCCATACTGGAAGAATGTAGGTTATGCATCATTAAATTGTACAAAATAATTTTTTGTCCTGGATGGATGAAGAGGTTGGTGTGCTTTATAAATCCTGCAATTATTGTACCTACTTTTGCCTGCTAGTTGGCTGGGATTTGGTTTTCTCTCAATAAATTCTGCATAATGGGATCTTCTTGACAGAATAAGTTCAATTTCTTAAATTGAATCTGTGGAATTTCATAGTAGAACCAGCTGGGTTCTCATTAATATTGTTAGAAATAAGTAGTAGCTTCTTAGCATATCTGTTGTCATTAATGCTTCTTTCAAGAGGAAATATGCAATTTGGTTTCTGCAAAATTTACCTCCTTGAGAATGAGTTCTTAGATTTATTCTTCTGTACAGATTTGTCATTCAAAATTTGTAAGTTGCTAGTAGCTACACATGTATTGACATTGGCTGTTAAAAGTATGTTCACATTTGGGTCCCCTTGAGATATAAGCATGTAATGATCAACGTGAATAACGCTAGCTACTTTGGGAAGTTTTAAAGATAATTTGTTGACAGTCAGTTTAAATAGAATAAATTTAAGGAAAATTGTAAAAAAATCGCTGTTTAAAAATTTATTAGTGAGAATGATCTAATAAATTTTTATATACAGAAAGAACTAGTACTCTATAAATTTTATACATATAAAGTACTGATCCTCTAATTTATATCCTTATCATAAATAAAATTTTTGATAGGGGACTTTTCCTCAATTTTTTCATAAATTTATTATTTAAAAATTATAAATTTAAAACTTTAAATTTGCACATTCAAATTAAATCTGAACAGTTCAAATTACATAACAACAATGAGTACTGAAACTAGATCCAATCCAATCCCAGACCATACAAGACTATTCAAATCATGAGACATTATCATAGCAAACAACTCATTGTATTATTAATAAGAAGATAAATGGCATGCCCCATCTATAGGTGTTATGGCTTATTTTACAGAACTTATTAAGCAATGACTAGGTAAAGCCCAGGCCAGTACTCTTTAATTATTACATATATAGATTTCACTTCCAACCCTTGAACTTGCCACCATGCTTTCCAAATTTGCCATGCTTGAACTTGCCATGGCCATGGCCATGACCATAATAGCCACCATGAGTGTAGTAACCCCCAGTTCCATGACCCAAATGGTGGTGATGACCCCCATGGTATCCAGTGCCTCCATGTCCGTGATGATACCCTGTTTGTTTGTTTTTGCATACATAAGTCATGATCATTAATTTGATGAGAAATTATGTATGAGATGAGGATATATACGGCATACCTTGTCCTTGATGATATGGATAAGAACCAGAATAAGCATAGCTGGTTGGAGGATATCCAGAAGAAGGATAAGCAGAAGAAGGAGGATATGGGTATCCTTGCTGTGGATAGCCCCCTTGTGGAGGGTATCCTCCTCCTGGTGGTGGATATTGGTAACTCATCTTCTTCCTTTAACTTCTATGTATTATTCTGCCCAAAGAAATTTTTATTATTGTCAAATCTGCAACACAAGGAAAAAAACAAACAATATTCTTTACTTTTAATAAACCTCTTCCATGACAAAGGAACCGACAACTAGACCGATCATTAAACTAGTCAAAGTAGTATATTTAATGATCAATAGTTCAATCATGATTGAACTAGAGTTAATTTAAATAAATGAAATATTTGTGTACAAACCATATATAATTAAACAAAACAGTTATTAGCACAAATATGAGGGGTGCCATTTCCAACTTAACAAGAGAAAAAAATATACAAGCCCATTTAGTTAACCTGTATAAAACCCTTGATTAAACTGATTAAAAGATTAATTCACTAGTTTGACTAGTCAATATTAATTGAATTTTAATACGATGCTTAGAACAAGTTAATAGGCGAATTCAGTGAAAGATGGCAAGAGTCTATAACACTAGATAGCATTTTGTAATTAAATGTACGTTTCATGCGTGTTGCATGCAACAAAATGCATTCTTTCGTTAATTTTCCTGAGTTATGAATAATTGAGATGAACTCGTAATATCTCTTGTTAAACCCAACTCCGTAGAATATTCATAAATATGAGAATCTGTTATGGTCAGAACAATCATCTCAAAGACTACAAGCAGATTATATAGAAGCATGCACAATATTGTAAAATCAAATCAAATCAAATCAATATGATGTAGCAAAACAAACAAAAGTAATTAAGGAAATTAAGGACTAATAAATAACTTCTCAAACAACTAAAATTCAAGAAATTACTCAATTGGTTCTTCGAAACCGAGGCTCTGTGTTATCTGATTGTCTTCCAAGTTTGGAAGTCAGTGAACAAATTTATAAGCATTATCATATGCCCTTATTCTTTAAATATATATATATATATATATATATATATATATATAAAGATTCTTATTCTGATAATGTGAAACGACATGAGTTGCTTCAACGCGTCGGAATTTGTTTTTTTTTCTAGAGCTTTAATGTGCACCATACAATTTGGAATGTAAGATACCATATTACTTTATTATTGAATATTAAAAAATATTATCACGTTTTAGGCATATATTCTTGAAAATATAATACTTAAGGGTACGTATTTTATGAAATTGACAACTTAAAATTATTATTTTAACATCAGCAAAAGATATCCAATAAACAAGGAAACAAATTCATGAATATATATGGGGGGCCAAAATAACTTATGCAATCATCTGTACGAAAATATAAGATGATAAAGCCTAGTATTTCTATCTACCTATCACATGTGGTTAAATCATTAATTTTATATAAAAATTATGTATATATATAATTTTATCTATATTTTTTGAATGATTTTTCTTTCATATTTGTGTTACATTCTCTATTATAGATAATAACTTTAAATAGAGGTCGTATTAGGAAAAATTAATTAATATTATTTTGAGTAACTTATAATAAAAACCATTCATATCTTTTAAAATATGACTTATAATAAGAATAAAAAAAAGTACATCATGATCACACATTAAAGTAAAATTTGAAGCTTAAGTTCATATAACAACAATAAAAGTTATGGGGATTCTTGATAGCTTAAAGTTTTGTAGAGAATTTGTTAGTAAATATTAATCTAATTAATAAAAAATTGATTTATAATTTATATAATTATGAATTTAAATTTTATAATTAATATAAAAATTATATTAATAGATAATCTATTAATATTTTTTAGACTTTAAGATATATTTTAGTCTCCATGAGTCTCCAACTGAACCAAGAAAAACTTTGTGGAGGACTTGAACCTTTTATCTAGAGAATACTAATTGCAACCCCTTTTAGGGGTTGTATGGGATATGATAGGATCGAAATGACCTTGTCTCATATCCTAGCTTTAAAAAGTAATCAGATGAAAATTTTAATATGTCTCATCCCATCTTGGAGCTATTGTCTCGTCAGGGTTTTAGGACAGGATGTGAAAATCCCAATAAAATTATAAAACTTGATAGAAAGATATGGAGAAGAGGGAATATATAAAATAAATACAAAGGCATTTGTTAAACTTAAAGTCACTCTTTTCCTATTAAAATTTAAACATTAAGCAAGTAACCTCACCGAGGATATATATCTACATCTTTGAATTACCAAGTACTCCTCCAATACAATTGATATATATATATATATATATATATATAAAATTAATTTAATCAAATTAAAAAAATTAATAATATCATATTTTTAAAAAATTATAATTATCTTTCTTAACTTATTTTAGAGGTGATAGTGCAGGTTAATTTGATAAAACGGCTTTACCAACCTGCCATTTTTTTTTAATTTATGTTTCTTTTTTAAAATCTACTAAATTTAAAATAAATAAAAATTTAAAATAATAATAAAATAATAAAAAAAATATTATAAAATATATAAAATAAAAAAGTAGGCTAACTCGCTAAGCCGATAAGTTGGTTCGTCAACCCGCACTAAAACGATCTTATATTTTGTCAATCCAAACTATTATTTTTTATTATTGAGAGAGTATCAATATATGATATTTGAAAAAGAAATTGATAAATTTATAAAATATATCTTATATTTATAATTAAAGTGAACTATTTAATTAAATATTATATTAAGAACTAGAAAAATACTAATTAAGCACATCATTTTAGCAATAAGGGGACCATTTGTTTTTCAACTTCCATCTTTCAATAGTCTCACCAAGACATAAAAATATTATCTTATAAACATGAAATTCAATATATTACCTTAAATTACAAGTTGCAATACAATTACTTTACTATAACTAAGGGTATTCATGGGTAGAGTTGGGCCTACCTGGTGCCCTATCTAAAAAAAGTATGAGTTATATTTTACAGCCCGATGCCCGACCCTACCAGATAAAAGCCTTGATTATTTTGGGCTGGGTATGGGCGGACTGAGTGTAGGAGGATTAGGCATACCCAAGTTGTGATGTCATACTTATATTGTAGAAAATAATCTGCAATTATAAACTTATAAAATAATATCATATTCATATATCTTCAAGAGTTAAATAATATCTATAATACATTAAAATAAGGCAATAAAAAGATAATAATTAAAGTTTTAAAATTTATTGCATATAAAAAAAAGTTTTGAAGTCTAAATAATTTGTAATTGTAACTTTGTGTCAATTTCTCAAATGTTGATAAGGATAAAGCATTTAAAAGAAATAAAATAAATAATTATAATTTATAATATAATTATATTATGATTAGTAAAGTTAAAGAAAAATTAATATAGTTATAAATATTAAAATACGTAACTTATCTATTTAACTACTCATATTTCTAAAACGACCATTTAGTCACCAGTAGCTATCATATTCTCTCTTCTAAATATAGGCAGAAAAGTAAAAAAACTAAAAGAAAGAGTGCTTATGGATTAGGTAGGGAAGGATAACCCCCTACCCAGTGCATAGCTTAAAAAAAGCATGTGTTATATTTTACAACTCGATACCGAATCCTACCTTATATTTATCAGGTTGGGTAAGGTTTTTTTTTTTTTTGCAGGCTCAAGTAGGCATACTAAATCATGGACTTTATAAATACCTCTAACTATAACAACACTAAAACTGAAAAAATAAAATAAAATGAATTTTATATGTAAAATAAAACACTAAAATATAAATATGTAAATATTTGCCTATTGACCGAGGGGGTGACATGGCAAGCCTGTACTCGTTGGGTCAAACGAGAGGCTGTGAAGTGATTTCTTGGACTGAACCTTGCCCGCAAAGCGCAAAGCACAAACCGCGCCTCGCAACCTTGTGTCTCTTCAACTCCTAGTTGGCAATTTTGGACCTCGCATTCAAAATTATCTTCTGAGCTTTAATGCCTTCGAGTTTGAGACACTTCCCTCCTCATGCTTTGCTCGCTTCACCAAAATGGGTGGCTCCATCTTCGTCTCTCCTTTGAGATCTTATTACACAACCCCATTATCCCAAGCCTCACCTTCTTCCTCCAGCTATCGCCCTGCCGTTATTCTTCCTGTTAGTCCTCTCTCTGTCTCTTCCTATCTCTCACAAGCACTGGGACTTTTTGCTTTAATTATTCTTTTTTGGGTAATGGGGCTCTGATTAGAGTTCGAAATCGATCTTTATTTTTTTTTGGGTAATTGGGCTCTGGTTAGAGTTGGAAATCGATCTTTCAACACATTTCTGCTACTTTTTAACTTAAATGCATTTCTGTAAAGTTTGGCGTTTTGGGGTTGTCACTTTGTGTTGATGATATTCTCTCCATTGATTCTCAGGGTTTAGGGAACAATTCGGGTGACTACCAGAAGTTGGTTCAGACATTGAATGACAAGTATGGCGTGCCCTCGGTGGTGGCTAAGGTATCGAGGATTGATTGGCTAAGGAATGCTGCTGGTTTGGTCGACCCCAATTACTGGCGTGGCACTCTTAAACCTAGGCCTGTGCTGGATTGGTAAGGTTCATTTATTTCTTTCAATTTCTTACTGCAAGCTAATAAAGAAGCACGCAACTTATATAATGAATTTCATACAGAGATTTTAGTTTCCCAGTATCAGTGATTCATAAATGCAAGCCATTTGCTTAAGATTAGGAATCCTTTTCGGGTCTTAGTTAATTACGTGGGTGCGAAACTGTTCTTTGGTCTATGTAGGTATTTGAAGAGGATTCATGATGCTGTTCAGGAGGCAAAGGAGTTGGCAGAAGGTTGATATACAGCCTGGCCTTTTGCATTTGGCCTTGACTCTGTTTTCCCATATAGTTATTTCTGTTGAATGAATGACGTATAGAATCATAGCCTTATTAACTAAATTTTGTTTTGGCTTGGACTTTTTAATTATTGATTTATTTCTTCATCACTAAATTTTTCTGTCAACATAAGTCCGAGTGACCATGAAATGTAGAGCAATTATTCATTCTCTTCCTCCCCTGCCATTTTTCTTCATCACTGAACATTTGAACCCTCATCATGTCTTCTTTGTGCATCATCAATTTACAAATACTAATCCCTGAAAATAATCTTGTTTTAGGTGAGACTTTATCCTTGATTGGACACTCAGCAGGAGGATGGCTTGCACGTGTCTACTTGGAAGAATTTGGGATGTCTCATATTTCCTTGTTATTGACTCTTGGAACCCCTCACCTGTAATTTTCTTGCTTATGGATATTAAATGTTCTTGGTTTGGAGTTGGTCAATGGTTAATACTTACTGCATGGATTCTTGACAGAATGCATTACTAGTTTCAATTAAAGTGAAGTGGTCTTTTTGTTCTAGAAAGCATATAAAATTTCATCATTTTATTTTAGCCTTTAAAGCAAATTTCTCATTCAATATTGTTTTCAATGTAATCCCATTAATAGATAATTAACAGATATGGAGATGTGACTTAATGTGAAGCTAATGTGATTTTAAGTGCTCACTTGGTATTGAATTACAAAGCGCACCAAGCACCATTTCAAATTATTGGCTTTTGCCAAATGTCAAGTGAAAACTTAACTGCAACATCAACTTCACATTAGGCCACGTGAACCATCTTTGTTTACTATATGCTAATGAGCTTATTGTGAGGATGAGAAACAAGATACTGGTTGGAGGACTGATATAAGATGTTAAAACTGTGAGAGATCAAAGGAGACAGTTCTCTAACTTACTCTGGTTCATGATAATAAAATTCTGATAAAGTTTTCTTAAACATTCTTCTCAGCCCGCCTCCAAAGGGCACACCTGGGGTTATTGATCAGACAAGGGGTCTCCTGAATTATGTTGAACAAAACTGCTCAAAAGCTGTCTACACCCCTCAAATGAAGTATGTTTGTGTTGCTGGAAGGTAAACTCATTCTTCATGCTTTGCTGAATGAGTTATTTATTTGTTAGATTAGTGTGAAATTATTTTCTCTGCTTAGTCCCTCAAGTGCTAAATGCTTTAACAGCTATTGATGTGTCAGATGTTTTCATTGAATTCCATGTTTGCCTAAAAAGATGTTCTACTTTGTGATCCTTGAGACAGATGTGCCTTAATGGATTTTCAAATATATAAGGATTCTGAAGTATCTGACTGTGGTGGAAGTTGTTGAGACCTAAAAGAAGAATATCACCTTGATTCATTGTGTTTGACACCTCATGTTGATCTAAAATCTTAAAGCATCTATTTTGGTAACAACCCTAGGAGTTTATGGGATGAAGACTGCTAAAAGTATTCGTAAAGAGTTCAATATCTTTGTTATCTTCAGTGTAACTTCAACAGTCTAAGCCAGAGTGATTGATAATATGGATTTTAATTGAGTTGAACTATATGCAGATATATTGAAGGGGCTCAGTTTTTTGGCCAGTCAAATGCTGAAATTGAGTCTTTGGTTCCCATAAACGGTTCTCCGCCAGTTCCTGAAGCTGCTGTTATGAGTGCTTCAAGCAATTCTCCGCCTATTCCTACGACTTTTCGAACTCGCTTTGTTGGACAAGGATACAAGCAGGTGATAGAATCATTTTAAAGCAAAATCTCATCTTGATTCTCCAATGATGATCCGAATAATGTCACGGATCCTTCACCGTCATGTTCTTGCTGGTCAATCATCGGTGACTGAGGCCATGTGATTTTGTCAGGTTTGTGGGCAGGCAGATGTGTGGGGTGATGGTGTGGTGCCAGAAGTATCAGCACATCTTGAGGGAGCACTCAACATTAGCTTGGAAGGAGTTTATCACTCACCTGTTGGTTCAGATGATGAGTTGAGACCTTGGTATGGTTCCCCTCCTATTCTAGACCAATGGGTGGAACACCTTCTCAATTAAAATTCAAGGGATCAACCAGCATCTTGTTTATACGCCTTATATATCTTGAGAGTTTGTTGTTGATATAACACAACGACGTATCGTATAGTTTATGTAGTTTATGAGTATAAAGCTTATTGTTGTTGTACTTCATATTTTGAGATGTAGACTTCAATGAGTGTAAAGCCATGGACCCAGAATCAGAGCCTCTCTCACCAAGCTAGTAGAAAAGATAGAGTGGGCTTTGAATTTTGTAGTGTCATTTGTTTCATTGTTGTTACCAACTATCTGATTAGATGTTATTTATTTGTTAGAATTTATTAGATCTTCTATCTCTCATATAAATATCGTATATATAGATTTTTGAGCAATTGATGGACAGACTAATTATTATTATTCAATAATAGGCCATATTTTTTTTGGGTCGTAAACAAAAATGTTTTCCCTTGCAAACAGAGATGAATAAATAAAGTTTGCATGAAATTATAATTTTAAAAATACTTTTAAGCCAAATTATAGTTTGTGTTAAAAATTAAATAAACTATCATCAAATATTAAGAATAATTTTTAGATTACACTATAGTTGTAAGGGTCCAACATCATAGTTTGAGATAACATAAACTTGTGGGACTAAACTTTTTAGAGGAAAAAAGGTTTTTAAGATATGTGATAACTATTTTATCCTATATTTTTTTATATCATTTTATCAAATGTCTTTTTTTAATAATTTATCTATAAAAAATTATTTTAGAAAAAGCTATTGAAATATTTATTTTTTTCATTATTTTTTTCAAAATCTATTTTTTATAATCACTTTTATCACTTATTCCATTGACTCCTTTTGATAACAAGAATGAAGAAAATATATTCCTTATTGATAATAAAAAAGAGCAATAAGTTCATTTAACAACTCTCTGTATCGACGGCTTCTCAAAAATTGGTAAGTTGGCAGATCTTTTTTGACCAAGACTTTGGAAGACCGGATGAGTACAGTCAACAGCGTCTCCTGATTGATCGATTGTGAGTGAGAGAGAGAGAGAAGAATAAGCAAGTTTCCTTTTTTTTGTTTCATTTTACTAGTTCTCCGTTTACTCTTCTTCCAGTGCAAGTTAAAAAAATGAGCTTGGAAATCGAGGTGGGTTCTGGTTTTGTGAGGACGCATATATTTGCTTCACGTATCATCAAACATGCATGGAGCAATATGATTATTAATATTATTATCCATAATATTTCTGACATTTTATAATCTTGGATTATCAAAATGTTTATATCCTAATAATATTTTACTTTATTGATATTCAGTATTTTTGAAACAAAACATTCAGGTCATAGGTATGAGGTGTTCTTGAGTTTTAGAGGAGAAGATACTCGGGTAACTTTTACTTCATATCTCTATATGGCTCTATATAATGCTGTCATTATCGTTTTCAAAGATGATGTTGAGCTTCCTAGAGGAAATTATATCAAGACGGAACTATTGCAAGCAATTGGAAGTTCAAAAATCGCAATCATTATCTTCTCTAGTGAATACGCTGCATCTAAATGGTGTTTGGAGGAATTGTCAATAATAACAGAGCTTCATAAATCAAATGGTCAGGTGGTTCTACCTATATTTTACGACGTGGATCCATCAGAAATTCGTAACCAAGCTTCCAGTTTTTGACAAGCATTTAAAGATCTTATACAAAGAATTTCAACCCTAGAAAATGAAGTTTCCAATTGGAGGACAGCTCTTGATGAGGCTGGGGGCATTGCAGGCTTTGTTCTACTTGGTTCTAGGTAATGTTCTACTCTCTATTTGCTTTTGATTGAGACACCTTATGTGCTTTTATATGTATGTATATGTATTGTTTTGAATACTTGGAATATCACTCATGGCATTATTTGGAGCATGACTCACTTTTGCTTGTTCCTTGCCGGGCACAGTTTTAAAAGTTGCATATTGTAAAATTCTCAAGTCTAATATGGTATATGTATTGTTCTGCTCTCGATTTACCAGTAATTGGAATTTCATCCCTGAAACTTCTTTTCCTTGATTATTTTATCAAACCTACAATTAAATATTAATATGCATAAATTAATAATATTTAGTGCAATAAAAATAATATTATTAAATATATGAAATTTAGGACCAAAAACAGTGAGATTTAGTACCAGAAACAATGAGATTTTTCTTATTTATATTGTTATTTCAAATGAATAATACTTGTACTTTATTAATATTCAGAAGAGATATTTATACATACAATAGAGAATTCTAGATAAACCTAGATAAAATAGAAAATCTTAAATACTAATAAAATAATATTATATTTTATCCTATATACTAATTATAGGATATTTACATATTTTTTATTATCTCTAATATCTCTACACTCCCCCTTAAGTCGGAGCATAGATGTCAATCATGCCCAATTTGTTATAAAGATATTCAACTTGAATCCCATTAAGAGTTTTGGTGAGGAGATCGCCCAGTTGATCACTAGATTTGACATATGCAGTAGAGATAAAGTTTTCCTTAAACTTATCGCGAATAAAATGACAATCAATTTAAATACGTTTCGTGCGTTCATGAAATATTGAATTAGAAACTATATGTAGGGCCGCTTTATTATCACACCACAGATTCGCTAGTAACGAGATTTTAAGGCCAACTTCCTTTAGTAAATGATATATCCTGACTATCTCACATACTGATTGTGCCATGGCTCTATATTCTGTTTTTGCATTCGATCTTGACACCACATTTTGTTTCTTGCTTCTCCAAGATATTAAATTTCCTCCTACAAAAACACAGTATCCTATAGTTAATCTTCTTGTGACTTTTGATCCACCATGATCAGCATCACAAAAACACTTAATACTATATGACCATGATTTTTGTATAATATCCCATGACCTGGAGACCCCTTCAAGTAATGTAACACATGTTCTAAACTTTTTCACTGTCTGACAGTTGGCGAGACCATAAATTGGCTAAGAATACTCACTGGGTAAGTGATATCAGGACGTGTTACCGTAAGATAATTCAATTTGCCAATCAATCTTCTGTACCTCTCTGGGTTCTCAAACGACCTGCTTTTAGTGTCTTCAACAGAATTTTCAGATGGTATACTACCATCAGCATCAAGTAGTAGATTGTAAACTATTGGAAAGCTAGTTGAGGTAGCTCCTAGTTTTCCAGTTTCTTTTAGTAAATCAAGGACATATTTTCTCTAAGTCAATAGGATACCCTTCTTACTCCTCATGACTTCAATCCCCAAGAAGTACTTTAATGAACCTAGATCCTTCGTTTGAAAATGAGAGTTAAGGAATGACTTGAGTGATGAGATCCCCGGGGCATTACTCCCTATAATCACAATATCATCAACATACACAACTAGTAGAATCATGCTCGTATTTATTCTCTGATAGAACAAAGAATGATCACACTTACTCTGGCATAAGCCAAAATCCTTTACAACAGTACTAAATCTGTCAAACCATGCCTGAGGACTTTGCTTCAAGCCATATAAAGATCTCTTAAGATGACACACTTTACCACTTCCCTAAACAACAAAACCGGGTGGTTGCTCCATGTACACTTCTTCAAGAAGATCACCATGTAAGAAGGCATTTTTGATATCTAGTTGAGAGAGGTTCCAACCATAAGTAGCAGCTAAAGAGATAAAGAGACAAACAGATGAGAGTTTGGCTATAGGGGAAATGGTCTCAGAATAGGCAATACCATACTTCTGAGCATAGCCTTTAGAAACAAGGTGAGCTTTAAGACGTTCAAGAGTGCCATTAGCTTTTGTTTTAAGAGTCAACACCCATCTACATCCAATAGCTTTCTTTCCTGCTAGTAAATCCACTAAGGTCCATGCACCAACACGATTAAGGGCCGCCATCTCCTCTTCTATAGTAGTACACCGACCCGAGTAGGACAAGGCTTCAGGAATGGACTGAGGTACTGAGATAGTGTCTAAAGAGGCAATGAAGGCACGAGAAGCAGAGGAGAGGCAGTTGTATGAAACAAAAGAAGAAATAGGATAGGTACAAGTACGATTACCTTTGCGGAGGGCAATGGGCAAATCAAGGAAGGGATTTGGATTTGGACAAGAGGTATCTCAGATTTAGGGACCGGGTCAAGTTCATGGTGAGTAATGCTTTCTGTAGGATCTGATGATGAAATAGATAATGCTGGGGCCAAATTTGGCAAAAGAGTAGTAATGTTTTCCTTTAAACGTTTGGTATAAACCAGAGACAAAGGTGGTTGATCAAGTGCATGCACATGAGTTGAGGCCGGTGATAGTGAGTGAGTAACAGAATATACCAGGAGAGTATCCTCCTCTGCAGGTGTAGAAGGAGGAGCTGAAATATTAGAAGTAAAATATACAACAGATTCCTGAAAAGTGACATCCGTAGAAACTAGATAACGATTAAGAGTATAAGAGAAACATCGATAACCCTTCTGAACACGATAGTAGCCAACGAAAACACACTTGAGGGACTTAGGGTCTAATTTAGAGACAGTCGGGCGCACATCTCAAACAAAGCACACACATCCAAAAATCTTAGAATTAATGGGAAATAAAGGTTTGGAGGAAAAGAGAGTGGTGTATAAAATGTGACCATCAAGAATAGAGGAGGGCATGCGATTAATAAGAAAACAAGCAGTAGATACTGCGTCTACCCAAAAAGGTTTTGGAACATGCATTTGAAATAAAAGACCAAGAGCTACTTCTAATAAGTGGTTATTTTTTTCTTTTGGCAACACCATTCTGAGCTAGTGTATCCACACAAGAAGATTGATGTAGAATTCCATTTTGAAGCATAAATGAGTGAAATGATTCAGGAAAATATTCTTTAGCATTATTACTATGTAAAGTATGGATAGACGAATTGAATTGATTTTTAATTTTGACAGGAAAAGCACAAAAATGAGAGAATGACTGAAAACGATTTTTCATCAAATATAACTATCACGACCCAAAATTTGGACAGTGACCAGCACAGAATATGAATAATTTCACATTCTGAAAGTCTAATACTTTAAATAAAATATTCAAACTTTCCATAACATTTTTCAAAATAAACAGAATTTTTTCTAAGGACTATGTGGAGCATTTACCTTCTTTTTAAAATAATACAAGCACTTTCTAAATGATACTTATATCAAAAGTAGTTTTTGTCAAAAACGATACTTTGGATTTACAACAAGGCTCTTTATTGTTTAGCAAAAGGATTAGGTTACCTACACTATCTAAAGCCAAATAATCTACTCGTAAATAACGTCCCAAAAATATGATTTAAAATAATACGAAAATAAACAATTTATAATCATGTTGAAAATATATTTCATAATATTTCGTAATCTGATGCAAACATTTCCATAAACATTTGTATTTCAGGGAAAACAACAATTTGAAATAACCACTTCAAATAAATCGTTTAAAAACAATTCTTTCAAAACCATAATCTTTCTGTAGGACTTTAACAGAACAAAAACAGATGTAGACACACAGTCCACGAGGGTAACTAACCAATCTGGTGGCTCGATGCCACTAACTGTAGCGAGAATGAATCCCACGAAATAATTCTAGTGGCTCAATGCCACTATCACGAGAATGAATCCCACGAAATAATTCTAGTGGCTCAAGGCCACTAACTGTCGAGCTCGAGTAACCAAGGTGCACCAAGGATTAATAGTACTGCTATTAGCAACCAACATTCTGTATTCCATCCTTTCTAAAGTATTTCCATCATGTATGGGATTCATTTCACATGTAATAATCTCAACCATTTCAATGACATAACCATTGGTAAAAACCACTTTGAATTTCAAAAACCCCAGCATGTACATTTAAAATCAAATTATTGTAAAGACATGAAATTTGCATAGGAATAGATTTGATGAATAACATCAGTTCAATGCAACTTTTGCTAAACTCTTTTGAAAAACTTATTCATTCATTTTCATACATAATCATAATTCTTTTGTAAACCAATCGAAAGAAAATCATTTTTAACGATTTAAACCATACTTTCGTAAACTTTGCTTTTCGTAATTCATATGTCAAATTCAACATTTAAAATGACAATGTATTTGAAAATGTAAATTTTAGGGAACGTTATTCACTCACTTGCCGCGCTCCTAACTCGTTACTCTTTTTGACCAATCACTTTCAATAATACGCACTTTTAAATTTCCTGGTATCCTAAAAAATTATATTAACATACTATTCATCATTGTGATAGAAATAAATCACCTTTAACCTAATGTTCCATTTTATTTCATGCTTTCAATCATTCACAAAGACTCAATACACATACTCCTAAGCCATCAACTAACCGACATTGATTCAGTCAAATATACATACAATCATACGCTACAGGCTTCCAACCACCTCAGATAATGAGCATTACCCAAGGTCATAGTTACCTTTTGGAAAGAGATATTTTATAACATTTCTTCAATCAAACTTTCCCAAGTTTTCTAGAAATAAAACGCTCCATCAATGATTACTATTCAACACTTTAGTACCGAAACTAATTCTTTGTAAAACCCTTGAAATATGACAAACCACAACCTCTTATTATGAAAGTTTTCAAACCTTGCAACCACATTAATTCGACTAATCTATACCCAATTATGTATAATTTCCCTTATCCATTTTTCTATCACACTGAATGAACATATAAAAACAAATAAATTCATCATACTTCTCAAACTCCATATTCCACAAAGAAATGTAATTCACCTATTCTATACCAAGTACTTCAGATTGATTACCATCACTGCAAGTTATTTACATACCCATTAACTTCTGTTAACATCCCAATTCATTTATACACACATAACAGAAATTCCCATCTTCCTTTACTCTTAACCTTCGAACTCCACGTGACCTTGAAGACTTTAATTGGCCTTGACCATGAATTCACTCCTCCAACCCTTAATTTATATTAAAATTCCTTTAACACATTAAAATTTAAGCTTAAACAACACCCATTAATCATTACTTTAATGATTTACAACTCCTAACACAATTTAATCATTCAAGCACAGGTTCCTCAATCAACTCTTTAACTATTACCATTCAAAATAACGTTTTACCAAAGATTCGAAATATTCATTATACATAATAGCTACCTCTTGTACCAAATTAAACAACACCTTTGTCCCAAAATCTTAATTTACAAAACTCCAACTTTAATAAGATTCCTCTTAAGTCAGCCATTATACACACCTATATGCCTCCATCAACATAGCCAGCTATGCATATATATATGTTCACATACAACAGTACCATATATGTATGCCAAGACAAAGGCATTCATTTTTCTTCCTCCCATTACATTGCCCACACACGCACAGAGCATATATATTCAGCGCACACACGCACAGAGCATATATGTATATATCCGCAGATCATCAACACAGCAACAAAATTTTCAATACTCAGCGAATGAATCCCAAAATAGAACAAGAACATAATACATTTAAGCTTCCCTACTAATTAAACCTCCTTCCTTACTCCTAACGTAAGCAAGCACAGAAACCCCAACATATTATAACTGTAACAGGCGAAGGTGGAGGCAAAACAGAGGGACTCAGCAAGGCTAAAGATAATCTTTTACAACCATCACAGCTCGCCAAACATATACACATATTTGTCAAAAGGAAGAGTAATAGGCTAAACCAATAACCAACCTTCTGAACGGACAATTTAACCTATGATACATAATCTAACACCAACAAAAGAGGGCAGGGTCCAAAACTTACCTCCTACAATTTTAATCTCAACAGAAACATCACCACCCTTGCGCCAAATGTTCCTTCACTTTTCTTCCTTCTTAAACTCGGTACACAGAGGAAACAGAGAACCAATTATCCTGTCGCTACGAACACTGAACCAAACAAAAGGGAAGAGGAGTCTTTCATACATACCATCAACCAAAAAGAACAGCACAGAGGCAAGGATGGGTCTCAGCGAACTGCTACCACAAGAGTAACCAAGTCACTCCTTTATTGCCATCCTCCCACTACTCCTCAACTAAGACAGAAATTTCAAAAAAGCATGGTAACACAGGTGGCAACAATAGGGACGGTGGAATTTAATGGAAACAACAAAGCAACTCGATAGACCTTCAAGATATAGACTCGCTATAGTACCTCAAACTTGGTAGCGGTGGTGGTAACTCCACGGCAATGGCGATAGCGACTTAGGCATAGAGAACAACGCAACTACTCACCAACAACCCACTTACTCAAAACTTCTTCACCTAATTCCTCTGCTCTCTCTCTGCCTCACCCGTCGACTTACTCTTAATTATATTTATTAGACAATGGCTTTGCGATTGAAGGGATAGCTCCAATGGGACAACTCAGGCGAAGAAATGGATAGAAGCGACGACTGGCCACACGCCTTCGATTGCGTGAAGCTTCCCTCTCTTTGCGCTTCTGCTGTGCCTTCTGTGTCACCATGAAGAACAGAGAAAATGAAAAGAATGGCGTACAATTTTGCAGAAAAGAGGAGAGGGTCATTCTTGAAATTTCATGTGTTAAAAAATAAAACTTCACTTGCTGCAGTGACAGGGTCTCGAACACGATCACTGAAGATCTTAACCACTCAACTAACATGTTAATATTGAAATTTTCTGCACCAAGTATATACATATACCTTTGCTAAATTAATTTTTATCTATTAAAATTTCAGAGCCATAATAATAACCAAGTGGTATGGGAAAAATGATCAACAAATGTAACAAAGTACTTAAAACTAGCTTTGTCCCTAAACATCAGAGTGTACCAACTCAAAAGGATGTGAATCCCGTTTATTGACTCGAGATACTAAAGGAAGACGAAGATATTTAGCAAACTGACATGATTCACAATCTAAGGACGATAAATGTTGAAACTGAGGATAAACCTTTTTTAGAGATGATACAGATAATGACCTAAATGACAATGTACTTCAAAAGGAGGACACCATCGGTACAAGACACCGCATAAGACCCCTGTTCATCAAGGAAGTAATAATGGCCGCTAGATTCATAACCCCTACTAATAATCTTCTTCCTCAAAAGATCCTGTATCAAGTAATGGTTAGAAAAAAGTGAGACCAAAAAATTTAATTGATGAGTAAATTTACTAGGGGATAAAAGGTTAAACATAAGGTTAGGCACATTTAGCACATATTTTAAATGAATAGAAGAGGTAGGGTCAATAGTGCCAGAACCAATAACATGGGATTGGGAATCGTCCGCAATGGTGATATCTGAAAGGTTGGCAAAAGAATTATAAGTGGAGAAGAGATAGCGGTTACCTGTAATGTGATCAATAGCACCAGAGTCTATGATCCATTTGGAGGAAGAAGAGACAAGAGCATTAGTCTTATTATCTATTACAATACCAGCACTTATAGGGGGATTGGCAAACTTTAACTGAGTATATTCGACAGTGAAAATAGTAACCGTGTCATTGGCCGTGGTGGCTACATGTGCAGAGTTTTGTTGATTTTGTTTATTTTAAAGTTTACAGCACGTACATTTTGTATGACCCGATTCCTTACAGTAGTAACAGATCACGTCCTTTGACCCCTGGTTAGGGCCCCCCGGAGTAGAACTACGACGATTAGGTAGCCCACGATTATCTGTCTGATTGCAACTGAGCAACACACTAGTAGACTCAGTAAGGGCCTGTAAAGAGGTTTGTTCTATTCTCAGTACATGAGAAAAAGCTTCTTTAAGAGAGGGGAGCTGAACTCCAGATAAAATTTGAGAAGCCACAAATCGAGGTGGAAGTGCAGTAAGAAAACTCATGGTAGCCATATGCTCTCAGTGGGACACATTAACCTTCCTTTTATCAAAAATAGGCATGAGAGCATTTAGTTCTTCATACATTCCTTTAAAGTCCATAAAGAAGGCTGTAAGGGGATGGTTATCTGGCATCTCTGCACGATAGAAAGATCTGCAAATCTCATATATCTGAGAGATATTATTCTTGCCTGAGTATAAGAGTGCCAAGTAGTCTATTAGTTTTTTAACAAATTCACAATGAGTAATATAAGGCATGATCTCACTGTCAATAGAGTTACAAATTTGTAAAAGGAGTCGTGCATCATCCCTTAACCATAACTTGAGAGAGGTATCTTTCTCGTCTGGGGGATCATCGGTCAAGTGATCTGCTTTCTTAATACTTCAAAAATAAATATGAATAGATTTACTCCAATCAAGATAATTTCTCCAAGTTAATTCGTATTAATTAATCTTAGTAACTACTAGAATCATCTCAAAAAATGCGTTAGTTTTTAGTGTAACCATCAAAGATAAAATCAAAAGCAAACGATGTTGTAGGCACAACCAAATTGTCACACTAGGGACAAAGAACACGTGACGTCATGCACAAGCCTATAAATAGAAGCATAAACTAAAAGGCCCACGGCCAAATAAAAGGAACAGGGTCCACGACCAAGCAGAAACAAGGCCTCAAATACTGTGTATGACGAGTCTGGATGGCGATTTTAAATCGCAAAGCAGAGTGGCGACAATGCCTATGCACCAAGGGACGAAAGGTGTGGATTGCTCTGATACCATATTATTTCAAATGAATAAACTTGTACTTTATTGATAGTCAGAAGGGATATTTATACATACAATAGAGAATTCTAGATAAACCTAATAAAATAGAAAATCCTAGATACTAATAAAATAATATTATATCTTATCCTATATACTAATTATATGATATTTACATATCTCATAATATCTCTACACATATATTCAATATTTTTTACATTATATGGAAATAGCCACAATATTTATTGGATGTATGTTACAGCAATTACATATTTCTCCCTATACTTCTCCGTGATTCTCCAAAACATATAAATAAGTATGATATTGATCATATAAATTAATGTGCTGGCAGACACAGTGAACTGAATGTTTGTTTTGCAGTTAAATAATGAGTGTTGTATATTGCTGCCACTAGCTAGCAAGGTCGTGTCACATTGATCTATTTTAGTTTATTCATAATATCTCCTTTTCTCCAAAACACATGTAGTTTTCAATATATTGACTTTCTTTATTTGTAAACATACGTGTTTACATATCCAATGCTCATTTCCTATTATGCTTATATGAATCCTAGGGATGAGAGTACACAAGTGACAACTGTTGTTCAGAAAGTGTGTGATATATTGGACAAGAAAGACTTGTTTGTGGTTGAGCACCCAGTAGGAGTGGATAATCATGTGAAGGAAGTGATCTCGATGCTCCAAAACCATCAATCTGAAGATGTTATCATGGTAGGGATATGGGGAATGGGGGGTGTAGGTAAAACAACTATTGCCAAAGCCATTTATAATGAAATTGGTCGCACTTTTGAGAGTAGAAGTTACCTTGCAAATATTAGAGAAGTTTGGGATCAAGAAAAGGACCAAGTGACCTTACAAAACTAACTTCTTTCTGAAATATGTAAGACAACACAAATAAAGATAATGTAAGGAATTGGAAGACACACAGCAGGAATTAACTTAAAATTTTTTCCATTCCCTGCCAAGATCTACCGTATGTGTTTAAGTCAAGTGGAAAGAAGTATTACCCTCAATATTCAGTCGCGACTTTCTCAACTTCTGGTTGCGACGTCTACAGCTTCTCTCCACGGCTCGTGATCTCTTTTCGATCGCAAGAAGTCGACGACTCAGGTCGGCTTCCTCTACTGGTATCTACACGGACAGCGTTCCAACCACAAACGACATGCTAACGCTTCCTGTCCCTCCAGGGCTTACTCAAGAATTCGTCCTCTCCGTCTCTATTTCGGCAATTTCTTATCTGTAAACCTTTTTGCGGATTCTCGTTCACTCTTTTTTTCTGTCCCAACCGTAGCTTCTAAATATCAGATATATCGGATGCTATGCGTTTTACCACAGACTTGGATTTTTGGAATTAATCTTATATTAATTCTAAAATTAATATAATATCATATATTGTATAATTGGATAAGAAACTAATTAAATAAATAGTGTTTGTATTAAATCTGTCCAACAGATTTAATTCACCAATTTATTTAATTTAAAATAAAGATAAGACGGAATTACATTTGATTTATTCTCATAAATCAAATTCAAGATATCATATCAATTTGAATTTCAAATTCAAACGTGATAGAGATTTAATTTTATCCTTATAAATTAAATCTTATAAATATCTGTTATATGAGATATCATATCAATTTGAATTTCAAATTCAAACGTGATAGAGATTTAATTTTATCCTTATAAATTAAATCTTGTAAATATCTCTAATATGAGATATCATATCAATTTGAATTTCAAATTCAAACGTGATAGAGATTTATTTTATTCTTATAAATTAAATCTTGTAAATATCTCTTATATAATATATATATATATACGAATATAAATATAAATAATTATATACATCCACCCTGGATCATTCATTGAATCTGGACATCATAGCTCGTGTTGGGCTATTTTGTGTGCGACCCTGTAGGCCCATATGAAGTTGGCAGTGGGCCATTTACTATACTAACTCACAAGTCACAAGCGGTCTCTAGCAAGACATCATGACTACCCAAATCATGTGAGGATCGATGAACGATGTAACTTTTTATATAACCATATCATGTCCCTTTTGTCACACGATATTTTGGTCATGGATGAGGCATGGAGAATGTCATCCTCCTATTCCTGACCGTTATTTTCTCAATTCCTGAGTAGTCTGACTATAGAAATGGAACTACCTTTCCATTACAGTATAGCCATACATTTCTCAGACTCACTCATCGAGGGGCCCAGTAATATCTCTCTACGAATGTGAGGGACAAATTCCATCTTGACTATTCACATTTTCCGCACGGAAAACCACTAAGTCCGAACATAGTCTTTATGATCACTCGGTCAAAAGTGACTTTTGACTAGGTCAAAGCTGAGTGTTTGTCATGTAGGAATCCATGCTGATCTCAGGTCAAAAGGCATAGTGACATGGTTTGTATATGATAGAAGCTTATGACTTAACCCATGCAGCTCTCTCATAGCGGGTCGATCCAACACCTTGTACTCTTACATGTGCCTATGACTTTGATTTATATCTCTATACATCTTCAAAGTCATACTGGTCTTATTTCATCCCTGCTCCTGCATAGATGACCGACCAGGGATATTTAGGATAAGATCATGAGTTATCCAATGATGGTCATCACAGTAAACATGCAAATAATATGATAACATAATTAATAAATTCATAAATCAACAATGTTCATAAGACAATGATTGGCCCCTAGGGCACAATTTCCAACAAATAAATAGCATTTATTTAGGAATAATCATATTAAGTGGTAGACTTCTCCATAAGAAGGCATTGGTTGTACTTGATGATGTGGATGAGTCAGCCCAACTCAATGCTTTAGTTGGAAGTCATAACTAGTTTAAACGAGGAAGTATAATAATCATCACAACTAGAAATCAACGTTTACTCCATGAAATGGATTGTCGTGTTTATATGATGAAGAATTTGGATGCAAGGGAATCTATTGAGAAGAATTTGGATGCAAGGGAATCTATTGAGCTTTTTAGTTAGTATGCATTTAAACAAGAGAGTCTTAAAGAAGATTTCACTGAACTTTCCAGAGATCTAGTTGCATGGGGGACTTCCATTAGCTCTTGAGGTCCTTGGCTCCTATTTATTTGGTGGAGAAGCAGAGGATGGGAGAGTGCGTTGGAGAAACTTAAAAAAATTCCCAATAACAAGATACAAAAGAAACTAAAAATAAGCTTTGATAGTTTATATGATTTGGAGAAAGAAATATTCCTTGATATATCTTGCTACTTTATTGGGATGGACAGAATTGAAGTAACACAGATATTAAATGGCTGTGGATTTTTTGCTGACATTGGAATAAAAACGCTTGTGGAGCGAAGACTTGTAACCATTGATGAGAAGAACAAACTTGGCGTACATGATTTACTACGGGACATGGGAAGAGAAATAATTCGGAAACAATCTCAAAAGGAGCTTGGGAAGAGAAGTAGGTTATGGTTTCATGAGGATGCAGTTGCTGTATTATTAAAAGACATGGTAGAAACTTTTACATCCAATATTTACTGTTTCCTGTTAACATATTGCAAGAAGCACAAATGAGAATCAATAAATTGGTCATATAAACCATTTGGTTTCACCTCTTATTGCATGCATTTTAAACTCATGTTGTGGTCAAATTCTATATAAGCTTGATCATGACATCTATTGTTCTATTTTGCATTTCGGCAAACAAATAACACAAGTGCACACACTTCGATTTCAATATGCTTTTATTTTTGCAGGGAACAAAGGCTATTGAAGGACTATCTTTGAAGTTGTCACAAAGTGAAAAAATGCATTTTCAGACAGAAGCATTTAAAAAGATGAAGAGACTCAGATTACTTCATCTTGACAATGTACAACTTAGAGGAGACTACGTATACATCAGCAGAGATCTCAGATGGCTTTGCTGGCATGGTTTTCCCTTAAAATACATTCCTAGCAACTTTTATCAACAAGAATTAGTAGCTATTGACTTCAAATATAGCAGCCTTACACAAGTGTGGAGGGAAGGGAACCCCTGTTATGCAAATTAATACTTAGTTTGTTGGCTTTTTGAGCCATAACTACAAAAAAAAAAATGAAAAAAACCCAGCCAAACTGCTATATGACAGAAGGCTTAGTTTATATAAAAAAAAGTACCAAAATACCCAATTTGTAACATTATGGTAAATAGTCTCTATTTAAGATTAACTTCACAGCTTCTTAATGAATCTTCCCTTGCTATTATTGACGAATAAAGCTGCTAGATTGTCTTCAATTCACAATCGCTTTATGTTTCTTGCTATAGATCTAGACATTACACCATCATATTGAATTATATGTTACCTTTTTCAGATCAAGAGTTTATGATAGTCCACTTTTCCCTTCAACTACTAATTTTCAATTGATTGAAAACAATGTTTTCACTCAAGACTACCAAACTCCTCAATCTTAGCCACTCTCTTGATTTGGTGCAAACTCCTGATTTTTCAAAACTACCAAATATTGAAAAGTTGATTCTTAAAGATTGTCCAAGTTTGTCCATGATACATCATTCAATTGGATTTCTTCATAAACTACTACTCCTGGATTTAGAGGATTGTGTTGGCCTTCATAGTTTCCCAAGAAGCGTTTATAGATTAAAATGCTTAAAGATTCTCATTCTTTCTGGTTGTAAGAATATTAAAAAGCTAGAGGATGACATTGAGCAAATGGAATCTTTGACGACTCTAGTTGCTCCTACAATACAACAAGCGCCCTTTTCTTTGGTGAGATTAAAAACCATTTTATTTCTATCTATTTGTGGTCATGAAGGATTATCACATCATGTGATTCCTTCTCTCTACTGGTCATGGATGTCCCCAACAAACAACCCACTGCCTCTTATTCCCTCACATGCGGGGATGCCATCATCAATTTTGAGGGATATGCTAAACAGAATTCAATAAGCCCGAGTAGTGTACCAAAGCAACAAGGTCTTTTGTTGGAAGACGGATTGGAGATTCCTGATTCCTTGTGTACCACAAATTGTATGGACATCTCCAGCCTTGAAAATTGCATGGAACATCTTCTAATTCAAATTGGAAAGAATAATGCCCAAGTCTTTCACACACTTTGAGTGTGTTTCACAGGTTCTCTCTCTCTAATTGGATTCTTTGTTTTTTTGTAAAAGATTTCTTCTCGCATATTATATAGTTAAATTAGAGGTTGTGTTTATGTTATTGTGAAGGGATTGAATCATTCAAAGTATAGTGATGATTGTGTTCTTCCTGGTGACAACTACCCCTATTGGCTTACATTCAAGGGTGAAGGATCTTCTGTAAAATTTGAAGTGCCTCAAATTAATGATCGTAATCATTTAAAGGGGATGACTATTTGTTTTGTATATATCCACTCAGTTGATTTGGGTAACAAGGCATGTGAACCTTGTATAATTAGCTTAATGATCATAAATTATACAAGGACAACCACTTTGGTCTACACGAAAGATAAACTAACTTCCATGGAAGAAGTAGAGAGGAAAGAAATAATATCAAATCTAGAAACTAATGACCAAGTGGAGGTGAAAGCTGTTTTTGGGAGTGGATTCACTGTAAAGAAAACAGCAGTCTACTTGATATATAATGAGTCGTTTGATGAACAGATAGAGCCTTCAACATCTGAAGTTACAAATTTAACTGGCGCCAAACATAAGTGTGAGGAGGAGGAGGAGGAGGTGGCAAATCAATCTATCAGGCCTAGAAAGGCAATGAAGATTTGAAATTTGGAAACTTTCTTCAGGTTTTCTTTGGTTTTTTTGTCAGCATATTTCATTACAAAATTAAAACCGATCTATTAGCATGGTTGTACATAATGATTATATTCTCCCATTTGTGGCTCTCCTTTTACAGATAATTTGGCGTGATATCACTTTGTCTTCTTCCTTTCTCTTCCTGCTGGAAAAGAATGAAAATAGAATTGTATAAAAAATATAAAAATAACCAAATACAGTAAGAAATGTTAGAGTAAATTGAGAGGTAAATGGCTTAGAATTATGATATCTTTCTGCCATTACAAAGAATAATGACTCTACAATAAGGGAAAACCTTGTGAAATAGTGGCCAAAAGTAGTGGGCCATATTGGCTACGATAGTGTAAATGGAGCAAGCACATTGTTTTGAGATAGTTGAAGCAAAAACAAGAGACATTTCTGGAATTGCTCGTCGTCCTGCTGAGGGGTCGTCATCTGGTAGCTATTGTGGTAGTAAGGTAACATTACGTACACATTCATCAGTTGCTAATAAATGCTTGGCATTGTGTCATTATTTCCCATCTCTCTTTCCATCATTTTATTTTTATTTACTTGGGTGCGGAATCTAATAATTCATGATTGGTTGGTTTCAACTTATAAACTTATAGCATTTGATGGCATTTAATTTTTGGATGAAGATGAGAATTTTACAGATCTTGTATTTTCTTTTTGGTCTCCTTTCAGCTTATAACCTTTGTTTAGAATTGAGCACTGAGCTCTCCTTGTTGGCTTTGAATATGCACTTCAAACAAGATGTTTATACATTTTGTTCTGAGCACTACACTATGGTTATCACATTAGTTATTGAGGTTGTCGCATTTAGAATGTAACATTATTGCCAATTATTTATGCCATGATTGAACTTTGACCACAAGGTTCCGTTATTATCTGTGGAAGCCATATTCACCACCTTCATATCTTTGTATTTGTTCAAGCTAGCTGTTGTCCATGTAACCTATTGTATTCAGAGAATTGAAAGTGAGTACTCCTGTCCTAATTATAAGAGTTAGATGAAAAATTTAATTTGATCCTAATTATAAGACCACAATCCATTTTATCTCCCAAAATTATAATTTTTTTTCCAAAACATCCCTATATGATTATATATATTAAGTGTGTTTCTATTAAGAATAATTTAAAATATAAGTATTTTAGAAAAATTAATACACAATTATTACAAATGACTAATTTAACTAATTTCCTTAATCTATATAAATTAGTTAAATATATCTTATATTAAGGATTAAAGTAGTATCTTTTTGACACTTTTATTATAAACTATTCATGCTCTTTGATAGATGTTTTCCTGGTCATCATAAAACCTTTCGATTTTTCAGCCAGTTCCTGAAACTGCTGTTATGAGTTCTTCAAGCAATTCTCCACCTATTCCTACGAATTTTCGAACTCGCTTTGTTGGATGAGGATACAAGCAGGAGATTGAATCATTTTAAAGCAAAATTTCATATTGATTCTCCAATGATGATCCCAATATGAATTGGCTTCCTCGAAGTTGCTTCTTTTCCCTTTAGTCACTTTAACGCTTGAATGTTTGATTTGTTTCAAGCCCATAGAACATTTTCTCCTCCGAATATTGTATAGTATCATTTACTCCTTGAATAGTTGAGTAGTGTCATTAATTCACTACTTCTTGAAGGATGAAATTAGAACCAATTCCAAGTTTTGAGTATTGAAGATATCTTCTTTGGAGGAGTCAATTGACATTGAGGTTCTCTTTGGAGGACCAAAATTGAGTTTTATTCATATTGTGGTTATAAGTATTTAAATTTCTATCCTCCAATCCAACTGATAAATCAGTTAGGAAAAATTACAATGAAGGATCCATAACTTGTGTTAGTGATAGTTGCAGACTTTAAAACTTAAAATTCCTCTAAGGATCATAGAAATAAGTTACCACTGATTCTCATAAAATTACCAATAGTATTACATAAAGTTACAACATGACTTCTTTCAAAATTACAAGAATGTTTTGTTTTCAAATTTTGTTCCCATCTTTGGAAGGAAACACCCTGAAAAATATTTGGTTGATCAAGTTGTAACTTTAAAAGTACCAGTTGTAATCCATTTTTACCATCTTTAACAGGAACTTATATTTTTTGAGACTTTAACTGACATTAACATAAGTTATGGATCCTTCACTGTCATGTTCTTCATGATCAAATTATGGGAACACCTTCTCAATTAAATTGAAGAGTTTGTTGTTGATAGTGCAGTTTATAAGTTAGAAAAGCTTTATTTATTAGGATAATGGTTATTGTTGTTGTATTTGGTATTATGAGATGTAGACTACAATGAGTGTAATCAAGTGTAAAGTCATGAGTCCAGAATTAGAGTCTTTCTTACCATGTCAGTAGAAAAGAAAGTTGGTTTTCTATTTCCTAGTGCCATTTGATTAACTGTTATAAAGGATCTGATTAGATATTTCCTTTGATCCTTAATATATAATATATTTAATTAATTTAATTAGATAAAGAATATTAATTAAGTTGGTTACCATAAATTTTATGTCAAAAAATATGCCAACATTTTGTGGGGAAGACGTGGAGGAGATAGGCAAGAGGAAGTGGGAGGAGAAATCTAAAATCAATGGAGTATGGAGTATTAGTTCTTTTTTTTTAAAATTACAAAAGTTTGAGGGGGCATTAAATACTTTTTTTTTAATACAGTCTATATTTAATAAGGATAGTAAAAAAATAAATATAAAATTAAATTTTATTTTTATTAACTATATTAAACTCAATCATCACATTAATTTATATTATGTCTCTCGGTAAAGTTATTAAACATAGGCAAAAATGTGTAATACTCCCTAAAAAATATTTTTATAGTTCTATTTATAGAGTAGAAAAATGATATTTTAAAATATTTTATATAAACATATAATTTTATTATTTATTATTATATTAACTTTATTTTTATGAAGTATAGTGTATATAAAATATAGATCAAATTAAAAAGTTATTGAGTTTTAATATAAATTGAGGAAATTTTTAGAATTTTCTCCCCTATTTTCGCCACATTTTTCTCTTCGTCACTTTTGACAAAGCCTTACTTTTTGAGTATGGCATATAAAATATCTTCCCACCGAAAGTGAAAGTGAAAAGATTGTAGTAAGTCAGCCAGAAGAAACGACTTACGTATGTGAAGAAGAAACGGGGAGCCTTCTCTTGTTATGTAAGCCATTGACTTGACTCCGTTAACAGAATCATTAACAAACTATAATTAAAGTTTTAACTATAATTAAAGTTGTTGTCATAAAAAAAAAAACTAAAATTCAAGTTACATAAAGCATTTGAAATAATACTCCTCTCATTTTTATTATAAGATACCAATTGTTTGTTATCCTTATAATAAAGCATCAAAACTATCACTAATTATTTTTTCTATTTTATTTTTATTATTAATTCATATTTAATATTTTATAAACACAACTCCTCTAACTCGGTTTTTAAGAGGAATAAAGTTAATTTTTTTTATTAATTTAAGATAAATTTAATAATTTAACTTTTATCCTTTAATAGTATATGAAAAGTAAGTAAAAATATCCTTTGCCATGATAACTAGAGTGGGAGTAATAATAAAAATTAATTATTAGTATTAGGAAAGTCCAAACAACTTCTGTCCCCCCAGCCACCTAGTCACCCACCCTCATCCTTCTCTTTCCTTCTCTCTTTAATCAATCAAAAAAATACCTATATATATATATATATATATATATATATTAAAATTGAACACAATATTATAGATTTTTTAAAGGCATGAATAATTAAAATAGGAGGAAAAATAGTGATATCGTTAAATATAATTCAATATAGTTACTTTTTGTAAAAAAAACTGTTTAAATACCCTTAACTCAAAAAATTAAAAATTATAAAGATATAAAAATACCCATAAATTTTTACACAATGTATACCAAACATTATATATTTTTTAAAGGAGTAAAAGTATATATAAATATGTAAATAAAATATTTTTTTTTAATTTTAGAAAAATAATTTTTTTTATTAAATTTTACTGCTAAATATTTTATATGACTCAACAGAACAGAAAAATCTCCTGCGTAGTTTGATTTATATCGTAGTTGTTTGATGATGTAATTGTTTTAGTTTGATTTTACTTTTTGTTCCTTATAGTTTCTCTTCAATTTCCAATAGATCCCTACTTTTTGATATCATGTGGCCCCTCTTCTTCTGAGATCTGATATGACAAAAGAAAGCGTGTCCATCCCACACACGTGACAATATTCCCTCTTAATATTTTGTTAATTTATTTCGTCTCTTTTTGCATCGTAAAAAGCATGGAATTAGATTGAACGTGTTTGTAGATATGAAAGATATAAAACAAAAACAGTCTATTGAATAATTAGTCTATCCATCAATTGCTCACAAATCAACAGATACGACATTTTATAATATAGAAAATCTTAAAAAATTATAATAAATAAATAATACTCCTTCAATTCTTAATAGGATCTAAAAAGTTAATCTTAATATTAAATATAAAATATATTTATTATATTTATCAATTTTATTCTTAAATTATTCTTATTGATATTCTATTAAGAATAATTAAATAAAAAAGAGAGAGGGAAGTTAAAGAAGATGATTATGATATTTTAAAAATTAGTTAACTAACTTAGCTAATTTTCTTAATTTAATCAAATTTAATTAAATAAGTTTCATATTAATTAGCCGTTGAGTATTTTTTAGGGAACGTGGGCAAATGAATTATCTTTTGGTTATGGAATATATTAACAATTTTTCTGGTCATTCACAGTAAATATTAACCTGTACAGAACCTTTCATGTGTTTGTGTAATTTTAAGTGCAGGCAATAAATATGAAGTGTTGTAGAGTTATAGTAGAGGCGAAGACACTCAAGAATCTTTCGCTTCCTGTCTCTATTCATCTCTAAGGAAAGCTAGAATTTCTGTTCTCAAAGATGAGATCTCAATTGAACTGTTGCCAAGAGTTATTGAAGGTTCTGAAATTTCAATCATCATCTTCTCTAAACACTACCCTTGTTCCAAAAGGTGCCTTGAGGAACTCATACAAATCATGGAGTTTCGCATAGCATATGATCATACAAGTCCTCATTCTCTTGATATCATCATGCATTCTGCTTAATTTGTACTGATGCTAAATTAATCAATGCTCCCTTTTCTGCTATTCTTTCATTACAATTCACAGCAATGAAAATGAGATATTCAGAGTATTTTAGATCATGAGTTCGTCATGTATTGGAAAGGAAAAGCCCGTTTGACACATATGGCCTAGTTGGAGTGAGTTCTCAAGTGCAAGAAGTGATTACAATGCTTCAAAAGAATGAACCAAAATATGTTATCTCCATAGGGAAATGGGGAATGGAGGATATTGGCAAAACAACTCTTTCCAGATTCATTTTTGAGCACATTCGTTACGATCGAGAGTACATGTTTTCCTCCAAATTTCAAGGAAGAATGGGTGAAGAAAGACCTTGTTTCAGAAGATAATAATATTGAAGCAAGAGGCCTCAAGTGGAAGGAAAGACATTGTCATAAGAAGGTACTTGTTGTGTTTGATGATTTGAATGGCTTGGAACAACTAGAAATTTTATGTGGGAGTTGTAAAAGATTTGGTGAAGGGAGTATAAGAATAATCATCAAAACTAGAGATTTATGTCTACTTAAGGGTTTTCAAGTGGAAGATATTACTTGTGAGAAATTATGATTCTCTTCAACTTTTCAGTAGAAAAGCATTTAAACAAGCAAGTCCTGAAGGAGAATTATTATTAATGGAACTTAGCAGAAAAAAGTTGCTTATACTGAGGGATTGCCACTAGCTCTTCAAGTCCTTGGCTGTTTCTTGTATGGGAAGACACTGAAAGAATGGGAGTCGGCATTGATGAGACTAAGCACAGTTCTCAATATTGAAATATACAACGCACTAAAACTTAGATTTGACTATTTAGATTATATGGAGAAACAAGTATTTCGAAGTATAGTTTTTTATATTGGGGAGGACATGAATGATATGGTCCAAAAGTTTAATAGCCGTGGACAATGTAATGCTAGCATTGAGATAAGAACCGTGGTGATGGATCGAAGCCTTGTAACCATTGATAATAACTACAAACTTAGAATACATAATCTGTTGCAGCTCATGGGAAGACAAATACTACATGACAGTTCACAAAACGGCTTCTGAATCGAGTTAGGTTATAGTTTTTTGAGGATGCATTATGTTCTTAACATATTATCAAACATGCATGTAGCAATAATAATTAATATTATTATCCATAATATTTTATAATCTTATATTATAAGCATGCTCATATCATAATAATATTTTAATTATATTAATTTATTAAGAAATTTAATTTATTGATATATTTTATATTTTCAAAATATAACATTCAAGTCATAAAGTATGAGGTGTTCTTTAATTTTAGAGGCGAAAACACTGGGTAACTTTTATTTCGTATCTTTATATATGACTTTATGCAATGTTAGCATTGTTGTTCTCAAAGAAAATGTTGAGCCATGAGAGGAAATTATATCAAAACGGAACTAATGGAAGCAACTGAAAGTTAAAAAATCGCAACCATCATCTTCTTTAGGGACTATGCTAGATCTAAATAGTGCTTGAAGGAATTGTCAATAATCATGGAGCTTCATAAATCAAATCATCAGGTGGTTCTACCTGTGTTTTACAACGTGGATCCATCAGAAATTAGTAATCAAACTCGTAATTTTGGAGAAGCATTTAAAGATCTTATACAAAGAATTTCACCATCAGAACCTCAAGTTTCCAAGTGGAGGAGAGCCCTTGTTGAGGCTGGTGGCATTGCAGGGTTCGTTGTACTTGGTTACAGGTAATTTTTTTACTCTTTATTTGCTTTTCATTGAGACATCTGATGTGTGTTTATTATATGTATGTATATCATTCGGAATACTTGAATATCACTTGCCACAACATTTGGAACACAACTCACTTTTGCTTGTTCCCTACTAGGCACAGTTTTGAAAGTAAGTAATCCTCAAGTCTAATATAGCATATGTATTATTAACAAACCAAAGCAGGAGTAGTACACAGACCAATAGAAGAAAAATAAAAGAACATTCACCATCTTATACAATACAACCTAGCACACAGCAACAAACACTCGTACTAGAACTAAGGCAAGACATCAGTTAACAATACACAAAACAATATATGCGTTATCAGTAATTATGCTCCTTTTCACTTCTGAATTTTTTATGTTGCAACTAATTAACCATTTGTGTGTGAATGAACTTCTTATTGCAAAATGAAGCCTTTTTGTTTTTATCAAAATTATACGTGGTTCCATGCATGCATTGCATGAAGCCTAAAATAAGCCAATCCCCATTCCAAAGCAAAATGGCTTTCATTCAGTTTTATATAGATGTGTGTGTATATAATGATAAGATGAAGGCCTTAGTCAAGAAGAAAGAGAAAAATATTTGAAGAATACTTGAAGAACAAGAAATGATTTTGTTGTTTTTGATTTATTTACTGTAATCTTTTTAATAAATGCGATCTTTTCAGATTTTTTATATCAAAGTCAACATTATTGAGATTTGCTTTAATTATTTAAGGATAAGTCTATGGCTCTATAAAGTATAAGCATGCCCCAAAACCTCTTATTTGCATTGTTGCCAAACTCCCAAATTGATTCATTGAGTTACCTTATTGCATTTTTAGCTTATAAAATTGTGTCAACAAATCTAAAACTCGTGCTAGCTGTAAATTCACTAGTTGACTAGTCAAATTTACTATTTTTCCATTTCTAATTTATCAAATAATGTAAAATCACTCTTAATGAGGACATTATTAATCTAACATTTGATAATATTTGTTGAATTTATAATTATTATTTTTTTATTTGATTATATTCAGTAATTTCATATATGAACTTCTCAAAAAAATTTATATTGAGTATGATAAACTATCAATGTTGATGGATTTAATTTCAATGATTTTGATATGAAATATATTTAAACTCAATTTTTATCATTCTTTGTATTTTAATTTTTTAGTTATTTATTGATAAATGTAAACTCTTACCATCTGATTAAGTTCACGTACATGTTACAAGGTTTCTTAAACTAGTTTGACAACTTGCATGTTTGTATGCTTTATTATTCAATGAAAAATCAAAAGTTTAAATTGCCTTCTCTAATATTTCTCCCTACTTCTCCAGTTCCCTCCCCCCTTTTTCTTCTCTCTCCCCCTTCGTCAATCTAAATCATATAAATAAGTATGATGTTAATTCACGTAAATTAATATGCTCACATTGAACTGAATGTTTGTTTTGCAGAAAAAGGCATCTTAGCTTGAGATTTGATGCTTTGCCGAGGCGGAGCTACCCGCTTTGGCTTTGAAATTTCAAAGTATTATGGCCATGAGTTTTATTTGGATAAATCAATGCAATTAAGGAATATATATTATCGTCCGCAGAGAATTATCAATAGGTGTGAGGTAGCCTAGTGGTCACTGAGGACGGGAGCTAACCAGTGAGCTGTGTTCGAGTCCTGAGGGTTGCAAAATGGGGTTCTTTTTTTTTCACGCGGATTTTAATCCTTCTCTCCCTTTTTCTTTTCCTCTGGCCGCTGTACCTTCATTTTGCTTCTGCAAATTTTGCAGAAGCAGCAGGGGAAAGGGAGGCGACTGGTGAACGGCGAGGGAGGTAGCTTCACGCCATCGGTGCCGTGTGAGCAGGCGCTGCTGTGTCGTCGCCGCTGGAGTTGACCCATCCCTTGAGGTTCCCACTTTTTGCTGCTTTAAATTGCTGGGAGCCGAGGAAGCAGGGGAAGGTCGCGGGAGGCATAGTGGGTGTGTGGCAATCGACGCTGGAGGTTCTGACAGCTTCATTGTCATCTTTCGGTGCAGATTATGCGTCAATTGTCGGAAACACCAAGGTACTGTAGCAAGTCTGTTTGTGCAATCTCCCTCTTCCCATTGCCGTCGCCACTCAGGGCATCTCTGTAGTCAGCCGTGGGTGCCGCGTCTCCTCTATTTTCACTGAGGAAATTTCAAATCTCTGGGGTCCTTCTCGGTTGCCGTTGTTGGGTGTCGCGGCTGCAGGTAAGATGCCTTGATGATTTTCTGTCCTATTTCTATGGTTTGTCTTTGTGCTGTAAAGGCTGTTGTGGTGTGCTTGAATGTTGAAGTACATTCGGGTATAGATATTCTTGTAGGATGTGATTGTTGCTGTTGTGTTTGGGGTTGCCGACTCCCCTACTTTGAAACTTTATCCATAATATTGATTGCCACTGCACTCTTCTTGATTGATTAATGTCTAGAAATGATAAGGATTAATCTACGGGAATGATTGTCGAGTGGTGATGGGCTGGTTATAAGGGAATGCAGGGATATGTATACACTGAGGTCACTGTGGCTCTCTGTGCATGTGGGTGTTCCTTGTGCAGTATTGTTGCAAGATAATCTTGGCTAGGGAATATCGTGAGCAAATCTGCACAAGTGTATATGCATTTTGGTGAGCTAATCAGATGGCTAAGAGGTCATGGATTTGGTTGGGTTGGAACTTTGGGAATATAATGGTCAAACATAGGAACCTGGGATCTAACCAAATATCTTAAGTCTTGATTTGGGCACGTTCTGTCTTAAATTTCCCAGTGGGTGGTAGTGGTCATGACAAGTAAAAAAAAAAACTGAGTGAATGAAAGAAGAACGTTTGTGAAAAGAAGCTAGTATTAAACTTAGCATATTGGAACCAAGTTTAAAGTGCCAAGTTGGAAAAATTCTTGCTTTGAGAAATCATATCTGTTAAGGGTGAATGGTGGTTTAGGGGTATGTCTTAGTCTCTGTTTGGCATATCATTGGGTTATAAGCTTGTCAGGATTTCAAGTAACTAAATTGATGTTAGGTAATGCTTGTTATCTGGGATAGATGAGAACATGTACTGTATGGTTGTATGTATACTCGATTGAAACAATGTCGGTTGCTTGGTGGGTTAGGAGTTATATATTAAATCTTTGTGAATGATTATTAGCGGGAAATGAAATGGAATCTTAGGATAAAGATGAATTGATTCTGTTGAGACTTTATTTAGTGCGTTAATGTATTGTTTCGGGATGCCAGGAAATTGAAAGGTGAAAGTAATCGAAAGAGTTGGGCCAAAAGGAGTAATGTTTTAGGAGCATGGAAGGTAAGTGAATAACGATCCCTAAAAATTTATATACAATGTTGTTTATTGAAAATGTTGAATTTAAAATATGATTTACGAAAAGCAAGGTTTACAAAAGTATAGTTTAAATTGTTAGAAATGATTTTCTTTCGATTGATTTACAAAAGAATTATGATTATGTATGAAAATGGATGAATAAGTTTTTTAAAAGAGTTTGGCAGAAGTTGCATTGAATTGATGTTATTCATGAAATAAATTCTTTTGCGAATTTCATATATTTTCATAGTAATGTGATTTCAAATGTACATGTTGAGGTTTTTAGAAATTCAAAGTGGTTTTTACCCATGGTTATGGCATTGAAATGATTGAGATTATTTCATGTGAAATAAACCCCACGCATGATGAAAACGTCTTATGACAGAATACAGAACGCTGGTTGCTAACAGCAGTACTGTTAGTCCTTGGTGCACCTTGGTTATCCGAGCTCGATGGATATTTCGTGGGTTTCGTACCTGCGTCTGTTATTCGTAGGTTTCGTACCTACGTCTGTTATTCGTGGGTTTTGTACCTGCGTCTGTTACTCGTAGGTTTCATACCTACGTCTGTTTTTGTGGCTTGGGCCGCGTCTGATGGTTAGTTACCCTCGTGGACTGTGTGTCCATGTCTGTTTTTGTTCTGTTGAAGTCCTACAGAAAGATCATGATTTTGAAAGGATTGTTTTAAATGATTGGTTTGAAATCGTTATTTCATATTGATTTGAAATGGTTCTTTCAGATTGTTGTTTCTCCTGAAATATAAATGTTTATGGAAAGGTTTGTATCAGATTACGAAATATTATGAAATACATTTTTAACATGATTATGCATTGTTTATTTCCACATTCTTTTAATCATGTTTTTGGGATGTTATTCACGAGTAGATTATTTTGGCTTCAGATAGTGCAGGTGACCGTAATCCTCCCGCTGAGCAGTAAAGAGCCTTGTTGTCGATCCGAAGGGCCATTTGATAAACACTACTTTTGATGTAATTACTTTTCTTAAGAACTTGTAATATTTTGGTAAAGGGTAAAGCTCCACCTAGACCTTAGAAAAGATTCTATTTATTGTGAAAAATGTTATGGAAAACTCGAATGTTTTATTTAAGACGTTAGGCTTTCGGAGTGTGAAACCAGTCATATTCTGTGCCGGTCACGGTCCAAATTTCAGGACGTGACACAAAGCGTACATTGTCATGGAATGGGAAGTTTCTGACAATGACAATGATCATTAATATATTTGCTGATCACTAATATACTTCCCATTAGTACATTAATGATCAAAAGCAAAGCAAAGTAAAGCAATAAAATGTTCTATTTAGAAGAGTTGACTATAGAAGTGGGTAAACATATGCAAGTATTATATAATTTCGTTGAAAAAAATATCACAATCACTGTGGCAGCTTATCAGTTCAAATTATATAATATAACACTGCAATTATATTTAATTTAATTTAAACATATATGATCAACTCTTCTAAATAGGACATTCTATTGCTTTGCTTTTATATTTTTATATTAATATAAGCTAATCATTAATGTACTAATGGGAAGTATATTAGTGATCAGCAAGGATATTAATGGTCATTGCCATTGTCATTGTCAGAAACTTCCCGTTCTATGACAATGTACGCTTTGAATTGAAATTCCAAAGCCAAAGCGGCTAGCTCCCCCTCGGCAAGGCATCAAATCTCAAGCTAAGTTGCCTCCTTCTTCATTATATTGCAAGTTATAAATTTCTTGGAGTTCCCATCTCTCATCGTTCAATACCTTTCTTTTTTATTCCCAGGTTCAGAGCAAAAAATCTGAAGAAGATGCCTGCTCCTGCATCACGTACTACCCTCCTCAGAGACTTCAGGTTCAGGTTCTGGGTTGTTGCTGCAATCATGCGTGATGTTGAGTTTACATCAATCGCAGATCGCTTAAGGTAAATGTATATATATCTTAATCTTTTACATTCTTGTCCAAGTGAATTTTGTTAGTATGCTATGAATTCAATTACCATCTCCTTCTACTTGTGCTAAGAACCCACCTTGACTGTCAATTATCCAGGCCAATTCCTTGACATGAATGTTGGCCATTTAATCAGAGAGTTAACTTCCATCGTGGAGTGGAGTTTCCCGAGTTCTTCACCATTGCTGTAAAACTCTGTAAGGAGATGGATTCTTACCGCAAGCAAAAGCATTTATGGAGGCATAGGCGACATAATTAGTGGATCTATTTCTTGCATATTATAGATATCATTCCTGATTCCCCCAAATGTGGCGCTGATATGTATGTTCATCACCTGCGTAATATGTCTTATTTCTTGAAGAATAATCGGGCAGAGATTCCAGAAAACGACGGTAATTGATTCAGCAAGTGCCTAAGGTTCATGACATGCACAACTTTACGTTATTGTGTTATGGTGGATATGAGGGTAATATTGATATGTGGGGGTGTGAGCCATGTGAGTAGGGGTATTAGTGGTATTTTGTATTTGACAGTTAAGAGTAGGGAAGGTAAATCTGTTGGTGTGTTTCTTCTCTTTGTAGAGCTTCTCTTTACCTTTGTTACTACTGTGTTTGGTTTATATAATGTCTACATGGTGCTTCTCTGTTTTTGTGATTGAAACTAGAGGTTTAGGTTATGGTGTTTAATGGAACTTTTCAATTTGTGGAATGGTACCAAAAACTCAATTTTCTCGTAAAAACCTAATTGTAATAAAAAAAATTATTATTAGGTCCCAAATAAAAAATTATTTATAAATAAATTCCATAAATTTAAGAAAATATTGTGAAATACTTTGGAGCTTAAGTGTAATTATTTACATATGCAACCCATCAAAATGCCCTTAGTCTCTTATCCCTTAGCCATATCCATTTTGAAAGCTTCTTGATTGACGCTTAAAAAATATGAGTTGTTCTCTTATCTTTAGAGTATTTGGATTAATTTTTAGGAATATGTTGTAGAGAACAAAAATTGATTAATGAAATAGATTATTAAGATTTATTTTCCCCAGATTATACCAAAATCAAGATTTTGATTAAAAAAAAGCATAGATTTTGGTTAATATTGAATGTTTGGAATTTTTTTCACTATAACCTATATTCTATCTTAAATAAGTGATTCTGACATGCATCCACACAGGTGCAATAATGTAATAAAACTCATTCTTTCTAACCAAAGAAGCTCATATTCCCTCTTTTTATTGTATTTCAATGCATAAAATATTTTTGTTATAATATATTTTTAATATATTACATAAGGAAATATATATTCAATTATAAAGCAAGGTCTCCATTATTAGAAATTTAAAAAAAATATTAAAAAATAGCTGGGTTCATTTTTCTTTCTTTCTTTCTTTGTTTTTTTTTTTTTTTTTTTTTTGCCAATAACTGGGTTCATTTTTCAGGAAACGATATTTGTTTTTTCCTTTTCTTCTATTTACCTGAAAAGGGTAAAAACTAAGAATAAAATGAATTGGGCTGTGTCTCGTTTCTCTCATACCCTCATCATCTAAACCCCGGCTCATGCTCACACTCCCTTATCCGATTTTCTGTCTCTCTACCATCAATTCCCTACACAAGTCTTCTCCTTTATCCCTCTCTCCTTGTAGCTCTTCCTATGGCACTCCCTCGATTGCCCTTCATTCAGAAGCGGGCAACACTTTTCTCTTCCTAGTTGTGGTCGAGCACAACCGCATACGAGGGTCTCCGTAGAATGTCGTGCTTATTGCCACAGTTCAAGTGCCAGCCCGACATTTTCTCTATCCACTTCAGATCTCATTCTCATGTTGCTCTTCCCTCCGCTCACTCTCACTCGCACTCCCATCTCCGTAAGTTTTATCTTGTCTTTCCCATTTGACTGTTATTTTGATTTCATTGCGATATAGCAACTGGGTTTATCGTAATTTTGGTTATTTTGTAAGGACTTTGTAGTTTTCTAGTCTGCATTGCCCTTGTTGTTGATATGTGCTACAATTAAGTTATTTAAAAGAACTCAGTTAGTTGCTTTTTGAATCTTTGGGAGTTAGATTTATATTCTTAGTCCCTCTCAGTGTTGGTCACTTAATTGTGAAGTTGGTATGTGAGATATGGAACAAATTGTCATTTCTGACGGTTATGGTCGGGTGTCATGACTATTATGCATTTGTGTTTAGTCTTTTCCCATTTTGACATCAACTGCCGTTTCAATTTGGCTATCGAAGACATTTTTATGTTTTAATTTACTTGTGCTTCTTCAATGCTAAACCAAATTTATTGTTATATATTGCCATGATCATATTGCTAAGAAACTTAATCTTGTTAGGAAAGGGTCATATACAAGAATCATCAATTATTTAGTTATATTTCTGAAGAAAAAAATGAAAATAATGGTGAGGATTTTGAACAAGGGAAGTGAAGCTTGTTTATTTCAATTATATATATTTTCTCAAGGATAATCAATCATTCAATAATTTAATTATATTTCTGAAGAAAAATGAAAAAAGTGAAGGGCTTGAAACTTGAAAGGGGAAAGCAAGGTCTTTTATTTCTACTGATATAAGAAACCATCCTGGGAATTGGAAATGATGTATAGTCTATGACACGTTGACCTTTGTCTTGTTTTAGAATTCCATCCTCTAATTTTGAATCTACTTGTGCCTGGACACTATTATAACAAAATTGCTATTGCAGATTTGATTCTAGTTACTTGAAGAGAAAACATGAGGAATGCACAAAACAAAATTGGCTTTGATCATAGTTTAAATCTCACATAGTTGTTATATGCTAATTGGGGACGGTCATACATAACTCATTTTACCAAGTTTGATGAAAACTGTAGGGTTATCTCTCTAGCTGTATATTTGCTTAATTGCCATTGATTCTTTTTTGTAATGGCTAGATTAGGTGAACACTTTCCCGCCCCTATTGTTCATGTACTGATTGAATTTATCTTACCAAATTGGCTAAGTTGAGCATTTGTTCACTTCCATTTTTTGTATCTAGACAGTAATTTTCTTGAAGAAACCTGGTCTTCTATGATTTAAGTGATATTTTCATTTGAAGATCTCATTGAAAATATTCATGCATTGCTTCAAAACTATTCAAAAGCTGCTAGCATGAAGAGCGACTGCATAGATAATTTAATTAGTGGGTCAGGAAGGTCCTCTGTTTTTTCACTGTTTGTTGCAACAGTTACTGCAACTAGATTTTGACATGATTATTGGTTGGAATTTGAAATATGCAGCAAAAAGTAGAGAAAATCTGTGTTTCCAGGCACACTGTCTTTTATCCGCCACATCTCCTCCTATCTCATCATCAACTAGATCAGCAGCAGCCCTCAGTTTGGAAAAGTTGGCATTAACTCCTTTAGATGGTAATTCTGACTCAATCACTACAAACATGCCATGGACATATATTGGTACAACTGGTTCACCCACAGAGGTTAGATTACACAATTATATTTGGAATAGTTATTTTATCAATTCCATGATTGTCTGATTAACACGTGATGTTGCACCTACTGAAAGTGATTTATTACTAATAGTGTGCATTTGAGGTTTTCAATGGAAAAACTAGTTCAAGTTATTTGTGCATGCACACCTAATAATGTTAAAGAGGAACATGATATACTATGATTGGATTTGTCTTGTGAACTGTTGCATTAAATCTAGACTCTAATAATGTTGAGAAACATTAAGCACCATCTTTTTTAAATTTTTTCGGGCCTTATGCAATTGAATTTCACTATTTGGTTGGTTTATTGGTAAATAGATTTTTTCTTGTTTTCTCAATTTCTCTTCATTTTGGCTTGTGTTAACTAGTGTTATGAAATGTAAACTTTTCTAGTTTCTTCATATGCTGATGAGTTTATATTAATTTTGTCAGTTGTGACCAAGTCCATAATTATGGAGTATTTCCAAAGTTTTTATGTCATGCAAAAAGTTTTATATATATATATATATATATATATATATATATATATATATGTATATATATTATAACTTTCCAGTAGCTAATTATCTTTATGCTGATGATCAGGCAAGCCTTAAAGCAACTTTAGCTACAGAATCTCTTATTACTAGTGAAGAGGCTGTAATAGCTGCTGCTGCTTCTGAAGCTGTTGCCCTTGCTAAAGCAGCTTTGAAGGTTGCAAAGGATGCAGCTATGTTAGCCAAAAATAAGTCCCCAGCAGAATCCGAGTATAAACCATCTGTTTCTTCCAAACCGGACAACTTACTTCTTAAATGGGTTCAACGTATGGAAGCAGAAGATGGTCTAGTGGGAGGATCAGTGGGAACTGAAGCAGAGACAATGCGAGATGTTAGCATAAATAATAATGAAGAGGAGTCTGATGATGTGGAACTGACAAATGAGGAACTTGATCATCTGGAAGAACAGCTTTTTGGCAACATAGCTGTAAGGTCAAAACGCCAAACTGAACGAAAGTCTAGAAGAGCCAGGGCAGCTGAGAGGGCCTCCACAAACATTCTATCTTTCAAGTCTGGCCCTTCCAGCCGAAAAAAACGTGCGCCTATGCATGAAGTAGACTATACTGATCCATTGCGATATTTAAGAGCAACAACTAGCACCACTAAACTTCTTAGTCCAACTGAAGAACTTGAGCTATCTGAAGGAATACAGGTGTGTTTTGCATATGGTGATGTTCATGTCTATGCTGTGCTAATCACTTAATATGCAGCAGACAATCTTCATTAAGCTGTTCCTTTGGCATGTGTTCTGTAATTGAGAGCAGAAAATGTAAAAAGAAGTTAGACAATAATTATTAATTTAATTTAATAATAGTAGTGCTACTCATGTAAATATATATCACCATCATAAGGTTTTGTAACTTTGTAGGGCTTTCAAGATATGAAGTCATAAAGAATCACTACAGAACTAGAAGCATCTTTTTCATTGTGGATTAAGTTTCTCTATTTGTTTTATAGCCTATCTTATTTTCCTTTTCTATATTTCAGGACCTACTAAAGTTGGAAAAACTCCAGGATGATCTCAAAGAAAGATGTGGCAGTTCTCCAACGTTCGCTCAATGGGCTGCAGCAGCAGGAGTTGATCAGATAACCTTGAGAAAGCGCTTAAATTATGGCACCTTTTGCAAGGACAAAATGATTAAAAGTAACATACGGCTTGTCATATCAATTGCTAAAAATTATCAGGGAGCTGGAATGAACCTCCAAGATCTTGTTCAGGTTTTTGTCTCACCAGTATACTCTTATGGTAAATAAATATTATCAGAGCTAAATCCCATTTTAGTCCTCCAAAAATTACTCAAGTATCAATTGGTCCCTATAACTTTCTGTACAACTTTGTTGTTTGAAACTTGATAATACTCAAATTCTTTGAGGGAGAGCGAATTGAATAGTTGGGTGACCTTCAGTGGACTAAAACAGGAATTAATTAAAATATCATGTAAAGCATAGTGATGGTGACCTTGATGCTGGTAATAAGTATTTTAAGATCTTCCTTATTGGCTCACAGGAAGGATGTCGAGGCCTTGTGAGAGGTGCCGAGAAGTTTGATGCTTCAAAGGGTTTTAAGTTCTCCACCTATGCTCACTGGTGGATTAAACAAGCTGTTCGGAAATCGCTTTCTGATCAGTCAAGGACAATTCGCTTACCGGTGAGTAAGATGTAATTGTTGAATGATGATTACTTTACTTTCTTCTTAACCATGCATCAAAGGAGTTCCTATGCTACATATAATTTGTTGTTCAAATGAATTGATTTGTGTTGTTCTTGGCTTAACAGTTCCACATGGTGGAGGCATCTTACAGAGTGAAGGAAGCAAGAAAACAATTGTATAGTGAAAATAGAAGACAACCCGATGATGAAGAAATCGCGGAGGCAGCAGGTCTTTCCATGAAGAGGTTAAATGCTGTTCTTATGACCCCGAAAGCTCCTAGATCACTGGAACAAAAGATTGGAATCAACCAGAATCTTAAACCTTCGGTCTGTCCTAATCTTGTTCAAACTTTTCCCGTTCGAATGTCAATAATACTCTTCTCTCTTGTTGATATGAGCATATTTTTTTTCTATCAGGAAGTAATCGCTGATCCGGACGCAGAAACAGCGGAGGAAATGCTGATCAAGGAATTCATGAAGAAGGATCTGGAACTAGTACTGGACAGTCTGAATCCGAGAGAGAAGCAGGTGATAAGATGGAGATTCGGCATGGATGACGGAAGAATGAAGACGTTACAAGAGATAGGAGAAATGATGGGGGTGAGTAGGGAAAGAATTAGACAAATAGAGGCATGTGCTTTTAGGAAACTTAAGAACAAGAGGAGAACAAAGCATTTGCACCAATATTTAGTTTCCTAACCTTATCAAAAATTTCATAGCTTTCCCATCTGTATGTTTGTCCTCCATTTTTTTTACTTTTACTATAGTAGAGAATGGATGTACACATAAGGCTAATTCTTGGTTTAGAGGTCCTTTCATTTTTCAAGAACTAAGACATTTATCACTTCTAAAATCTTCATCCCATCTCCCATGCATAGTTAGTGTTAGGATAATGTGATTAATAATCAAACTAAAATCTTCTAATATCTAATTTTACATCTAATCTAAATTATAAGATCTAATTATTATTTTTAAATAGATCTAAAAAGTTAAATAATTAAATTAATCATTATCAAATTTAACTTGTTAAGGTAAATTTATATCATATATTTTTTAATTTATTTAAATTAATTTATTAATTTTTATATTAGTTATAATTAATTAATTTATTTTATTTATTAAATTTATTTAAAAAAATTAATTAAATATTATAATTAAGACGGGAGAGGACAATAGAATAATTCAAACTTTACTTGAGGTCAAGTTGTAATTGGGGAAAGCTTTACTAATGTACTTTTATTTCATCAATCTGGTTCAAGGGTTAACGCCCTTGACACGCATCTCAACTATATCCGGTACAAAAACTAAATATTATAATTAATTACGATGATATCTCCATAATAATATTAGATAATATATATAGAAAAAAATATTTTCGTTTTTTTATTTGGGAAAAAACATTTTGAAAAAAAGGGAAAAATTACATAAAAAGATTCTATAAAATAATAAATTAAATTCTAAATCAGGTCAGTTAACAACAATCGATATAATATTAACAACACAAAATTTAACTTTGATATTTCCTAATTTTTAGAGTATTTTTCTGTCAAGAAAATAACTTGTAATGCCATAGAGGAAATTATAGTTGTTTTGCAACAAACGTATAATCTAAAATTTTAGTGGATTTGAAATTAAGATTTTCCCCCTATAATGTATCTTGTGTTTCAATTATTTCTTTTATATACGATTTTATAAAATTTTCTAATCAAAATATATTATGTGAGCCTGATGATACACAAAGATCAGGTTTTTATGGTTAAACAATCATAGACAAAAATTGCTAATTTTGGGGGAGATAAAAGTCACAAGACGGGTGGTGCTAAAACATCCTGTAATATTATGAAGATTATGTGTATGCTTGGTTAGGAGCTAAATTATGATTTAAAAATTATTTTTAGATTAATTATGATTTTAATTAAAAATTAAATAAATATTTATTAAATATTTAGAAGAGTTTCTTGATTAAATAATTGTTTAAAACTATGATTTTAAATAAGTTTATAAAAATAGTTTTTAGATGGTAAAAGTATTTTTGGGCTATATAATGATCATTTTATCTCTATTTTTTTCTATTATTTTATTTTATTCTTTTTATAATAATTTGCCTATAAAAAATTATTCTAATAATAATTATCCAATCACTTATTTTTTTTTAGAATCACTTTTTTTTCTAAAAACTATTTTTTATAAACTATTATCTAAAATCACTTTTTAAACATTTTTTCTATATAAGCTCATATTCATAAACTAAACTAAAAGGGTATAAAGTCATTAAGCAATTTAGCTTATGTTTCTAACGACATACCATATATTATAGTGAACTTTTTGGCCAAGAGGATGAGGTTATGTATTTAATTGACTAAGTCCAATTTCATATTCTATAGATTCGATTTGACAAAACATCCATAATTTCATGATTTAGTATATTTTCTGAAACAATGTAAGCTTTCTTTAGGTTTAGTGTGTCTATTTAAGGAAATGAAGTATTATATTTCCAAATTATGTGTTTTTAGCTTATGAATAAGAAGCATTAATTCATGATATATGGTAAACATTGTTTTCCAGAAAAATAAACAAATAGAGTTATTAGTCTGCCAAAATTCAGTCGCTCCCAATAAACATTTTATTGCACATTGTTAAAGGAAGGAATTAATTACTCATAAGTCATAACCATGTTAATCAATATTTTTTGCTTTAATGGTTGGAAAGTTGTGTTACAGTTTATCAGTTCAGTACTTATCAGTCATTTATGTTAATTTTCATACTAACACTTTCAGCTTATGTTAATTTCAGGTTGAAGTTATCTCTTGATCCAACGTTCTTAGAGCATCCAAGTGTATGAAATGCAAGCCTTTTTTTGTATCCATCTTGAAGAAACAGAGACCAAAAAGGATAAAATTGATGGGACACATATGATTTTAATTATTTTTAAAAAGAGAAATTACAGAAAAAAGACTTTAAAAAATAATAAATTTTAGACTAAGTCTATTATCAACAATAGATTAAGTATTGCCAACACAATGTCAATATCCTACTTTGACATTTATCATTTTTCAGAATATTTTTCTATCATTTTCCCTTTAAAAAATTGATTTAATATTTCATTTAGTCCTAATTTGATTTATCATGTTTGCTTGTGTTTTTAAATATATAAATTAGATAAATTATAAAATTTAAATAAATTATAAAAATTAGTTGAGGTAAGTATTTAACATCATATCATGCTTATGTCAAATATTTTATATCTATTTGGTTAAATTCTTCAATCACATGTGGCCATGTGTATTGTTTTTTCATTTGAGTTTAAGTTAAATAAGATATTAAAAAAAAGGATATGTGGTAAAGTAAGATTAGAGAACTTGAAGAAATGAATGCAAGGAAATTGAGATAAGTTTTTTCCTTTAAAAATTGTGTTGATTTTTCTATTTATTGAAACCATTTTTAATTGGGAATATTTCATCCATGGACCACTGTACCAAATTTATTTCCAAAAAACCCCAAAAAATTCTAAAATTTCACTATAATCTAAGAGTTGATCTGAAATTACTTTTGTGATACTAAAAGACAGAAATACGCCATAAGTGAAAGAATTAAGAATAATAATTTTAACAATAACAATAAAAAAATTAATAAGATAAATAGGGATATTAATAAGAAAAATATAAACTTTAAAACAAGAATAAGAAAAAATTAATAAGATAAATAGAGGCATTGACAAGATAAATAAGAGAATTGATAAAAAAAATGATCTCTAATAAGAATAATAAAAAAATTAATAAAACAAATGATAGAATAATAAGTTAAATATATGCTTTAACAGGATAAATATAGGTCTTATTAATACTCTTATTCGTTTTATTAATGCCTCTATTCTTTTTTCTTTTATTGGTGAATATTTTTATCTTTTGGTATCATAAAATTAATTTTAGTTCAACCCTTTAAATTATAGTAAAATTTAGAGTTTTTAAAAATAAATTTACTACGCTTTTTAATTTATACAATTAATAGAACTCGTATGATAAAAAAATATAAATTTATAAAATAATAAATTAATATTTTATATTTAATATTAAAAAAATGCTTCTATTAACTCCTAAATTTAGAATGGAAATGAGTATTTTATTACTCATATTTGTTCTGCCTCTTGTAATTTGATTTATCATATTTGCTTGCGTTTTTAAATATATGAGCATCATAAATTATAAAAATTAAATTAGTTAAGGTGGGTATTTAAAAACTGTGATGGTTTTTCTATTTATTGAAACTATTTTTAATTTATACAATTAATACAGCTCATATGATAAAAAATTATAAATTTAAAAAAATAGTTAATTAATATTTTATATTTAATATTAAAAAAAAGTCTTCTATTAACTATTACTCATACATGTTCTGCCTTTTGAATCCATGGCCCATTCGCTACCATTCTATATGGCTCTATAATAATATTATAATATATAGTTTGTGGTCAACTAGTCAAAAGATAAAATATATAATTATTTAAAATATATTTAATTTTTAAAAAATATAATTTTATTATAATTCTAGTTATAATATTTAGGGGAATATCCTAACTCTTATGTACTTAAATTTATACCTAAGAGTAATAGACGATTCATCATATCCGATATTAGTATCACTTAAGAAGAAGAAATACTTTATCCTATTCTTAAATTATAGGTAAATCTAATCTTTTTTTAAAAAAATATATACAAATATATATATATATATAATTTTCAATTAGAGAAAAATTAAGAAATTAAAGTTGCTTATTCCAACTATAGATGGAAATATGTTAGACTTTATCTTTAATAGAGGACTATGGCTTAGTCTAGTTAAAGTTTCATAAGGCCTAACTTATTTAGTAAATAGATTAAGTTTTATGCATATTTAAAGGTTTATTAGTTTAAATAGATTAAATATTTTTTAAAGCCTAATCTATAAACTTTTAGATATAACCTATTTAATTATATATATATATGTTGTAAATAGACTTTAAGCTTGTTTATAACCTTCTATTTATAAATATATAGATTTTAATAAATTCAAGATTAATACTTGAAATAGAGAGATTTTTAGAGACATGTATTATAAGTAAGTATCTTAAAAAGACTTGTAGCTTACACCTAAATCTAAAAGAAAGCATATATATATATATATATATATATATATATATATATATATATAAAAGCTCAAACTATATATTCTTATTATACGTTAATGTCTATTTAATAAAAATCTAACTTGATTTAACTTATTTTTATCTTTACTTACAACAATATATAATACTAAAATTTTAGTGGATTTGAAATGAAGATTTTTTTTTCTTTAACGTATATTATGTTTCAATTATTTATTTTATATAGTTTTTATAAATTTTTCTAATTAAAATATATGAAAATATAATTATCTGTATTCATGATTTATTTTTATTTATCCTGATGTTTTTATGGAATCATATATTTAAATTAAAACTTTGACGAGAATATAGGCGTCTGAGTATAATCTTTCTGGTAAATATTCATAACTTAAATTTAAGCAGATGATAATTCAATTTTTCTTAGAAAAATCTAGAATATAGATATCCTAGTAAATTTTTAGCTGTTAATAAATTTTTTTTTCCTTAAAAAAGAAAGAGAGAACCGAACAAGCAAAAGGTGTGCTTAGAGTGAATGAAACACTGTCGTTTCCTGTTTGGAGTTCACCCACTCTAAAGTAATGCCGTTGAAAGTTGAAACCATTCATTCGTTCCACTCCAAATAGTTCAGTTTTAATGAACCCCACACCGAAATTACTGAGCTTTCCCCTTCTTCCTTGAGCTAATTCTCGTTCAAGTTTTGCTTTTTCACCTCTACAATGAAGGGATTAAGAACCAATTTGGAGACACCGAACGATTCTGCAACTTTTTCTGCTGCTGTCGCTGCTGATGTTATTGTTGTCGCTACTCCTAACAATGGAGGTGATGACCTGTTAACTCTTTCCGTGGGAAACGATCAGAGTCAGTTTCAGATGGTTGAAGTTGACGAAGCTCAAGGTCAAATTTCAGAAGAAGCTGAAGCTGACGAGGAAGACGAAGAAGGTGCCGATAAATTGCCCCAGGAGGGTGTTCGTCCCAAGCTTGATGAGGGTTACTTTGAAATCGAAGCAATACGTCGCAAGAGGGTTCGTAAGGTAAAGATTTGGAGCCAATTTATTGTTTTTTCTGAACTTTTTGAGCATGTTGAGATTCTTTTTCCTGATTTTATTCTTTCTGACTATGGTTTTCTTTGTTTTCTCCCCTTTTCTCCTTCTTTGTGCGAAAATATAAATAATGTGAATATAGGGTCAGCTGGAGTACCTTATAAAATGGTGGGCTTTTTCTCTTAGTTCTTTGTCTTTTATTGTTATTACGTTATAAAAATGGAGGGAGTAAGTGAATCTGGGTTAATGTGATTGTTATTCTTATGACTCTGAAGGCGCGATTGGCCTGAAACAGCCAACACTTGGGAGCCCCCAGAAAATTTACAGTCGGTCCCTGATGTCGTTGAAGCTTTTGAAGCAAGGTGCGCCCGTTCTATGCATGCATACATACATACATACATATTATATCTATTTTATATTCTGTTAGCAGGGGATAAAGAGATCCTATGTTAACCTATGAACAATATGAAAATGATAGTCTGTTAATTTTCAATTTTTCTTTACAAAGGTGTCATATAGGAAGCTTATGAGCATTAGTTCTAGGGTTAAGGGGCAAAGCTTTGTTTTAAGTTCTTGTGGTTGTTATTTTATGCCTGATTTCGCTTGAGAAATTAGAGGGACTTGATGACTAGGTCAGTTACTCTATTTTTAAATGTATGTTTCTTCTTTCTACTTTGCAGCTTGAGATCTGGAAAGCATCGAAAGAGGAAGCGCAAGCATGCGGTTCATCACACTTTACCAAAGAAGAGGCAGCATCGTTCAACCACTTCTTATAGCCTTAGACAGTTTTCGGCAAAGGGTGTAGCTGACAACCATTTTCAATCTGCTCCCACCAATGATCTTAGTCCAGCTGATCTTCCTGCTCATCCTCAACCTGTTCTTTTTGCTGATGAAGTAGAAGAAAATGGTAATGGTGGTATTCTTGGAAAAGCTGAATCAACTAATGAGAATCGGGGTCTAAATGTTTCAAAGCTTAATGTTGAAAGGGAGAATGATTATGATCCTAAGCTTACTGAGCTTAAAGCTACAGCATCAATCATGTCAACTAATGGGGTCAATTCAAATAAGCTTGCAATACATATCCAAGAACCCAGTGCTTCAACCGTCAATGCTCAAATGAATGGTCAATCTAAGGTGGATTGCATAGGCCTGAATCAAAATGGTCCCTGCAGAGGAGCCAAGAGGAGAAAATCTGGTTCTGTGAAGAGGTTCAAGAAAGACTCTTATGTGTGTGAACCTGATAATACTCAAAGTCAGGCTATCATAGTTGGGCAAGCAGGGACAGAAATTGCTGATTTTGGGGAAAATGATAGTCACAAGATGAGTGGTGCTAAAACATCCTGTAATATTGTCAAGATTATAAAGCCACTAAGCTATTCAGCTTTTGTATCGAGCGACATACCAGATATTATAGTGAACTTTTTGGCCATGAGGTTAGGCATTCAACTGACTAGTCCAGCTTTCATATTCTATATACCTTTGTCTTTTCGGAACATCCATAATTGCATGAATCAATATATTTTCTGAAATAATTTAAGCTTTCTTCTAGTCTAGTGTGTCTGTTTAAGAAAATGAAGTATTATATTTCCAAATGATAAGAATAACAAGTATTAATTCATGATGCAAAGTAAAAACTGCTTTTTAGGAAATTAAATAAACAGGGTTTTTAGTTTGCCAAACTTGGGTCACTTCCAATAAGCATTTTATGGCACATTGTTAGAGGGAGAATTGATTACTCATAAGTTATAAGCATAGTATTCAAAATCATGCAAGGCTTGGTTGTGTTTGGGTCATAGGTTTTTCGCTTTAATGATTGGCTAGAGTTGTGTGACAGTTTATTGGTTTATTGCTTGAAATCCTTAATTTAATAACCTATTTGAGCTTCGAGCTCAAGTTTGGTGCTTCTATAAACTGACATGGTTTAACCCCATTAGATCATTTTTTCTGTTCAACCAATTCATTGTCTAGTTTATTTGGTTGCATGTACTTGTAACTATATGATTCTTCAAAAGCTTGTGAGAGATGACTTATGATTGGCATTGTTTAATTATGTGTCTTAAAGAATGCATGTTGGCTTACTCATTTAATTTAGAGAACTTGTCAGTTGTGTATGTTTCTTGATGATGTTTGTAAATTTGTTTACTTATTGATACAGTTCCTTATACTTGCACTGTCTTTCTCGATAGATGTAGAATAAAAGCCCAAATTCTAAGGCCTTCAGGGTAAAACAACACATAGTTGCATCCACATTATTACTGTTGGAAGTTCATTTAGAGACGAGATGTCAAAATTGTAATGCCACAATCCATGGTGACTTTTTCTTGCTCATAGATAATTAGGGGCAATATAGTGAAATAGATTTTCCAATAAGGACATAGCATGGTTCTTCACACAATGAAACTAATATTAATATGATTAAGCTTTACAGGTCTGATGGAACAGAAGTTGAGGTGGATAACAAATATCTCAAGGCAAACAATCCACTTCTGGTAATTTAATATGGATCTGTTTTTTGATGGATTTACGCTTTACTTCAAACTATGCCTTCTCCTTCTTGTACCCCTTGATCTAATGAATGTTCTTTTGTTCCAGCTGATCAACTTCTACGAGCAACGCCTCCGGTTCAATCAAACCTTTTGATTGGACAGGTTTTAATGAAGGATTTGCCTGTTGAAGTCAAATCTTGATGTGTTAAGTTAGTAGTAATCGACAATTTTTACTTGTGTAGTTAGATCTTCATGAGTTCCTTGTTGGTGGTAGTGTTTTAACATTTGTAGATCTAACATGATAGTGCTGTACAAGTGACCTAAACTTGTGTTCTATCTGATTGGCATTTTCTTTGCCTTGGAAGTATTTTGGGAATTTCTTTCATTTCTGTTAATTATAACTTAGTGTGTCAATTCATCTTAAGAAACAAAAATTATGAAATTGGTTAGATTGGGTGTGCATATAATTGAAATTCCCAATCTATTAAATTTAATTGATTTTGTTTGTGGTGGAGATTTAATAATCAAATGGATGATCATCCTGATTATTTGAATGTTTCAATAGTTGATATATCATATGTTTTTAATCTGCAATTCTTCTAGTAATAAATTTACTTAAAATAGATGTGTGAATTATAATATTATCTTTATTTTAAATTTTGTATTTGTTAAAAAATAAACAAAATTCTTCAAAACATAAAAAAAAAATTAATTGAATATGGACCATTCACGAGAGAAGAAAGAAGGTAAAGGAAGGAAAGAAATTCTCAAACTAGAATATGAAATTCTAAAAAGAAAGAAACTCCGTGGAAAATGATTGGCTTAGAATAGTCTGACACAATTAATAGACATTTTTAGAGCCTTGTTTGAAAATCTAAAGATAATACTTGGAGAAAAATATTACGAGTTTCCTATTGGAATTGGAAATTGGAAATTTTATAAGTATAGTCAAATTTAATAGTTTAAGGGATTCTCTATTCTAATAATTGTAGTATTTTCTTAAGTCTGTGCTCATTATAAAAAACTTCAGAGAATAATAAATACTTTAGAAAAATGTAAAAAAATTATTAGCTAGAATAGAAGTGTGATACCAGGAGAGCGAAACCAAAGCCACAAATAAACTATACACTCCTCTCGTCCTAAATTAAATATAAAATTTAATTAAAAAATTTATATTAATCTTAAATATAAAATTTATTTTTAAATTTTTTAATATTTTATTAAATTATCCCTATTGATATTCTCAATAATAATCAAATGAGAGAATGAGAGAGAGAATTAAAAAAATTAATTAGAGTACTTTAGAAAAAATATATTTTAATAATTAATTTATTTAATCTAATTAAATTAATTAAATATATTATATATTTAAGAATAGAGGAGTACCAAATTTTATAGGAAGTGTTTAGCCTTCAATTGTTTGGACAGAAGTGGACAGTGTAATCCCAGTAATATGGCAAGATTTTATTAAGGACGCCTCTAGAGTCAGGGATAACCGGACTAGGGAGCTTTGCACAACTTGGATCGATTCAATGGATACAAGTCAAGTTTTTGTTTTTTATTTAAAAACATGTTAATTGAATTGATGTGCAGCAATATTAAGGGGTTGTTTACTTGTTTGGTATGAGATGAAATTTTTCATAGTTCGATTAAATTTTTTTTGGAGAAATAAGGTTATGAAATTTTAATAAAGATAATATATAATATAAATAAGTAAGAAAAACTAATTACAATTTTTTAACCCCACTTCTCTAATTTTTTTTAAATGCAATTTAAAAAAAAAATTCTACCATTCCTCTCCTCTCCTATCAAAGTACATAATTTTTAATAAAATTAATAAGTCTGATTTTTTAGAACAATTATGACTTCATAATTAATTATACATCAAAATATTATTAAAAGGATCACATGTTGTCCTTTTTTTTTTATATATATGCAATAAATTTTAAGTGAATTCGATATTAGTCTCTTACTAAAATCAAGATATAGTTCTAAATCTCTTGACATAAATTCATTTTAAAAAATTAAATTTAGTCATAATTATCTTATTTATTTAATTTTTTTAATTTATTAAAAAAAATGTAAACTAACTCTCAGAGGAAGGAGTACATACAAAAGGATCTAACTACCTAGAGAAATTTGAGCTACAAGCACGTTGCTCTGAAGTTGAGACACAGCTAGAAACGCCTCAAATTTGAGCTACTAGGCATTTTACTGAATTGAATTGCTGGCCTAATTCTTATAAAAGAAAATTGCTGGCCTAATTAAAACCCAATGGAATTATTCAACTATATAAGTGAACTATTAACATTCTCCAATGGAGTTGCATCAATAAATACCAATTACAACCATGCCTGAAAATATTCCCCACAATATGACACCTATAAGTAAAAAATGAAAAGTTACAAAATCTGCGTGCTGTAACTATCTGCTCATTCACCATCAGGTGATGACGAGAATTTCATGAACAGAACCCCACATCACTCCTTTTAGTAAATGCCAGGTTCTTGGAATTCTGTTGAAGTCAACAAGAAACTTTAAAGGGCATATTAGAAGTCCAAAGTTCCACATTGTTTGCTGGCAATACTCTTTCTTCTATCACTTTCATTTCTATCCTCAGAACCATTAACACCGATGAGACCCTTACCAATTCCGAGCTTCGGCAAACCCCGATTAAGTCCCTCAAGAAGAACACAAGCTTTACACCATTTCTGCACATGTAACAAATCACCGAAATCTCAGTTTTACAGGCTTTAGCATATAAAACTTAACAGGAAAATATGAAAATGAATTAAGTAAAGGAAAAGCTTAATGCCAACAAGACATAGGAAAGGGTCCATGTAAAGTCAAATTGAGCAACAAAATACCGTAAATATATTTAAATTATAATAACAAACTGAGGAGAGAGATGTCAACAAATGAGTCAAAACTATCCAAGATGCCGTTACAATTGTATAAATTTTAATTGATACCCCTCTGTCATCATGGAAATTAACTAATAGAACTTATAGACACAGTCAGAGAAAGAAAATGATAGAACTTGAATTTCCCTCTGTAATTGAAGAAATATAATACAAGAAACCAAAACTTAGGTAAAGATTCTCCATTCCATATATTAAAGCAAATGAACACAGGGCTCATATTCATTCAATGGGTGTATACAAAAAAAAAAATCTACCTGACTAGATATATAACCACACCGTTCACATGTCCCCTGCTCTGGCATTTTTGTAGTAGTAGAAATCCTGAAATTCTCCCCTGATTTGATTATGTCAAGAATTGCTCTAGGTCTGCATTTCAAGATATGGCTATGAATACATAACTGGAAATGATTGACGAGCATTGTCCAAGATATAAGGAAAATAGGTACAGAGTAGTATCATAAAACTAAATCTTAAAAACCCACCTAATTCTTTCCAAATCCTTGATGAATTCACGAGCAAAACCACGATATGCATTTGGAGAATAGATGCCTACCATTTTGAAGAGAACGTCATGTTAAAACAGATGAATAGAATAAACAAATATGAACTACACTTGTTTATTGTGGAAAGAGAAACATTACATTCTGTGGAAAAGTAGTCCAGCCTCTTGAAATATGCATACGTAGTCAAGTGGTCAAGGATTTGCAACTACCAAGATCCGATCGAGTACAGAAAAATGTAACAGGAAAAAGAGCAAAACAAAAAATCACAGACAACTTTCAGCAGCAAGGATATATTACGATCTCCTTTTCATATGTATATTTAAAAGGTTTACATCTGGGAATGGGCCCGTCTTCACCGGTGGTTATTGATGTGCATCTACTCAACCTGTGCAAGACCAAAATGACTAACATCAATTTGTTTCCCAAACTGAAAAATCTATTTTGTACCAAAAAAAAAAAAAATAGAGGCGACTTGATTCTTAATAAATAACCTGGCAATATCTCCCCGTAATATGTTCAGGAGAACTGTCTCTGCAATATCATCGGCATTATGGCCAGTAACAAGCTTATCAACGTTCAACAAGGCCGCTCCTCGATCAAGGGCCTGTTGACAAGAATTCATAAATAGTAGAAATAATATGTTGAGTAATTAACAATATCGCAAATGATGGAGTGAGGAGTTGTAAAAGTTAGTTAGGTCGAAATCTATCAGTGATTACTAATGGTTGCTAATAGGTCATATAATATTGAAGGAATTTGTAGAAATACCTGGCGACGGAAGACTCCACAGAAAGTGCAATTGTTCTTTAAACCAATGACCTTCACTATTTCATCCATTGTCCATCCATACAAGTCCTTGTAAGATATGATTTTTAAAGGCAACCCATACTTGAAAGGGCGAAATGGTACCACCAGAGTTGAGTTACCAGGTCAGTATAACCACAGAGAGCATTTGGCACAGATAAGCGAAAGTTAAATAATGTAAAGAAAGAAACGTTAAGAGAAATACGTTGACATTAGTTTAAAAAAAATGTATCTTAATCTCTGGACCTAAATGCATGTTCATGCATATGGGTAGTTTAATTAACTTACAAATGCATTTGGCTGTATGAAGTATGAGACAAAAATTATTGGACAACATATTATATGGCAATGTAGCTTAACTTGTCTAACAAAAAATGGCACCAACTAGACTGAAAAACTTAATGTAAACTGCCAAAAGTAAAAATCTCTTTTACCTGAATTTCATTTCTTTTAACAGTTTCAAGGGAGTCATCTCGGTACCCAGTAATGCCCTCATCAATTGACAGGAGGAAAAGATCAAGGCCATAATTGTGTTTCTTATTTAGTTTGGACAATACATAAGCCAGGACTGTTGAATCTGTTAAAAAGAGAAAATTATAAATCTTGTAATAAGCGATAAGAGAATATTAGACATCTAATGACAAGTAATCAACTAATCATAAATTCATAATATATAAGATGAAATAAACAGTTTTGAATGAAAGAAAAAAGAAAAAAAATGAGAATTTATATATTACACAGACATAGACTACAGAATTTCATCACGGGCTACAGAATTTCATCACTTTTGGTCAAAACTACAAACCCGAATAAGACCGAATTTGAGACTCAGAGTAAACAACTTCAACTGTATACAGTTAAATATCATCAAGTGACAATGAAAACAGCTAAATGTAGTGTGTTCGTAAGAATGAAGGAATCCCTTCATTCTTGTAAAATTTTATCAATTGACAATGAAAACAGGGATTATAAAATTTTAGCAAGGGAATATTGAATCTTGTAAGTTTGATTATGCAAACTGTTAGCAACCAGTTCTGAGTAGACATTTACCCTTTCCACCCGAAGCACCAAGAGCGACACGTTCACCAGGCTTGAATAACTGGTTAGTCACAATAACTTGATGAATCTCCTCCTCAAAAACATCATAAAAACACTCCCTGCAAATCTTTAAGGTTCACAAAATCATAACAAGTGTCAGTAATTTAATTCCAGTAGACCAGATGCCCCCAGCAATCCCCAGAATAAATTGAAGAGATCTACATGTTCTTTGGTAAACATAGAAAGTCTGCCACAATAAGTGAGATAACAGAATGGGTTCAACAACAGAATACAACCCATAAAAAAGTAGGGAAAATAACAAATTCATACAATTTCGAAACAATTATAATGATAGGATGCAACTGCGCAATTGCAAAACAGAAACAAACTAAAATCTCTCAAATTTTCTACTGAAGCCAAACAAAGACAGTTCCAGAACAAGGTTTATGGGATTAATTAGGCACTGTCCCTGGTTCAAAAAATAGTCATGAACTCACACAAGTTGGAACCAACGGTAATCAAATCGCACAACCACAAAATTTCAGAACAGAAAAGAGCAAGAAATCAATCAAGTTTTCCACTGAAACTAAACAACAATGGTTTTAAAACAGGTTTGTGGGGTAAATTAGGGACCTGTTCGAGAGTCTTGGGTCTTTTCAGGGCAGCTCTTCTTTGGTTACATATGCAGCACAAACGAGCACCACTTCTTCTGGGCGTTGCGCCTGTTTCGTCCATTCTGGGAAATTGTGAACTCTGAGATTCACAACTTATTACAAACAAGACAACCTTCGTCCTCCGTTCAATCGAATGTTGGCATCGAATTTCTGCGGCGGGAATGTGAAAAGGAGCAGGCTTCGCGTGCCTCTTTTTTTTTTTTTTTTAAGGTAAAAAAAACTTTTGTTTATAAAAATCCTTTAATGTTTTTTTTAAATATATCCTAACCCACTATAAAAATGATTCTTTTTATCTAAATCGAGTTCTTCTAATGATAAATATAAAGTTTATTTTGATTATATTATAAAAATTAATTAACATATTTTTTTAATTTTTAATTATTTCTCTTGTTTTTATTGTTAAGGCAATAAAGATAATTTAAAAAATTAAATTAATTATTTAATTAAACCATATATATTAAGAAAAAATTGTAAAAACTCTGATATTTCATTTTTTTAACCGAAAATCGTAAAGTTTATTTTATTTTGTTTTTGTAAACATCATAAGTGTTTCATAAGATCACATCTTTTACAGAGTCCGGCGAGAAAGAAAAATCATCTTTTACACTGAGGGCATTAAAAAAATTCTTTCTTTTCTCCCTTAAATAATTCATTCCTTATTTTCTTTTCTCTATAAAACCCATTGTTTCATCCTTCAATACTAAATACTCCCACCTTTCTGCTAAAAGTTTTGCCCAGAACCACCAGTTGTTTGTTGTTTCTGCTAGGCTTCAAGCTCAGAGAATCAATGGCGTCTCCATGAAAACATGCTGTTTGAAGAAGCTATGGCTTCAAACCCAGAGTTGTTCATAAGAGGTGAATGGGATTTGCTTACAAATTTAATTACTACAAAATCTGCAGAAGAAATAAGAGAACGTTATAATAATCCAGAGAAATATGCAGAGAAAGGACATGAACTCACAAAAACACCAACAAAATCTGCAGAAGAAATAAGAGAACGTTATAATAATCCAGAGAAATATGCAGAGAAAGGACATGAACTCACAAAAACACCAAAGTTCAATTAATACAACATAAAAGTGAAACATATTAGTTAGTAGTTAATGGCCAGTATCAGTATCAGGGAGTTTTATTTATCATTTGGGAATTTGGGTCTTTGGGACAGTAAATTATAAAAGTTCTATGCATAAAATTTATTTAATTTTAGAATATTATTAATTAATAAAAATTAGGAAAGTTTATAATTTAGGCTTAGAAGAGCAGATTACATGAGTTATATGTATGGAAATTAATTGGCTTCTTAATTATTGTCTTTATTTTTTTATAAAATAGTACAAATATTTATTATAATAAAATAAAGGTTTTATCTAAAAAGTTGAAGGGCAATTTGTAATGGAAAATTGGAAGTAATGGAAAATGGGTACTATTTTGCCTTTTTGCCTTTTTTCCCATTACAGCTGAAGGAAAACTTGGTATACTACAATATTGAATTCGATGTTTTAGAGCCTATTTACATGAGTTTGAAAAATAGTTTATAAAAAAAAGGATTTTTAAAGAAGAGTTTATAGGAAAAAAATAATTTTGAATAAATGAGTGTTTGGATAGTTATTACTAGAAGGACTTTTGTAATTGAAAAATCATCAGAAAAGATATTATTTTATTAAAAATATGAGAGGAGAGAGGATAGAAAAGAGAAAATATAAGAAAAATGATATAAGAAAAAGTTAGGATAAAATATTAATTAGATAGTTTATAAGTTCTTTTACTATTCTAAAAGCTAATCTCAATAATTTATCTAAAATTTTAAACTATAATTTAGTCTAAAAATCCTTTTAAACAAATATAACTATTTATTTTAAAATTTTTTAAAATTAAAATTTAGGCCATAAGACCTCTTTCCAAAGACTTGTTATTTTGAATAAACTAAATTTCAAGTAAACATTTTGGTTAATTAACAGTATTAAAAAGGAAAACATCCCCCAAAAACTGAAATAAGAGAAAATCTGAGATTTCGAACTGATTGTATCAAATTTCGTGAAACACTGTTTTCTTATTAAAAAAAAAAGGTCGAATTAAAATTTTTTGAAGTAATCCCTCATCCTCAACAAACGCATCTTTCTTCAGGATTGCATATTACTTTATCCATTGAGGGCAATTTGTGATGGTAAATGGATGAGGAGTGTTATTACTTGATTTTTCATAACATTTCCATCTGCATAATGGAATTAAAAATTTACTGTGATTATAATAAAAAATTGCCATTCGGGCTCCTTAATGTTACCAATTCAAAACATTTTCATACCGTTAGGACGACCAAGTTAGAATTTTAAAAAGTATTCATATAACCATAAAAAGCATCACAGAGAGAAATACTTTTTTCATTTTTTTGGTATAAATCACAGAGAGAAATTCATTACCCGCATGAAAACTACACATGGAATTAGGATAGGAATATATATAAACAGAGAAAGGGTAAAATTTATAAAAAAATGAACCATTCATAAGATATAGTCAGTGTGGCTTACTTCTCAAACTCCATCTGATAAAATAGGAAACACAACTAATTTCACCAAAAACAATGAATATTCATCATAAGGCGCTGTATATATATAAGCTCATTCATTGGCAAGAAACAACAACTACAACCGCATAAAAGCAACATAAAGTTATTGGCCTAGTGTAAAAAAATGCAGTTAAACTAATGAAGCCAATAGAGAGAGAGTCTGCTAATTCTTGGGAATGTTCTTGCCCACAATCTTGGCAGGAGCAATCCTCATGAGATTTCCAGGCTTACCAGGGAGAGCACCTTTGATCAAGACGACATTAAGATCTTTATCAATCTTCACAATCTTTAGCTTTCTGATCTTCGTCTTTGTTCCTCCCATCCTCCCAGGCATCTTCTTCCCCTTGTACACACGGCCAGGTGTCGTTCCTGCACCGATTGATCCTAGCTGTCTGTGACTCTTTGAACCATGGGTCATCGGACCCCTTTTGAAGTTGTGACGCTTGATCCCACCTGTCATAAAAATAGTTCAAACATTATGTAACACAATCTATTTATGGTGAACTGTTGCTGCAGGCCACAATCAAGGTAACTCATATCATCCACTTCAGCTGCTTGGTATTGAATCTTAGTATTAGGAGAAGGAAACTAAAACAAGATTCGAATTTAAGGTTTGTTTGGCACACATAATTATATGAAGCCAAGTTGTTGCACTAGGTTAGGCTTTTTTAGCAAATACAAGTATACTAGTAAAGGATTCGTCACAAAAGATAGGTTAGAACCAATAGTTCTATGTAGGGATGCAAGAGTCTATTGAGCAGAATTAATACACTAAAAGCTGAGGTATAAAGCAACACACACAACATTAGAAATCAGTTAACAAAAAAAAACTGACTATATTCAAATAACTGCACCTTATCTATGCTAATAATCATACTCAAAAGCAGCTACAATTACATCTGTTAGTTACACAAATTATGACATTCCACCAAAGAATAAAAAGAAAGGAAGGAAGAAAGATAGAAAGAAAATTCCTTGAATGAATAGCTTCACATTCTGCATTTCATCCATTTTTCTCTCACCGCATGGGAAATTCCTAAAGGTATATATAGTTAATGTTCAAAGGTCATTGTTTATACATAAGCAATCATCTAAATGTACATTCATGATCCAAAATTATACAACCTACAATTTCTGCCCCCTACCCCCGGACAAAAAACTATCTATTTTAATTAGAATAAGAAGTTCTAAGACCTATCACTAATATCCATCTTAACTTCTCCGCTAGAATCTAAGGAGTTAGCAAGCAAACAATGGAACGCTTGATTAGCTGAAAACACCTATCAAAATCCTGAGATTAACAAACCGTAATACTGTATTCCTTTCTCTATTATAATATGAAGGCAATATAATAGTATGTTGAAATCACTGAACTGTCAATATAATATCATACTGAAATTATTCCAAGCCGAACACAGAGCAAGTGGTAGAGAGAAAATCAAACCTTGGAACCCCTTGCCAATGGTGATGCCAGAGACATCAACAAGATCCCCCTCCTTGAAAATCTCATCCAACACAAGTCGCTGATTAGGCTCGAACCCTTCCACAGATTGAAGACGAAACTCCTGAAGATGCCTCATGGGTATAGCACCCACCTTCTCAAGATGACCCATCTCTGGTTTCGTCAGTTTTCGATCCCTCACCCTTTCATATCCCAATTGAACCGCATTGTAGCCATCAGTAGCCTCAGTCTTAATCTGAGTCACAATATTCCCTTCTTTAAAACCAACCACAGTCACCGGAACGACCTCGCCGTCGGGTTCAAAATAACTCATCATCCCTAATTTTGTGCCCATGAATCCTACACCAGCCTCCATGCTCATAACCACCACACCTCTCCCTGGTCTTTTGCCTTCTTTAGTCGCTGCATACAGTTTCGAATGGAGCGGTTCTTGCAATTTCAGCAATGGGTTTTTGATTTGGCAAGGCGAAATTTTGAGAGAGCATGTTAAGTACGAAGTAGAAGTGGCATTGCGGGGAGAAAATAAAGAAGTAGAAACCGATGAAGAAATTGATAAGGTCGACATGATTGATTGTAACTCTGGAATCTTGAAATCTAGAGGTAAACCATCGAATTTTTTCGCGCTCTGTAGAGAAGAGAAAGGGAACCAGATAGTGGGAACTCCGGAAGTTAGAAGCTTGCTACCGTATGGACTCGAGGAAAATGAATTCTTATCCTCTGTTACGGATAAGGCCGTTCCGGTTCAAAATGATTTGGAAAGGCGACCCGTCCGGAACGGACCATCCAGACCCGCTACGAGTAACAAAAAAAAATGAATGTGTATATATATATATATATGTATGTATGTAATTTAAGACCAATCTTATTATTTCTTATGTAAAAGTATTAGTTGATATCAAATGAGAAATATAAATCTCTGGTTTAAAAAAATATATAAATGATAGATAAGTTTGATTATTTATGGTAGGGTGAGACTCTTTTCTTGAGAATACTTCATCTTAATTAGTTCAGAGAATTCAATTTAGCTTTATCACATAAATTGTTTTTACAAAACACTCAAAAATAGGGATGATAAACAATATATCAATACATTATAATATTTTTTACTTATTATTTGAGTAATTTTATTTATTATAAATATTTTTCTACTATGCAAAAAATAATTTAAATTTTTAAAAAATATATAATTTTATGTAAATTCTTATAGAAACTTATTTTTAGTTTATTTTTGTAACAAAAAGTTAATTCTTTCAATCCTCATAAAAGTTTGATCAATTTTGTTAATAATAATAATAATTTCATTTTTATTTTTTATCAATGACTCTATTGTTATATAAGTAGGATTATATATAAATCTCAAATTAAAAAAAAAGTTAATTATTGGGGGAATTATTTTGATGTCATAAGGAATAAATTTTATTATAAAAAAGTCTTAATGATAAGTGAACATTATAAATTTACTATAATTTTATTTTAAAATTTGTCATTGTATGTTGTTAGTATATAATCACTATAGAAAAATTAATTGCAAGTACTTCCAAGTTTCAACATCTCTGAATCATCATCACTTAGATGATTAAAACAAGAAAAACAAAAACATTTTTAAGTTACATTCATGAACTAACTCATCATGTGCTCAACAATCTTTGAAGGCAAAAGTTACAATCACCAAACTACTTACTATACAGGAACCAAATCATTAATTAATTAATTAATTTACTTTTGATAGGCAGAATCAAACAGAGCCCTCAGGTTTTGGGGGAGGAGGATTGCCTTCTGGGGCAGATGCTCTTTTGAAAATGGAAGCCATTTGGACTCCCACAGTGGAAGAGCCATCATGAGAACTTCCTTGGCCAGGATGATCACTTTTGTGTTCTTTCTTATTCTTTGCCCTCTGTGCCCAACCAACAAGCCCCACTTGCACATGCTCATCAAATATTGCCTTCTTGAAGTGAGTTCCCATCTACATCAGTGTTTCAAACAGACACTTGTTAATCAAACCATGCCTGAATTTATAACATGGACCCAGGTGTTCTCTTGTGAAGATTGTATGTGTAGAAGGGCAGTCACCGTTAGTCTACAAGTAAAATCGAATCCATATTTTACTTATAGAGAAGCTTTCATGACATTAAACTACAAGACATCAGTTATAAACTTCAATTTGAATCTACATTCTGTCAATTTTAGAGAAAATAGATGACAATTTTATTAAATAAACTTAAGCATTCAGTCGCTTTGGATGGTCTGAATTTCCTCTTTAATTTAAGGTTAGTGATTATTCTTACTAGATACTCCTCCAGTCATTAATATAAAAGTTAATTGACTAATTTGAATTGAGTAAATTTGGGTTGGGTTGGGTAAATCAATTAATTATATTAATTATAATAAACTGATTTATTTAACTTCTTTAATCTATTTAAATTAATCAACTAAGTCTTATATTAAAGATTGGAAGGACTACAAGTTATCTAGATCAACTGAACTGCCAGAATTTGCTCAATATGGTCCTTATCACTCAGTTTAAAAACAAAAATAAAAGGTGCCTATCAAATTCAATTCTCTCAATTTTGAGCAAATTGTAGCCATTTAGTAGACATACCTGCGTGACGAGCGCATACAGAGGTAGCGTGCTGTAGCTGCAAAGGACCTGAATGAATACCCTGAAACCCCAACACAAAGAAGAAAGAAAATTGAGAGAGAAGATTAAACTTCAGCACACAGAAAATAATATTAAACTACGAAAGGTCCCCAAAGTTCCATTTACTTTTAAATGTTTTAGTCCCTACAGTACATTAAAAAAAATTAACTTGATCCATGTTCTTGAACATTCATCTGAGGGCCGTTGAGTTTTGCATGTTCATACTAACTAAAGCTGAACACTTTATCTAGAAAGCATCAAATACACTTGAATGAATTTCATGATTTCACCTCATCATCTATCTTCACCCTTTCCCTTTGGCATGAACTATTTATATTACAGTGGCAGATTGGCAATGGTGACATTACAGCAAGCAAATTAAAAGTTTTCCAAGACTGTTAAGTCCAATTATAAACTATTAAGTGAAACTCTAATGCTAACTGAATAATTCACAATTCTAAAAGAGAAGAAAGGTGGCAGTTACCCGATAACAAGCCTGGGGACAATGTAACAGACTTGTCCCATTATGCAGGAGTCAAAGCCATAGGTAACCTGAAATACTTAAGCTGATAAGTTTATGGACATTACAACTATGAAATTATATATAATGTCAACCTATAAGGGTAAATGAAAGAAGAAGAACGACCACAAACAAACAGGTCTATTATGCTCCAAAAGAATTTGCTCACCAATATCCAGAAAAAGAAAGCTATCTCAAAAGAATTCTGGAAAAGGATGAAGTGAATCAAGAAGAGCACGAAGTGAGGGCGACTAAACCAAAAGTGATCATCTGATGGTTGAACAACCAATTCACCTTCTATGGCCGCATGCTTTTCAGCTACTTCATGAGCTAATTGTATTATTACATGCTCCAACTTAGTGCCCACAGCTAGTAGAAGCTGAAAGAATGCAAATCGGTACTATCTGATCAATAGAGGGATAAAAAGTCTCATGCTAGCTATAAAGGCACCAAAACCCCAATAGATTAACCAACTATTAGAAGTAGATTCAGTAAGTTACATAGCTACGCTATCAGCTACTATGTTCAAAATTCAAAGGATGCTTTGATATCAATTCGCCAGAAGCCATGCCGCAGAAAGAGAAACAGATCTTATCAAGATACTTACAAAAAAAGGAATAAACGCTATCCAAAAATATGTATGCCAACCTGTAAGATCAAAGAAATTATCTGAATTTGGAGACAGAAAGTAATGTTTTTTGTCAACTAACAAAACCAAAAGAAACGGGTAGAAGGGGCAGAATGATCATGAGTACATACCATTAACATTAAGCAACAAAAAGATGACTACAAAGATCCAAAGGTACCAACTGCAACCAAAAACAGTACGATCATGAGGACATAATCAGTTTCCTCACATAATAAGACAAACAAGAAAGATAGGGCAGTTTAAGTGATCAATATGTATGATATGCACAACATCATTATTAGTTATTACAGATTAAAATTGAATCCAGTGAAGAACTTACCTTATACCAACAACTTGTTTAAAATCATCTTCAAGGGCCCTTATCATGTATTTGTGGAAGTTAAACTTCGGATTTGACTTGCAGTGAGTCTAAAGCAAAGAAACACACACAATAATGATCTTGATAACGTACTTGGAGGCTGCTTGCAAATAGCCAGATCAAGGATAAATAGGCTGCAAACATCACATTGCATCCTAAAAACTTACCATGATAAAACCATGACGTAAGGTCATATAATCCGATTTAGTCACAGAGCCATAGAATTGCTTGAAAAAAGAGTGCTGCAAGAAACTTGCAAGGTTCAGATGAATAACCAAAATTTTAAACAAAAAAATTATCAAGTGCGCATTTAGCATTACTTTCTGGCAATAATAATGTCATGTAGTCCAACTTATCAACAATTTTGGAAAAGCTCAAGGACTTCATTAGTCTGAGCTCAAGAATATGAAGAAAAGAACTAAATAGAGGAAATCAAACTAATAAGGAAGGAGTTACATGGAAAGCAGAATATTAACAGTTTTGAAAAACAACTGGAAGCCAGTAAGACTCAAACAAAACCAATCTATAGGCTCAAAGATCAGCCACTCGGTGACCAATATAGGCAAAATTAATCCTATTCCTGCAGTCTTTTATACCACATTCTGATTCCACTCCTTTAAAAGGTCATGGTCCCTTGTGATATTAACTAAGGTGCACTCAAGCACAACAAAGACTCAGCAGAAATGGCTTAATATTAAGCTTTATTGGACAAGGAAAAGCAAAAAAATACCAAAGAAACAAGATTATGTGTTAGCGTGCACTATATAGAACATGCCATAATCAATAATTTTATCTTCTGTTCCTATCTCCATAGGCATTATTTGTCAGGCTTCATGGTAAAGGACTACAGGAGTGGACAGAATATAATAGAAAATCTTCAAAGAAGGAGTTCAGAAGTGGTTTTAGCATGAGTGATGTGAATATACCGTTATCAATCCTAAGTTTCAGATCCTGATTAACTTATGAACAACTTACCAACCAACCCATCAGAGCAGAGTCTTTACCAAAGCCCAGAAAACGACCCTTAATAAAAGCATGCTGTTGAACATGAGTGATCTTTGGTTCCAGAACTGCAGCAATCCAATTTGCACATAAGGAGCAATGGAGAAGAAAAATACTCAAAAGGGTAGCTTTTATAGGAATTAAATATATCATCTAATTTGCTAAATTAATTCTTTCCAACGGTTTAATGGTTCACAAAAACAAAAAAAGATGATATTTATGAAGTAGCATCATGATGGCTTGAAAAATATCTATCATAGAATCTACAGATTGATTAAACAAATAAGCACAGAGCATACACTGTAATAACTTATCAAATCACTTACCTTTCTGTGTGTCATAGTTGTCTTTAGCAATTGAGTCCTCCCAGTGTTTCCACAGACGTATCTATACAACAACAGATGAATTATTAATAAAGAAAGAAAATTATGGGCATCAATAATTTATAATATAAGTGTCTAAGATACTCACTTTCAATCCTCCGAAGAAAACAGTCAGAACACAATAGGTTACATGGACCACAGCTAGAACAAATATAAAGATATGCAGGTGCTCAATGGCTTCTGAAGATAATAATGGAACCTTGTTCTGAAAAGAAAGAAATTGAGGTTATGTGATCAAAGTTCAAGAAATTAGAAAGGAAAATTCATGACATAAATAATTGACAAGGTTAGTTCCTAAATGCGAGAATCTCTATAACTAATGTGATAATTATAGTGTAGTGCTCTGAATATTTGTCCTTTTATTTTTGAAATTTTCCTTGCCTTCCCAAATTATAAGACTCAGAAGTCAGAACAGAATACATGCACATCTTCTCCAAAGTGCATAATCACAGCCAATAAGGTTATCTAAGTGCTCAATTCTAAATAATGGTTATAAACTGAACGGAGACCCAAAATGGAAACATAAAAGTTTAAAATTCTATATTGGCAGTGCCAGTGCCAGTGACAGTGACAGCTTGATGAACTTTGTCTTCCGCACATGAATACTTTAATTCTTGTGACAAATGCTGCCCTCTTTCATCTCATCTTCATCCAAAAGTTAAATGCCATCAAATGATATATGCTTGCTTCGAACCAATCAATTATGACTTAGTGCCTGTTTGGTTTGGCACAAAAAAAGTGCTTTTGTCAAATCTCCCAAACAGGCATTAATGGCCAAAATCAATTGTGTGTTTGGGAGTAGCTTTTAAAAATCAATTTTAGGCAAACCTCAGTTTGGGAAAATTTTAAACAAATAACCATTTTTGTCCAGAATTGATTTTAGCTAAAACCATGGTTTTGAATAAGCTACTGAAAATAGCTTTTGGAACAGTAAAAGAGCTTATGGACTATCCAATTACTATCTTATCCCTACTTTTTCTTATACCCTCTCTCCTTTATCATCTCTCTTCTTCACCCTATCTCCTATTTTCTCTCTCTTCTCTACACTCTCTCCTCTCTCCTATTTCTTCTCTACCCTCTCTCCTCTCTCCTATTTCTTCTCTACCCTCTCTCATCTCTCATACTTTAATCAAATCATACATTTTTTGGTAATTTATCAATATAAAAAGTTATTCTACTACTAATCATCCAAACATCTCTATTTTCAAAATCTATTCTTCCCAAAATCTATTCTCCATAATCTATTCTCTAAAAGCTAATCCAAACAGGCCCTAAGCGCCAAACCATGTTGATTTCCATGGTTTTGGAGAAGCAACTAGGACCAGTTTCTAAAATCATTTTATAACGTGAAATGACCATGTTAGCCCTATATTTTTTGTTCTTCTTCTTCTCCGACGTTGCCAGATCTCGGCTTGTTCTTCTTCTCTGACGTCTTCTCTTCTTCTCCGTTCACTCCTGTGACGTGTGGGTTGCCAGAGCTTGTCTTCTTCCCTTCAGATCTCGTCCTCCGTTGAGTTTTGGGTTTGGATAGAGTGAGTGTGTCCATCTCTTTAATTTTACCATTCATATCTAACATTCATTTGGCTCATTTGTCAATCTCATTGTCTGTTCACGAAATCTCATCTCGTCGTTGCTGTTCCTGAATCTTTTTTGTAGTCTTTCAAATATATAATTTTTATAAAAAAGTGAATATCATTGAATTGATGTGTTTATTGATAGATAATTTCATGTTATGGATCTATAAGAAGAAGGTTGATTCGTATAAAGCACGTTCCGATTATTGTTATATGGTGACCCTGGCAAATTAATGCTTTGATTATTGTTTGTGTTCTGTATATGGTGACCTGGAAAAATTAATGCTTCTTTGATTATTGTTTGTGTTCTATATATGGTGACCCTAATTACTTTTTTAATAGTTGTCATTTGTGTATAGCATAATGAGCAATTCAAAATCTTAATGAGATAGTTAGACCAGTAAGTTATTTATTGACTTGTGTCTTCAACAAGTTTACAAAGGTGAAAGAAAAAGGGGTAGTATGACAAAAGTTGGATAAAGACTTATTGAAGAAATGTTTAATACTTGTAGTTGAAGAAACTACTTAAGATACAATTGAAAAATAAGTATGATATATTGTGAAAGGAATGGAAAACATGGAAAAATTAAGAAGTTCGGAGACAGAGTTGGGGTGAGATGAGGATATAAGAGTATAATAGTAACGGAAGATGAATGGTGGGACAAGATGAAATGATTATGATGTTCTACTTATCTTATCATAGATCTCATCAATTTTCAATCTAATGGAAAAACACATTTTGTGACCCATGATAATCGTTGTTTGTACAGGAAAATCTAACAATCGAAAAATTCATATTCAAAGGACTACAGTTCTCTGATGAGGTAGAGCATTTATTCAACAATGTGACTGTCACAAGATATTGCAAATTGGCACCTTCTAGCATAGCACCCAAGGGAAAACCAAGGATATAGGAATGATGACAATGTTACTCTTGAAGAAGGATCTAGAGATTCTAATGATGTTGCAGGTTCCCCAACTAGGATTAGTGGGGAATTGAACAATGTGACGTTCCTTTAGTCCCAAGGAAATAGTGGCGAAGCAAGTATGAAGGGGAAGGGACCAATATCTTCAAGCAACACACTAGGTTAGAAAGGTAGGCAACAGAAAGAAGAAGGCAAAAGGACATGCCTCGAATGTCATAGCAGAATGCCTAAGTGATTTGGTTGGTATGCAGAGGTCAACCATGAAAGGTGCAAATGAATAAATACAACAAGCATGGGTCGTCATTCTGTCAATTAGCGTAGTCATGACTCACCTCCACACTATTCAACAAGTCAAGCAAAATATAGACTTCTTTCTACGATACAAGCAAGTCTTAAGAGGTCTAGAGAATAGGGAGATATATTAGACACTTAAGGATGAGCCGGAACTACTTCTGGGATGTTTGCATAAAATCTATTGTGGAGGAGGAAATTTAGTCATTTCTTTCAATAGTAATTTGTTTTCAATGATGATTATTTAATTTAACAACATATTCTTTGATAGAAATAGACCGTTCAAAGCATTTAAAAGAAAGCAGGGAGTAATGGGAAAAGACGGATGAAAAAGTTGGTATTTTGGTTAGCACTTATACAACACTATATATATATATATGTAAAGAGCCTATACGTACAAGTGAGTATACAAGTTCCTAATAGGTGAACTAAGTTTTAAACAATGCACGAATTTGTTGTTACTAACAGTTTCGAATGTATCCAAGTTTTGTCAATGAATGTATTGTGCATTGGAACATCATGGCCTTAAGGAAGGTAAGCGCATAGGAATATATGAGAAGGTAGCAATCTTTTTATAGACGGTTGCACATGTGGAAACCAATAGATAGGTGCAAGAAAGGTTTCAACACTCAGGTGAGACGATTATTAGACATGTTCATGAGGTTTTATGAGCATGTTGTAGACTTACAAGAGAGAACCACAAACCAATTGATCTTGAGTTTAGAAATATTCATAACAAAATTAGTCAAGATGACAACATTGGCCATTTTTTAAAAATGCAATGGAGAAACTAATGGACAACATTCCTTGAGTTGCCCTACAAAGGAAGAAGCAAAATATTTTTGTAAGAAAGGATACACATCACAAAATATAATAGCAGTTTGTGATTGGGACATGTGCTTCACCTTTGTCTTAGTTGGATAGGAAGGTAGTGCTAATGGTGCTCGCATATTCAATCATACATTTACAACTCCTTCTATAAACTTTCTCAATCCACCTCAAGGTATGCCTATTATTGCTTCAATTATTTACGTTTATCTTTTAACAAAAATATTGACAGTACTCATATTTTTCATTCAGGTAAATATTATTTAGTTCATGCTGACTATCCAACACTAGATGGATATCTTGGTCCTACAAACGTGCACATTACCATCTAGGTGATTTTCGCAGGATAGCTACTAGACAACCTATTATTAACGAACTTTTCAACTTTGCTTATTCAAATTAAAGGTACAAAATAGAAAGAACTTTTGGGATATAGAAGAATAAATTTAAAATTATATGCGAAAAGGGCAACTACAACTTCCCAACACAAGTCAGGATTGTTTGTACAACTATGGTTATACATAATTTTATTAGAAGAACTTCTATTTTTTATCCTAATTTTGCAGAAGAAAAACAACACTTTAATGATTCACAATATGATGATGATGAAGATAAGCCTTCACAATTATATTATTCTATAAGATCTTCACATGCACTAGCCAGTTTATGTGATCAAATTAAAGATACAATTTGTTAAATATAAACATGTTCAATAGTCATTATTGTATCTATGTTTTCATTAGATCTTTGACTTGGGATTTATATCATTATTAAATTATATTATACTTTTACTTCTATATATATTTTAACTAATTTTATTTCCCTTTTTAATTACTTACATTAATCAAAATATATAAAATTAAATTTTAATTATATACAAGAAAATAAAAAATTTAAATATAAAATTTAAATTATTTATTATTAATTACTCTAATAATATATATATTATTTATTATTTTAATATTAAACAGAAAATATAAATTTAAAATTATATTTTTAATAATTATTATTTTACCTCATATAATTTTTAATAATTTATTTATTAAAAAAATTATTCTAATAATAATAATCTAAATATTTATTTTTTTAAAATTATTTTTTATATAAAAACTATTTTCTAAAACCTATTACCTAAAATTAGTTTAAAATTAATTTTTTTATAATATAGTTTTGAGAAGCTAAACCAAACACAACCTTAGATTCCGCTTGCAAGTAAATAAAAATAAAATGGTAAAACTGAAACCAAGAGACGGGATAAAAATGACACAATTCCAAGCAAATTAGCAATTGATGGGCGAGCTTTAGGCTTTGTTTGGTTAGGAGTTTTGGAAGGGAAGGGAAGGGAGGGGAAAGTGTGTTTTAGTTGGGAAAAATAGAGGGGAGGGGAGTGGAGATTTTTTGTCCTTATGTGCTCCTCTCCCCTGCCTTACCTCCCCTCTAAAAGTGGAATTTTTTTGGAGGAAAAAGATTTTTTTTACTCCTTTTTAACCAAATTGCCCTCAAAACTTTTTTAATATTTCAATTATACCTTCAATTTTTTTTTTATTTTTCTCATACCTAATTTTTTCTTTAATTACAAAATAATTATAATAATTATAATAAATTATAATAAAACTTAATAAACATAATAAATTATTTATATATTATATTAAAATATATAATAATTATAAAATTAATAAAAAATAATATTAAAATTTTATAATATTTTTTATTTTTTTAATTTTATTCTATATATAAACAAGATAAAAAATTTCAAGATTCATAAATTAAAAAATAATAATTTTAATATAAATATTATAAATAAAAAATAAATAAATTTAAATAAAAATATAAGAATATATTTATCAATTTTTAATTACCTTCTCTCACTTACTCTCTCTCCCTTCTAAATTAAATAAAAAATATTATTAATTAATCTCTCCTCCTCTTCTTTATCTTTCTCTAAATTAAACTTTCCTATTCTCCCTACTGTGAACCAAACAATGCCTTAAAAGAAAGAGATCTATCACAGAACAAATTGAAAGCTCAACGATCTCAACTCATGAATTTGTAATGTTACCTTACGAGCACAATAGCTACTAGATGACGACCCAGAAAGAAGACGACGAGTAGTTCCAGAAATGTGAGGGAAAGAGAAGAAGCTCTGAAAATGGGATGTCTCCGATTCTTCGCCTTCTCCTTCATTCTGGTCACAAGGAAGCATATGGCGGGTCAATCCCGCCGGAACGCAGATTTTGGTAATCCCATTCTGTGTAACCGTCAGAAGCAGCGATATAAAACCCAACAGCATCAACTCTGAAAAACGAACCAAAAGAAAAACATTTTTAAAATTTAAAAAAGCTCTATAAAACATAAATTATATTTTATTATTAAAAAAAGAGAAAAAAAAAAGTTAGAGAAGAGAGCTAAAGAACATTCTTTGATTTTCTGAAGAGCTTCATAGAGTGGTTTCTGATCTCTCTTCTTGAGGAACTTGCCGCCATAATGAAGAAAACGTTCAACAGCGAGTGAAACGGCGACGATGACAGTGCAAACAAGAGCAACAACCCATGTGGGAGTGTGCTCTAAGCTCGTCTCTTCTTCCCCACCTCCACTCATTCTGCTTTCTCTCTTCTATCTCTGGCTCTCTCTCTCTCTAACTTTAACTTTCTATCGACTTATTAGCTTCAAGCCAGATACCCTGTAGACAGTGTGCGCTGTGTCACTTCATCGTTGTCCATACTCACTCTGCTTCCGCTTGAAAACGGGACTGTTTTTTTTTTTTTTATTGATTTCTTCACAACCAATCCATTTCGTACAGGAAGCTGCCTCCGATTTAGGTACTTATTTAATATTATACGAATTATTAAAAATTATATATATATCAATTTTGCTGATAAATAATTTATTTTAGATAAATAAAAATACAAAAGAAAAGTAACTTGGATTAAGAATTGAATAATAAACATGTAAGAATTTGAATTTGAATTTGAATTTGAGTAAGCAGTTGATCATTGATGGTTGGTCTTTTTTTTGTAAGATTTTTTTCTATTAAAATTATTGAATTTTCTAGATTATATTTAACTATAAGAACTGAATAATTTGATTAAAAATTATATATTTATTTTAAAAGTATTAATTCATAATGTCGTCATATAATATGACAATTCTTTATATAAATATCAATTTTGGAAAAAAATATCAAATGGAAAGTACCATTGATTTTTTTTTTTTTAAGATTTGGTGAGAGATAGGAAATCCAATATATTTAATATTTAACTTTAAAACCCAACATGGAATGCATTTTTATTTCTTACATTTATGGTCCCCATTTGTTTTGTCGTCTCTTATCAAGAGATCTTTTTCTTTTCCTTTTTGTGTTTCGCTTTTGTAGGAAAGTAGCCTAATTAATCCATATTCCATACATAGCCTTAAGAACTAGTTTAATTAATTTGTAGAGAATAAATTATAGAAAAAATAAATTTTAAAAATATAAATATTTAAATGATTAGTAGTATAATTATTTTTTATATTAGTAAATTATTAAAAAGTGTATGATTTGATTAAAAATAAGAGAGAGTATAGATAAGAAATATGAGAGATGAGAGAGTGTAGAGAATAAAGAGGGAAAAGGAGATAAGGTGAAGAAGAGAGAGGAGAGAGGTGAGAGAGGGTATAAGAAAAAATAGGGATAAGATAATAATTGTATAGTCTATAAACTCTTTTACTGTTTGAAAAATTATTTTTAATAGTTTATTTAAAATTATAATTTTAGTTAAAATTATTTTTAAAAAAAATAATTGTTTCAACAACAACAACAACAACAAGCCTTATCCCATTAGATGGGGTCGGCTACATGGATCATACGACGCCATTGTGCTCTATCGAAAACTAAATCCTTAGATAGGTTATTGACCAGGAGATCCCGTTCAATGACCTCTTTGAGCGTTCTCTTTGGCCTTCCTCTACCCCTTTTAACCGGTGTCCATACTATTTGATCCACCATCTTCACAGGCGTATCCCTTGGCCTTCTTTGTACGTGTCCAAACCACCTAAAACGGTTCTCTACCATTTTCTCTTCAATAGGTGAGGAATTGGAAGACACGCAGCGAAAATTAATTTAAAAATTTTTCCATTCCTTGCCAGGATCTACCGTATGTGTTTAAGTCAAGAGGGAAGAAACATTACCCTTAGTGTACCTCAGCGACTTCCACAGCTTTTGGTCACGACGTTCACAGCTTCTTGCCGCGGCTCGTGCTCCCTTTCCGATCACAAGAAGTCGACGACTTAAGTCGGCTTCCTCTACTAGTATCCACACGAACAGCGTTCCAACCACGAACGACGTGCTAGCGTTTCTTGTCCCTCCAGGGTTTTCTCAAGAGTTCGTCCTCTCCGTATCTATTTCGACAGTTTCTTATCTGCAAATCCTTTGCTCAGTCCCCTTCGGCCTTTTTGTGTTCTATGTATATCTCTATGCAAAACGTAACTCCTAATATCAGATATATAGGATGCTCTGCGTTCTTTTCTACATAAAAAAATAATTGTTTTTTTTTTAAAAAAAAATTAAAATTTTACCTAAAAATAATTGTCAAACGTAATTTTTAAACTGAAGTGTGAAATGGGCACTTAGTTCTTCATTCAATCATTCTCATTCATTATTATAACAAATTAATTTGGTTAATTTTATTAAAAAAAGAACGAAAGAAAAGAGAAGGAATACTGGAAATAGTTAATTGCTTAGTTTCTAATGGTTTTGATGCTTTCCGCTTTAACCGAGAAATTCCACCGCGCATGCCTTTTTGGGTATAAAAAAAAAGAGAAAATTACATTTGAATCCCATAAATAAAATCTAATTATAAAAAAAATTTAAAAAAAAATATCAAATAACTGTAAAATCTATAAAATTTAAGATTAATTTTTTAAAATAATAAAATAATAAAAAAAATGCTTTAATTATTATTTTTTATTATAATTATTATTCTTTTATTTAAAAATTACCATTCATATTATTTAAATTATTATTATTTTATTTAAGTTGTTAATTTTTTCTCATTAAATTGATATTTTTATTGTTTGATTTTTTTTTGGATAATTTTATCATTTTACAATTTAAAAAAAATTAATTCTAAATCCTATAAGCCTTCATAATTATTTAATAATTTTTTTATAATTAGATTCCATATAATTTTAAAAAAAAAACCGCGTGTGCTTTTCTTTTCCTTGGTAAGCAGTTGCTTTGGCAAATTAGCTTTAGTTTGAGTGTGTATGTGGCACTTTGCCAAAAAAGAGGCATCCATCTATGCAATTTTGACACTTTTAAAATATTTCCGGTCTTTCCTATAGAAAACATTTAATTTATTTAATTAATTTAAAAAATTAATTAAAATAATATATATATTTTAAATATTATAATTATTTTCTTTAAATATCTTATTTTCTCTTTTATTTAATTATTATTAAAAAATTATCTATAGAAATAATTTAAATAAAAATTAATAACTATAAAAAATAAATTTTATATTTAGAACAAAAATTAACTCTTCGATTAAGTTTATATTAAGCAACAAATAAATATTAAAATTTATATTTTTTGTAAGAAGTTATAGAAAGTTAGGAACTCCCGTCTTTTTACTAATAACAATTATATAACAGAGAGTATTTTAACATAAGTTCGTGCTATAGTTGATGACATTTTTTAAAATTTCTCAATTTATAGATTAATTTTGTAAATTCGTTTCACAGTTATTTTTAATGAATTTACCAAGAGCACATTTCATTCAAACTGCTTTGTCACAACACCAAATTACAATTTGTAACCGTATAAGATTAATGAATTTAAGCGCTCAATATTGTCGAATTTAAACTCTTTAGTCAAGATCTAATTTAATTTATTTTTTTATATTTTTAATAAGCTTTTTTATAATAATTTTTAATGAGTTTTATTTTAAAGGTTAAGGTACGTTTAATATTTTAAAATATTTTTTATATGTACTAAGTATTAAAAAATAATTTATAGTACGCCAAGTTTCTTAAAACATTTTCTCATGTATGCCTAGTATTATAAAGTATTTTTTTCGAGTCCCTAAAGTATCTTTATAGGTGAGCCTAATGTCCTAAAATAATTTATGATGCGTTTAGTGCCCTGAAATATCTTCTCTGATGCATCAAGTTCCCTAAAATATATAATATATTATCTTTTGTTTATTTTCCTAAGTTCTTTAATATCTATAGATTGGTAAAATAATTTGTGGCATGGCATTTGTTTACTTTATTCATGCTTTAGTTTTTACTTTTTTTATTTAAATAATTTTAGCTAACAAATAAAATAATTTATGACATTCTTTTTATATTGTTCAAAATTCTGAAACGGAAAGTCACATTTCTCTTCTTTTCATATTATTCGTCAGAATCTGATAAGAAAATGAAAATTTGAACAGAAGAAGAGAGAGAGTTTGAAATAAAACGAAAGGGTAAAAGAGAAAAATAAAAAATAATAAAGTATGAACAATAAATAAATTTATGAGAGTTGAATTATCTTGTCAAGTCAATTTTTTTAGAGTTAAAATAGAGGTGAATTATTATTTAACGGTCAAAATTAATGATCTTGTTAGTATATCTGATGTTACATTATTTTAAATATTGAGGATAAAATTATACCATAAATTACTTTAGGACACTGGACACATTTGAGAAAATACTTTAGGGGACTGGGTATATTTGGAAAAATATTTTAGGACATTGTAAATACTATAAATTACTTGGCACACCTAAAAAAATATTTTAAAATATTGGGTGTACTATAAATTATTTTAAAATACTAGATGTATTTAAAAAAAAAATACTTTAAAATATTAGACGTACTTTAACCCTTATGTTAATAGATGTAATGTATTTTCTAAAATAATATTTTTTTATATAATATCTAATATTCAGTATTATAAAATATTGGAACATTGTTTAACCCTTGAATTTGAGTAAGCAGTTGATCATTGATGGTTGGTCTTTTTTTTGTAAGATTTTTTTCTATTAAAATTATTGAATTTTGTAGATTATATTTAAATATAAGAACTGAATAATTTGATTAAAAATTATATGTTTATTTTAAAAGTATTAATTTATAATGTCGTCATATAATATAAAAATTCTTTATATAAATATCAAATTTGGAAACAAAATATCAAATGGAAAGTACCATTGATTTTTTTTTTTTTAAGATTTGGTGAGAGATAGGAAATCCAATATATTTAAGCATTTTTCTTTCTTACATTTATGGTCCAAAATATCTGTTTGTTTTGTCGTCTCTTATTAAAAGATCTTTTTCTTTTCCTTTTTGTGTTTCGCTTTTGTAGGAAAGTAGCCTTATCAATCCATATTCCATACATAACATTAGGTCTTCTTCATTCAATCATTCTCATTCATTATTATAACAAATTAATTTGGTTAATTTTACAAAAGAAAAAAAGAGAAGAGAAGGAATACAAGTAATAGTTAATTGCTTGATTTCTAATGATTTTCACGCTTTACGCTTTAACCTAGAAAATGCCTCTTTCTTTGGTATTAAAAAGAGAAAGTTATATTTAAATATCATATAAAAAATTTAATTATAAAAAAATTTTGAGAGATTATTAAACAATTATAAAATCTTACAAAATTTGAGATTAATTTTTGAATTATAAAATAATAAAATTATTCTTAAAAAAAATATCTCAATTATTATTATTTTTTAATTATTATTCATTCATTCAGAGTTATTATTCTTATTATTTGACTTTTTTTAGTTGTTAATTTTTTTCCTATTAAGTTAATATTTATATTATTTGAGTTTTTTAGAGGTAATTTTATTATTTTATAATTTAAAAAATTAATTTTAAATTTTGTAAAATTTAATAGTTATTTAATAATTTTTTAAACTTTTTTATAATTAAGTTTTTTAGATGAGATTTAAATATAATTTTTTTAAAAACGAAAACCGCTTGTGCTTTTGTTTTCCTTGGTAAGCAGTTGCTTTGACAAATTATCTTTAGCCTGAGTGCATATGTGGCACTCTGCCCAAAAAAACCCCCTTTATGCAATTTTAACACTGTTAAAATATTCCCACTCTTTAATATATATTATATTAAATTTATTTCATTATATATAAAAATCAACTCATTTAATTATAAAAAAATTAATTAAATTAATATAATATATTTTTTAACAAATATTATAATTATATTTTTTAAATATATTATTTTTTATTTAATTATTATTAAAAAATATTGATAGAGATAATTTAAAAAAATTAATAACTATAAAAAAATAAATTTTATATTTTAAAAAAATTAACTCTTCATTATATTAAAGATTTTTTTTTTGGAAGAAGTTGTAGGAAATTAGGAACTCCTGTCTTTTTACTAATAACAATTATATAACAGAGAGTATTTTAACATAAGTTCATGCTATATTTGATCACATTTTTTAAAATTTCTCAGTTTTTAGATTGATTTTGTAAATTCATTTCACAGTTATTTTTAATGAATTTACTAAGAACACATTCATTCAAGCTGCTTTGTCAAAACACCAAATTACTATTTATAAGGGTATAAGATTAATGAATTTAAGCGCTCAATATTATCGAATTTAAACTCCAGTAAAGATCTAATTTGATTTGCTTTTTTATATTTTTTAATGAGTTTTATTTTAAGGGTTAAAGTGCGCTCAGTATATTAAAATATTTTTTTAGATATTCCCAATATCCTAAAATAATTTATAATACATCTAGTATCTTAAAATATTTTCTTTAGTACGTTTAGCACTTTAAAATATTTTTTTATATGCGCCTAATATCTTAAAGTAATTTATGATACGCTTTGTGCCATAAAATATTTTTTCAGATACATCCAGTGTCCTAAAATATTAATACATTCTTCTTTATTTGTTTTCCTAAATTTTTCAACGTTTATACATTGATAAAATAATTCATGGCCTCTTTTCACTTTGTTCAAACTTTCTTTTTCCTTTTTTTTATACATTTTCAACCAATAAATAAAATAATTCATTATATTCTTTACAAATTATTCAAAATTCTAGAAGAAACTAACATTTCTCTTCTTTTTATATAGTTTACTGGAATTTGATAAAAAAAATGAAGAGTTAAAGAGAATAAGAGAGAGTCTAAGATGAAACTAAAAAGTAAAAAAGAAAAAAATGTGAAAGAAGAAAACATAAACAATAAATAAATTCAGGAGATTTGAGTTATCTTGTTAAGTCAACTTTTGTAGAGTCAAAATAGAGTTTAATCATCATTTAACGGTCAAAATTAATGATCTTGTTAATATATATGAGGTTACATTATTTTAAATATTTTAAGAGTAAAATTGTACTACAAATTATTTTAGGACATTGGGCACATTTGAAAAAAATACTTCAGAGGACTGGGTAAGAAAATATTTCAAGACACTGTGAACACCATAAATTATTTTAGGATACTCGGTACACCTGAAAAAATATTTTAAGATACTAGGTGTATTATAAATTATTTTAAGATACTAAACATAGTTGAAAAAATATTTTAAAATATTAAGCGCACTTTAACACTTATTTTAATAGATGTAACGTATTTTTTAAATTAATAATCTCTTTTTATATAATATCTAATATTCAGTATTATAAAGTTATATTGGAATAGTGTTCAACCCTTAACATCTGACACATGAAAGCATGAGAAAGAAACCAAAGGGCCTAGTTTATTAGAGAAGTTACACATCCTCATACTTGTTCAATTTGAGCTAGAACCCACAATCTCCCATTTTAAAGAAGCATTCAGCAGATCCATGGAATGTTCCATCAGTATCAGCTTCAAAGATATTGAATTGTTGGAAAGAACCATCGTTTCTTTCTAGAGAAGAAGAAGAATCCGTTGAAACTGCTGCAGCAAAAGTAGTATTATGATCAATCAAACCAAAAAGGAGAAAGTGTAGATGGAGCAAAAAGTTAATCACCCCTACGAATTAATCGTTGGGTTGGCGAAAGAACGACGACGAATCAATCAAAGAGAGAGAGAGAGAAGGAGATTTGTGAGGCTTTTGCTGCTTCTAGTTCTGCAGGAGAGTCAACGGAGAAAGAGTGAAATGAATGAAAAAAAAGAATCCAGAAAGCTAAGCGACCGATAAACGGAGAGGCTACATCAATTAAGCTGACTTCACTCCCTTAAAAGGATGATAAAAATAAGCATTAAGACACCATACTAATACTACTCTTCCATATATTTAATTAATTTAATTAAATTAAAAAATTAATAAAATTAATTAAATATAATATATTTTTATTTTAAAAATATCTTAATTAATTTTCTTAATCCCTCTCTTATTTTCTCTTTCACTTGATTATTATTAAGAGAATATTAATAAAAATAATTTAAAAAATTAAAAAATATAAAAAATATATCTTATATTTAAAATTAAAATTAATTTTTTAATTAGATTATATATTAAATATTAAAGATTATTGAAGTTAAAGAACCAATTCTAAATAATTATAATAATAATAATAAAGAAAACTCGGGTCAATAAAACATGAGTCATGACAGTACAAACCAGCCTATAGTTCGCCTGTGTTTAAATTGCCCATGGAAAGCACTTTTTTAGGAAGGAATAATCACTAAAAAAATCCTATATGCTATAAATTTGTTAATTTTTATATTAAAATTTATTATTGTTAAAACGTTAGTTGCTATTAAAATTTTTTAAGTAATTAAGTTTCTTATTTCAGACTTCATAATACTTTCATTTTTTTAATTCAAACTTTAGTTTCAGTTCAGGATAAATTAATTAAACATGTGCTAAAACCTAAAATCTATTCTAAAGTCTATATCATGATTTCAAAGAAGCAATGTTCAGTTCTCAGTAAAATCTATTCTGAAAATCATTTTTTTTTTAAAAAAAATGATTCTCTAAAAACTAATTCTAGAAAGGGGTTAAAGTTTATTTAACACTTCAAAATATTTTATTGTGCAATTTTGACTTTAAAATATTTTTTTAAAAGTAATTTTAATCTCTTCATTAATTCCCCAAAAAGTCTATTAAACGAAGTTAGATTTATTACTCTAAAATATTTTTTTAATAGTACTCAATATTTTAAAGTAATTTTTTTAGTATAATTTTGGCCAAAAAATACTTTTAGTATTTATATTTTATGTTTTTATATTAAAAATAATTAAATTTTAAAGTTGAAAACATAAAAAATATGTCTTAAAAAAGATGACTACTAAAAAAAAGTTAAAAAAATTGCTTATTATATATCGTATTTGTGAACTGAATGTACATCTATGATAATTACTTATAGATAGTGAGTTAATTTCTATTGTGGACTTACATTCTCATAAATTGGACTAATATATTACTAATAATAAATTAGATTTTATATTAAACACAAGAGGGAGTAACAAATTGTTAAATTATAAAAGCTAGTAAGTTAAAAAAATGAAAATATATTCGGGGGGAAATGTGCAGGATTAGTAACAAGTGTTAAATTGGAAAAAATAATAAGCTCTTAATAAAATCATAATTTATAATACACAAAGGCACATAGGCTAATAAATTTTGCAATAATAAGATATGTATGGCTAGAAAACTCAAATTAGGCTTCTTAGATAACAATAATCTTCTTCCCAATAGAAATAAATAGATGAGCTTCTGGAAAGTCTTTTCCTTTGCCTGCTCAGTATGATGAAACCATATGTTGAAGATGACTGTAACTGAGCTTTGCACCGATAACATTCCTCTGTTCAATTTCTTCAAAGCAACTTTGAGAAGAAATCCTTTAGCTTAAGCTTTTGGAAACTAAGGCTCTCTTATTCTTCCAATACCTCTTCCTTCCAACATTGCTTTAAGAAATTTCTGCCTGTAGGAATATCAATCTCTTGTGCAAGGCCGATTTGCTTTCCTTTTCCTTGAGTTTTCCGTAACTCTCTCCCAAAACCACAACTTCGAAAAAGACAGAACAACCAGCTAAATACGAAAGAGGTTAAGAATAAAAACACAAGAGACCGCAAGGAAGACAAAAATAAAATCACTCAGAACCAAACAACATAGATTGAACAAGGCAAAACATAGATAAAAAAATCTGCAGATTGATTAAATAATTGAACACAGAGCATGCACTATAACTGCTTATCAAATCACTTACGTTTCTCTGTTTTGATAGTTGTCTTTAGCAATTGAATCGTCCCAGTGCTTCCACTGACATAACTATACAATTATGAGAATCTTCCTAGGAAGTGTTGCGGCAAAAAAAGGAATCACATTATTAAATTTGGAAACTTCCTCCCAGCTTTAATTCTGTTGTGGCCCAAAAATAAACTTCATAGAAGGTGTAGAGGCAAAAAATGGAAGTTTCCAAATTTCAAATCTTCATTGCCTTTATAGGTCTAACAGATTGATGTAACTCCTCCTCCTCAACCTCACATTTGTGTTTGGTGCCACTTAAATTTGAAGCTTCAGATGTTGAAGGCTCTATCTGTTCATCAAATGATTCCTTATATATCAAAAAGACAGTTGTTTTCTTCACAATGAATCCATTCCCAAAAGTTACAATCATCTCCACTTGATCATCAGGTTCTAGATTTGATATTATTTCCTTCCACTTCGCTTCTTCAAATGAATTCAATGAATCTTGCCCATAGCGCAAAGTTGTTGCCTTTGTATAATTTATGATCATCAAGCTAATTATACAAGATTCACATGCCGCCTCGTTACGCAAGGCACTTGAGGGGATATATACACAACAAATAGTCATTCCTTTTAAATGATCATGACCGTTGACTGGAGGCACTTTAAATTTTACAGAATCTCTTTCACCCTTGAACGTTAGCCAATAGGGGAAATTGTCACTGGGGACAATACAATCTTCACTATGCTTTGTAAGATCCAATCCCTGCACAATAACATAAATACAACCCTTAATTTAACTTATAATATATGCACGTAGAAATCTTTTAAAAAAAAGGGAATCCAATTAGGGAGAGAACCTGTGAAACCCTCTCTGAAAGTGTACGAAAGACTTGGGAATTCTTTCCAATTTGAACTAAAAGATGTCCCAAGTAATTTTGAAGCCTGGATATGTCCATACAATCTGTGGCACACAAGGAATTAGGAGTGTCAAATCCATCTTCCAACAAAAGACGTTGTTGCTTTAGTTCACTACTAGGGATTGTTGAAGGACGACCGCGGATTCTGTTCAGCATCTTCAACAAAAATGATGAAGGCATGCCCGCATGTGTGGGAATAAGAGGGAGTGGATTATTTGTTGGGGACATCCAAGACCGGTAGAGAGAAGGAATCACATGATGTGATAATCCTTCATAACCACAAATAGATAGATATAAAATGCTTTTCAATCTCACTAAAGAAAAGGGCACTTGTGTTATTGTTGGAGCAATTAGAGTCGTCAAAGATCCCATTTGCTCAATGTCCTCCTCTAGTTTTTCAATATTCTTGCAACCAGAAAGAATGAGAGTTTTTAAGCATTTTAATCTATAAATGCTTCTTGGCAGACTAAAAAGGGCAATACAATCCTCCAAATCTAGTAGAACAAGTTTGTGAAGAAGCCCAATAGAATGATGTATCATGGACAAATTTGGACAATCTTTGAGGATCAACTTTTCAAGCTTTGGTAGTTTTGAAAAATCAGGAGTTCGAACCAAGTAATAAGAATGGCTGAGATTGAGGATTTTCAGCCTCTCCAATACCTACAACAAAGACATTTAATTTCAAAGCAGAATTAGATAAGCATCTCAACCGAAAACTCTTAAGTGAAAACATTGTTTTCAATCAATTGAAAATTAACTCCTGAAAGGAAAATAGAGTAATATTTAGACATCTCAAATCCCTCTTTTATTCCATATCCACAAACTTTGAAGTTAAAACCAACAAATTAACTAAGCTTTTTGAGATACATAATTGCAGAAATAAAAAAGTACGAAAATACTATTTACCATAAGGCTACAGATTTGAAGTATTTTTGTATTTTTTTCAGAGAAACTAGGCTATGTTTTTTTAACAAAAAACATTTCAATTTTGTTTTGGTGGTTATGGCTCAAAAAGTCAACAAACTAAGTATTCATTTACATACCAAGGGTTCCTTCCACACTTGTGTGAGGCTGCTGTATTGTAAGTCAATAGCAACTAATTCCTCTTGATAAAAGTTGTTAGGAATGTATTTTACAGGAAAGCCGTGCCAACAAAGCCACCTGAGATCTTCACTAATGTATTTGTAGTCTCCAATAAGTTGTACATTGTCAAGACGAAGTAATCTGAGCCTCTTCATCATCTTAAATGTTTCTGTCTGAAAATGCTTTCTTTCACTATTTACCAACTTCAAAGACAATCCTTCAATAGCCTCCGTTCCCTGTAAAAATAAAAGCATATTGAAATCGAAGTGTGCACTTGTGTTATTTGTTTGCCGAAAGCAAGATAGAAACATATATGTCATGATTAACCTTATAGAGCATGTGACTACAGAAATAAGTTTTAAAATGCATCCAGTAAGAGATGAAACCAAATGGTTTATATGACCAAATTATAGAAGTTCCTACCATGTGTTTATGTAATACAGCAAGTGCATCCTCATGAAACCATAACCTACTTCTCTTCCCAAGCTCTTTTTGAGATTGTTTACGAATTATTTCTCTTCCCATGTCCCGCAGCAAATCATGCATGCTAAGCTTGTTCTTCTCATCAATGGTTACAAGGCTTCGCTCCACAAGAGTTTTGATTCCAATGTCAGCAAAAAATCCACAGCCATTTAATATCTGTGAAACATCATTTCTGTCCATCCCAATAAAGTAGCAAGATATATCAAGGAATATTTCTTTCTCCAAATCATCTAAACCATCGTAGCTTATTTTTAGCTTCTTTTGTATCTTGTCATTGGGAATTTTTTTAAGTTTCTCCGATGCACTTTCCCATTCCTCCACTTCTCTACCAAATAAATAGGAGCCAAGGACTTCAAGAGCTAACGGAAGTCCCCCAGAGTATGTAGCTATATCTCTTGAAAGTTTAATGAAATCTTCTTTGGGACTTTCTTGTTTAAATGCGTGCCAACTAAAAAGCTTAATAGATTCGCCTTCATCCAAATTCTTCATTGGATAAACAGCACAATCCATTTCATGGAGAAGACGCTGATTTCTAGTTGTAATGATTATTCTACTTCCTGATTTAAACCAGTCTCGACTTCCAACTAAAGCATTCAATTGGGCTGACTCATCCACATCATCAAGCACAACTAGTACCTTTTTATGGCGAAGTCTATCACTCAATGTAATTATTCCTGATTCAATGCTATTTATCTTTATTTTTGTTGTCTTACATATTTCAAAAAGAAGTTGGTTCTGTAAATTTACTTGGTCTTTTTCTTGATCCCAAATTTCTCTAATCTTTGAAATGTAGCTTCTACTCTCAAACATGCGACCAATTTCATTATAAATGGCTTTAGCAATAGTCGTTTTGCCAACGCCCCCCATTCCCCATATCCCTACCATGACAACATCTTGAGATTGATGGTTTTGGAGCATTGTAATAACTTCTTGCGCGCGATTATCCACTCCTACTGGGTGGTCAGCCACAAACAAGTCTTTCTTGTCTAACATGTTACAAACATTCTCAACAACAGCTTTTACTTCTTCACTCTCGTCCCTGCGAATCATACAAGTATAATAGGAAATGAGCATTGGACATATAAACACCTTGGGTTATGTACAAATAAAGAGTAAAACATTACTTGGAACCAAGCACAACGATCCCTGCAATGGCCCCAGCCTCAGCAAGGGCTGTCCTCCAGTTGGAAACTTGAGCTTCTGGTGGTGAAATACTTTGTATAAAATCTTTAAATGCTTGTCCAAAACTAAAAGTTTGGTGACGAATTTCTGATGGATCCACACCATAAAACACAGGTAGAACCCCCTGATGATTTGATTTATGAAGCTCCATAATTATTGACAATTCCTCCAAACACCATTTAGATGCAGCATATTCCCTAGAGAAGATGATGATTGCGATTTTTGAACTTCCAATTGCTTGTAATAGTCCCGTTTTGATATGATTTCCTCTGGGAAGCTCAGCATCATCTTTGAAAACAGTAATGCCAGCATTACATAGAGCCGAATAGAGATGTGAAGTAAAAGTTGCTCGAGTATCTTCACCTCTAAAACTCAAGAACACCTCGTACCTATGACCTGAATGTTTTATTTCGAAACATATAATACATAAATAAATTAATTTCTAATTTAAAATAATATAATAAAAATATTATTGATATGAACATACTTATAATTTAATATTATAAAATGTCAGAAATATTATGGATAATAATATTATCATTGTTACATGCATGATTGATAATATGTTAAGCACATAATGCATCCTCATAACCTACCTCGATTAGGAAGCTCGTTTTGTGAACTTTCACGTAGTATTTGCCTTCCCACGAGCTGCAACAGATTATGCATTCTAAGTTTGTCGTTATTGTCAATGGTCACAAGGCTTCGATCCACTAGGACTCCTATCCCAATGCTAGCATTACACCCGTGGGCATCCAACTTTTTTATCACACCATTCATGTCCTCCCCAATATAAAATAAAACTATATTTATAAATATTTCTTTTTCGTTACCATCTAAAGAGTCAAAGCTAAGCTTTAGTCTGTTGTATATATGAGGAAGGAGAACTGCGCTCAGGTTCATCAATGCCGACTCCCATCCTATCAGTGACATCCTAGCCAAAAAAGAGCCAAGGACTTCAAGAGCTAGGGGGAGTCCCTCAATGTAAGCAACCATTCTTTTGGAAAGCTCGATGAATTCTCCTTCAGGACTTGCTTCTTTAAATGCTGTTCTGATGATAAGTTCAAGAGACTCATGATCGCTCAAAAGTTTAACGCTATATACATCATCCACTTTAAAGGCCTTAAGTAGATGTAAATCTCTAGTTGTAATGATTATTATACTCCCTTTACCAAACAATCCACGTTTTGCACGTAAAACATTTATTTGCTCCAAGTTATTCACATCATCAAGCACAAGAAGTACCTTCTTATGGCTAGCTCCTTTGTCTGACCCGAGGCGTATCCCTGCTTCAATCTCATCTACTATTATACCTGTTTCTTCTTTTAATATTGAAAGAAGTTCTTGTTGTAAATAAAACTTGCCTTTCCTCTCCCAAGATTGCCTGACATCTGATAGAAAACATGCACTCTGGAATTCGTACTGAATGTGCTCAAGAATGGCTTCGGCAAGAGTTGTTTTGCCAATACCCGCCATTCCCCATATCCCAATGGAGACTACATCTTTCGATTGATGCTTTTGAAGCATTCTAATCACTTCTTGCACTTGTGAACTCACTCCAACTAGGCCTTCTGTGTTAAACGGGCCTTTCCCGTCCAATATTTGACGAACACGCTTGACAATATTTGGAATATGCTTACCTTGATTCCTGTGAATTATAAAGAAAGAATAGCCGAAAAGGGAGCATTGATTAATAATTAAGAATGACTACAAATAAAACGCAATAATGGTATCAAGAGCGGCACATATATTTCCATCCAGAAATTAATTTTATCGACTTGACACCATATATAGAATTAAAATAATATAAGTCAATTCACAAAACCATAGATCCATGTTAATCGTGTTACATAACCTAAGCTTCCATTACATATCATGAATCCAAGGAATTGTGCGTGTATTGTATCCTAAAATTGTTACCTGTTTCAGTGATGACAAACACGTCATAAATAAGTCACAATGTGATACTAGACTATGTACTTAGTTGATTGCTATAAGTTTTGACTTTAAAACATTTATAGGGAGAAAAAAGCAATTTTATATGACTATAGCCTAGAAAGCACGCTTTATATAACAGTTCCCAGTGAGGTAACAGTCCAACCATCACATTAATTTTATGAATCAACATCTCACTTATCTATCAATAACTAATCTGTATAGATTTCGACAAGCAAAATAAATTGGGCACAAAAGGAAAAATAAATTACCTGAAGTCGGAATTAGGCACAAAAAAACCATAATTGCGTCCAGCTTCCCTGATAGCTGTCCTCCACCTTGACACATCATTTTCAGGGGGCGAAATTGTTTGTATAAGCCTTTGAAATGCTTTTCCAAATCTAGATCGTGCATCCCTAACTTCAGACGGATCCACACCATAGAATATGGGAATAACTACATGATCATGTGCTCTGTGAAACTCCAAGATATGTGTGAGTTCCTCGAGACACCATCTAGATCCAGCATAGTGTTCAGAGAAAATGATGATTGAAATTTTAGAACCTTCAATATTAATGCCTCGTAATATTTCAATTGAAATATCATCATTGAGAACGGAAATTCCAACTTCCCTTAGACTTGAATAGAGACGGCTAGAAAAAGATTTAAAAGTGTCTTCGCTTCTACTACAACTCAACAACACTTCATATTTAATGCCTACACTTTTCACAAACACATAAAAGGATCTGTACAGGTTAACCCTTATTTGAATGACCATAAAATTTGTAAATATATTCAAGAACCAAAAGACAATTGAGAAAATCTCACAAAAATAACCCTTGAATTTCAAATCCCAAATCAATTTTGCCTTTAATAGCTATTGACAACATTTGATAAGCAAATAACAACATATTTTTGTAAAAATTCTTAATTTGGGATTTTGATGTTTAAGTAGTATTTGTCTGGGATTTTTCTAACATAATTCATTCGACCTCATACCCTAACAAATAATATGTTATTTTTTCCTTTTTCTTATCATCTCATAACATTTTGCCTATACGTGCCTAATCAAATTTTTAGCCCCGGTTAGCCAAATCCTGTTTTTTTTTTTTTTCCTTTTCTAGGCAAATCGTCTAGTCGTTTTGCTTGAAAAGAAGAATCCCATATATGTCTCAGTAGCCTATAACGGACCAACAGCGTGTCTTTTAGAACCCAGGAAGCAGTTTTTTTAAATAATATATATTGGCAGTTTTACTTTTTAATATTTTGTAAGTTAGAAAAGTAATTTTGTAATATAAAAAATCATAAGATAATAAATTATCTATAATTATTTAACATTTTAAAATTTCAAAAGCTTTTCAATTTAATAACAAAATATAGAACTAACCGAATGTAGAGAAGATGTCAAATTGAAATTCTAGAACCTTCAATAATGCTTCATTTCTAGTTTTAGTCGAAATGATAGTAAACTAATAGTCTCACCCTATAAAAAGGAATATATAAATTTAAATATTAATAAACGTGTTTGTTGAAGGAGGCCAAAAACCCTTTAATGTACCCTAGATCCCTAAAAAAAATAGTTTTAAACCCAAAATGACTTAAAAAATACCTTGGTAATTCACTACAAATATCTAATTTTGTGGTTGGAGGCAGTAGGCAGACTCGATTTTGGCTTGAGGGACTTTTTAATACTATTAATTATATCTAAAGGCTATAAATTCTAGAAATTTCAAATAAAGATGAAGCTTTATGGTAGGAATTAATGTCATACTTGCGTTGATCAAAATGTCTCCCTTTGATTTATTTTTAATACATATATTTTATTTTCTGAGTTATGGGATATAAAATATCTTCCCACGGAAGGTGAAAAGATTTATTGTTGACAAGAATAAAAGGGAAAATTAATTTACTACTTCCTATAGATTTTTGTAGCTTTTTTATCAAATCTTTATAGTTTCACCAGATTTTAATCATATTTCTATAATTGTTTTCATATCTTATAGTTTTACTAAATTTTTAGTCAGTTCTCTGGAGTTCTTTTCTTTCTATTAATTATTCATCACCTTAAATTATAAATGATGGAATTAAAAATAAAGTGAAACCACAAAAAATTCATAAAAAGTAAGAAAAACTGACTGATTGAAATCAGGCAAAAATTATAATGATATGCCAAAAAAGAAAAACTAAATGACTTATTAAAAATTAGGTGAAAGCATAGGAACTTGGAAATTAATTTTTTTCAAATGACAAAATAAAGTGAAAAGATTAATGTGTACCTTGCTGGCTCAGAGGCTTATTCAAAAGATCCCAGATCCACTTGTTCATCGTAAGATATTGGAGTGTTGGAACTATCAATCGTTTCATAAGAAGAATAACCACTTAAAACTGCAGCAACTAGCATGTTCATCAATTATAAAACCAAGAAAAAGGTTACCTGTAAATTGCTGGATTGGTGAGAGAGAGATTTACTAGGCTTTTGCTGCTTCTGCACGAGAGTGAAATGATCTGATAAAAAGAAAAGAAAAACTGCATGACTTATTAAAAATTAGGTGAAAGCATAGGAACCTGGAAATTAATTTTTTTCAAATGAAAAAAAAAAAAGTGACTGTGAAAAGATTAATGGGTACCTTGCTGGCTCTTAGGCTTATTCACCAGATCTACGGAATGTTCTTCAGAAAATATTGGTGTAGGAACTATCAACCGTTTCTTTCTGAAGAAGAAAAAGAAGAAGAAGAATTCCTTAAGACTGCAACAACTAGCATGTATGTTCATCAATTATAAAACCAAGAAAAAATTTACCTGTGAATGCCGGATTGGTGAGAGAGAGATTTATGAGGCTTTTGCTGCTTCTGCAGGAGAGTGAAATGAAACAAAGGGTTACTGAATGATTAACAAGCATTTAAGAAATAACAACAACGACAACAATAACAACAAAAACTCGGGTTACGGAATCACGAGTCTTAGGACACAGCAAACGAGAGAAACAAGCCAACAACTCATCTGGTCTTCAGAAGTCTTCCTAAAAAAGAGGAAAAAAGCTATAAGGCAACTATTACGAAAATTAATTAAGATAAAGTATAAGTGGGGCAATGCTAATTATATTGTTTTCTTATAATCAACTAAATAAAATACGTTAGTTTAAATCCATGAATTAAGCCAATTATTGATCGGTCTGAATTGGAGCCGGATAACATGTTGAGCTTGAAGTATCAGCATAACTAATGAAATCAAAAGCAAATTATTAATATATTTGTTATGGGGTTTATGATTTGAACCTGTCACCGAAATAATTATGCATGTCGAGTCATCGAAGATCACAGGAATATTAAAAAATAAAAAAAAAAAGATCACTTTAACAAAGTTAATTTTCCAAATGTCAACAAAGACTCGATGTTTGGAACACGAGAAAGTGGAGATAAGTTATTTAAGCAAAAATTTCTTTTTTGTTACTTTAATTTTAGTCACTTTCATCTAATAATCTCCTTTGTGAATGCGTGAGAGGATATTGTTCGACATTATTGGCTTGATTCTATTTAAATTATTAAGGAAAATGAAAATAGAATGAAACTAAAACTTGTCTCTCCGATGAATTATCAAGGATTAAAACTCTAAAAGATTAATTAAATAAACCATATAAAAAAGATACCCATGTGCCCCTATCCTATATTAAATGGTCTAATTATCATGTATTTCTAACCCAAAAAATTTATATGAAAATATAAATTTGTAATTTAAAAATTATAAGTTGAAAAATTTAAATTTATTCCACCCAAATGTAATCTAGACGATGCAAGATGATACCCTAATCCAACTCACTAGGTCTCAAAGTAAAAGGACAAAAGGACAAACAAAAAACAAAGAGAATTTAGTTTGGCATTGACGTGGAAAAAAGGCACATCACTCCAATTAATATATGTATATAATACAAAATTTGAAACAAACACGCATATTATTATTTCGGAAAATAATATAGGCTCCCAAACAAGAGCATTCGTACGAATTTATTTCTGATGGATCATGTCGTAAAACCAACCACCTGATCATTTTTACTATCTGTTTGGAAACCCATATACCATGGTTTCAAAAGCACTTCTAATGATGTAGCATGATTAATGACAATTCCTGCGAACAACATTTAATCCAGCGTATTTCCTAGAGAAGATGATGATTGCGATTGTTGAACTTTCAATTGTTCCATAGAAAAATATCTTCCCACTGAAAGTGAAAGGATTCTCCGCAACAAAATAAAAATGAATGTGAAATTAAAGGATGGTTACCGTCCTGGCTCAGAGGTTGATTCATCAGATCCATGGAATGTTCCGTCTGCATCGGCTTCAAAGATATTGATTTGGAACGATGAATCGTTTCTTTATCAAGAATAAAGAAGAAGAAGAATCCGTAAAAAGTGGAGCAAACTAGCGTCATCACCAATCAAACCGAAAAAACAAAAAAGGTTAAAGTCACCTGTGAGTTGCTGGTTCAGTGAGAGACAGAAGCCGAATCAATGAGAAAGATGATAGAGAGAGAGAGATTTATGAGGCTTTTGCTGCTTCTGCAGGGGAGTGAATGGAGAAAGAGTTAAATGAATGAAACAAAGGGATCCAGAAAGCGACTTACGGGGACGAAGAAACGTGGAGACTTCAATTGTTATATGTCAGACAATTGACTTGATTCCGTTAAAAGAATTATTAACAAGCATTAAGATATCAAACTAAAATTATGAGTCTCTCTCTCAATCATTCACCGGGTTCTGTGATTGACACATCCGGTCTTCGCGAGTCTTCCTCAAAAAATTTAAAAAAAACAAAACAAAAGAAAGAGAGATAAGATTATTATTAAGAAAATAAATTAAGATGTGAAGCCCTGCTAATTGTCAACACCTGTTATAGGACTTTCTCTGAACTTGCACATATATCGATGTTAGTGTTTGGAAAAAAAAAATTAAACGAGCTTATAAAAAAAACGGATTTAGAGATAGCCTATAGAAAAAGGCTTTTCTAGAAGAGATTATGGAAAAAAGTGATTTTAAATAAATGAGTGTTTGGATAGTTATTTGTAGAAGGAGTTTTATGATTGGTAAATTACGAAAAAGGGTATGAGTATTAAATGAGGAGAAATAAGAAGAGAGAGGAGAGAGGGTATAAGAAAGAAAAAAGAGAAAAAGTAGGAGAGAGGAGAGAGGGGTAAGAAAAAGTAGGGATAATATAATAATTGGTTAGTTCATAAACTCTTTTTCTGTTCCATAAACTACTCTAACCAGCTTATCTGAAACTTTAGTTTTAAACCATGATTTAATCCAAAAGCCTGTTTAAACAAATATGACTGTTTGGTTAAAAATTTCCTTAAACTAAGGTTTTGAATCAAACTTAGGTTTTAAACCTAAGTTTGAGGTGTAATCAAACAGGCCATCATCAACTAACCAAATACGTTGTCCAAATCTATGAATTCAGCCAAATTCGGTCTGAATTGGATCCAAATAACATGCATATAGATGCTCCATGAATTCAAATTTTTACAAGAATAAAAGGAAAATAAAAGGTTGAAGTAGAAATTAAAGCTTAGTTTTATCAATATAACTGAATTCAAATTATTAATATATTTATTTTAGGGTTTATGATTTGAACCTATCACCCAAATAAGCATCTCGAGTTGAAGAAGATAAGAGGAATATTGAAAAAGGTTTAATTTACCTCAAATTTCTAGGATGAGATTGACAAGAGATATTAGTATTTGATTCATTTGCGTGTACACAATTATCTTAACTGTAAAAAATTCTCCCAATATTAATTTGTATATCTTTTTTTCTAAAAAAGTTGACTTCGCTTTGTTTTCTCCTATTTACATTGAGGGTTCATTATTTGTCTACCAGTAAAGCCAAATCTGAGTTCATACCTTCGTCGACAGCAGCAATCATGTCTTCCTTAGCTTCTTCATCCTCCAAATCCAAATTGACTTCCTATGACCACGTCTTCGTAACTTTCATTGCAACCAAAAATTTCGACGAATATAAAGTGAAAAAGTTAAGTGACAGTGCGCCTCTTTAACTTTTTGGTTGGCATGCATTAAAAACGTTGGTCCAACAAATTATTTATCACGTCCTAAAATTTAAACCATAATCAACACAAAATATGAATAATTTCATATTCTAAAAATCTAAAATCTTAAATAAAACATTTTAAACAAAAACCATAATAATTTATAATTAATAAATTAAAAGCAAGTTCTCTATAGGAATCTCGGTAAGATAGTAGTTATATAATGAATCTCCCGATAATCTTACAGTAGACTGCAAATGTTCAAAATTTCTATAACATTTTCCAAAATAAATAGAATCTTTTCTAAGGATTATGTGGAGCATTTACCTTTTTATCAAAATAATATAAATACTCAATAAAGATAATTACATTAAAATCAATCTTGTTCAAAAGCAACGCTTCGGATCTACGACGTCATTTTTCACTGCTCAGCGAGAGGATTAGGGTCACCTACACTATCTGAAGCTAAATAATCTACTCGTGAATAACGTCCAAAAACATGATTAAAAATGTGGAAATAAACAATGCATAATCATGTCGAAAATATATTTCATAATTTGATGCAAACCTTTCTGTAAATATTTGTATTTCAGGGAAAACAACAATATGAAATAACCATTTCAAATCAATCTAAAATAACCCTTTCCAAATCAGTTGTTTAAAAACAATCCTTTCAAAACCACCATTTTTTTGTAGGACTTCAATAGAACGTAAACAGATAGACACACAGTCTACGAGGGTAACTAACCATTCTAGCGGCTCGAAGCCACTAATATAGACGTGGACACACAGTCCACGAGAGTAAATAACCATTCTGGCAGCTCAAGGCCACTAATACAGACGTGGACACATAGTCCACAAAGGTAAATAATCATTATGGCGGCTCAAGGCCATTAACTATCGCGAGAATAAATCCCACAAAATAAATTTGGCGGGTCAATGCCACTAACTGTCGCGAGAATAAATCCCACAAAATAATCTTGTGGCTCAATGCCACTAACTATCGAGCTCAAGTAACCAAGGTGCACCAAGGACTAACAGTACTACTATTAACAACCAGCGTTCTATATTACGTCCTTTCTAAAATATTTTCATCATGCGTGGGGTCCTTTTCACATGTAATGATCTCAATCGTTTCAAATACCATAATCATTGGTAAAACTACTTTGAATTTTCAAAAACCCCAGCATGAACATTCAAAATCAAATATCAAGTTACTATAAAAATATATGAAATTCACATAGGAATATTTCATAAATAACATCAGTTCAATATTAAATATTTTTTTTAAATATCTTTATCCATTTTCATGGATAATCGTAATCTTTTATAAACTGATCGAAAGAAAATCATTTCTAACGATTTAAACCATAATTTCATAAAATTTACTTTTCGTAATTCATATTTAAAATTTAATATTTGAAATAACAGTGCATAAAATATAAATTTTAGGGAATGTTATTCACTCAGCTATAATACTTCAATGTACTTACTCTTACTCTTAGTTTCAGAATATCATTCTCCTTTTATTTCTCTCAACAGGTCAACAGCTTCGCGAGCTTTCTCTGCCATCACCGTCCTCCTTCAATGACGACATTTTCTACTTATGGTCTCACCTCTGTCTCTGCTACATTTCTCTCTCACTGTCCTAATAGGAAATGGAAATGGAGGAGTTGATGGGGAATCTTAGTTGGAATGGAAGTTCAGGCGAGATCAAGAAGCTTCTCCTCTGCTTGCTCGGTCAACCTCTCCTCCTCCGGCGACATCTCCCTTTTTACTTTCCCTGGGTGTCACTCCCGTCATGTGTCTCTCTCACCATCGATCTCTCTCCCTCTCTCCACCGTCGCAAGCTTGCTTTGTTCTTTCAGACGAAGAAAATAGCGATCCCTAGCTACGAGCTCTTCTCCGACCTCCGCTTTTGCCCAGACTCAACTGCTCTGACTCTCTCGCTCTCTCGTACGTTCAGTAAGAAAGCAAGTGGAGGCATGCTGCAGAAATAAAAAAGGACAGAGATATTTTGGTAATTTCACACATCTGGAAAAATAAAAATCCTACCCCTAGGCTCTAGGACTCAAACAAGGAATATTTTACTCAACTCTCCGTCCCAAACGACTATGCTACTCTTTCATATTGAAATTTTTTTGCAACAAATTATATATATCTTTTAATAAATTAATTTTTAAAATTTAAAATTTCCTAGGTCATAACATTATTTTGTGAATCTTTCTCGGAAAGTGATTGCTTTATGTAAGGGGCTACCGTTGACTCTTGAAGTTATAGGCTCTCTTTTGCATAATAAATTAATTTTTAAAATAAGTCTTGACTTTTTAGCTGATTCAGAAAAGAAATTATTTTGTGATATAGCATGCTTTCACGGGGGCCGGAGTAAACGTTATGCTACACATCTGTTTAATGGCTCAAGATTCCCCATAGAAATGGGAATGCATGTCCTTATGGAGCGTAACCTTATAAAGGTTGTCAATTACAAGATTCATTTCTTCGAGTCTACTATAACTCAACAACCCTTCGTATTTATTGCCTACACTTTACACAAACACATAAAAGGATCTGTACAGGTTAATATTTATTGTGAATGACCTAAAAATTGCAAATATATTCATGAACCAAAAGACAATTGAGAAAATCACATAAAAATAACTCTTGATTTTTAAAATCTCAAATTAATTTTGTCTTGAATAGCTATTAACTATGTTTAATAAGCAAATAACAACATATTTTTATAAAAAAATATTTATTTGAGATTTTAATATTAAAGTAGTATTTGTGTGAGATTGTTTTAACATAATCCAGTTAAACCTCATACCCTAAAAAATAATACATATTTTTTCTTTTTTTATTATATCATAACATTTTGTCTCTAAGTGCCTAATCAAATTATAGCCCATGTTAGTCAATTCATGTGTTTTTCCCCTTTGCTAGGCAAATCGTCTGATCGTTTTGCCTGAAAAGAAGAATCCCATGTGTCTCAGTTGCCAATATTTAACCAACAATGCGTCTTTTAGAGCCAAGGGAGAAGTTTTTTTAGAAAATAATATATATATTGAAATTCAAGAAACTTCAATAATAAATACTAATAAACTCTTGGTTAAAATATTAGTAGATTAGCAGTCTCACACTTAAAGAAGAAATATACAAATTTAAATATTAAAAAAATACGTTTATTGATAAACATCAAAACCTTTTAATGCGAGTCTCTAAAAGGAAGACCTCAAACTTAAAATAACTTGAGAATACCTTAGATAATTCACTATAAAAATCTAATTTTGCGGTTGGTGGCAGTAGGCAGACTCAATTTTAGCTTGAGAGACTTTTAATACTATTAATTATATCTAAAGGATTTCAAATAAAGATGAAGCTGCTTGTTAGGAATTAATTTCATACTTGCGTTGATCAAAATGTCTCCCTTTGATTTATTTTTAATACACATATTTTATTTTCTGAGTTATGGGATATAAAATATCTTCCCACGGAAGGTGAAAGGATTTATTGTTGACAAAAATAAAAAGGAAAATTAATTTATAACTTCCTATAGTTTGATTTATAACTTCCTATAGTTTCACTTGATATTTAATCAAATTTTTATAGTTTTTTATTTAATATTTATAATTTCAATTAATTTTAATTATACTTTTATAATTTTTTGTCATCTCTTATAGTTTTATTTAAGTTTTGATCAGATCTATTGGAGTTCTTTTCTTTCTATTAATTATTTATCACTTTAAATTATAAATGATGTAATTAAAAATTAAATGAAATTATACAAAATTTATAAAAAGTTAGAAAAACTGACAGATTTGTAAAAATTATTATGATCTGATAAAAGAAAAAAAAGAAAAGAAAAGCCACATGACTTATTAAAAATTAAGTTAAAGGGTTGAAAATTAATTTTTTTTCAAATGAAAAAAAAAACAAAAGAAAGTGAAAAGATTAATGGGTTCCTTGCTGGCATAGAGACTGATCCCAGTACAAGTAGCGAGGCTGATCAGACTCATCCCAGTACACAGGCTGATCCCGGATGAGAGGCTCATCACAGAACCACGGAAAGTTTTCCATAAGATGTTGGAATGTTGGAGGAGGAGCAACTACTCGTAGGGTTGGGTAAGAAGCTAGAGCTAGTAAAATTTGATTGAGCTCGCATAAAATATATTCTATTTAGTTTGATAAAAAATATCCAATATAAAATAGGTAATATTAAATAAGATTAATATTTGGGCTAGACAGAGTATTGGGTAAGAGTTGATATCCTATCTATTTAGTCTTACTCAATTAATTATTTTATTATATATTAAAATTTATAAATTACGAAAAAGAGGAGGAGGAGTACGAGGCAACAACTACTAGTAGGGTTGTATAAGAACCTAGAGCTCGTAAAATTTGCATGAGCCTGCATAAAATATACTGTGTCTAATTCAATAAAAAATGACTTAATATAAAATAAGTAATTTTAGATAAGACTAATATTTGAGCCGGGTAGAGTATCGGGAAGGGGTTGTTGCTCTGCCTATTTGGTTCTACCCAGTTAATTATTTTTTTATATATCAAAATTTGTAAATTATATTATTTTACATAGAACAAATATGATGGATACTGATAATTAAAAGATAATTTTATAAATATGAGTAGTCAAATAGTTAATTGTATCATTTAAAATTTATAACTAAATGATTTCTTTCTTTATTTTTTTTAAACTGTGGTAACTATCATATATTTTTTTCAAATGCTTTATCTTTATCAATTTTAGAGAGATTAATACAAAGTTACAATTGTAAACTATTTAGATTTCAATACTTTTTTTTATATACTATGGATTTTAAAACTTTAATTACTATCTTTTTATTATTTTATTCTTAGTAAATTATGTATATTATTTAATTTTTAAAAATATATGAATATAGTATTATTTTATAAGTTCATAATTGTAAATTTTTTTCATAATATGAACAAATTATCACAACTTAAGCATATTTAGCCCGTATATGCCCAATCTACCTATATCTAACTCAAAATAATTAAGGTTTTTATCGGGTATGATCGGATATTAAATTATAAAATATAACTATATATTTTTTAAATAGAATACTGAACATAGGGTTTTCTTTTCTAATTTTACCTATATATATCTCTAGCAACTAGCATGTTCATCCATTATAAAACCAAGAAATAAGTAACCTGTGATTATGAGTGGGGATTGGGGAGGAAAGAGAGTGGTGGGGGTACAGAGAGCGACAGGTGGGCTTCACATGCGTCAGCAGTTAGCTAGCTATATTATGAGTGTGTTTGGATTAATTTTTAGAGAATAGATTTTAGAAAGAATAGATTCTAGAGAATAGATTTTAGGAAAAATAGATTATAAAAAAAAATGATTTTTAAAATTGAAGATGTTTAGATGATTAGTAGTAGAATCGCTTTTCTATAGACAATTTACTAAAAAGGACATAAACTAATATGATAATTACATAAAGAATAAATTTAATTTTAAATTTTTTGATTTAAGTGATTAAAAAATAATACATATATATTATTGTTTGAGCAAGGTTAAAATTTATAATATTTATCTGAATTTTAATTTTTTTTCCTACTAAAAATTTTATTAAAGCTAACCAATCTAGATGACTGTCAAAAAGTATGGAAGATTATAACTTTTATTAGTAAATTCATCTTTATTTTTCAAAATTTTAAAATAAAAAATTAAAATTTTAAATTTTAAAATTACTGTGGCAGTGGACCGAAATTTTAAATTTTAAATTTTAAAATATGTCAAAAAAATTTTGGACCGAAAAGCTGCACAATTTAAATAAAATAATACCCACACACAAACCGAAAGGGAAAACGGACAAAAAAAAAAAAAAGGGAAGGGAGTGAATGCTGTCAACAAAGGTGCTATGTAATAAATTTTTTAAAAATCTTTGAAGACTCAAACTATAATTTATGTAGATAATCAATTTTTTTTAAAAAAATTTGTGTTTGGCATTCATTTTCTCAAATCATTATTTTGTTTATAATCTATTCCTATAATTGCCAAACACACACTATGTGGTATTGACTTGATTCTATTAAAAAATAAAAAAAAGAGAAGGAAATTATCCATTCATACAGTTTTTTTAGAGCAATCTTTCTTAAAGCATAAGTAGTATATCATAATTGATAATTTAAAAATTATGAGTTTTATTTTTTAAATAAAATATTTTTTATACATATAGTTTAATTCAGATTTAGAATATCATATTTAAAAAAATAATAAAAAAATATTTTTTATATCTTTCTTTTATTAGTTTCAATCATAATTTATTTTTTATTTTGAAGCTTTATATCTTTCTTTTATTAGTTTCAATAAAATACTATTTTCTCTAGTAAAAAAAAAAAAACTACATGCACTTTTATTATAAATTAATATATAAAAACTTCAATTTAGAAAACTACTTAGGACTCTGATTAAGAATGTTAAAGAACGTTTATTAAAAAATTATTACTCTTTCTCATCCCAAATAAAAATTTAAGTACTTTCAATTAATTCACACGTACTAAAATTAAAAATATTATTTAATATTATTCTTATTAATCACTTATAAAGCAAAAACTACCAAATGTTATGAGTCTTAATTATTATGACCAAAACCTAACCAATTTTAAGTGCAATCTCATTTGTGCCCCATAAGAGCAGCCGTTGAAATCATTGTAATAAGTTTCCCTCATTATTTATAGGCATTGTGTTATTAAACTTACAAATTGTTCCAGGGTTTATCATTTTTGTATTTTTAACCTATAAAATTATATTAATTTATTTTTAAATTTGTGCTAATAACAAACTCGGATGAACTAGCTATATTACGTAAGTGGTGATGAACAATGGGTAGCAATGTTTATGCAATGATTGTTGAAAAAAAAAAAAAAAGAGGAAGTGCAATGATGCACTTTATGCTTACTATGTTTGGTAGTATAAGTACATAATAATAAAACAAGCTTGGTATTCATCAATCATGACCTATTACTACTAGGAGGTGAAAAATGGGCTCACCTATTACTAAAAACGGTTCAGCGAGATGAGCTAAAAAGGGATAGGTTGTGCAATTTATTTTATTTTTTTAATTTTTAATATTAAAAAAATTATTTTTAAAATTTTAAAATATTAATAAATTTTTTTAATATTATAATAGTATAATTAAAAAATTATTAATATTATATTTTTAAAAATTTTTATTTTTTTATAAAAAAGCTTAAATTTTATAACTATAAATCTAAATAAATATTAATATAATATTAATTGATTATAATATTTTAACACATGTTAATAAATAAATAATTATTTTTATTAGTATTTAATAATAAAATTATTTTAAATAATATTTAAATAAAATAAATAATATTAATAATTTAATTAAAAAATAGATTGATGGACTAAAAAAAGTACATTACACAGGCCCCAAAGCGGGTTGGTATGCCCTAAAATGGGCTGGTAAAATCTCGAGGATAAATAGCTAGGACATAAATATAGGAAGAGAAATATTCGTCAATGGCCAGTAGTAGAGAGTGAGGACTATTCATGGGTATTTATAGACTGATCAAAATATCACGTAATTGAATTAAATTTTATTAAAAATTTTAAATATTTTATTTCATTTCAGACTCAGAAGATATCTTTATCGAGGATTTTTTTTATTAAATAGATGAAACGAGATAAAAAAGACGGCTAAACTTTTCCATTTCCAAGGATATTTTGGTATTGACTTTACTCCAGTTGTTGGTAAAAAACAACAAAAAAAAAATTTCCAATCAATATATATAATATAAAATATTCCAATCAATGTGATGAGGCAGAGCCATTATCTTCTTTCGCTGTTATGATGTTTATCTCGGTTTCTTCTTAATTATAAAGAGAGGTAAACAGAGTAACATCATTTGACATTGTATATTTTCTGGCTTCACTTGCAGCACTGTCATATATTCAATGTGCATGTCTGAGTCATTGGTTCTTCTTTGTGCAGCTCCATAATTATTGACAATTCCTCTAAACACCATTTAGATGGGGCATATTTCCTAGAGAAGATGATGATTAAGATTTTGGAACCTCCAATTGCTTGCAATATTTCCCTTTTGATATGATTTCCTCTAAGAAACTCAATATCATCTTTAAAAACAATGATGCCTATATTACATAAAGTTGAATAGAGATGTGAAACAAAAACTGTTCTAATACTTTTATTTCTAAAATTCAAGAACACCTCATAATTATGACTTGAATATTTTATTTAAAAATACATAATATCAATAAATTAAATTTCTATTTAAATTAATATAGTTAAAATATTATTATGATGATGTAAAAAATTTTATAATTTAAGACAATAAAATGTCATAAATATTATGCCGAATAATGTTAATTATTATTGCTACATGCATGTTTGATCATATGTGAAGCATGTGCATCATCACAAAACCATAACCTACCACGATTTAGAAGCTCTTGTGAACTTTGACGTATTATTTGTCTTCCCATGCATTCTGAGCTTCTTGTTGTTGTCAATGGTTAAAAGGCTTCGATCCACAAGGGCTCTTATCCCAATGCTAGCATAACATCCACGGGCATCCAACTTTTGGATCACATCATGCATGTCCTCCCCAATATAAAATAAAACTATATTTGGAAATATTATCTAAAGAGTCAAAGCTAAGCTTTAGTGGGGTGGATATATCATTAGGGGGATATGTGCTTAGTTTTATCAATGTCGACTCCCATTCTATCGGTGACCGCCCATACAAAAAAGAGCCAAGGACTTTAATAGCTAGTGGCGGTCCCCTAGAATAATAAACCATTCTTCTGGAAAGTTAGATGAATGCTCTTTCAGGACCTGTTTGTTTGAATGCGTAACAACTGAAAAGTTGAAGAAACTCATGATCGCTCAAAAGTTTCACGCTATATATAAGAGCTACTTGAAAGAAAGGACTTAAGTAGATGTAAATCTCTAGTTGTAAATGATTATTCTACTTCCTTCACCAAACCATTCACGACTTCCACATAAAGCTTCTAGTTGCTCCAAGTGATTCACATCATCAAGCACAACAAGTACCTTCTTAGGTCAAGGTCTTTCGTTCAACTTGAGGCTTATTACTGATTCAACCCTATCATATCTATTCTCATATCTGTTGCTACACATATTGCTGAAAGAAGTTGTTTCTGTAAATAAACTTTGTCTTCCCTGACATTTGAAAGAAAACATGTACTCTCGAATTCGTTCTTAATTTGCTCAAAACTGAGTCTGGCAAGAGTTGTTTTGCCAATACCAGCCATTCCCCATATCCCTATGGAGACTACATCTTTCGATTGATGGTTATGAAGCAATGTAACCACTTCTTGCACTTGAGAATGAACTCCAACTAGTTCATGTATGGCAAACGGGCCTTTCCTGTCCAATATATGACGAACACGCTCGACAATATTCTGTACAACCTCACTTTCCTTCCTGTGAATTATAAAGAAACAAGAATAATTATTATTCAACTACAAAACTTTAAGTTCCTCGTGAGCAACACACACAGTCCACCCTACTAGAAAGTGTAATCTCTCTCTGTGTAATGACCCTAAAGTAATAAAGAAAATAAATAGGTAAATAATAAAACTTTAATAATATATATTAACACTAAGGTAGCCTGGTAGTTGAGTGTGGTTGGGGATGGTTAATAAAAGGGAGTTCCCGCGTTCAAATCCCAACTCCCTCCAAAATGAATTTTATTCCCAGCACAGTCGCTTGAAAAGGCCAATTTTATTTATTTTGTTTATTATCATGTTAATCTTGAATGCCTGTAAGATGTTTGGTGGTGTTTGCTGAGTTGTTGAAAATTATTGATAGATGATTTTAGAGAATATAAGATTGAGCTAGAATATTAAAATATTGATTATAAAGTAATGTGCATAAATTAATTTGATACACTCTTATATAGTATAATTTAGTTCTATAATTTATTAAAAGTAATGGTAATGATTTTGCTTTGAGATAAACTGAAATGGGGATAGAGTATATAATGAAAGAACTAAGAATTATAATAAATGAGATATTATGAATATATTATATAAATTTATAATAAGAGTAATAACGTTTATGTTCTGGGACATTAGGAAAGTAAGAAGTAAATAAATTAGAAGCTGATGATTAGGAGAAAGTGATATACGCTTGAGAAGCAACTAGATAGGAATAAGTCATATATTTAGAAATTAATAGGCGAGTAAATAGTGTCCCATGATAATAATAGTTTTACTAATATCTTGCTACTTGGTACATTTTATTTAAAGTATCAATTTTTATAGATGATTTGCTAAAAGCATGTTTGTATGAATTAAGGGCTTTAATTGTTGTCATTGATTTTTCTTTCGAATGACTTATAATATTATTATGCTTATGTATGGAATGGACAAAGAAAATTTTAAAAGATATTTTATAAACTTTTCTATTGAGATGATTTTTCACTCTAAAATGTGCTTATGTGAATTTCTATTATTTGAAAAAGGTTTTATTGCATATAAATTAAAAGAAATTTTTTAAGATTTCATTTTGATTTTCATGTTGGGGTCTTTGATTATGTAATACTCTTTATGAGATTTTAGTATTGAAGGATCTTGTTATTTATAAATGATAAATTGACCCCACACATGCTTACAAATATTTTATGAGATGATTGAATACAGAATGCTAGTTACTAACAGTAGTACTATTAGTTCTTGGTACACTATGGTTAACCTCGAGTTCGCTTGTTATTTGTAGGTCTCGTACTTATACTTGTTATTCGTGGGTCTCGTGCTTATGCTTGTTATTTGTGACCTCGTGCTACATTTGGTTACATACTCTCATAGATTATGTGTCCATGCTTGATCTTGTGGCCTCGAGCTGTAGATTGGTTAGTTACCCTCAAATACTGTGTATCCACGCTTGTTATTTCGTTCTATTGAAATCCTACAAAAAAAATGAGATTTGAAGATTATCATTTTTAAAACTGATTTTTTTTAAATAAGATATTTTACTGGCTATTAGATTGGTGTGATTAATGATTTTTATAGTTTCATTCTTGATATGATTCTATACTTTATTGGAAATTTAGATTAATCAACAAGTCTTATTATTCACAATTAAATATATTTTAAATTATTTCTTTCTACATTTTAATTATTTTTAATAATAGGACGTTATTCACCAGAATATTCATTTTGGCCTTAGATAGTACTGGTGTTCTTGTACCTTTGGCGAAATAGTGAAGGTTCTCATTGCTAATCAAGACTTTAAAATGCTCTATGTAATTTATAGGCAGGATTCCTGTCATCTTTTATTACTTTGGAAGGTAAAAATCTGTTTATATATGAAAATTAAGAAAAATGATTATACATATCTAAAATTATTATTATATTAATTATGATATTTAAAAGCTTATATAATGCGAGTTTTCTTGGATTCTATGTTGGTTATACCTTAATTTTTGAGATGTAACACACATTCTCACTCACACACAGAGAGGGAGGAAGGCTTTGGCAACAAAAGGAGGAAGAGTAGATGAGGAAGATGAGAGTATCGAAGACTAGAGGAGAGAGTGTGTCATAAAAAATATGAGCAAAATGGTCATTTGATACCCTAGAAGCTATTTTCCTTACTTAAAAATTATTCCTATCAATGTATCTGAAATTTAAGTTTAAAACAATTTTCAATTTATAAACTCTTTTAGACTTTTGAAGTGCGGATAATTTTTTCTGATTTAGCTTAAAAGTACTTTTAAAATTATACTTTTTAGTGAATGAGACACCCACCGCATAGCAATATCTTCTTTTTTATTCAAATCTTAGTTTGAGTTCAAGATAAATTAGTTAAACATACGCTAAAACCTAAATTCTATTCTAAAGTCTATTTCATGATTTCAGAGATGCAACGTTCGGTTTTTAGTAAAATCTATTCTCAAAATCTATTATTTATTTAAAAATATCTATTCACTAAAAAATAATTCAAGAAAGGGGTTGAAGTTAATTGAGCACCTCAAAATATTTTATTATATAATTTTGACCTTAAAATTTTTTTTAAGAGTAATTTTAATCTCATATTTAACTCCCTAAAAGGTCCATTAAATAAAGTTGTATGTAATACTTTAAAATATTTTATTAATAGTACTCAATATTTTAAATTAATTTTTTAGTATGATTTTGCCCTCAAATGCTTTCAGTACTTATCTTTCATATTTTCAGTATTAAAAATAAAATTTAAAGTTGAAACATAAAAAATAAGTCTTAAAATAGATTACTAGTAAAAAAAATTGAAAAATTGCTTATTATCATATTTATGACCTTGAATATATAACAACGATATTATTTCTTTTGTTGACTTATATTTCTATAAATTGGACTAATGGATTATTAGTAATAAATTAGATTTTATATCAAGGCGTAACAAATTGTTAAATTGTAAAAAGAAATAGGAAGTTATTATTAAATTAACTTATAATATATGTGGTACATATGTTAATAAATTCTTTGGCAAAAAAATGATAATAAATTCGGGAAAAAATATATGCAGGATTAGTAACAAGTGTTAAATTGGAAAAAATAATAAGCTGTTATTAAATTTATAATACACAGTGGCACATAGAGTAATAAATTTTGCAATAAGATATGTATGGCTAGAAAACTCAAACTGGGCTTCTTAGATAAAATGCAGGTGAGAACAGAGCTTACAATAATCTTCCCAATAGAAATGAAGTAGAAGAGCTTCTGGAAAGTCTTTTCCTTTGCCTGCTCTGTATGATGAAACCATATGTTGAAGATGACTGTAACTGAGCTTTGCACCGATAAAATTCCTCTGCTCAATTTCTTCAAAGCAACTTTGAGACGAAATCCTGTAGCTTAAGCTTTTAGAAACTAATGCTCTGTTCTTCCTCCAATACCTCTTCCTTCCTACATTGCTTTAAGAAATTTCTCCTTGTAGGAATATCAATCTCCATGTGCACGGCGATTTGCTTTCCTTTTCCTTAACTCTCCCAAAACCACAACTTCAAAAAAGATAGAACAACCAGCTAAATAAGAAAGAGGTTAAGAATAAAACACAAGAGACCGCAAGGAAGATAAAAAGAAAATCACTCAGAACCAAACAAAATAGATTGAACAAGGCAAAAAACATAGATCAAAGCGTCTGCAGATTGATTAAATAATTGAACACAGAGCATGCCCTATAACTGCTTTTCAAATCACTTATGTTTCTCTGTTTTGATAGTTGTCTTTAGCAATTGAATAGTCCCAGTGCTTCCACTGACATAACTATACAATTATGAGGAATCTATTACAATAAAAAGTTCAACAACTTTCTCAGGATACTCCAGTAAGGAGCAACATATGCTGATTTGTACACTATTGCTATGGTGAATCCTAATACCCAAACTACTGTATAATCTACTAATCATCCTATTGTTGAAGATCCTTCTTCTTTTGAAGAAGAAATAGGAGAAAGAACAGAAGATCATACATCCACACCATTTAAGGCTAAGAAACATAATTCTTTGTTCACTTTTGATGATATTCCACACCATTGAATCTTTGACTGAACAAGTGCAAAAGCTTCATTTGAGGTTTATTTCTCAAGCTTAACAGCTTCATACTGAACTTCAAAGATATGTTGACCAACGATACTTTGGACCAGATTTCCAAAGAAAAGAACAGGAGTTGAAACAAATATAGCTCTTCCCAGAATGTGTTACATGGATCAAAGTCTTAGGAAGTTATCTTCCTGAAAATGATATACTTCTTGGATTTTATGCACTTTATAAGATTGCAGGATTATCTATCTCAGTCAAGGATTAATAAAAAATTCTTTACTCCTTATGCTAGACACCAAGATTCTTGAGATTAAACAAACCCCTGGAGGATATGAATCTCTCATGATAGACTTCTCAGTTTATGCTCTGACGGTCATTATTAATTCCAACATCATCATCATTTGTGGAAAAATAAGAGTTTCTTTGTTAAACTACCATTAAAAAAGAATAAAGATGTCAGCCCCACAAAAGTTACTCATTCGGGTATGAATCTAGACGACTTAGTGTTGCTAGACAATAATGTGATTCTCTATTAGCCCAAGGTCTCATCAAGCCTACTAAATCAAATTGGGCGTACCAAGACTTTTATGTGGAGAAAAGGTCTGAACATATTAGAGGAAAGAAGAGATTGGTTATTGATTATAAACCTTTTAATTTATTCTTATAAAATGATAAGTTTCCTCTTCCAAAGCTGAATACATTGGCTTCCAAACTTACTACAACAAAGATATTTTCAAAATTCGATTTAAAAGCAGGTTTTTAGCAGATTGAAATTCATCCTGAAGAAAGATACAAAATAACTTTTTGCATTCTATATGCTCAATATCAATGGACTGTTAATCTTTTTGGATTAAAGGTAGTTCCATCTCTTTTCCAGAAGACCATGATCAAGATATTTGAGTCTATCTTGCATTCAACACTGGTGTATATTGATAGAATCCCTTTATCTATCTACCATACATTATCTCACAAGATAGACAATCTTGTTGAGTTTACGCATCTCCCAGAAGAAACTCGTGTCAAATACACTGAGTTACCCTTACTCAACCAATATTCTCTCTTTCATAGACAACGTTATACTACCTTTCGTAAAATCCACCATCTTATTACCAGAACTTTTTCTTTGTTAAGGAGATTGTTCAAAGTTTCCGTCTTGACCAGTGTGGTATTCCTTCTACTTCAAGTGAATAATGTTACCCTAGGGTTACCCCAGCCACTTATCAACTCTTATATTGATCAGGGATATTCTCATCTTCATCTTGAAGCAGTTAGACTTGTTCTTAACCTCCATGGCAGAAAATGACTTATTGTCTCTGCTAAAGTTGCTTTACTTGATACTGCTTATCATGAGTACCATCATACTTTGATAGGAGCTCTAATTACTACTCTTAGCAATGGGAGTATTGTTCTCACTATCACTCTAAATTTTAATATAAAGTTCTCAGACTTGACCCTTTTAAAAAGGATTAAAGTGTAGGTACAGATTATTGGAGTCCAAATTGATCCCAATGCTATAGCAGCTACCCTACATCATCAGCTGATCTATAGAATTTAGAACCATTCTTTGGATCTTTAGTTTTTGACAGACACACATAATACTTTATTTATGTTTAAAGATAATAATCATGGTCCCGCCATAGTCCACATTTCAAGACAGATCCATAAAGAAGAACTTTCTCAAATTATTCTTGTTAGCAGATCACTAATTATGAAAGGGAGTTCAACTTTACTCCCTCTATATTCATATAACAACACCTCCTATGATTGCCAGAATGTCTGATGGTACTGTCAAAACGGTTTTCCAAAAGCCAAGCATAGAATGATCTTATCCTTCTAGACTTATTGCTACAATTTCTCCGGTATACTCTAGCGACCCTGAAGCTAATGACCCTCCAGTTCATTGATTCTCAAGAAAGTTGAACATGTGTATGTTCTCATGTTCATGGATACTTTATCTGGGATTTTGACAATTCCATGTGTGAGTCAAATTGTGAATGTCATGATCCTTCCTTCTGGGAATATTCTGATAATGAAGATTTCAGAAGGGCTGCAAAAAAAGGAAAAAAATAAGAAGCCTGCAAATCAACCTAGGCACAGAAAGTCTAGAAAAGATGATAAACCAAAGCTAAGATTTAGTGTAAATTGGGACATTAATACTATGACTCCTAGCTCATAATTATCTCTCTATGATATTCTGAAGAAACTTGGTCATGATGACTTGATTGTTGAAATTCTCTCAGCAAAAACAACCAGACTTTACCATTTCAATATCTCCTCTAGCTATGCCAATTATGCCAACAATTCAACCACAGCCATGCATTGTCATGCTTAATCAGAATTCACAACTATATGAAGCTCAATTTTCTTCAATTGAAGAAACCTTTGACCAGAGTACTAGTATGGTCAGAAGACATATGTCAAAAGTATTGAGATTACTCCACAGAGACCTAAAGCCATTACTCCTGCTAAAGTAGTGTTTAACTGGCATACCGATAATGCTGTTAGCCAAAATAAATTTCTGTACCATATTGATTCCAAGTTGAACCTTATTACCTATCAAAGGGAGGACCTATCTTCATAGTTGAATGTTTGACTAAACAAGTGCAAAAGTTCATTAGAGGCTTACTTCTCAAGTTCAACAGCTTGATACTGAACTTCCGAGATATGTTGACCACCCCTCTTGATATCAGAGAAAACTTATAAGGCACACATTCTTTTATTTCATAAAGATATCTTACAATGTGAACTCTCGATGATCCTCAATGGTGAGTAGAGGTTCATTAAATAGAGAGTTTAGGACACAAGACTACAAATAACTTTTATGATTGCATGAGCTAGAAAGTAGAAAAGTAATCTCGTTACAGATAACACTAGGCACACCTTTAGTCGGCTCACAACAAACAGACAAAGTGTTTTTTGAAAAGTAAAATAATATCACACCATATGGGAATTTACTTTATTAAAGCTTTAGACATTAGTATAGCATGTGGGAATCTTTCTATATTTGTAGATAGGCTCATGATCATCATCTAGGTCCATATTCGAGTAGTCTTCATCAAATCCACAGTATGGGTCTGGTGGATTTGTCAGTACAGCTTCAAGATCAATATCAAGTGGTCCACCCCATGGGTCTTATGACAGAGGACCACCCCAAAGGTCTTCAGATTGAGACAAAGAAATAGCTTACTCAGATTCTGATATTTTGGAAAACAATTGTAAGTCAATAGGTGAAGATTTATAACTCAGTTAGTCTAGCTGATGGCCTGGAGGTAGAAGGACGAGAATCCAAATACTTTAAAGTATCAGGAGAAAATATATGTTCCCTAGGAATTCTATACCATTGTTGAATGTGGGGAGTAAAAAGGCTTCATTAGGAATTGGACGTAAAGATGTACATTTTAAATTAGGATTTTCCTCAGGGCAATTGTTCATATTGCCTATAAAGAGTTCTAGATTTGAAAAGAAAATTTCTTTATAGCGAGGCCAAGGGGTCTGTGTCTGCTAAAGATAAGCTTTATTGAGAGTATACAATTTTCCTTAATAATCCATACTAGAAGGCCTGTGAAGTGCAAAGAAGCACTGAAATTTTAGCTATTGATCTTCTGGGATCTCCCAGAGGTGATGCTATTCAATGATTTTTCTGAGTTGTGTTATCTAAAGAGGAAGTGGAGAGAACCATTGTAAAATGATCCACAAACAAGAACTTTTGTTGTTACTGTCACACAGATAATGAAACACAGGTAATGGTAAAATAACTATAACAAAAACATAAAGAGCTAAAAGGGACCAAAGGTACCATTGTAACTCTTATGGAACAGGTCTGATAATAAAGGGAATAGAGAGGTAAGGTTTTTCTAAGTTAAAATGTTCCATTGAGGAAGAGATGGGATGATTAAGAAAGAGGTGTAACCAATAAAAAAAATTTCTTTTGGCTATTTGTTGAACTTGTTCTAAAGCAGTAGGATTTCACTAGGAGAAAGCTATAGCTTTTTGAGGTGTGGTAAGAGTTTTTTGGAAGATGAACACGATCCATCATAAGGATGTATCGAGGGCCAAAAGGAGTGAGTAGCTGGATTTTTGAAGGTCTAGATAAGTAATTAGCTATAATGTTTTGGTGACCTTTCTGTGTCGAGCCATGAATTTATAGCTAGAGAACCAATATTTTCATCTTAGAAGTTGAGAATCAGGTAGAACTTTTCTTTTGGTATCCAACATGGAAGGAAAAAAAGTGTTGTCCATTTCCACAGTAAATTCATAAGAAGTTAAGTGAAAATTGAATTTTCAATACCCTTTTTTACTGTTAAAATCTCCTTGTAAGAGGAATGGTAATGTTGTTCAGAATTTTTGAATTTGCCACTGGCATGAGTACAATAGTGTCTTTTACCATTTACTTCCTCAAGAAGGATTGCACCCCAATGATTGTTACTAGCATCAGTCTGCAGTATCCTTTGCTTGTGCCTAAGATTTTCAATAGTGGAAGAGTCTGTAAAATCCTTTTTAGTGTTCGGACAACTGTAGTCTACTGAGGTTCCTACGGTAGGAATTTTTTTTCAATAAGGCTGACAACTAACTAGTTGTTTAATTACATCTGGAATAAAGTCACGAAAATAATTCACAATTCTAAGAAATTGTTGAATTTGTTTTACTGATAAGTTATCATCTGAAAAGTTGAGCAGTTCTTAGGCTAGATATAGGCTAGTTGATAAAAATCATCATGGAAGCTCATTCCTAAAATATCAATATGGGCTTAAGCAATGTATCCTTTTTTAGAAGATAACATAATTCCATGGGCTTCAACAATATCAGCAAACTGGGGCAATAACTTCTTGTGGCTTTCTTCATCCTCTGAATAGAGGAGAATATCATCAATATACATCAGTATTTGATGCAAGATGGCTCAAATATCTTGATTATGGTCTTCTGAAAATATCCAAAAGGAAAAACAGTCCATTGATCTTGAGTATCTAGAATGCAAAAAGTTGTTTTATATATATCTTTAGGATGGATTTCAATTTGTTAAAAACTTGTTTTTAAATCGAACTTTGAAAATAGCTTTATTATAGCAAGTCTGGAAGCCAATGTATTCAGCTTTAGAAGAGAAAACTTATCATCTTGTAAAAATAAATTAAGAAGTTTATAATCAATAACTAACCTCTTCTTTCCTCTAATATGTTTAGACCCTTTCTCCACATAATAGGCTTGGCACACCCAATTTGATTCAGTAGGCTCAATGAGACCTTGGGCTAATAAAGAAGCACATTGTTGTCTAGCAAGAACTAAGTTGTCTGGATTTATACCCGAATAAGTAGCTTTTATGGGATTAACATCTTCATTTTTTTTAATAGTAGTTTCACAAAGAAACTATTATTTTTCCACAAAGGATCAAGATGTTGGAATTGATCATGACTGTCAGAACATAAACTGATAAGTCTATCCCTTTGAGATTTATAGATAGCAGGGGTTTGTTTAATCTCAAGAATGCTTGGCGTCTGGACACAAGGAGTAAAAAACTTTTTAAATCTTAATCCATGTACCAAGATAAATAATCATGCGATATTATAAAGTACATCAAATCCAAGAAGTAAATCATTTTCAGGAAGATAAATTCCTAAGATTTTAGTCAAAACCATTGTCAAACAACTATAGTTCATGAAACAAACAACTATTTTTGTCCAGAATTGATTTTAGTCAAAACCATAGTTTAAAACCGTAGTTTTGAATAAACTACTGAAAATAACTTTTAGAATAGTAAAAGAGCTTATAGAATATCCAATTACTATATTACCCTTACTTTTTCTTATACCCTCTCTCCTTTCTCATCTCTTCTTAATCTCTTATTTTCTCTCTCTTCTCTATACTATCTTCTATTTCTTCTTTATCCTCTCTCCTCTCTCATACTTTAATTAAATCATACCCTTTGTGGTAATTTATCAATATAAAAAGTGATTCTACCACTAATCATCTAAACATCTCTATTTTCAAAATCTATTCTTCCCAAAATCTATTTTTCTCAGAATCTATTCTCCAGAATCTATTTTTCCTAGAATCTATTCTCCAAAAACTAATCCAAACAGGCCCTAAGACCTATTTGTATTAGCTTTTAGAGAATAGATTCTATGAACAATAGATTTTGAGAAAGATAGATTTTAAGAAGAATAGATTTTGAAAATAGAGATATTTGGATGACTAGTAGTAAAATCACTTTTCATATTAGTAAATTACTAAAAATTGTATGATTTGATTAAAAGTATGAGAGAGGAGAAATTGTATAGAAAAAAAGGAGAGAGGAGAGAGTGTAAAAAAGGAAGATAAGATAAGAGAAATAGTAGAGAAGAGAGATGAAAGAGGAGAGATGACAGAGGACAGAGGGTAGAGAAGAGAGATGGAAGAGGAGAGAGAGTGTAAAAAATAGAGATAAGATAGTAATTGGATAGTCTATAAACTCTTTTACTATTTCAAAAATAAGTTTCAGTAGCTTATTAAAAACTATAGTTTTAACTAAAATCACTTCTTGTCAAATATGGCTATTTGTTTAAAATTTCTTCAGATTAATGTTTTATCGAAAATAACTTTTTTAACCAAGCCCCCAAACACACACTAAAATTAATTTTTTCTATAACCTATTTTTGAGAAAATAACCCAAACACAACCTTTAGATTCCGCTTGCAAGTAAATTAAAATAAAATGGTAAAACTGAAACCAACTTTTGAAAAGAGAAGGGATCAAAATGACACAATCCCAAGCAAATTAGCAATCGATGGGCAAGCTTTAAAGAAAGAGATCTAGCACAGAACAAATTGAAAGCTCAACAATCTCAACTCATGAATGTGTAATTTTACCTTACGAGCACAATAGCTACTAGATGACGACCCAGAAAGAAGACGACGGGCAGTTCCAGAAATGTGAGGAAAAGAGAAGAAGCTCTGAAAATGGGATGTCTTTGACCCTTCGCCTTCTCCTTCATTCAGGTCACAAGGAAGCATATGGCGGGTCAATCCCGCCGGAACGCAGATTTTGGCAATCCCATTCTGTGTAACCGTGAGAAGCAGCGATAAAAAAACGAAAATAACAAACGAAATAGCTCTATAAAAACAAAAATTATATTTTATTATTAAAAAAAGAGAAAAAAAAGGTAGAGAAGAGAGCTAAAGAACCTTCTTTGATTTTCTGGAGCTTCATAAAGTGGTTTATGATCTCTCTTCTTGAGGAACTTGCCGCCATAATGAAGAAAATGTTCGGCAGCGAGTGAAACGGCGACGATGACAGTGCAAACAAGAGCAACAACCCATGTGAGAGTGTGCTAAGGTCGTCTCTTCTTTCACACCTCCACTCATTCATCTTTCTCTCTTTCTATCTCTGTCGCTCTCTCTCTAACTTCAACTTTCTATCGACTTACTAGCTTCAACCCAGATGCTCTTTGGACGGTGTGCAGTGTGTCACTTCATCATTGTCCATATATATACCTCCACTCTGCTTCCGCTTGAAAACGGGACTCTGCTTTTTTTGATCGATTTCTTCACAACAATCCATTTCCTACAGGAAGCTGCCTCCGATTTAGGCACTTATTTAATATTATACGAATTATTAAAAATTATATATATATATATATATATATATCAATTTTTTGATAAATAATTTATTTTAGATAAATACAAATACAGAAAAAAAATAGCAACTTGGATTAAGAATTGAATAATAAACATGTAAGAATTTGACTTTGAGTAAGCAGTTGATCATTGATGGTTGGTCTTTTTATCGTAAGATTTTTTTGGCTATTAGAATTATTGAATTTTGTTGATTATATTTAAATATAATAACTGAATAATTTGATTAAAAATTAAATATTTATTTTAAAAGTATTAATTCATAATGTCGACATATAATATGACAATTCTTTATATAAATATCAATTTTGGAAAAAAAATATCAAATGGAAAGTACCATTGATTTTTTTTTTAAGATTTGGTGCGAGATAGGAAATCCAATATATTTAAGCATTTTAATTCTTACATTTATGGTCCCCAATCCTCTGTTTGTTTTGTAGTCTCTTATCAAAAGATATTTTTCTTTTCCTTTTTGTGTTTCGCTTTTGTAGGAAAGTAGCCTAATTAATCCATATTCCATACATAGCCTTAGTCCTCCCTCTTTCAATCATTCTCATTCATTATTATAACAAATTAATTTGGTTAATTTTATAAAAAAAAAGAAAGAAAAGAGAAGGAATACAGGTAATAGTTAATTGCTTAGTTTCTAATGATTTTCCCGCTTTACGCTTTAACCTAGAAATTCCACAGCGTATGCCCTTTTTTTAATATAAAAAAATATATTTAAATTTTATATAAGAAACCTCATCATAGAGAAATCTTAGAAAATTATTAAATAACTATAAAGTTCCATATAATTTGAGATTAAATTTTTTAAATTGTGAAATGATAAAATTATCCTTAAAAAAATATATCAATTATTTTTTTCTCCTAATTTTTATTCCTTAATCTATGAGTTGTTATTCTTATGACTTAAGTTTTTTTTTCTTGAGTTGTTAATTTTTTCCCATGATATTCCTATTGTTTAAACTTTTTTTAGGAGTAGTTTTATTTTTTTATAATTAAAAAAATTAATCTTACATCTCATAAAATTTTATAATTATTTAATAATTTTTTAAAATTTTTTAAAAATTTTTCATAATTAAATTTTTTATACCAAACTTAAATACAATTGTTTTAAAAACAAAAACCGCGAGTGCTTTTTATTTTCCCCTTGGTAAGCGGCTGCTTTGACAAATTAGCTTTAGCTTCAGTATATATGTGTCACTCTGCCCAAAAAAAGCCTCCATTTATGCAATTTTGACACTGTTAAAATATTTCTAATATTTAATATAGATTATATTTAATTCATTTAATTATATTAAAAAAATTAATTAAATTAATTAAGATAATATATTTTTTTTAAAAATATAATAATCATCTTTTTTAAATCTCTTATTATTTTTTTACTTTAGATAATTTAAAAAAATAATAATTATAAAAAATATCTTATATTTAAAAAAAATTAACTCTTCAATTAGACTTATATTAAAAATTAAATAAGTATTAAAATATTTTTTTGTAAGAAGTTGTAGGAAATTAGGAACTCCTATCATTTTACTAATAACAATTATGGGTATGTTTGGAAACACCTAAAACTTAAGTTTTAAATTTAGGTTTTGGTAAAATTTAGATAATGAGAAATTTTAAAACAAACAGCTATATTTGTTTAAACAGACTTTTGGACTAAACGATAGTTTAAAACTAAAGTTTCAGATAAGCTGGTCAGAGTAACTTATAGAATAGTAAAAGAGCTTATGAACTAACTAATTACTATATTACCTCTATCTTTTCTTATACCATATCTCATACTTTTTTTTACACTATTTATCCTCTCTCCTCTTTTTTCTTACACCCTCTCTCCTCTCTCCTCATTTAATACCCATACCATTTTTCGTAATTTACCAATAATAAAAATATTTCTGGAAATAACTATCCAAACACTCATTTATTCAAAACCACTTTTTTTTTCATAAACATTTTTCCAAAAGTCATTTTCTATAAGTTGCCCAAAAACCTATTTTTTTTTCATAAATCTATTTATAAAATTTTATCCGAACACACACTATATAACAGAGAGTATTTTAACATAAGTTTGTGCTATATTTGATCACATTTTTTAAAATTTCTCAGTTTCTAGATTGATTTTGTAAATTCGTTTCACAGTTATTTTTAATGAATTTACCAGGAACACATTTCATTCAAACTGCTTTGTCACAACACCAAATTACAATTTGTATCGGTATAAGATTAATGAATTTAAGCGCTCAATATTATCGAATTTAAACTTTTTAGTCAAGATCTAATTTGATTTGTTTTTCATATTTTTAATGAGCTTTTTTGATAAGAATTTTTAATGAGCTTTATTTTAAGGGTTAAGTTGCACTCAGTGTATTAAAGTATTTTTTCATGTGCGCCTAATATCTTAAAATAATTTATGATACGTCCACTATCTTAAAGTATTTTTTTAACTGTGTCTAGTGCCGTAAAGTATTTTCTCAAATGTGCTTAATGTCCTAAAGTAATTTATGATGCACTTCATGGCCTAAAATATTTTCTCAGGTGCATCCAGTGTTCTAAAATATATAATACATTCTTCTTTATTTGTTTTCCTAAGTTCTTCATTGTTTATAGATTGGTAAAATAATTCACGGTATTTTCTTCCTTTGTTCAAGCTTTCTTTTTTCTTTTTCTTTACATATTTTTAGCTAACAAGTAAAATAATTCATGACATTATTTTCATATTGTTTAAAATTATGGAACGAAAAATAACATTTATCTTATTTTCATATTATTCACCTGAATCTGATAAGAAAATGAAGAGTTGAAGGGAAGAAGAGAGAGTTTGAAATGAAACGAAAGGGTAAAGGAGAAAAAAATGAGAAATAATAAAGAATGAACAGTAAATAAATTTAGAAGAGTTGAGTTATCTATAAAGTCACATGTTTTGGAGTCAAAATAGAGGTAAATCATTATTTAATTGTCAAAATTAATAATCTTGTTAGTGTGTATGAGATTATATTATTTTAAATATTTTGAGGATAAAATTACATTATAAATTACTTTAGGACACTAGGCACATTTGAAAAAATACTTATGGGGACTAGGCATATTTTAGAAAATATTTTAGGACACTATGAACACCATAAATTACTTTAGGATACTCGGTACATATGAAAAAATTACTTTAGGATGCCAGGTATACTATAAATTACTTTAAAATACTGGACGTATATGAAAAAATACTTTAAGGTGCACTTTAACCCTTATGTTAATAGATGTAACTTATTTTCTAAAATAATATCTCTTTTTATATAATATCTATATTCAGTATTATAAAATATTGGAACATTGTCCAACTCTTAACATATGACACATGAAAGCATGAGAAAGAAACCAAAGGGCCTAGTTTATTAGAGAAGTCACACATCCTCATACTTGTTCAATTTGAGCTAGAATCCACAATCTCCCATTTTAAAGAAGCATTCAGCAGATCCATGGAATGTTCCATCAGTATCGGCTTCAAAGTTATTGAATTGTTGGGAAGAACTTTCATTTCTTTCTGGAGAAGAATAAGAAGAATCTGTTAAAACTACTGTAGGAAAACTAGCATTATGATCAATCAAACCGAAAAGGAGAAAGTGTAGATAGAGCAAAAAGTTAATAAAGTGTAGATGGAGCGAAAAATTAATCACCCCTGTGAATTAATCGCTAGATTGGCAAAAGAACGAAGACGAATCAATCAGAGAGAGAGAGAGAGATTTGTGAGGCTTTTGCTACTTCTAGTTCTACAGGAGAGTCAATGGAGAAGGAGTGAAATGAATGAAACAAAGGAATCCAGAATGCTAAGCGACCTATAAACGGAGAGGCTACATCAATCAAGCATCCTTGACTTCACTCACCTTAAAAGAAATGATAAAAATAAGCGTTAAGATATCAAACTAATATGACTCTTCTATTTTTAATATAAAATATATTTCATTAATTAAATTAAATTAAAAAAATTAATTAACATGATATATTTTTATTTTAATCAATTTTTTTATTTTTCTCTTTCATTTTTTATTTAATTATTATTAAAAAAATATTAATAGAGTTAATTTAAGAAAAAAATTAAAAATATATATTATATTTAAAATTAAAATTAATTTTTTAATTAAATTATATATTAAGTACAATAGTAGTATTAAAGTTTAAAGAACCAATACTAAATAATAATAATAATAATAAAGAAAACTCGGGTCCCTAAATATGAGTCATGGCAGTGCAGACCAGCCTATAGTACGCCTGTGTTTAGATTGCACATGGAAAGCATTTTTTAAATAAAAAATTATAATGAGATTCTAAAAAATTTAATCACTAGCAAATTTTAAATACTATAAACTTATTATTTTTTATATTAAAATTTATTATTAACTTATTAGTTATTATTAAAATTTTTGAGTAATTAAATCTTTTATCTTAGACCTCATAATATTTTTTTTATTCAAACTTTATTTTTAGTTCATGATAAATTCGTTAAACATGTGCCTAAAATCTATATCTTGATTTAAAAAAAAAACAATGTTCAGTTTTCAGTAAAATCTATTCTGAAAATCATTTTTTTTAATTTTTCCCTAAAAACTAATTTAAAAAAGGGGTTGAAGTTTATTTAGCACCTCAAAGTATTTTAATATATAATTTTGACTTTAAAATATTTTTTAAGAGTAATCTTAATCTTTTCGTTAATTCCCCAAAAAGTCCATTAACTAAAATTGTATTTAGTACTTTAAACTATTTTTCAGTAACACTCAATATTTTAAAATAATATTTTAATACAATTTTACAATCAAACACTTTCAGTACTTATATTTCATGTTTTAAGTATTAAAAATAATTAAATTTTAAAATGGAAAACATAAAAATAAGTGTTAAAAAAGATGACTACTAAAAAAATAAAAAAAATTGCTTATTATCTATCATATTTGTGCACTGAATGTGCAATGGCGATAATTATTTTAGGTAGTGAGCTAACTTCTATTGTGAACTTATATTACTATGAATTAAATTATATTTTATATTAAACATATATGTTAATAAATTGGGAAAAAGACAAAAAGAGACTAATTGAATTTTAAAAATGACAATTTAGGCATATGAATATTTAAAAAGATAGATTGGGTAGAAGGTTCAATTTGTCTTTTATAAATTTAGGTAAAATGACCCAATTACCTTTGGAAGTTTTTGTAAATGGCATTTACAATTCGTCTAATAAGATTTATAACTTCTTCAATAGGATTTGCAACTCCTACAATGTCATTTGCAACTTTAACTATGAGATTTGTCACTTTAATAATGGAATTTGTAATTTCATCAATGTCATTTATAAGTTCAATTATAGGATTTGTAACTCATCCAATGAGATTTACAACTCCTTAAATGTGATTTGCAACTCCTATAATGTCATTTGTAAATTTAACTATAGGATATGCAACTTTAATAATGAGATTTGTAACTTCCTCTATGGGATTTATAACACCTACAATGGGATTTGTAACATCAACAATGTCATTTATAACTTTAACAATATGATTTGCAATTCTTGCAATATGATTTGTAACTCCTCTAATGGGATTTATAACTTTATTAATGGGATTTGAACTCCTCCAATAAGATTTGCCACTTTTGAAATAAGATTTATAATTTTAACAATAAAATTTACAATTTTCTCTATGGGATTTATAACTTCAATGAGATTTATAATATCAACAATGTTATTTATAGCTTCAACAATGGGATTTGCAAACAACTTGTGCAATAGGATTTACAATTCGTCTAATGGGATTAATAACTTCAACAATAGGATTTACAACTTCCTCTCTCATATTTACAATTGAAATAGAAACTTATTACTAAAAGGATTTGTAACTCTTAAAATATAATTTGCAACTTATCTAATGATATTTGTAACTTTAACAATGAGATTTGTAAATTTTTTTAGATATTTGTAACTCTAAAATTATAACTCATAAATAGTCATAATGCACAATTTCATTCAATAACATAAGTCATTTATAGCATTTACAAAAAAGTATCTTTCTTATGACAACAATTACATTATATATAATCAAATAACAAATGAAGATTAAGGTTCTACATGCGCCTAATATTTTCTTTTATCAATAACACTAGATACTATATTACTTGCACTATACATTTGCAACATATACCCTAAACATTATATGCAAAAGGAATAAGTTGTATACCACAACTCTTATAATAAAATATTATGAAGGTGTTGGATTATACTCTTATGAGCTTTTGTCCTGGATGCTGAAGGTGTGAGGGGTTATCGTTTTTTACCCATATGGCTGTTTAGAGTCATCATCTTACCCCAAATAATAAGAAAGTCTTTATCTCTCTTATAAATAGGTAGAGTTGGGTTAGAGCAATTATGTTATTGAATCTGAATGTACCTATAAGAGTAAGAAATCACACAGTTATAGAGCTAATTGTAATCAAAACAACAAAGTTTTACAGAAGTCATTAGATGACATATATTAATGTGGGTTTTCAACTTTTCATAGAGAAAGAAAGAAAAACTAGGTAAATATTTGGTTGATTATGCATCACATAGCCATAATTCTTCTCATTGTAGAGCTATCAAATTATCAAGGCACAAAACAATGCTACCGAATAAAAAATATCCTTTGTATTGTTTGGAGCAGGACATTTAACACTTGGATTTGACTACATTAATAAAAGCTAGCATATAGTTAATTAATTTATAAAAAAATTAAAGATATCCAGTGACATAAGTCATTTCTATAAACCCCCATTCTAGTAACAGGTAGCTTCGACATTTAAGCATATCATCACTGAAAAGCTGAGAATTCAGAGACAAATGCACTCAGCAACGATAAGTTTTAATATAGGTTTAAAAATGAATTTAAATAAACGTTCAAATTGCCAATATCCCCATTACCATGTCTCAAAATATCTCGCAAAAAGAAATTAAAACGTCTGTCCAGAAATGCTTGGCTATTGATCATGCGTATCCAGGAAAGAATAATAGCTCAAGAATCAAATTCCTATAAGATCAGCTAAAGGGACACGACGAATGTAACATTGTAAGAAACTGGAAACAAATGGCATGTCCCATATTGTAGGAACCTAAAGGCCAGAAAAGCAATATAAACGCCAACGACAAAACTGGTTTAAGAAGGAAAGAAATGAACTTCAGTCTAATATAGAAATTGAGTCTCTTAAAAGTTACCAGGAGATGAAGAACGAATAGAAGAATTGGAGACAAGCTGAGATGTATAAATGGGAACATTGTTGCCAAAAAGGGTGCCCGCATAAAAGGAGACAATCATGAGCAGTAAAACCATCATTATCATCTGCCCATATTTGGAATCAAACACTGAACTCACCGAAATGCCAGCCATCGTTTGTTCTTTCTACCCTTTGTCTCACACAATTGGGCTGCTTTGCTTGTAATTATGACTTATGAAAATGAAAATATCATATGACAATGCCTCCTCAATGGGTGTGGTGCTTGAGAGATCTCCAGCTTCAAACGGAAAGACAAATGAGAAGACGCATAAGCTTGCGCAAGCACCTCTCTTATTCCTATACAGTGACTAAGACTCAGATTGATCCCATGTAAATTTGCATTCCATTGTTGCTTGTTATATTGCCAGCCAAAATAGAAAGCAATCCCTCCCAATATTCAATATTTTGTATTTTTCGATGAGGCTTGCGATTCAAATCAACTCCAGAATTTGTGACAGAAATATAGATGAAGCCTCCAAAACTTAAAAGACAAAGTGCATTGTCAACTTACCTAACTTTTAAGTTCTAATCTTCCTTCCAATCCAAACGCAAAGTGAGCTTCGATAATGATAAGATATGTGTTTGATTTGTGCTTAAATGGTGTTGGAGTGAGCTCTGACAATCTTCGATGACAACTAGGCGAGCACATCTTCAGGGAAGTATGAGTCAATCTCAAATTCCAGGAAGGAAATACTTAAAGTCTCCCTCTTTTTCTTCAACAATTTTAAGGGTAATTTGGTATTTTTATCCAAATTTATAAAGGATAGATTGGGACTCCTGGCCAATCTCTCATTTTAGATATTCAGATAACCAAATTGTCATTTCTAAATTCATATGGGATTTTTTTATCTTTTTTCATAATAAATTCTCTAGCCAAAAAATGATAATAAATTTGGGAAAAATATGTATAGGATTAATTACAAGTGTTAAAATGGAAAAAATAATAAGCTGTTATTAAAATCATAATTTATATTAACAAAGGCACATAGAGTAATAAATTTTACAATATGTATGGGTAGAAAACTCAAATTGGGCTTCTTAGATAAAATGCAGATGAGAACAGAGCTAACAATAATCTTCCCAATAGAAATGAAGTGGAAGAGCTTCTGGAAAGTCTTTTCCATTGCCTGCTCTGTATGGTGAAGCCATGTGTTGAAGAGGACTATAGCTGAGCTTTGAACCGATAAAATTCCTCTGCTCAATTTCTTCAAAGCAACTTTGAGAAGAAATCCTGTAGCTTAAGCTTTCAGAAACTAATGCTCTGTTCTTCTTCCAATATCAATCTCCATGTGCAGGGCCGACTTGCTTTCCTTTCCGTTGAGTTTTCCTTAACTTTCTCCCAAAACCACAACTTCAAAAAAGACAGAACAACCAGCTAAATAAGAAAAAGGTTAAGAATAAAACACAGAGCATGCCTTATAACTGCTTATCAAATCACTTACGTTTCTCTGTTTTGATAGTTGTCTTTAGCAATTGAATCGTCCCAGTGCTTCCACTGACATAACTATACAATTATGAGAATCTTCATAGAAGTGTTGTGGCAAAAAATGGAATCACATTGTTAAATTTGGAAACTTCCCCCCAGCTTTAATTCTGTTGTGGCCCAAAAGCCCAAAACAAAACCTTCATACAAGGAGTAGCGGCAAAAAGTGGAAGTTTACAAATTTCAAATCTTCATTGCCTTTCTAGGTCTAATAGATTGATGTAACTCCTCCTCCTCAACCTCACATTTGTGTTTGGTGCCACTTAAATTTGTAGCTTCAGATGTTGAAGGCTCCATCTGCTCATCAAATGACTCCTTATATATCAAAAAGACAGCTGTTTTTTTCACAATGAATCCATTCCCAAAAGTTGCAATCACCTCCACTTGGTCGTCAGGTTCTAGATTTGATATTATTTCCTTCCACTCCGCTTCTTCAAATGAAGTCAATGAATCTTGCCCATAGCGTAGGGTGGTTGCCTTTGTATAATTTATGATCATCAAGCTAATTATACAAGGTTCACATGTCTCGTTACGCAAGGCACTTGAGGGGATATATACACAACAAATAGTCATTCCATTTAAATGATCATGACCTCTAATTGGAGGCACTTTAAATTTGACAGAATCTCTTTCACTCTTGAAAGTTAGCCAATAGGGGAAGTTGTCACTAGGGAGAATATAATCTTCACTATACTTTGTAAAATTCAATCCCTGCACAATAACATAAATGCAACCCTTAATTTAACTTATAATATATGCACGTAGAAATCTTTTAAAAAAAAGGGAATCCAATTAGGGAGAGAACCTGTGAAACCCTCTCTGAAAGTGTACAAAAGACTTGAGAATTCTTTCCAATTTGAACTAAAAGATGTCCCAAGTAATTTTGAAGGCTGGATATGTCCATACAATCTGTGGCACACAAGGAATTAGGAGTGTCAAATCCATCTTTCAACAAAAGACGTTGTTGCTTTAGTTCACTACTAGGGATTGTTGAAGGACGACCGCGGATTCTGTTCAGCATCTTCAACAAAAATGATGAAGGCATGCCCGCATGTGTGGGAATAAGAGGCAGTGGATTATTTGTTGGGGACATCCAAGATATGTAGAGAGAAGGAATCACATGATTTGATAATCCTTCATGACCATAAACAGATAGATATAAAATGCTTTTTAATCTCACTAAAGAAAAGGGCACTTGTTTTATTGTAGGAGCAATTAGCATTGTCAAAGATTCCATTTGCTCTATGTCCTCTTCTAGCTTTTCAATCATCAGACAACCAGACAGAATGAGAGTTTTTAAACATTTTAATCTATAAATGTTTCTTGGGAGACTACGAAGGCCAATGCAATCCTCCAAATCTAGCAGAAGAAGTTTATCAAGAAACCCAATAGAATGATGTATCATGGACAAACTTGGACAATCCTTGATGATCAACTTTTCAAGATTTGGTAGTCTTGAAAAATCAGGAGTTTGCACCATGTAACGAGAGTGGCTGAGATTGATGATTTTCAGCTTCTTCAATAACTACAACAAAAACATTTAATTTTAAAGGGGAATCAGATGAGCAGCTGGAAAAAATAAATAATGAAATACATGGAAACGATTATATGTAAAATCTTTCATCTAAACCCAAAACTCTAAGTGAAAACATTGTTTTCAATCAATTGAATATTAACTCTTGAAGGGGAAAACAAACTATCAAATACTTAATCTAGAAAAGGTAACACTTAATTCAATAGTAGCAAGGGAAGATTCATTTAGAAGCTATGAAAAAAATCTCAAATACAGATCGATCAGGAAGGCAGTAAAATATAAAATCTAATGAAAAAAAGAGTAATATATTTACACGTCCCACATCCCTCTTTTATCCCATATCCATAAACTTTGAAGCTAATGCCAACAAATTAATTAACTAAGCTTTTTGAGTCATATACGAAAAAAATAGGGAAAAGACTAAAAAAGACTATCTGAATTTCAAAATGCTAAAAAGAGTATTTGAATATATAAAATGACAAATTGGGCATAAGTTCCACTCTGTCATTTCAAAATTTGGGGGAAAAAATAAAATTATCTTTTTTCCTTTTTCCATCCACCAGCGACCTTCCATCTTGTTTTTCTCCATCCACCGTTGACATGCACACCGGAGTTTCCACTATCACTGCTATAGATCTGTTTGCCTTGTCTTCAAAATAGAGAGAGAGAGAGAGAAGGAGGAAGCAAAGTATGAGGTCACTAGAGAAGATGACCGAAAAAAGGGTGAGGGCGATCAAGATGGTGGCAAGAGGAGGGAGCGCGGTGAGGGGTTGGTATCCATGAGTATGTCGGTGAAGATGATGATGATGAAGATGAACATTGAGGAGGAAGGTCTAATGGCTTTTATAATTTGGTAGTAAAAATTATTTAAAAAGTTGTCAATCCCATTGTAGGAGTAGAAAATAATCTAAGAAATTACTTGTAACTAAGTTATTAAATAGAGTAGTAAATGTCTTATCGAATATGGTAAAAATTATTACAAAAATTGTAAATCACATTACACGAGTAGTAATTAACCCTACTTGCAATTGAACTATTACAGAGAGTAGTAAATAACTTAGCAAAAGTGTTCAAAATTATTGCTTCAGTGGTAAATCCTATTACAAGAGTAGTAAATGACTAAAGCAATTACTTGCAATTAAGTTGTTACAGAGAGTAGATGTCTTAGCGAAAATGGTCAAAATCATTACTCAAGTAGTAAATTCTATTGTAAAAGTAGTAAATGATCAAAGTAATTACTTGCAATTAAATTGTTACAGAGAGTAATAAATGTCTTAATAAAAGTGGTTAAAATAATTACTCAAGTGGTAAATCCTATTTCAGGAGTAGTAAATAACCGAAACAATTAAGTGTAACTAAATTGTTAAGAGAGTAGTAAATGTTTTAGCGAAAGTGATCAAAATCATTGCTCAAGTCGTAAATCTCATTGTAGGAGTAGTAAATGACTAAAGCAATTACTTGTACTTTCAAGGGCAATTTTGTTATTTCTCCCAAATTTCAAAAGGACATATTAGGACTTGTGCCAAATCTGTCCTTTTACATATTCATATACCCTTTTTGGCATTTTGAAATTCAGATGGTATTTTCTGGTCTTTTTCCTAGAAAAATAAGAAATAAAAAATTATGCTAATACTATATCACAGAAAGTATTTACTCCTCTAGTTCTTAATAATAACCTATTTAATTAATTTGATTATATTAAAAAAGTTAGCTAAACTAATTAATATATATGTCATGCTCTTTTTTATTTTGAATTAAAGGGGTAAGCACTATAAGTTTAAGGCGAGTTCGAACCCGTGACCTTCCATTTCCTAGTGAGCTTCCTTACCACTAGGCTACAAAGCTTTTGGTATGACATTTGTTTGTAAAATACTTATAATTATCTTCCTTAACTTTCTCCCTCTTATACTTGATTATTTTTTAAGGAGTATCAATAGAGATAATTTGGGAAAAATAATAAATATAGGAAATATATTTTATATTTTGGACCAAAATCAACTTTCAAATTAAATCCTATATTTAGGTCTAGAGGAGTACCATAAACGCTACAAATTTGAAGTATATTGGTAACTATTTAGAGAAACTAGGCTTTCTGTCATTAGCAGTTTGTCATTTTCTTTATTTTCAATTTTTTTTAGTTATGGCTCAAAAAACCAGCAAGCTGAGTATTAATTTACATACCGGTGTTTCCTTCCACACGTATCTGAGGCTGCTGTATTTTAAGTCAAGAGCAACTAATTTCTTTTGATAAAAGTCGTTGGGAATGCATTTTACAGGAAAGCCATGCCAGCAAAGCCATTTGAGATCTCTACTGATGCATTTGTAGTCTCCTCTAAGTTGTACATTATCAAGACAAAGTAATCTGAGTCTCTTCATCTTCTTAAATGCTTCTGCCTGAAAATGAATTCTTTCATTATCTCCCAACTTTAAAGACAGTCCTTCAATAGCCTCTGTTCCCTGTAAAAACAAAAGCATATTGAATTCGAAGTGTGCATCTGTGTTATTTGTTTGCCGAATATCTGCCATGAACAAGCTTATAGACCATGTGACTCCAAAATGTGTTTAAGCTAAGAGTTGAAATCAAATGGCTATATGACAAATTAATTGATGATCATTTGTGCTTATTGCAATACATGTTAACATGAAACAGTAAATATTGGATATCAGAGTTCTGACCATGTGTTTTAATAATACAGCCCGTGCATCCTTATGAAACCACAACCTACTTCTCTTCCCAAGCTCCTTTTGAGATTGTTTACGAATTATTTCTCTTCCCATATCACGCAGCAAATCATGCGTACCAAGTTTGTTCTTCTCATCAACGGTTACAAGGCTTCTCTCCACGAGGGTTTTGATTCCAATGTCAGCAAAAAATTCACAGCCATTTAATATCTGGGTCACCTCATTTCTGTCTATCCCAATAAAGAAGCAAGATATATCAAGGAATATTTCTTTCTCCAAATCATCTAAACCATCAAAGCTTATTTTTAGCTTCTTCTGTATTTTGTTATCAGGAATTTTTTTAAGTTTCTCCAACACCCTCTTCCATTCCTTTGCTTCTCTACCAAATAAATACGAGCCAAGGACTTCAAGAGCTAACGGAAGTCCCCCAGAGTATGCAGCTATATCTCTTGAAAGTTCAATGAAATCTTCTTTAGGACTTTGTTGTTTAAATGCATGCCAACTAAAAAGCTCAATAGATTCCCTTTCATTCAAATTCTTCATTATATAAACACAACAATCCATTTCAAGGAGTAGACGTTGATTTCTAGTTGTGATGATTACTATACTTCCTGGTTTAAACCAGTCACGACTTCCAACTAAAGCATTCAGTTGGGCCAACTTATCCACATCATCAAATACAACCAGTGCCTTTTTATGGCGAAGTCTATCCCTTAATGTGATTTTTCCTGAATCGATGTTGTTTATCTTCATTTTTGTTGTCTTACATATTTCAGAAAGAAGTTGGTTCTGTAAGCTTACTTGGCCTTCTTTTTTATCCCAAACTTTTCTGATCTTTGAAAGGTAACTTCTACTCTCAAAAGTGTGACCAATTTCATTATAAATAGCTTTGGCAATAGTTGTCTTGCCTATACCCCCCATTCCCCATACCCCTACCATGACAACATCTTTAGATCGATGGTTTTGGAGCATTGTGATCACTTCTTGCACACGATTATCCACTCCTACTGGGTGATTAGCCACAAACAAGTCTTTCTTGTCCAATATATCACAAACGCTCTCAACAACACCTTTCACATTTTCACTCTCATCCCTACAATCATACAAACATAATAGAAAATGAGCATTGGAAATATAAACATGTATGATTACAAATAAAGAAAGTCCATATTTTGAAAGCTACGTGTGTTTTGAGAAGAGGAGATATTATGAGTTAACTATGACCAACGCGACAGGAACTAGCTAGTGGCAGCAATGGCAAGAGAAAATATATTTAACTGCAAAGCAAATATGTAGTTTACCGTGAGCATATTGCGTTCAAGGAAATTGCTGCAGAACAATACATATGCTATATTAGACTTGAGAATTTTACAATATGTAACTTTCAAAACTGTGCTCGGTAGGGAACAAGCAAAAGTGAGTCATGTTCCTCGTATTCGAAGTATTCCAAATAATATACATATGCATACACATAAACGCATATCAGGTAATGTCTCAATCAAAAGCAAATAAAGAGTAAAAAATGACCTGGAACCAAGTACAACAATCCCTGCAATGCTCCCGGCATCATCAAGGGTTGTCCTCCACTTAGAAACTTGATCTTCTGGTGGCGAAACTCTTTTTATAAGATCATTAAATGCTTCTCCAAAAGTAGAAGTTTGATGACGAATTTCCGAAGGATCCACGTCATAAAACACAGGTATAACCACCTGATCATTTGATTTATAAAGCTCCATGATTAATGACAATTCCTCTAAACACCATTTAGATCCAGCGTATTCCCTAGAGAAGATGATGATTGAGATTTTTGAACTTCCAATTGCCCGCAATAATTTCATTTTGATATGATTTCCTCTCGGAAGCTCAATGTCATCTTTGAAAACAGTAATGCCGGCATTACATAGAGCCGAATAGAGATGTGACGTAAATGTTGCTCGAGTATCTTCACCTCTAAAACTTAAAAATACTTCATACCAATGACCTGAATGTTATATTTCATAAATACATAATATCAAATAAGTTGAATTCCTATTTAATTAATACAATTAAAATATTATTAAGGTATAAACATTTTTATAATATATGATTATAAAATGTCAGAAAGATTATGGATAATAATATTAATTGTCATTGTTACATGCATATCTGATAATACATGAAGCACATAATACATATCCTCACAAAACCATAACCTACCTCGATTTCGAAGCTCGTTTTGTGAACCCAATTGGCGTATAATTTGTCTTCCCATGAGCTGGAACAAATTATGCATTCTGAGTTTGTTGTTGTCGTCAATGGTTAAAAGGCTTCGATCCACTAGCACTGTTATCCCAGTGCGAGCATTACATCCACGGCCATCCAACTTTTGTATTACATCATTCATGTCCTCGCCAATATAAAATAAAACCATATTTAGAAACATCTCTTTTTGGTCATCACCTAAAGAGTCAAAGCTAAGCTTTAGTTTGTAGTATATTTTACTAGGGAGAATTGTGCTTAGTTTGATCATTGCCGACTCCCATTCTTCCAATGGCCGCCCAGCCAAAAGAGAGCCCAAGAATGTAAGAGCTAGTGGGAGTCCCTCAGAATAAGCAACCACTCTTCTGCAAAGTTGGATGAATTCTGCCTCAGGACTCTCTTGTTTGAATGTTGTTCTACTGAAAAGTTGAAGAGACTCATGATGGCTCAAAAGTTTCATGGTATATACATCATCCACTTGAAAGGCCTTAAGAAGATTTAAATCTCTTGTTGTAATGATTATTCTACTCCCTTCACCATAACTATTTCCACATAAAGCATGTAGTTGCTGCAAGTCATTCACATCATCAAGCACATGAAGTACCTTAGCTTTGTAAGCTCTTTTCTGGAGTTGTGCTGCTTCAACCTCATCTACTATTATACCTGTTGATGGTATTGTTGATCCATCAACACTAACCACTGTTCCTTCTTGGAAATTTGAAAGAATTTCTTTTAGTAAATAATCTTTGCCTTTTCTATCCCAAGTATCCCTGACATTTGAGAGAAAACATGTACTCTGGAATTCGTAATGAATGTGGTCAAAAATGTGTGTGGCAAGAGTTGTTTTGCCGATACCCGCCATTCCCCATATCCCAATTGAGACTACATCTTTTGAATGGTGCTTTTGAAGCATTCTAATCACTTCTTCCATTTGTGAACTCACTCTTTTCCTGTTCAATATTTGACGAACACGCCTGACAATTTTGTGAATATGCTGATCATCACTTTCATAACTGTGAATTGTAAAGAAATTAATTAAGCATCACTACGAATAAAGCGCAATAATTGTATCAAGAGCAACACAGTACATATATTTCGATCAATAAATTAAACACGATAGCGTTATTAATTTTATCATCTTGACACCTTCATATATAGAATTAAAATAATATAAGCCAATTCACAAAACCATAAATCCATGTTACATAGCCTGAATCAAAGGGAGTTATATATGCTTGTCCTGTATCCTAAAGGTGTTACCTGTTTGTTAGCAGTTTCAGTGACGACAAACACGACATAAATAAGTCACATTGTGATTATAGACTATGTGCTTAGTTGATTGCTATATAAGTTTTGACTTAAAAACGTTATAGGTAAAAAAACAATAGCAAATTTATGACTTATAGCCTAAGAGCCACGCTTTATATAACAGTGATAACATAATATTTATTATAATTACAGTTATTGTTAATATTAATATTTATAATTATTATTGTTATTATTATTATTATTATTATTATTCAACTATTAACCTTTCAGTTCCTAGTAAGCGAACTTTCCTCCCAACACATAAATTTTTATAAATCAACGTTACAGTTATCTTCATAACTTTTTTTTTTTGCCAACATCATAACTAATTGTTATAGATTGCGACAAGAAATTGTGCTCTCTTTCTCTCTCTCACACACACAAACTAGCAAAATTGAAAATAAATAAAACGCTAAACGAAAAGAAAAATAAATTACCTAGACTGGAAATTAGGCATAACAAACCCAGGAATGCTTGCAGCTTCAATGTAAGCTGTCCTCCACCTTGACAATTGACTTTGAGTGGGTGAAATTCTCTGTATAAGACCTCGTAATGCTTCTATAATACTAGATTTTTTATTTTGAACATCAGACTGATCCTCATCATATAGTATGGGAATAACTACTTGATCATATGCTCTGCGAAACTCCATGATCTGTGTGAGTTCCTCGAGGCACCTTCTGGAACTTGCATAGTACTTAGAGAAGATGATGATTAAAACTCTAGAACCTTCAATAATGCTTTGCAATAGTTCAATTGAGATCTCATCTTTGAGAACTGAAATTCCAGCTACCCTTAGACATAACCAGAGACGGTAAGCGAAAGATTCTTGAGTGTATTCACCTCTGCTGTAACTCAACAACACTGCATATTTATTGCCTACACTTTACACAAACACAAAAGGATATGTACAGGTTAATATTTATTGCAAATGACCATAAAAATTGTAAATATATTCAACAACCAAAACTTAGTTCATTGGCCCTCTTTCCCTAAAAATAATTATTAGAGAAATGTTAATCATAGAATTTAAACTGGGTGGTTTAAATGGAGAAAAACTACTGGAGTTATTTGCGATAGAAAAGTACATAATAAAATAAAAAAAAAGTTTTATTGCAATACTATAAGATCAGCAATATTGTATGACAATGAATGTTAGGCTCTAAAGGGACAACTAGAGTATAAATTTAGGGTAGCTGAAATGATAATATTGAGATAGATACGTAAGCACACAAAAAAAATATAAAATTTGTAATGAGCACATATGGGGAAGAGTTAGAGTGACATCTATTAAGAAAAAAGTAGTAGAGAATTGTATGAAGTGATTTGAACATATATGAAGAAAGCTGTAAGTGAGAAAGGTAAATCAAAGAAAAATAAAAATTTTAGCCCTCTTTAGCCAAATACTGTCTTTTTCCTTTCATCGGCAAATCGTCTGTGCGTTTTGACTGAATTCTGGAAAAAGGAATCCCATATATGTCCCAGTGGCTCTATAACGGACCAGCAATGCGTCCTTTTTTTGAATATAATATATATATATATATATATATATATATATATATTGGTAGTTTTACTTTGGTTAATCTATTGTTGATTTTTATAGTTTAATTTAATTTTAATTGTAATCCCTATAATTTTATTTGAATTTGGTCTGAGTTAAATAGTATTAACTTTTAGTTAACACAAATATAAGAATTAAAATTAAAATTTATTAAAAGTACAAAGATCAAATAAGTTTTAGTTTTAGTCTTTGGACTTTTAATAAGTTTTTGTTTTGCTTCCTATATTTAGTGATATTATAAAATTATAGGAACTAAAATTTATAATATAAAATTATAAGGCCCAAAATTAAAATTTGATCAAGGAAGAATAATGATATTAATGTAAGTTTGAAAAGTAATTTTGTAATATAAAAAATCATAAGATAGTATATTTTTTATAATTATTTAAAATTTAAAAAAAATCAAGAGCTTTTCAATTTAATAACAAAATCTAATTTTGCAGTCGGAGGTAGCAGGAAGCCTCGATTTTGGCTTCCAAATGGGTTTTAAATTCCATGTTGGAATATGAATAGGAGAAAATAAGACTCGAGGGGGATTTTAAGTTTTAATACCAAGGATTGAATTATTATATCTGAAGGCAATAAAATTCTTGTAATTTCAAATAAAGACAAAGGTTAATTCTTGGAGGGAATGAGTTTCTTTTGTATTGATCAAAATATCCCTCTTTGGTTTCTTTTTTAATAATACACATCTACTATTTTCTGAGTATGGGATATAAAATATCTTCCCACTGAAAATGAAAGGATATTGTCGAGGAAAATAAAAGAAAGAAAGTGAAAGGATTAATGGTTAATTACCCTGGTGGCTCAAAGGCTTATTCACCAGATCCATGGAATCCTCAAAGATACTGGTCTTTTAGAACGATCAACGTTTCTTTCTGAAGAAGAAGAATAATCCATTAAAAGTGGAGCAACTAGAATCATCTTCAATCAAAGGAGTAGAAGGAGCGGAAAGTTACCTGTGAATTGCTGAGAAGAGAGAGAGAGAGATTTATGAGGCTTTTGCTGCTTCTGCAGGATAATGAAATGAAACAAAGGGTTACTGAATGAGTAACAACCATTTAAGAAATAATAATAATAATAATAATAACAACAGCAATAACAATAACAACAAAAACTGGGTTTCGGAATCACTGAGTCTTATGACAGAGAAAACGAGAGCAACAAGCCAACAACTCATCTGGTCATCGGAAGTCTTCCACAAAAGAGTGAAAACAAAGGCTATATGGCAACTATTACGAAAATTAATTAAGATAAAGTATAAGTGGGGCAATGCTAATTATATTGTTTTTATATAATCAATTAAATAAAATACGTTAGTTTAAATCCATGAATTAAGCCAATTATCGATCGGTCTGAATTGGAGCCGAATAACATACAAACACATGCCCCATGAATTCAAATATTTTACAAGGAAAAAGTAAATTAAAATGTTGAGCTTGAAATATCAGCATAACTAATGAAATAAAAATCAAATTATTAATACATTTGTTATGGGGTTCATGATTTGAACCTATCACCGAAATAATTACGTATGTCGAGTCATCCAAGATCACAGGAATATTAAAAAAAAAACAGATCACTTTAACAAAGTAAATTTTCCAAGTGTCTAAAAAGTCTCAACGTTTGGAACACAAGAAAGTGGAGATAAGTTATTTAAGTAAAAGTGATTTTATTTTTGTTTCTTTAATTTTAATCACATTCATCCAATCCTTTTTGAATGTGTGAGAGGATATTGTTCGACATTATTGGCTTGATTCTATTTAAATTATTAAGGAAAATGAAAATAGAATGAAACCAAAACTTGTCGCCCCCATGAATTATCAAGAATTCTTGTTTTGCCAATCTATCAAGGATTAAAACTCCAAAAGATTCTTTAATTAAATAATTATAAAAAAGATACCCATATGCCCCTATCCTATATTAAATAGTCTAATTATTATGTATTTCTAGCCCAAAAAATATATATATGAAAATATAAATTTATAAGTTGAAAAATTTAAATTTATTCCACACAAATTTGATTTAGACGATGCAAGATGATAACCTAATCCAACTCCCTAGGTCCCAAAGTAAAAGAACAAAATAACTTCCCACTGAAAGTGAAAGGATTCTCCGCAAAAAAATAAAAATGAAAGTGAAAGGATGGTTACCCCGCTGGCTCAGAGGTTGATTCATCAGAGCCATGGAATGTTTCGTATGTATCGGCGTCAAAGATATTGATTTGAAACGATGAATCGTTTCTTTATCAAGAATAAAGAAGAAGAATCCGTTAAAAGTGGAGCAAACTAGCGTCATCACCAATCAAACCGAAAAAACAAAAAAGGTGAAAGTCACCTGTGACTTGCTGGTTCAGCGAGAGACAGAAGACGAATCAGTGAGAAAGATGATAGAGAGAGAGAGAGAGATTTATGAGGCTTTTGCTGCTTCTGCAGGGGAGTGAATGGAGAAAGAGTTAAATGAATGAAACAAAGGGATCCAGAAAGCGACTTACGGGGACGAAGAAACGTGGAGACTTCACTTGTCATGTCAGCCAATTGACTTGCTTCCGTTAAAAGAATTATTAACAAGCATTCAAATATCAAACTAAAATTACTCTCTCTCTCTCTCTCTCTCAATCAATCAATCACCGGATTCTGTGATGGACACATCCGGTCTACGCCAGTCTTCCTCAAAAAATTAAAAAAAAAACAAAAAAAAGAGAGATAATATTATTATTAAGAAAATAAATTAAGATGTGAAGTCATGCTATTGTCAGCACCTGGACTTTTGCTCAAGTTGCACATACATAGGGAGTTTTGACAAAATTTGAGAGTGCTTGTGGAAAAAAAAATTTAAATAACTTTTAAACAAAATTTTTAGATAAAAATTTATAAAAAAATAATTTTAAATAAATAAATTTATAAAATTATTTTTAGAAGGATTTTTATTCTTAAAATATTATTAAAAATAGTATAATTTTATTAAAAATAGAAGATATAAAAGAAGATAGAAAAAAATAAGGAGATAGGGTATGAAAAAAAGTATATGTAAAATAGTAATTAAATAGTTCATAAATTTTTTTATTATTTTATAAGATATTTTTAGTAGTTTATACAAATTTTAATTTTAAATTATAGTTTAATCTTTAAATAAATATGATTGATTCTTTTTTAAATTTTTTCTAAGTAAATCCAAATAGGCACATCAGCAACTAAACCAAATACGTTGTCTAAATCTATTAATTCAGCCAAATTCGGTCTGAATTGGATCCAAATAACATGCATATAGATGCTCCATGAATTCAAATTTTTACAAGGGCAAAAGGAAAATAAAAAATTGAAGTAGAAATTAAAGGTTAGATTTATCAACATAACTAATGAATTCAAATTATTAATATATTTATTCTAGGGTTTATGATTTGAACCTATCACCCAAATAAGCATCTCGAGTTGAAGAAGATAAGAGGAATATTGAAAAAGGTTTAATTTACCTCAAATTTCTAGGATGAGATTAATTAACAAGAGATATTAGTATTTGATTCATTTGCGTGTACACAATTATCTTAACTGTAAAAAATTCTCCCAATATTAATTTGTATATCTTTTTTTCCAAAAAAGTTGACTTCGCTTTGTTTTCTCCTATTTACATTGAGGGTTCATTATTTGTCTACCAGTAAAGCCAAATCTGAGTTCATACCTTCGTCGACAGCAGCAATCATGTCTTCCTTAGCTTCTTCATCCTCCAAATCCAAATTGACTTCCTATGACCACGTCTTCGTAACTTTCATTGCAACCAAAAATTTCGACGAATATCAAGTGAAAAAGTTAAGTGACAGTGCGCCTCTTTAACTTTTTGGTTGGCATGCATTAAAAACGTTGGTCCAACAAACTATTTTGTGAATCTTTCTCGGAAAGTGATTGCTTTATGTAAAGGGCTACCGTTGATTCTTGAAGTTATAGGCTCTCTTTTGCATAATAAGACGGATGGCTTCCAAATAAAATTTAAATTTTAAAAAATTTTAAAATAAATAATTATATTTGTTAAAATGGGTTTTTAAACTAAATTATGATTTAAAACTAAAGTTTTAGATAAATTGGTCCGAGTAACTTATAGAACAGTAAAAGAGCTTATGAACTAACTAATTACTATATTACCCATACTTTTTCTTACACTCTCTCTTACTTTTTCTTATATCCTCTCTATTTTCTTTTCTCACACCCTCTCTCTTCTTATATTTTATCTCTCCTCATTTAATACTCATCATTTTTCGTAATTTACTAATAATTAAAATATTTCTGGAAATAACTATCAAAACACTCATTTATTCAAGACTACTTTTTTTTTCATAAACTCTTCTCTAAAAATTATTTTTTATAAGCTGTCCAAATTTTTTTTTATAAGCTTATTTCTAAAATCCTATTTAAATAAGTCCTAAATCAGAGGGAGAAAAAGTATTGAATATATTACAAAACATTCCAAGTGGCCAAATACAACATAAGCTTAAAATAAGTCTTGACTTTTTAGCTGATTCAGAAAAGAAATTATTTTGTGATATAGCATGCTTTCATGTGGGCCGGAGTAAACGTTATGCTACATTTTATTTGAAATGGTCAAATTCCGAAGTTCGTTGTTAAACTCCTTAATTTTGTTTGTAACATGGGTAGATTCATGATTAAGCTACTTTTATATACTTACCTCCCTCTAATTAATGATCAAAGGAAAATTAAATAGACCTAGAGAAAACTAGCTCACACAAATGCACTGAGCTTTTCATTTTTGGATTTTCTTAGTGGATATTGTAAAAAAAATGTGGGGCCATGAAATTAGTGAAAACATATTCAAGCATTCAGACTAGACTATAGTTGGTTAATAATTATCCAGAATATATGAAAGTAAAAAGATATCCTAATATACGTTTCATAGAAAAAAGATCCTTGTATACTATACATGTGTAGCTCGAGAATACCAAAAGGAATAAATGAAAATAGAAGAGGATATGACGCAAAGTATGAGTAGAGAGGTTCATTACTTAAAGTATACAAGTCTACAATAAGAATGTGAAGCTAGTTTATATAAAAAAAGACAAGGTAAAGTGCATGTAAGGGTTGAGGATCACTCAAAGCCGCCCAATGTAACAAAAGATATTGTATTTATGTGAACGCTAGGTGAATGCTGAATGCTGAATGCTGAATGCTGAATGCTGAATGCTGAATGCGGAATGCGGAATGCGGAATGCTTAAAATCATGGCAGTTGGTAAAGGTTTTTCCCCCTATAGTTAGGTCATAATAGTTAAAATGATACTCCAGTTATCTTAAAAAGGAAATAATTCTATTCAATGATGGTAAACTGACAATACAAGGAAATACTGATGAAACTGGCAGCAAAAAAGGGTCCTTTTTCCAATGTGTTATTTATATTTCTTGTTTTGGATAACTCTGCATGTCTCATTTTGTTGCTATAGTTTTGTACCCTGCATTTTAATGGTTCTAGGTAGAATTCTAATAATTAATATGCTAATTTCTTCTTGTTGCCAGAATTGAGGCTGAGTTACTTGACGATGTGGTTAAAACTATCACAATGAGGCTAGACATAGTAAATACATGTTTGTTACCCACCATTCAGTGGGTTTGGAGTGTTGCGTGCAAGATATCATCCAATTTCTAAGTAGTGAATCAAATAAGATTATCGTAATAGGCATTTGGGGGACGGGAGGAATTGGGAAGACGAGGATGGCTAAAGCCATTTACAATGAAATGGGCCAAAGTTTTATGGGAAAGAGTTTCCTTGCAAATATTAGGAAAGTATGGAAGCAAGATAATGGTCAAGTTTATTTGCAAGAAACACTTCTTTCTAGTAAAAACAAGAAAGATCAATCTCCCAAATGCAGGAATGGGAAAATCTCTAATCAAGGAAATTCTTTGTCAAAGAAGAGTGATATGTGAGAGTGGTGAATGGTTTTGTAATGAACCTAAAAAACAATAAGTTATAATATTAATTTATTAGATAATATATATATATATATATATATATATTCTTAGTAGATACATAAAAGAAATTGGATGGCTAAATAGTTAGAGGCACTGCTGTAAAATTGGAGCTCCACTGTTTGCATCCCAACACATGTAAAAGTGATATTTTATCTTTTTTTAGACACATGAAATTACAAAATTACCCCTCTATTTATTTAACTGTTGAGCAGTCCCTTCTTCCATTTGCATCCGACACCGTGAGCGAGAGAGTGAGACAGATCCACGAGGAAGCTTTTCGACACCAAGCTTACTGCTGCTGGGATGAGTGACTGACGCCATGCGTCTACCACATGACGACGTTGAGCAGTTGCTGTTGGAGCTGTCTTCCTTCCGGTAGCTTCCATCTTCAACCAAGAACCAGAGCAAGAGGGGGAGAAGCATCCGTGAATCACTGGAGGTGAAGGAGGGGGTATTCACCGACCGTTGTAGAGTCACGTCGCCAGTAGTTTTCAATCATCCTCGATGCCGTCGACTTGCAAGTTGTCGCCACTATCGCGCGCTGTCATTGCTGCAGTGATATTCCCTCCGTTGTTACTGTAGCAGTTCGACCTCTGATTCCCTTTCCAGTGCAGTTCACTGTGAATGAGTGGTAAGTGATGGATCTCTTCTTTTTCATGGTGGGTTCATGGCTGTGAGTTAGGTAATGCCGTGTATTTGCAGGTTTGGTTACTGTAGATGCTACAGTCTCTGAGCTTCTTCCATGTCGCTGTTCTGAGTGCTGTGAATTAGTGGTAAGTATGAACCACCTCTTTTCTATTGAATGCTTAGAGCTACGGTTGAATGACCAAATTACTTCTTTCCTCTGTTTACCGAACTGTGTGGAAATACTGCTGTTTAAAGAGGAAAAAGGAAGAAAAGAACAATGGACGTTGTGCGTTGTGAATGTTGCTGCTGTAGGTGTATGTATCTATGAGTATAGGCTGCTGTTTTGGTTGATACATGTCTATATATGGCGTTGTGGGTCATTGTCCAGAGAATGGCGCTATTGTTGTGATTTAGTTTTTAAAAAAATTGATATAAGAGGAAGGTTGCCGTGTTGTTGTGATGTGTGGGAGATATGCATATATGAGTATATGTGCCTAGATAGGAATTGCCTTCATGGGTTGCTGTTTTGGACAGTAACATTGTGATGGAAAAGGGAGGCATAAGGAAATATGTATTTGTTTGGACTGCAATTATTTTTGTAAATAACTATATTACTTAAGAAAGCTTGCTATTTTGAAAGAAAAATGGAGAAGATGATGAAGTAAAATTTTTAGGAAATTAGTGGGAACAATGTAGAGCAGAGTCGGGAGTTAGTTTGTGTTTATATGGTTGTAAAATTTGGAACTTTTAAATTAAAGGTTGTGATTTCTGTACTTTAGCTAATGAAATATTTTATTTTTGAAAAATCTAGGGAATTAAAGAGAGAATATTATTCTGAAGCATGGAGCTGGAATAAGCTGTATTAGAATATTTAAGGTGAGTGAATAACATCTCCTTAAAATGATATTTTTACTAATGAATTGTTATTTGAAATGTTCTATTTAAAGTGTTAAATTTTAAGTATGATTTTCTAAAGACATGGTTATATGATTTGATAGTTTTGAATTATATTATTGGTGTTTCTTTTCACTTGGTTCATTATACGATCATGCTTATGTATGAAAATGAATAAAGAAAGTTTTGAAAAAGACTTTGGTCAATGTTATACTGAATTGATTTTCTTGATAAAATACTTTTATGTGAATTTTACTATGGGAATAATTATTCCATATGAAATGAAGAAAATCTTTGATAATTTGTTTTGATATTTATGCTGGGGTTTCATAATTATGAAGTATTTTTAGTAAATGGCAAATGGACCCCATGCATTCTAGAAAGATTTTTAGAAAGGATTGAATACATAACGCTGGTTACTAACAGTAGTACTGTTAGTCCTTAGTGCACTATGGTTAAACCTGAGTTCGATGGATATTCGTAGGTCTTGTACTCACATCGGTTATTCTTGGGATTTATTCTCGCGCTTGTTCCTCGTAGGTCTTGTACTGCTCCTGTTATTCATGGGTCTCATACCTATGCTTGTTTCGTGGCCTCGTGCTACGCTTGGTTATTTACCCTTGTGGACTGTGTCTACACCTGTTTTCGTTCTGTTGAAATCCTACGGAAAAATGATTGTTTTAAATTAATTTCCTAAAATAAAATTTTTACAGAAATATTTGTATTTAATTATAAAATATTATTATTTGTATTTAAACATGTTGAACTTGTTTATTTCTGCACTTTAAATTATATTTTTAGCACATTATTCACTAGTAGATTATTTTGGCTTCAGATAGTGCTATTGACCCTATTCCTCCAGCTGAGCAGTAAAGAGCATCATGTTCGATCTGAAGCATTGATTTTTGGTATATCTACTTTTGATATAATTATAATATATGAAATACATATATTATTTTGTTTGAAGCTTAGATGCTCCACCTAATCTATAGATAAGATTATGATTATTTTGAAAATATTTGTAGGTGATTTGAAACATTCACAGTTTTGTTGTAGGATTGTCAGAAGGTCAGTTATACAAAGACGATCCTGTCGAAATTCTTATAGATGACTTGCCTTTTTGATTAAAAGGTGATATATATTATGATTATTGCTATAAACATTTTATTAAGATTTAAGGCTTAAAGAATATTAATTTATTCATATTTTGTGTCGGTCACCGCTCAAATTTCGGGTGACAGGTTTGGTCAAAGGTAGTAGAATCATTATCACTACTAGAGATGAACTCCTTCAGATCCTTCAAGTGGATAAAGTATTTAATGTGAGGGGAACGGATGGAAATGAATCTATAGAGCTTTATCAGCTGGCACGCGTTTAAGCAAGCATTTGCTGAATTTCATTAAACTTTCAAGAAGGGTAGCATCATATTGTAGAGGGCTGCCACTAGCTCTTGAAATGGTTGGCTCATATTTATTTGGCAGGGAAATACCGTTTTGGGAAAGTGCTTTGAATAAATTGAAACAAATTCCAAATGGTAAAATATATTGAGTTCTAAAAATAAGTTTTGATTGTTTGAGGGATCACATAGAGCAAGAGCTATTCCTAGACATATGTTGTTGTTTTATTGGGAAGGATAGAAGCTATGCCGCTCAAGTATTAGATGGTTGTGGACTTCATGCAGAAATTGCAATCACCCATCTAATTGAACGAAGCCTTGTAAAAGTAGTAAAATGTGGAAACAAAAGTATACTTGATATGCATGCTTGATGCGTGATATGGGAAGAGAAATCATTCATGAGAAATCCTTAAAGGAGCCAGAGAAGCGACAAGATTATGGTTTAATGATGTGTTGAAAAAAACACTGTAAGAATGTTCTTGAATAACTTAATTGTGCAATTTACTAATTTTTCTTGCATTTAAATCGTAATACTTATTTCCTCATCATTCCTTGCATTCTTTGATTTGCTGACCAGGGATTATGTTGTTTTTGTTTTCTCCTCTTTTCCTATTCCATAGGGAACAATAGCGATCGATGGATTGTCTCTAAGCATGCCAAGAAACAATTCAACATCGTCCTTGAGTACCAAGGCATTTAATAAGATGAAGAGGCTTCGTTTACTCAACTTTGATCATGTACAACTTTATGGAGACTATGATTATCTATCCAAAGAATTGAGATGGCCTTGTTGGCATAGATATCCATTAAGAAACTTGCCATTAGAGTTCAATCTTGAACAGATAGTTGCAATTGACTTAAAGTGGAGTAATCTCACAAAAATATGTGAGAAAAGCCAGGTATTTGCAAAAAAACTCTTAGAATTGAGCATTAGTTACAGCAATATTTGTGTTATTTTTGGAAATATTTTATTGTTTCTATTTATTATGATTTTTATTTGAGATTATCTCTGTTGGTACAAGTGTGAAAATAGTTAAAAATTCTAAATTTAAATCATTCTCGTTATCTATCAGAAATATATGACTTTTCAAAATTACTGTATCTTGAGAAATTGATATTTGAAGATTGTCTAAACTTTGTCTATAATTCACCCATCCTTTAGAAATCTTAGACATCTTACAATGTTGAATTTAAAAAATTGCAATGCCTTAGAGCATCCCCTAAAAGTATATATGACTTGAAATCTTTGAGAACTCTCAATTTTTTTGGTTGTTACAAGATTGAAAAGTTGGATGAGGACATTGAGAAAATGGAATCCTTAAAACCACATGACATTTGTAGATCCTGTTGGTGTCTTGGTATCAAACCATACAAAGGGTACAATTAAATTCTATCAGAAAGATGCAACAAGTGCTTCAAAGGATGAAGATAATTGGCAAGACATAATTCCAAATTTGGACCCCGGGAACAAACAGAGTGAAGGTTAAAGTCACTTTTGCATGTGAACTGAGAGTGAAAAATACACTTGTCTATTTGGTATATGATGAAGATGCCAGCAGGAGAATCATTCTTTGAGTGTCTCTAACAACATATTTCTATGGATAATGCTGTATACGTAGTCTTAGATGTGGAAACAAGCTCAACCAAAGTGAATGTTCAAATTTATATTTGTTAACTGGGTTTGTTTTTGCAGTAATATTTTCTATTTATACAAAACAAAAGGTATTAACCTTTTGGTTTCTTTTATTTACACAATAGTTGTTGAATCCAAGCTGCTATAGGTAAAAGATGAGGGAGAGACATTGTCTTGTTCCCATGTGGTGGTGTTTATCTCTGTTTCTTTATAATAAAAAAACAGAGGTAAACAGAGTACCATTTGACATTGTATAAAGGGCAATTATCTTTGTCTATATTCAAGTTGCATGTCTGAGACATTGTATAAAGATGCATGAAAGAGACTAAAATGCCCTCATGTATGTATAATTAACGATCCTTCCCTCACACGAACTTTTTCAGAAATTCTCAATATAACATCTAATTGACACACTTCTGCCCAAGTCCTACTATCTCAAGATTATTAGCATTACAGGAAAATCAATAAGTACTCTCCACGAAAACCATACTAAGACAAGAACCAAGAAAAACAGATGCACAAGGTCAACCACAACAGTTACTCAACTGGATTCCTCTCACAGAATCAAATGCGCAACAGATCATTTCACAGTCGTATCATCCATGAAAGCCGAATTAGCTTTCACTACAAATAGCTTTCATAGAACGTGTTGCAGCAAAAAATGGAACTAGGTTTCCTAATTTCAAATCTTCATTGCCTTTATCTTGGTCTGATAGATTGATATGCCTCTTCCTCCCCCCCTCACATTTGTGTTTGGTGAAGGCTTCACATGGTGAAGGCTCCATCTGTTCATCAAATGACTCATTATATATCAGGTACACAACTGTTTTCTTCAGAATAAATCTATTCCCAAAAACTGCTATCATCACCTCCACTTGGTCATCAGGTTCTATAGTTGATATTATTTCCTTCCTCTCTGCTTCTTCTAAGGAAGTTAGTTTGTCTTCTGTGTAAAGTAAAGTGGTTCTCTTTGTATAATTTACAATAATTAAGCTAATTATACAAGATTCATATGCCTTGTTACCTAAATCACCTGAGACGCAATATATACAACAAGTAGCCATACCATTTAAATGATTATGACCATTAACTGGAGGCACTTTAAATTTTACAGAAGCTCCTTGACCCTTAAATGTTTGCCAATAAGGGTAATTGTCACCAGGGAGAACACAATCAGCACTATACTTTGCAAGATTCAATCCCCGCACAATAACAGAAACATGGTCTCTAATTTAACAAAATACCACGTACAAATCTTTTTCATAAAAAACAGAATCCATGTAGAGAGAGAGAGGGAGAGAACCTGTGAAATCCTCTCTGAAAGTGTATGAAAGATTTGGGTATTCTTTCCAATTTGAATTAAAAGATGTCCAAAATTTTCAAGCCTCGAGATGTTCAAACAATTTGTGGCACACAAAGAATCAAGAATCCCTGATCCATCTTCCAGCAAAAGGCTTTGTTGCTTGGGTTCACTACTAGGGATTGTTGATGGACCATGGATACTGTTTAGCTTATCACACAAAATTGATGATGACATGCCCTCATGTGTCAGAATAAGAGGTAGCGGATTATTTGTTGGGGACATCCAAGACCGGTAGAGAGAAGGAATCACATGATGTGATAATCCTTCATAACCACAAATAGATAGATATAAAATGCTTTTCAATCTCGCTAAAGAAAAGGGCACTTGTGTTATTGTTGGAGCAATTAGAGTCGTCAAAGATCTCATTTGTTCAATGTCCTCCTCTAGCTTTTCAATATTCTTACAACCAGAAAGAACGAGAGTTTTTAAGCATTTTAATCTGTAAATGCTTCTTGGCAGACTGCAAAGGCCAATACAATCCTCCAAATCTAGTAGAACAAGTTTGTGAAGAAGCCCAATAGAATGATGTATCACTGACAAACTTGGACAATCTTTGAGGAATAACTTTTCAAGATTTGGTAGTTTTGAAAAATCAGGAGTTTGCACCAAGTAATGAGAATGGCTGAGATTGAGGATTTTTAGCCTCTCCAATACCTACAACGAAGACATTTAATTTCAAAGCAGAATTAGATGAGCATCTGAACAGAAAACTCTAGAGTGAAAACATTATTTTCAATCAATTGAAAATTAACTCCTGAAGGGAAAAGGCAACACATAATAAAATATAAAGCGAATGTAAATTAAAGAATATCTATTAGTTTTATTATACAATAGTAGCAAGTGAAGATTCAATTAGAAGCGACGCAAAAATTGTAGAATAAAGATCTACCAAGAAGGCTGTAAAATATAAAATCCTATGAAGAATAGAGTAATATTTTACACATCTCAAATCCCCCTTTTATTCCATATCCATTGACTTTGAAGCTAATACCAACAAATTAACAAAGCTTTTTTATTCATATACTGGCAGAAATAAAAATTACGATAATACTATATCATGGAAACTACTTACCATAATGCTACACATTTGAAGCATTTTCGTAGTTTTCTAGAAAAACTAAGCTGTCATATAGCAGTTTGGCTTTCTTTCTTTCTTTTTTTAACAAAAAACATTTGAATTTTGTTTTGGTGGTTTTGGCTCAAAAAGCCAACAAACTAAGGATTCATTTACATACCAGGGGTTCCTTCCACACTTGTCTGAGGCTGCTACATTCTAAATCAATAGCAACTAATTCCTGTTGATAAAAGTTATTAGGAATGTATTTAACGGGAAAGCCATGCCAACAAAGCCACCTGAGATCTTCACTCATATATTTATAGTCTCCTCTAAGGTGTACGTTGTCAAGACGAAGTAATCTAAGCCTCTTTATCATCTTAAATGCTTCCGTCTGAACATGCATTCTTTCACTGTCTGCCAACTTCAAAGACAGTCCTTCAATAGCCTCTGTTCCCTACAAAAATAAAAGCGTATTGAAATCGAAGTGTGCCCTTGTGTTATTTGTTTGGCGAAAAGCAAAATAGAAACATATATGTCATGATTAACCTTATAGAGCATGTGACTACAAAAATAAGTTTTAAAATGCATGCAAGAAGAGACGAAACCAAATGGTTTATATGACCAAATTATAAAAGTTCCTACCATGTGTTTAAGTAATACAGCAAGTGCATCCTCATGAGACCATAACCTACTTCTCTTCCCAAGCTCTTTTTGAGATTGTTTACGAATTATTTCTCTTCCCATGTCCCGCAGCAAATCATGCATACTAAGCTTATTCTTCTCATCAATGGTTACAAGGCTTCGCTCCACAAGGGTTTTGATTCCAATGTCAGCAAAAAACCCACAGCCATTTAATATCTGTGACACATCATTTCTGTCCATCCCAATAAAGTAGCAAGATATATCGAGGAATATTTCTTTCTCCAAATCATCTAAACAGTCAAAGCTTACTTTTAGCTTCTTTTGTATCTTGTCATTGGGAATTTTTTTAAGTTTCTCCAATGCACTCTCCCATTCCTCCACTTCTCTACCAAATAAATAGAAGCCAAGGACTTCAAGAGCTAACGGAAGTCCCCCAAAGTATGCAGCTATATCTCTTGAAAGTTCAATAAAATCTTCTTTAGGACTTTCTTGTTTAAATGCGTGCCAACTAAAAAGCTTAATAGATTCTCCTTCATCCAAATTCTTCATTGGATAAACAGCACAATCCATTTCATAGAGGAGACGTTGATTTCTAGTTGTGATGACTATTCTACTTCCTGGTTTAAACCAGTCACGACTTCCAACTAAAGCATTCAATTGGGCCAACTCATCCACATCATCAAGCACAACCAATGTCTTTTTATGTCGAAGTCTATTTCCCAATGTGATTATTCCTGATTCAATGCTATTTATCTTCATTTTTCTTGTCTTACATATTTCAGAAAAAAGTTGGTTCTGTAAGTTCACTTGGTCTTTTTCTTTATCCCAAACTTCTCTGATCTTTGAAAGGTAGCTTCTACTGCCAATCATGCGACCAATTTCATTATAAATGGCTTTGGCAATAGTTGTTTTGCCTACGCCCCCCATTCCCCATATCCCAACCATGGCAACATCTTCAGATTGATGGTTTTGGAGCATTGTGATCACTTCTTGCACGCGATTATCCACTCCTACTGGGTGGTCAGCCACAAACAAGTCTTTCTTGTTCAATATATTACAAACATTCTCAACAACAGCTTTTACTTCTTTACTCTCATCCCTGCGAATCATATTAGTATAATAGGAAATGAGCATTGGACATATAAATACCTAGGGTTACATACAAATAAAGAGTAAAACATTACTTTGAACCAAGCACAACGATCCCTGCAATGCCCCCAGCCTCAGCAAGGGCTGTCCTCCAATTGGAAACTTGAACTTCAGGTGGTGAAATGCTTGGTATAAGATCTTTAAATGCTTGTCCAAAACTAGAAGTTTGGTGACGAATTTCGGATGGATCCACGTCATAAAACACAGGTAGAACCCTCTGATGATTTGATTTATGAAGCTCCATAATTATTGATAATTCCTCCAAACACCATTTAGATGCAGCATGTTCCCTAGAGAAGATGACGATTGCGATTTTTGAACTTCCAATTGCTTGCAATAGTTCCGTTTTGATATGATTTCCTCTGGGAAGCTCAACATCATCTTTGAAAATAGTAATGCCAGCATTACATAGAGCACAATAGAGATGTGAAGTAAAAGTTGCCCTAGTGTCTTCCCCTCTAAAACTCAAGAACACCTCATACCTATGACCTGAATGTTATATTTCGAAAATATAAAATATTATTAAACTAAATTCCTATTTGAATTAATATAATTAAAATATTTTTTTTGGTTGAAGAATATAATTAACATATTAATATCATATAAACATTTCTATAATATAAGATCATAAAATGTCAGAAGTTGTATGGATAATAAAATTGCTACATGCCTGAACCTCATGCATCCTCACCAAACCATGGCCTACCTTGATTTAGTAGCTCGTTTTGTGAACTTTGACGTATTATTTCTCTTCCCATGAGCTGCAACAGATTATGCATTCTAAGTCTGTTGTTGCTGTCAATGGTTACAAGGCTGCGATCCTCTAGGACACTTAGCCCAATGCTAGCATTACACCCGTGGGCATCCAACTTTTGGATCACATCATGCATGTCCTCCCCAATATGAAATAAAAGTATATTTAGAAATATTTCTTTTTTTTACCATCTAAAGAGTCAAAAGTAAGTTTTAGTGCCTTGTATATATCAGGGGGGAGATCGGTGCTTAGTTTCATCAATGCTGACTCCCATTCTTTTGGTGACTGCCCATACATAATAGAGCCAAGGACCTTAAGAGCTAGTGGCAGTCCCTCAGAATAAGAAACCACTCTTCTGCAAAGTTCGATGAATTCTTCTTCAGGACTTGCTTGTTTAAATGCCGTTCTTTTGAAAAGTTGAAGAGATTCTTGGTCGCTCAAAAGTTTCACACTGTATACGTCATCCACTTCAGACGCCCGAAGTAGATGTAAATCTCTAGCTGTGATGATTATTCTAGTCCCTCCACCAAACGACATACGATATTTAGATAAAACATGTAGTTTCCCCAAGTGATTCACATCATCAACCACAAGAAATATCTTCTTATACCGAAATATCTTCATATTCTCATCTGAGTCAAGCTCATCTACTATTAAACCTTTTTCTACCCCTAATACTGACTCTAGTTTTTTTTGTAAATAAAACCCGCCTTCACTGTCAATTGAAAGAAAAAGTGTCCTCTCGAATTCGTGACGAATGTGGTCAAAAATGGCTCTGGCAAGAGCTGTTTTGCCAATACCCGCCATTCCCCATATCCCTATGGAGACTACACCTTTTGATTGATGCTTTTGAAGCATTCTAATCACTTCTTGCACTTGTGAACTCACTCCAACTAAGCCTTCTGTGTCAAACGGGCCTTTCCCGTCCAATATATGGATAACACGCTCGACAATATTCTGAATATGCTCCCTAGATTCCTGTAAGGGAGCATTATTGATCAATAATTAAGAATGACTACAAATAAAACGCAATAATGGCATCAAGAGCGGCGCGTATATTTCCATCCAGAAATTAATTTTATCTACTTGACACCATATATAGAATTAAAATAATATAAGTCAATTCACAAAACCACAGATCCATGTTAATCGTGTTACATAAACTAAGCTTCCATTACATATCATGAATCCAGGGAATTGTGAGTGTATTATATGACTATAGCCTAGAAAACACTCTTTATATAACAGTTTAGTGAGGGAACAATCCAGCCAGCACATTAATTTTATGAATCAACATCACACTTATCATTCAATAACTAATTGTTATAGATTGCGTCAAGTAATTGTACCCTCTCTAACACACACAAAATATTAGTTAAACTGAAAATAAATAAAACGCCAAACAAAAGGAAAAATAAATTACTTGAAGTCGAAATTAGGAACAAAAAACCCATAATTGCGTCCAGCTTCCCTGAGAGCTGTCCTCCACCTTGACACTTCATTTTCAGTGGGCGAAATTCTTTGCATAAGATATTGAAATGCTTCTCCAAATCTAGATCCTACATTCCGAACTTCAGACGGATCCACACCATAGAATATGGGAATAACTACATGATCATGCGCTCTGTGAAACTCCAAGATTTTTGAGAGTTCCTCGAGACACCTTCTGGATGCAGCATAGCGTTCAGAGAAAATGATGATTGAAATTTTAGAACCTTCAATATTAATGCGTCGTAATATTTCAATTGAGATATCATCCTTGAGAACGGAAATTCCAACTTCCCTTAGACATAAACAGAGACGGGAAACGAAATATTCTTGAATGTCTTCGCTTGTACTATAACTCAACAACACTTCATATTTATTGCCTACACTTTACACAAACACATAAAAGGATCTGAACAGGTTAATACTTATTGTGAATGACATTACAGGATATAAATGCTCCCTTACAGGAATATAAAATATCTTCCCACGGAAGGTGAAAGGATTTATTGTTGACAAAAATAAAAAAGAAAATTAAATTACAACTTCCTAGAGTTTCACCTTATATTTAATCAAATTTTTATAATTTTTTATTTTTTTTATAATTTCAACTAATTTTAATTATATTTTTATAATTTTTTGTTATCTCTTATAGTTTTACTTAAGTTTTAATCAGATTTTTTAGAATTTTTTCTTTCTATTAATTATTCATCACTTTAAATTATAAATGATGTAATTAAAAATTAAATAAAACTCTAAAAAAAATTATAAAAAGTAAGAAAAACTGACTGATTTGTAAAAATTATTATGACCTGATAAAGGAAAAAAAAGAAAAATTACATGACTTACTAAAAATTAAGTGAAAGGACTGGAAATTAATCCTTTTCAAATGAAAAATAAAGTGTAAAGATTAATGGGTACCTTGCTGGCGCAGAGACTGATCCTGATCAGACTCATCCCAGTACAAGTACTGAGGCTGATCCCAGGACCACGGAAAGTTTTCCATAAGATATTGGAGGGTTGGAACTACCAATCGTTTATTTCTGAAGAGGAGGAGGAGGAGGGGAAAGCGCAGCAACTAGCATGTTCATCAACTATAAAACCAAGACAAAAGTTACCTGTGATTATGAGGGGGATTGGTGAGGAAAGAGAGTGAAAGGGGGGGGGGGTTATAGATGGCGACAGGTGGGCTTAAATTGCGTCAGCAGTGGGCTACCTAGGTATTGACTTGACTCCATTAAATAATCAATAAAAAAAGAGAAGGAAATTATCCATTCATACAATCTTTTTAAGAAACTAAACTCAAAATCGATAATTTAAAGATTTTCTTTTAAATTATAAAAATTATTAAAATAAATTTTATATTTTTAATAAAATATTTTTTATATACACAATTTAATTTAAGTCCAGAATATTATATTTAAAAATATCATATTTAAAAAAACCAACAATATAATAATTAGGTAAAAACTACATACACTTTTATTTTGAATTTTGTATCTTTTAGCTTCAGTGAAATATTATTTTTCTATTAAAAAAAACTACATACACTTTTATTATAAATTAAAATATAAAAATTTCAATTTAGAAAAATACTTATTGCTCTGATTAAGAATATTAAAGAAAGTTTATTAAAAAATTATTACTCTTTCTCATCCTAAATATAAATTGAGTATCTTTAATTAATTCACATATATTAAAATTAAAAAAATTATTTAATATTATTTTTGTTAATTATATTAAGCACTGCTATCAGACTCTATATATCCGTCTCACTTATAAAAGAATAAATAAAAGAAAAATGAGAATGAAACGATTTACATATTTTTTTATACAATTTTTAAAAAAAAAATAAATTTATTCATATTTTAAACGTATGATGAATTTTTTTTCTTTTTAAATAATATTAATATTAAATAAGATAAATTAACTATTATTTTAATATATAAATTTAAATATTTAAAAATTAAAATATTTTTTTTAAATATTATGATTAAAATTATAATAAAATTTTTGGGTATTGATAAGAAGAAAGGGGAGAAAAAGAAGATAAAATCATCACATCACACATCTCTTTCTACTTGGAATCTGCTCCTCACAGATTTCTTTTACTTAGTAAAAAGGAAAGATAAATCCTTGCATAGAAATTGCCCTTCCCAATATTGTGAGTGGGTCAATGGGTAATAATATTTGTTAGAAAAGAAAAAAAAAACAGAGGAAGTGTAATAATGCAACTTTATGCTTTGATATGCATATATGGTATTCACAAAAAACTTTAGGATGATCACAAAATTCTTAAATATATTAAATATATGAATTAACTAAAAAATTAATATTTTTTAATTATTTTTTTTAAAAATATTTAACAATTAACTACCACGAATAATATATAAGAAGAGAAATATTGGTCATTAGTCAGTAGAAGAGACTGGGGAATATTCATGGGTATATTCTTGACCCGTATTTAGACTAATCAAAATATCAGGTGATTGAATTAAATTTTATTAAAATTTTTAAATATTTTTATTTCATTTCAGACCCAGAAAGTATCTTTATTGAGGATATTTTTTTATTAAAAAGATGAAACACGATAGAGAAGACGACTAAACTATTCCATTTCCAATTTTGTCATTTCGTGACTTTACTCCAATTGTTGGTAATAAACAACAAAATAATATTCCAATCAATATATATATATATATACATATAAAATATAAAATTTGTAACAACCACACCACTATTTCATATCAATAATTCAATAAAGTAGCTTAGTGCAAATATATTGTGGAGACAAGTCTTGTTCTGATTGGCTAAATTTCATAGGCAAAAGATGTTCAATTTTGTTTATATGACTTCGCAAGGCAAAGTGCCATCTTTAGATCAAATGGTACAAAGGCTTGCACTCATTTCTCAAAGAAATAATATGCTCCAAACTATATATAAAAGAATCTCTGAACTCATTCATGCAATCATATATGTCTCATTAGTACTTCTGAAAAAAAAATATATTTAAAAGTGCTAAACGTATTAAAAATTAATTTAAAATATTGAATTTATTGTTAAAAAATATTTTAAAATATTAGATACTATTTTAAAAGAAGAAGAAGATGTTCAACAGCAATATTTTACGGGCAATATGGTGTAATTTTGGGTAGAGGGTAAGAAACCAGAAAAGAAAAGAGAGAGAAGCTGGGTTATGCACATGGTGATGGACTGATGGCTGTGGAGGGAATGGCTTGGGTGAGGACGGCAGCGTCCTGATGAGTGGCGTGTAGCTTGAATAAATGGTGCAGAAAGGAATAAAAAACTTAATGGCCGAATTGCATAGTTTGACATTTAGGGCCTTATGTGAAATTTTAAAATTGAGATCTTTTGTTATTATTTTTTATAAATTTTAATTTCTTTTAAATATTTAAAATGCAAATTATAATAATATAATATTTTTTATTCTAAAAATAATTACTTTGAGGAAACTATGCAAATATGACAATTATATATTTATTAAGTACTAATTCAATATAAAGCAAATTAATCTAAATAGTGTACAATGTATACAATTAATAATCCAAATAATAATAAAATTCTATAAAAATAATATGAATATATATATAAAAATATAAATTTATCAATTTTTTTTTAAATTTCACAACATAATGGTGCGTGCTAGGTTTTCAGGTTGATGTTTAGCAGAGTACATTGTAAACACAAAAAAAGGTTTTATTCACTAAAACAAATTAAAATAAGTGTATTAGCGATCGAGAATTCTGTTGCTAATCAAGGAAAAATCCATCGCAACTATTTCAGAAACGAATTTTGCAAAACAAAAAATTCATTTTTCTGTATGAGCTATTTATATGCTTGGATGGGTTCTAGCAAAAGATGAGTAAAACTATTTCTTATTGAAAGTATGAGTTTTTGGTTAACCAAAATTATAGAAATTGAACTTATATTTTGAAGAAGTTGGATGATAGTGAGGCTCTTTACCTTTTTGGTTGGCATACATTTAAAAACTTTGGTCAAACCAACGACTTAGAATTAAAGCCAAATATTAATTTTATGTAAAAAATTAAGACTTATGATGATATCTATATTATATAGAGATTAATTTAGTAAATAATTTGAATTATAATTACATAGGGAATCAATGTGTTAGAAAACAACAATGTAATAATGTTCTAAATAACTCAATTGTTTGTGCAATTTACTAATTTTCTTGCATTTAAATCGTAATACATGTTTCCTCATCATTCCTTGCATTCCTTGAGTTGCTGACCAGGGGTTATGTTGTTTTTGTTTTCTCCTCCTTTCCTATTTCATAGGGAACAATAGCGACCGAGGGATTGTCTTTAAGGATTCCAAGAAACAATTCAACATCCTTGAGTACCAAGGCATTTAAGAAGATGAAGAGGCTTCGTTTACTCAACTTTGATCATCTACAACTTTATGGAAACTATGGTTATCTATCCAAAAAATGGAGATGGCTTTGTTAGCATAGATATCCATTAAAAACCTGGCCATCAGAGTTCAATCTTAAAAAGATAGTTGCAATTGACTTAAAGTGGAGTAATCTCACAAGAAGTATATATGACTTGAAATCCTTGAGAAGTCTCAATCTTTTTGGCTGTTCCAAGATTGAAAAGTTGGATGGGGACATTGAGAAAATGGAATCCTTAACCATTTTGGTGGCAAGTCAAATTGCTATGTCACAAGTACCCATCTCACTAGTGAGATTGAAGAACATTAAATATGTTTCTTTATTTTGTTATGAAGGATTGTCACGTGATTTATTACCATCTCTTATTTTGTCACGGATGCCCCTATTAAATCATTCAAAGTCATTGCTTCAAGCATTTGGGATCATGCCATCGTTAATAAAGAGTCTTTCACATCCTTTGTTTGCCAAAAGTCGTGAAATATTCAAAGCAACAGCAAGAACATCTCGAGCTTCATGTAAAAAGGCTCCATCATTGATTGATTTTCGTCAGCAAGTTTCAGGGAAAAGTCAGAAACATTCATGAATTCTATCACTATTCGTGTTGGAGAATTCAACAAAGTCATGGATATACTTTTAAAGAATATTCCATAGGTTCATTCTCTCTATCAACTACACCACCAACACAGTTTGTTTGGGTCTTGGAAGAATGGTTTTCCATACATGTCTAACTTAAATCTTCAATGTGCTAATATCATCTATATTTAAATGCCCATCTGTGTAAATACCTTTTTGTTATGTTTCTGATTTAGGGATGTAGTGAAAGAGGGTTTGGAGTTAATTCTCTTCCTAGAGATAATTATCCCCATTGGCGGAATTTTAAAGGGGAAGAAGGATCTTCAATATTCTTTGAAGTTCCTCAAATGATTGGCAAAAAGGTGAAATGATTGATTCCAAGTATAATCCATTTGTCTCCTCAAGACCACATGACATGTATATCCTGTTGGTGTCTTGGTATCAAACCATACAAAGGGTACAATTAAATTCTATCAGAAAGATGCAATAAGTGCTTCAAAGGATGCAGATAATTGGTAAGACATAATTCCTAATTTGGAGCCCGGGAACGGAGTGGAGGTTAAAGTCACTTTTGCATGTGAACTGAGAGTGAAAAATACACTTGTCTGTTTGGTATATGATGAAGATGTCAGAAAGAGAATCATGTTTTGAGTGTCTCTAACAACATATTTCTATGTAGACTTAGATGTGGAAACAAGCTCAACCAAAGTTATAGTGAACACCAAGCTATAGTTGAAGGCAAAACCCTGCCCATTATCGCCAATAATCCAAATGTCCCAATCAGGAAGGCAGCAATTTGCATTTTCTTCGCAATGGTAGGCCTTTTCTTGTGTAACACGAGCAGTTGAAGAAATAGAGAAGACATGTATAGAACAAGCCACCACAACATAAATCAGAGGCTGGTCATATTTTGGTTTAGATGAAACAGCACTATAGATCAAAGTTTATTTTGAAATGAAAGGCCAAAACAGTCAATTTGATTAATATTTAAAACAAAACTTTAGTACACATATTAACAGCTGAAGCCAAAAAGAGAAAAGAAAAACAAAAACCACTCATAATCCTATATAATTCAAACGAGCAAACAGAATCTCCCCTATATCACAACACAAACTAAAGAAACAAAACAAAAATAACGAAACCAGAGAGAGAGCAACCAGATCACACTCATTAGCCTTTTCCACATCAGAGCTTATATCCTTTCAGCCATACTACTCCTGCTACCTGTAGCATAATTAGTTAAAATTTTCCCCAAGACATATCTGAGCAGTCAGCAACTTCCAATTCGTTCAACAGACAAATGTCCTTTCTCAGTTTTCACTACAAGTGCTTCAGCCATGAAAGCTGAATTAGCTTTCACTACAAATAGCTTACACAGAAAGTGTTGCAGCAAAACTTGGAAGTTTCCAAATTTCAAATCTCCATTGCCTTTATCTTGGTCTGATAGATTGATGTGACTCTTCCTCCCCCTCCTCACATTTGTGTTTGGTGAAGGCTTCAGGTGGTGAAGGCTCCATCTGTTCATCAAATGACTCATTATATATCAAGTACACAACTGTTTTCTTCACAACAAGTCCATTCCCAAAAACTGCTATCATCACCTCCACTTGGTCATCAGGTTCTATATTTGATATTATTTCCTTCCTCTCTGCTTCTTCCAAGGAATTTAGTTTGTCTTCCGTGTAAAGCAAAGTGGTTCTCTTTGTATAATTTATAATCATTAAGCTAATTATACAAGATTCACATGCCTCGTTCCCCAAATCACCTGAGGCACAATATACACAACAAATAGCCATACCTTTTAAATGATCATGACCATTAACTGGAGGCACTTTAAATTTTACAGAAGCTTCTTCACCCTTGAATGTTTGCCAATAAGGGTAATTGTCATTAGGGAGAACACAATCATCACTATACTTTGCAAGATTCAATCCCTACACAATAACAGAAACACGGTCTCTAATTTAACTAAATAGCACATACAAATCTTTTTCAGAAAAAAAGAATCCATTTAGAGAGAGAGAGAGAACCTGTGAAATCCTCTTTGAAAGTGTATGAAAGACTTGGGTATTCTTTCCAATGTGAATTAAAAGATGTCCAAAATTTTCAAGCCTCGGGATGTCCAAACAATTTGTGGCACACAAGGAATCAAGAATCTCTGATCCATCTTCCAACAAAAGGCTTTGTTGCTTGGGTTCACTACTAGGTATTGTTAATGGACCATGGATACTGTTTAGCGAATCGCACAAAATTGATGATGACATGCCCTCATGTGTCAGAATAAGAGGTAGTGGATTCTTTGTTGGGGACATCCAAGACCGATAGAGAGAAGGAATCACATGATGTGAAAATCCTTCATGACCACAAATAGATAGATATAAAATGCTTTTCAATCTCACTAAAGAAAAGGGCACTTGTGTTATTGTTGGAGCAATTAGAGTCGTCAAAGATTCCATTTGCTCAATGTCCTCCTCCAGCTTTTCAATATTCTTACAACCAGAAAGAATGAGAGTTTTTAAGCATTTTAATTTATAAATGCTTCTTGGCAGACTAAAAAGGCCAATACAATCCTCCAAATCTAGTAGAACAAGTTTGTGAAGAAGCCCAATAGAATGATGTATCATGGACAAACTTGGACAATCTTTGAGGAATAACTTCTCAAGATTTGGTAGTTTTGAAAAATCAGGAGTTTGCACCAAGTAATGAGAATGGCTGAGATTGAGGATTTTCAGCCTCTCCAATACCTACGACGAAGATATTTAATTTCAAAGCAGAATTAGATGAGCATCTGAACCGAAAACTCTTAAGTGAAAACATTGTTTTCAATCAATTGAAAATTAACTCCTGAAGAGAAAAGGCAACACATAATAAAATATAAAGCGAATGTAAATTAAACAACATCTAGCAGCTATATTATTCAATAGGAGCAAGTGAAGATTCAATCAGAAGCTACGACAAAAAATGTAGAATAAAGATCTAACAAGAAGGCGCAAAATTCTGACAAAAAAAAGGCTGTAAAATATAAAATCCTATGAAGAATAGAGTAATATTTACACATCTCAAGTCCCTCTTTTATTCCATATCCATAAACTTTGAAGCTAATACCAATAAATTAACTAAGCTTTTTGAGACATATACTGGCAGAAATAAAAAAATTACGATAATACTCTATCATAGAAACTATTTACCATAATGCTACAGATTTGAAGTATTTTGGTAGTTTTTCAGACAAACTAGGCTCTGTAATATAGCAGTTTGGCTTCTTTTGTTTTTACAAAAAAAACAGTTTCACTTTTGTTTTGGTGGTTATGGCTCAAAAAGCCAACAGTATTCATTTACATACCAGGGGTTCCTTCCACACTTGTGTGAGGCTGCTGTATTGTAAGTCAATAGCAACTAATTCCTCTTGATAAAAGTTGTTAGGAATGTATTTTACGGGAAAATTGTGCCAACAAAGCCATCTGAGATCTTCACTCATGTATTTGTAGTCTCCTCTAAGTTGTACATTGTCAAGACGAAGTAATCTGAGTCTCTTCATCATCTTAAATGCTTCTGTCTGAACATGCATTCTTTCACTGTCTGCCAACTTCAAAGACAATCCTTCAATAGCCTCTGTTCCCTGCAAAAATAAAAGCATATTGAAATCGAAGTGTGCACTTGTGTTATTTGTTTGCCAAAAAGCAAAATAGAAACATATATGTCATGATTACCCTTATAGAGCATGTGACTACAAAAATAAGTTTTAAAATGCATTCAATAAGAGACGAAACCAACTGGTTTATATGACCAAATTATAAAAGTTCCTACCATGTGTTTAAGTAATACAGCAAGTGCATCTTCATGAAACCATAACCTACTTCTCTTCCCAAGCTCTTTTTGGGATTGTTTACGAACTATTTCTCTTCCCATGTCCCGCAGCAAATCATGCATACTAAGCTTGTTCTTCTCATCAATGATTACAAGGCTTCGCTCCACAAGGGTTTTGATTCCAATGTCAGCAAAAAATCCACAGCCATTTAATATCTGTGACACATCATTTCTGTCCATCCCAATAAAGTAGCAAGATATATCGAGGAATATTTCTTTCTCCAAATCATCTAAACCGTCAAAGCTTATTTTTAGCTTCTTTTGTATCTTGTCATTGGGAATTTTTTTAAGTTTTTCCGATGCACTCTCCCATTCCTCCACTTCTCTACCAAATAAATAGGAGCCAAGAACTTCAAGAGCTAACGGAAGTCCCCCCGAGTATGCGGCTATATCTCTTGAAAGTTCAATGAAATCTTCTTTAGGACTTTCTTGTTTAAATGCGTGCCAACTAAAAAGCTTAATAGATTCCCCTTCATCCAAATTCTTCATCAGATAAACAGCACAATCCATTTCATGGAGGAGACGTTGATTTCTAGTTGTGATGACTATTCTACTTCCTGGTTTAAACCAGTCGCGACTTCCAACTAAAGCATTCAATTGGACCGATTCATCCACATCATCAAGCACAACTAGTGCCTTTTTATGGCGAAGTCTATCATTTAATGTGATTATTCCTGATTCAATGCTATTTATTTTCATTTTTGTTGTCTTACATATTTCAAAAAGAAGTTGGTTCTGCAAGTTCACTTGTTCCTTTTCTTGATCCCAAACTTCTCTAATCTTTGAAAGGAAGCTTCTACTCTCAAACATGCGACCAATTTCATTATAAATGGCTTTAGCAATAGTTGTTTTGCCAATGCCCCCCATTCCCCATATCCCTACCATGACAACATTTTCAGATTGATGGTTTTGGAGCATTGTGATCACTTCTTGCACGCGATTATCCACTCCTACTGGGTGGTCAGCCACAAACAAGTCTTTCTTGTCCAATATATTACAAACACTCTCAACAACAGCTTTTACATCTTCACTCTCATCCCTGCAAATCATATAAGTATGATAGGAAATGAGCATTGGACAAATAAACACCTAGGGTTACGTACAAATAAAGAGTAAAACATTACTTGGAACTAAGCATAACAATCCCTGCAATGCCCGCAGCCTCATCAAGGGCTGTCCTCCAGTTGGAAACTTGAGCTTCTGGTGGTGAAATACTTTTTTTAAGATCTTTAAATGCTTGTCCAAAACTAGAAGTTTGATGACGAATTTCTGATGGATCCACGTCATAAAACACAGGTAGAACCCCCTGATGATTTGATTTATGAAGCTCCATAATTATTGACAATTCCTCCAAACACCATTTAGATGCAGCATATTCCCTAGAGAAGATGATGATTGCGATTTTTGAACTTCCAATTGCTTGCAATAGTTCCGTTTTGATATGATTTCCTCTAGGAAGGTCAACATCATCTTTGAAAACAGTAATGCCAGCATTACATAGAGCAGAATAGAGATGTGAAGTAAAAGTTGATCGAGTGTCTTCACCTCTAAAACTCAAGAACACCTCGTACCTATGGCCTGAATGTTATATTTCGAAAATACATAACACAAATAAATTAAATTCCTATTTAAATTAATATAATGAAAATATTATTATGATATGAACATGCTTATAATTTAATATTATAAAATGTCAGAAATATTATGGATAATAATATTAATAATCAAATTGCTTCATGCATGTTTGATAATATGTGAAGCACAAATGCATCCTCACAAAACTATAACCTACCTCGATTAGGAAGCTCATTTTGTGAACTTTCACGTAGTATTTGTCTTCCCAAGTCCTGCAACAGATTATGCATTCTAAGTTTGTTGTTATTGTCAATGGTTACGAGGCTTCGATCCACTAGGACTCCTATCCCAATGCTAGCATTACACCCGTGGGCATCCAACTTTTGGATCACACCATGCATGTCCTCCCCAATATAAAATAAAACTATATTTATAAATATTTCTTTTTGGTTACCATCTAAAGAGTCAAAGCTAAACTTTAGTCTGTTGTATATATGAGGACGGAGAGCTGCGCTTAGGTTCATCAATGCCGACTCCCATCCTATCAGTGACTTCCTAGCCAAAAAAGAGCCAAGGACTTCAAGAGCTAGTGGGAGTCCCTCAATATAAGCAACCATTCTTTTGGAAAGCTCGATGAATTCTCCTTCGGGACTTGCTTCTTTAAATGCTGTTCTACTGATAAGTTCAAGAGACTCATGATCGCTCAAAAGTTTCACGCTATATACATCATCCACTTTAAAGGCCTTAAGTAGATGTAAATCTCTAGTTGTAATGATTATTATACTCCCTTTACCAAACAATCCACGGTTGGCACGTAAAACATTTATTTGCTCCAAGTGATTCACATCATCAACCACAAGAAGTACCTTCTTATGGCTAGCTCCTTCCTCTGACTCGAGGCGTTGTTCTGCGTCAATCTCATCTACTATTAAACCTGTTCCTTCTTTTAATATTGAAAGAAGTTCTCGTTGTAAATAAAACCTGCCCTTACTCTCCCAAGATTGCCTGACATCTGATAGAAAACATGCACTCGGGAATTCGTACTGAATGTGCTCAAGAAGGGCTTTGGCAAGAGTTGTTTTGCCAATACCCGCCATTCCCCAAATCCCTATGGAGACTACATCTTTTGATTGATGCTTTTGAAGCATTCTAATCACTTCTTGCACTTGTGAACTCACTCCAACTAGGCCATCTGTGTTAAAGGGGCCTTTCCCGTCCAATATTTGACGAACACGCTCGACAATATTTGGAATATGCTTACCTTGATTCCTGTGAATTATAAAGAAAGAATAGCCGAAAAGGGAGCATTGATTAATAATTAAGAATGACTACAAATAAAACGCAATAATGGTATCAAGAGCGGCACATATATTTCCATCCAGAAATTAATTTTATCTGCTTGAAACCATATATAGAATTAAAATAATATAAGTCAATTCACAAAACCATAGACCCATGTTAATCGTGTTATATGATTATAGCCTAGAAAGCATGCTTTATATAACAGTTCCTAGTGAGGGAACAGTCCAACCAGCACATTAATTTTATGAATCAACATCACACTTATCTTTCAAAAACTAATCGTTATAGATTGCAACAAGAAATTGTACCCTCTCACACACACAAAATATTAGTAAAATTGAAAATAAATAAAACGCGAAACAAAAGGAAAAATAAATTACTTGAAGTCGAAATTAGGCACAAAAAACCCATAATTGCGTCCAGCTTCACTGAGAGCTGTCCTCCACCTTGACACTTCGTTTTCAGTGGGCGAAATTGTTTGCATAAGACGTTGAAACGCTTTTCCAAGAGTAGATTCTACATTCCGAACTTCAGACGGATCCACACCATAGAATATGGGAATAACTACATGATCATGTGCTCTGTGAAACTCCAAGATTTTTGTAAGTTCCTCGAGACACATTCTGGATCCAGCATAGTGTTCAGAGAAAATGATGATTGAAATTTTAGAACCTTCAATATTAATGCTTCGTAATATTTCAATTGAGATATCATCCTTGAGAACGGAAATTCCAACTTCCCGTAGAAATGAATATAGACAGCTAGAAAAAGATTCTGAAGTGTCTTCGCTTCTACTAAAACTCATCAACACTTCATATTTATTGCCTACACTTTACACAAACACAAAGGATCTGTACAGGTTAATATTTATTGTGAATGACCATCAAAAATGTAAATATATTGAATAACCAAAAGACAATTGAGAAAATCTCACAAAAATAACCCTTGAATTTCAAAATCCCAAATCAATTTTGCCTTTAATAGCTATTGATTACATTTTATAAGCAAATAACGATATATTTTTTTAGAAATTCCTGATTTGGGATTTTGATATTTAAGTGGTTTTTGTGTGGGATTTTTCTAACATAATTCATTCGAACTCATACCCTAAAAAATAATACATGTTATTTTTTTCTTTTTCTTATTATCTCATAATATTTTGTCTCTAAGTGCCTAATCAAAATTTTTTTTTTGCTTTTCTAGGCAAATTGTCTGGTTGTTTTGCCTGAAAAGAAGAATCCCTTATATGTCTCAGTGGCCCGAGGGAGCAGTTTTTTTTAAATAATATATATATATTGGTAGCTTTACTTTTTAATATTTTGTAAGTTTGAAAAGTAATTTTGTAATATAAAAAAAATCATAAGATAATAAATTGTTTATAATTATTTAACATTTTAAAATTTTCAAAAGCTTTTCAATTTAATAACAAAATCTAGAACTAAACGTGTTGAGAAGATGATGATTGAAATTCTAGAACCGTCAATAATGCTTCATTTCTAGTTTTATACCAACAAATTGTTGATTCAAATGTTAATAGATTAGTAGTCTCATCTCATAAAGAGGAATACATCAGTTTAAATATCAAGAAACTTGTTAGGAAAGGCCAAAACCCTTTAATGCCCTCCAAGTCTTTATAAAGATGAATCTCAAACCCAAAATGATTTGAAAATACCCTTTGTAATTCCCTATAAAAATCTAATTTTGCGGTTGGAGGCAGTAGGCAGCTTGATTTTGGCTTGGGGGACTTTTAATACTATTAATTATATCTGAAGGCAATAAATTCTAGAAATTTCAAATAAAGATGAAGCTTCTTGGTAGGAATTAATTTCTACTTGTGTCGATCAAAATGTCTCCCTTTAATTTATTTTTAATTAACATCTTTTATTTTCTGAGTAATGGGATATAAAATATCTTCCCACGGAAGGTGAAAGGATTTATTGCTGACTAGAATAAAAAGGAAAATTAATTTACAGTTTCCTATAATTTTACTTAATTAAATTTTTAAAGTTTTTTATAAATCCTTCTAATTTCATTTGATTTTAATCATGTTTCTATAGTTTCATTCAATTTTTAATCTAGAGTTCTTTACTTTCAATTAATTATTTATAACCTTAAATTATAAATGATATAATTAAAAATAAGGTAAAACTATCAAAAAAAACTAATAAGAAATAAGAAAAACTGACTGATTTTGGTAAAAATTATAATGATCTGATTAAAAAGAAAAACTACATTACTTATTAAAAATTAAGGGAAAGACCTGGAAATTATTTTTTTTTCAAATAAAAAAAAAGTGAAAAGATTAATGGGTACCTTGCTGGCTCAGACGCTTATCCACCAGATCCATGGAATGTTCTTCATAAGATATTGGAGTGTTGGAACTATCAATCGCTTCTTTCTGAAGAAGAAGAAGAAGAATCCCTTAAAACTGCAGCAACTAGCATGTATGTTCATCAATTATAAAACCAAGAAAAAATTTACATGTGAATTGCCGGATTGGTGAGAGAGAGATTTATTAGGCTTTTGCGACTTCTGCAGGAGAGTGGAATGAAGCAAAGGGTTATCGAATGATTAACATGCACTTAAGATACCAAACTAAAATTGAAGTTAAACTGGGCTTACTTACTGAATCATGAGTCTTATGACAGAGCCAACGAGAGCAACAACCCATCTGGGAGCGTTCGCTGAGGTCGTCTCTTCTGCCGCAGACGCGTCCGCTCTTCGGAAGTCTTCCTAAAAAAAAAACGGGTGAGTTAAATATTACGAAAATATTTTGGCCATAAAAATATTATTATGAAAATCAATTCCTAATTGTTAGCACCTGTTATCTGAGAAATTCTTGCATGCACATGGAGCGCCACCTCACAACAACTTCAGCCAATAAAAAATCAACACCTAGTTTAATTTTCATCCTACCTGTCACCGTGACTCTTCAACTTTTCTCCCTTCTTTACTCCGTCGCTTGCGTTTTCGCCGGCGCCGCCTCTTACTTCATCCGCGTCAACTACGGTAGACAACCTCCCACCTCCACCTAGCGTCACCGCCTTCTTCAAAATCCCAAATCAACATCCACTGCGTCAAAATATTCGACGCCAACCCCAACATACTTCGCGCCTTCACCAACATTGGCATTGGTGTCACCGTCACGGTCGGCAACACGACATCCCTTTTCTCTCCAAGCTCCCTGCCGCTCTCAGTCCTGACTTCCTTGTTATTTGGTTTTTGTGCTAAACTTTGAGGGAAAATGATATTTAAGTACTTGAATGGTAAAAAATTTTTAAAAAATAGTATAATTAATATTAAATTTTATGGAATCTCATATGAATTTTTTTTAATTATAAAAAGAGATAAATATTTTTAAGATATAAATATTGCGATAATGAGATACGGATATTTGATAGTGGGATTTATTTCTCCATTGGGGAAATAATAACCCCAACACTTTTAACTAACAACCCCATCAACTACAACTAACAACCCATCAGCTGTATTTATAATATTTCTACCTAAAATAACAACCCCAGCCCCTGCAACTAACAGCACTATCAGCTGTATTAAAAACCCCAGTCTCTACACTAACAACTCCATCAGTTGTAACTTATAACATAGCACCTACAATAACAACTACAGCGCTTAAAATAACAATCCTAGCACCTGTAACTAACAACCTCATCAGCTGTACTAATAACCCCAGCCACGATAATGAGTAAATCCACCTGCAACACACTGTACTATTCTCTTATTTCATAGCAAAACGTGTCAACACTGTACTGTTGAAACGTGAAACTATCTGATAGTGACACAGCTGTTACAGAGGAAGAGGGGAAGAGAGATCATGTATGAGTATGAGTGGGGTCTACGGAGGAAAGAGAGTGGCGGGTATAGAGGGCCACGGGTGGAAATACTGTACGGTTGAATTAAAATATAACATCCCATCTCATTTTAAAAATAAAATAAATTGTAATTTTTTTAGAAGAGTCATGTATGTATTTTTTTTCTAATTTTTGATTGGTTCGACTTGTTGCCACCTTTCATTCTAGGAGCATGCAATAATTTGTTATATGCCATTCGCTGGAGTTATACATATAGCACCCACTAGAATAAAATAATTCTTTAATCATTAATATATAATATAATTAAAAAATTAATATTAATTATAAATATAAAATTTATTTTTATATTTATTAATTTTTAAAATTATCTTTATTAATATTCTTTAAATAATAATCAAATAAGATAAAATGAAGAGAATTAAAAAAAAATAATTAGAGTATTTTAAAAAATATATATTATATTAATTAAATTAATTATTTTTTTTAAATAATTAAATTAATTAAATATATTTTATATTAATAATTGATAGAGTACGTTAACTTTAACTGCTTAAATATAAAATTTTAAATTTAAATATTTTTTTATAGAGTTATCCCTAATTAAGTATAATAAAGTTTGAATTTAATCCAATTAAGTAGCTATATAAAAGAAAAAAAGTATATTGTTTTTTTGATAAAAAAAAGTATATTGCTGATAAATGTTATCTACGAATTAAGGCAATGCTTGGATCAGAAAAACATGAAATCACATGCTCCAAGAATTCAAATATTTACAAGGCCAAGAGGAAAAGGAAATGTTGAAGTTGAAATATCACTAATGAATTCAGAGTAATTATTAAATACAGGTCCAATTAACCGTTGTGTAGAGTCCAAAAAAGTAGTTATTTGTACTTTTTTGTAATTAATATTCAGAAAATTTATGAGACACGTTCAAAAACCCTTACCATTAATGACTATAATTTGGATTTGGAAAGAGAAACTATATCATATTTTATTTGTGTTTGGATATATATTTATAAAAAAATTTATAGAAAAAAGGGATTGTGAATAGTTTTTAGAAAAAGATTTTTGAATAAAAATTTATGGAAAAAATATGGTTCTAGATAAATGAGAATTTGGATAATTATTACCATACTGACTTTTATAATTAATAAATTATTAAAAAATATGAGATAAAAAATTATTATTTATCTCCTCTTCTCTCTCTCACTAGAAGATACAGGAGAAAGAAGACAGAAGAGTCACAGGAGTCTACGGTTATGGTGAAGACAATGTGGCAATGAAGGAGGGAGGATCCGACAATAATAAAGGAGGGAGAAGAAGTGGTTGAGGAAGAGGACGGTGGAGGAAGAGAGAGAAGTGAGAAGATGAGAGAGAGTATAAGAAAAAATATAAGTAAATAGTAAATAGGTAATCTATAAATTATTTTATTGATTCATAAGCTAGTCTCAGTGACTTATCTAAAATTTTAATTTTAAATTATAATTTAATTTAAAAACTCTTTTTAAATAAATATAATTATTTATTTTATTTTTTTTTAATTTAAAGTTTGGACTAAAAATTCTTTTAAAATTCTAGTTTAGTCCTTTTAATGCATAGAGAGGGGTTGGTGGGGCCTCCGCAACTTTCTTTGTTATTTGTATAGATATTATGTATTTCTAAGCCCACAAAATTTATATGAAAAATTAGTTTTATAATTTAAAAATTATATGTTGAAAAGTTTAAATTTATAAATACAAATTATATTTAGACGATGTAAGATGAGCACCTAATCCAACTCACTCGCTCATAGGTCCCAAAGTAAGAGAAAAAATATTGAACAAACAAAAGATAACAAGAAATTTTAATCTGGCATTGACGTGGAAATACAGCCTTTTCCATAAATTGGTATAACATTGACTTTACTGGCACATTTAGTAGGATATAAAAGTTTTTAATAAAAATAAAAATAGAAATAAATTTAAAATATATTTTAAGAGTTTATTTACTATGATAGAAATGAGTATAGAATTTATATATTTTTTTATAACTTAGGGTAAAATAGTCTAAAATATTTTTTTATAAGTTAGAAAAGGTTAAAGTTATTTATAAATTTTATAACTAGGGTAAAATAATTTAAAATATTTTATTTTTACTTTTATCATCTCAATTTTTAATTTTTTTGATAAAACTAAAATGACTCAAAATATTAGAAGTAGAAATAAAAATAGTTTCTATCGTATAAAAAGAGAGAAGTGGAAGAATCTGTAAGGAATTGGAAGACACGCAGCGGAAATAAACTTTAAAAATTTTCCATTCCTTGCCAGGATCTGCCGTATGTGTTTAAGTCAAGTGGAAAGAATCATTACCCTTAGTGTTGCTCAGCGAATTTCACAGCTTCTCTACGTGGGTGGTGATCTCTTTCTGATCGCAAGAAATCGACGGAGTGTTCCTCAGCGACCTTCACAGATTCTCTCCGCGGACGGTGGTCTCTTTCCGATCACAAGAAGTCGACGCCTCAGGTCGGCTTCCTCTACTGGTATCCACACGAACAGCGTTCCAACCACGAACGACGTGCTAGCGTCTCCTGTCCCTCCAAGGCTTTCACAAGTCTCCGTCTCTATTTCGGCAGTTTCTTGTCTGCAAACCTTTTGCAGATTCCGTTCGGCCTTTTGTGTTCTGTGTTATTTTCAAACGTAGCTCCTCCAATCAGATATAGAGGATGCTATGCGTTTTACCCTTGACCTAATTGGATTTTGGAGTTAATCTTATATTAATTCCGAATTGATACAATATCATATATTGTATAATTTTATAAGAAACTAATTAAATAAAATAATATTAAATCCGTCCCACAGATTTAATTACTTATTTATTTAACTTTAAATAAAGATGAGACTGAGTTATATTTGATTTATTCCCATAAATCAAATTTGAGATATCCTATCAATTTAAATTTCGAATTTCAAACGTGATAGAGATTTAATTTATCCTTATAAATTAAATCTTATAAATATCTCTTATATGAGATATCCTATCAATTTGAATTTCGAATTTCAAACGTGATAGAGATTTAATTTATCCTTATAAATTAAATCTTATAAATATCTCTTATATGAGATATCCTATCAATTTGAATTTCGAATTTCAAACGTGATAGAGATTTAATTTATCCTTATAAATTAAATCTTATAAATATCTCTTATATGAGATATCCTATCAATTTGAATTTCGAATTCAAACGTGATAGGGATTTAATTTATCCTTATAAATTAAATCTCATATATCTCATATATATAATATATATATATATACGAATTTATATATATACGAATATAAATATAAATAAATATATATACATTCACCTGGATCTTTCATTGAATCTGGACATGTCTTAGATTCAATGAATCTGGACATCATAGCTCGTGTTGGGCTATTTTGTGTGCGACCCTGTAGGCCCATATGAAGTTGGCAGTGGGCCATTTGCTATACTAGCCCACAAGTCGCAAGCGGTCTCTAGCAAGACATAACAACTACCCAAATCATATGAGGATCGATAAACGATGTAACCTTTTATACAACCATATCATGTCCCTTCTGTCACGCGATATTTTGGTCATGGATGAGGCATGGATAATGTCATCCTCCTATTCCCGACCGTTACTTTCTCGATCCCTGAGTAGTCTGACTATAGAGATGGAACTACCTTTCCATTACAGTATGGCCATACATTTCTCAGACTCACTCATCGAGGGGCCCAGTAATATCTCTCCACGAATGTGAGGGACAAATTCCATCTTGACCATTCACATTCCTCCGCATGAAAAACCACTAAGCCCGAACATAGTCTTTATGATCACTCGGTCAAAAGTGACTTTTGACTAGGTCAAAGCTGAGCGTTTTGTCATGTAGGAATCCATGATGATCTCAGGTCAAAGGGCATATTGACATGGTTTGTATATGAGAGAAGCTTATGACGTTACCCATGCAGTTCTCTCATAGCGGGTCGGTCCAACACCCTGTACTCTTACATGTGCTTATGACTTTGATTTATATCTCTATACATCTTCAAAGTCATACTGGTCTTATTTCATCTGTGCTCCCACATAGATGATCGACCAGGGACATTTAGGATAATATCATGAATTATCCAAGGATGGTCATCATAGTAAACATGCAAATAATATGATAACTCAATTAATAAATTCATAAATCAATAATGTTCATAAGACAATGATTGGCCCCTAGGGCACGATTTCCAACAGAATCTACCTCCATATCTACTTCCTTACTTCCACTCTATCCCAATTGTTGCTGGGGAAAAAAATAAGAAACATTATTCCAATCAATTAATATATATACAGATACATAATATAAAATTTGTTTTATTGCGCGTAGGGTTTGGGATATGATGATAAACCATGGTACATTATATCTAATCATGCAAACGTTGACTTGTTAAAATGTCCAGCCCAATATTTTTTGTATTTACATAAATTTAAATTTGAGACTGATTGAAACATGTTTCGCTTAAGCCAATGCCTGTCATTTTAATAATTTTTACTTACTAAATTCTAAGGTCAATTACAAAATGAGGGGTTGGACAATGCATGTAAGAACCTTTTATTATATAAAATCAAATGAACTTGTTAAACCTTAATTGAAATTGATGTTGTAAAAGATTCTATCGTACATTTTACAACTAACCTGACATAAAAGTTATTAAAACGATAATAAGAGTTAATGTTGTTGCAAATCAATTTCTGCATGTTCAAGCATCTCTATGTTCTATTTCCAAGTATTCTTAACCTTTGGATAAACCAAAGTTCTTTGACAAACTTATTTCTTGAAGTGTATTTTTCAAAAAGAAAAAAGAAACTTATTCTTTTGAAGGGTATTTTTCTGAAGATCTTAAGGAAAACGATCTTGACTTGTTCGAATTGCACGAAATTGGATATTCAGTCTCAAACTTACAAAATAAGCTTGATCCCTTGATCAAATAAATTTTGTTCTTACATTCTTCCCTTTTTTTTTTCCTTTTCTCTTTAAACTCTACAATACAAATTCATAATATAATTCGGACCCAAAATTTTCCTACTGCTATAAAGCTAAGAAAATATGAGAGAATTGGGAAAGAAAAATAGGGAATAATTCTTATTCACTTAAGGCCCATCTGGTTTAGCTCCAGGAGAATAATTTATAGAAAATATAATTTAAAAAATAGATTTTAGAGAATAACTTTTAAAAAAAATTAATTCTAAAAAAAATAAATATTTAGATAGTTATTACCATAATAATTTTTTTTATAGATAAATTACTAGGAATGGCATATGGTAAAATAATAGAGAAAAAATATAGATAAAATTATCATTATACAGTTCAAAATTATTTTTCTCTATAAGTACTTGATACATGTCCCATATAAGCCTCTAATAGTGACAAATCACATAGAGTAGAATTAATATGTATACATAATTGTACATGTATAGTGGAGCATTTGGAAGTTATAGGGATTTAAACCTTCCAGGAGGTTATGGAGTATAATGCCATTAAACATGAGATGTATTCAGAAAGTGACCTTCTTGGAGGTTATGGGACATCCGCAATATTCATAATTAACAATACAAGTAGAATAAAAATTAAGCAATGTCATAAATTATACCCAATATCTCAATTATTTATCTATAAATATATAAAAACACACACTATATAGGTCTACGTTACAAATTAAAGCAGAATCTAAATTACATTAGTTACAAAGGAACTGTAGCACTTTGATCCCTAAACTTGTGTAACGAGTGCATACAGAGGCAGCGTGTTGTAGCTGCAATGGACCTGAATGAATACCCTGAAACCCCAACGCAAAAGGAGGAAGAAAATGGAGAAGAAAGAGAATATTAAACTCTAGCATGCACGCATGCATGCATAAAATAAGTAACAAAAGAAACAACATTGAACTGCTATAGGTCCTTTTATAAGTCTCGATCACATCAGGAAAAGTCACAAGTGAGATTCTCAGGCCCAGCATGTTAATCTTTTGAACAAACCCTAGACTAACTCCTACGCTTATGTCACAAGGTAGTAGTATCTAGAAAGTAGTTTCATGACAGCAACCAAATAAAGTGAAACTTTAATGACAATTGTAAAAGGGAAGAAAGTGTTAAAGTTGATTACCCGATGACGAGCCTGACGACAATGTAACTGAGTTCTCCCATTACGCAGGCGTCAAAGTTATAAGCAGCCTTAAGCTGAATAAGATTATTATTATTATGCATTAATATTAATTATTATATAATTATAAGATGGGCAAATGAAAGTGGAAGGAGAAGAACAAGAAACAGGTCTATTATATATGATCTAATAGAATATGCTCACCCATATCCAGAAAAAGAATGCAATCTCAAAAGAGTTCTGGAAGAGGATGAAGTGAATCAAGAAGAGAACGAAGCGAGGCCAATGAAACCAAAAGTGATTATCTGATTGTCGATCAACGTTCGATTGGCTTTCAATGGCATCAGCAGCAGCAGCATGCCTTTCAGCTACCTCGTGAACTAATTGCATTAGAACATGCTCCAACTTAGTGCCCACAACTAGTAGACTCTGACACGTTAGTGCAAATCAGTGCAACGGAATTCTAAATATATACACACACGCACATTTAGAGAGAGATAAAAAGTGGGTATCGATCAAAGAATCGTAAAGAAAAATCAGAAGCGATTAAGAATATGGAGTCCTTGAAGGTATGGAGTTTCATGGTGACATTATGTGTTGATAAGGAACTAAAGCTGGAACAAAAGGCAGAACGTAACTTAATTAATTGAGACATGATCAATCTGTAAGCTTAATAAATTTTCCACTAAAAGTGAAATTAAACCAATATTATAAGGATACTTACAAGAAATGGAATAAACGCTATCCAAAAATATGTATTCCAGCCTGTAAGACCAAAGAAAATATCTGAATTATTTGGAGACAGAAGGTAATGCTTTTTGACAACTAGCAAAATCAAAAGAAATAATTATTAGATACATGAGTCTTTGTAGGAAAAAGTATATTATATTGTTGATACATATTTAGGAAAATTACTGTGTTATTAAAGGACATTCTAGAGAAAAATAGTGATTTCCGAAGTACTTTTGTGACAAAAATGCCTTTTAACCTTTAGTCTTTTTGTCATTATATTTTTAATTCATTTATAACTCAATTTCTAAATTTTAAATAGGTACAACTCAGACTTTATATTTTTAATTTAATTATAACTCAATCTCTAAACTTTAACTCTATGTAACTCAATCTTTATAATTTAATAATTTAAAATTTTAGTCTTTTTAGAAGATAAAATTTTGTATTTCATGAAGCTTTTATACTAAAATTTTAAATGTTTAAAATTTCAAGAATTGAGTTGCCCAAGTTAAAGTTTAAAAATTACAAAATTATAGCCGAATCAAAACTATACTAAACAAAATACTAATTTGCCCTAAATTTCTTGTTTTATTAAAAAAGAGGAAACTATAACATATATAGCTGAAGTGCCAAATCATATACATATACATATATGTATATATGTATATATATATATATATATATATATATATAACATACCATTAACACTAAGTAAGAAGAAGATAACCACAAAGATCCAAAGGTACCAACTGCAACCAAAAAAAAGTATGATCATGAGTACAGAATCAGTTCCCCACATTATATTGCTATACGGCAAATAAGAAAGATAGGCACAACTGACTACAAATTGAATCACAACTGACTACAAATTGAATCCCCAGATGCACTTACCTTATACCAAAAACTTGTTTAAGATCATCTTCAATGGCCTCTATCATGTGTTGGTGAAAATTAACCTTGGGACTTGCCTTGAAAGTCGAAAACAAAGAAATACACAAATCTTGATATTCCTACTTGAGGCTAATTGCAAAGAGCCAGATCAAGGATTAATAGCCAGCAAACTTCTCAATGCATACCTTTTTTAACTTCACATAATCCGATTTATTTACAGAGCCATAAAATTGCTTCCAAAAAGAATGCTGCAAGAAACTTTTCCAGATTAGGATGAATAACTAAACTTCAAACAAAATCTTCCAATAATGGGATCAGAACTTGTTTTTCATGAGTGATGTGAATATATATCTTCATATCAATTCTCAGTTTCAGATTAACTTACCAACCAAACCATCAGAACATGAGTGCTCCTTGGTTGCGGATCTGCATTAATCCAATTGGCATATAAGGAGTGATGGAGAAGAAAAATACTTAGAAAGATAGCTTTTATACAATTTAAACACATGCATACAAACATGTCATCCGGCCTGGACCTGGCGGGTAGCGCAGCCACTAGGACAACTTGCCATTGACAGCTTTTATAGGAGTTAAACAGATACGCTATTTGTTAGATTAATTAATTCTTTTCAGTGGTTTCTTGTTTATCACGAAAACAAAAGGATGATATTACAAATTAGAACTTGAAAAACATCTACCAAAGAGACTCCTACAGATTACTTAACTTTCTCTGTTTCATGGTTCTCTTTAGCAACTGAATCTTCCCAGGGCTTCCACTGTCGTATCTATACAACAAACAGATGGGTTATTAATGAGGAAAGCAAATTGTGAGCAAGAATAGTTTATAATAAAAGGTGTCTTTGATACTCACTTTGAGTCGTCCAATCAAAACTGTGAGAACACAATAGATCACGTGGATTACAGCAAGAGTAAATATGAAGATATGCAGGTTATGGATGGCTTTAAGTGATATTAACGGAACCTTGTTCTGAAAGAAAAGGAAGGGTAATGAAAAGGTTAAATGATCATAGTTCAATAAATTATAAAGGAAAATTCATGGCATAGATAAATAAGGTTGTATCCTGGCTCTGAGAACCTTGATAACTATTGTTATTATTGGTGTAGTTCTATCTTTTATTATTTTTAACTGTAAAAGTAGTATACGTTTAGTACTTTAACTTGACACAAAATTTCATTTTTATCTTATAATTTTATAAAATATTTTTCAATCCTTTAACCTTAACGTTGCCAACAAAAAAAATATTGATATTAAAATTTTAAATATTAACAAAATATTAAATTTAATTTTTAAAATAACAACAAGCATTAAAAAATATTATCATTTGAGGCTAATAGTATTAAAATTAAAAAAATAAAAATATACTTTATAAAATCAAAAGATCTAACTAAAATTTTATATAAAGTTAAAGGATCGAACGAAGGTGTACTTATGCCTTTTTAAAACTCACCAATCTCGAGTGATGAAGGAATCATTTTTTATATTCACCAACAGTGATAAGTACTAAAATCTAGATTATCTAGATTTGATTAATTTTAAAAAAATATTTTAATATATATATCAATTAAAAATAAAGATAGTGTTTTAAGTGTCTTAAAAACTAATTTTTTATTTAAAAATCATCCGTTAAAAATTTAAAAGCTAAACTATTAAAATTATATTTAGATTATACAAATCTCACAACTCGGTGCAATGTTACCTTATCAGCACAATATCCGGTTTTAGCAGCAGATGCATGCCCCTCAGCAAGACGAAGACGAGAAATTTCATTAGGAGGTTTCTTCCAGCATGGAAGCATATTACGGGTCAAATCAGGCGAAACGCAGATTTTTATGATCCTTTTTTCTGAAACCGTCAGAAGCAGCGATGAAAAACCCAACAGCATCAACTCTGAAAAAAACTAAAAACATTTTTAAAATTTAATTAGCTAATGGAGGGGAGAGGGAAAAAAAATTAAAACAATTATTATAAGAAGATAAAGTAGAGAGCTTAGTTACTACAGAACCTTCTTTCACTTTCTGAAGGGCTTCGTACAGGGCCTTCTTCTTCTTCTTCTCGAGGAACACTCCGCCATAATAAAGACAACGTTCCACAGCAAATGAAACGGCGACGACGACTGTGTAAACAAAAGCAATAACCCATGTTGGAGTGTGTAAGTTCTCCTCTTCTTCCCCTCCTCCTCCAGCCATTCTCTCTCTAGCTCTCTATCGTCTTAGCTTCTTGCTACTCTGAGGACTCTCTGAACTATGTCACTCCCACACTTTAATTATCCATATATGTATTGTTTTTCTTTATTATCCATATGAGAGCGTCCCGAACGGGTACTAGATTCAGGGATAATGGGATATATGCATATTCCTACCTGAGTCAGTCTATATGAATAGAGAGTTAGATACCTACTTATGGATTATGGATGAGCCTAATTCTTTTCCTAGAATTCGTATATAGAAAAGTGACTAATTTAACTAGGTTGAACTAGCTATATTACGTAAGTGGTGATGACTTATTCCATTAAAGAATAAATCATAGAAAAATGAGAACGAAAAGATCCATCACATTGTATATATATTGATCTTGTTCATGACTTTATTAGAAATATTTAACAATTAACCACCACGAATAATATATATTCAGTTGAAAATAACAGTGGTTTAGTACTCCTGTTATTGTATCTGAACTAATAAGTGCTACAAAGAGTAATCAGGAAGTATCAAACAATGTCATCAAACAAAAAAAGTATAAAACAAGTGCGGTAATATTAAATAACTTTGATCATTTTCATTAATATTTATACTATTTAGGAAGAGAAATATTCGTCAATAGTCAGTAGAAGAGACTGAGGAATATTCAAGGGTATGTTCTTGACCCGTATTTAGACTGATCAAAATATCAGGTGATTGAATTAAATTCTATTAAAACTTTTAAATATTTTATGTCATTTCAGACTCAGAAATTTTTTTATTAAAAAGATGAAACATGATAGAGAAGACGGCTAAACTTTTCCATTTCCAACTTTGTCATTTCGTGTAGAAGGATATTTTGGTGTTGACTTTACTGCAATTGTGGGTAATAAACAACAACAACAACAAAATATTCCAATCAACCACACTAAACAATTTCATATCAATAATTCAATAAACTAGGTTAGAGCATAATTATTATGCGTAGGGTAAGGGATGGAATGATAATGGTGTTGGTGGGGGCGATTCCAATATACATAGTGGAGACAAGTCTTGTTCTGATTGGCTAAATTTCATTAGCAAAAGATGTTCGATTTTGTTTATATGTCTTCTTAAGACAAAGTGCCATCTTTATAAAGCTTAATGGGCATGCAAATGGTGGAAGATGGCTAAGTGGACTTGAGCACCATCATGCTAACAGCTTTTTGACTTTCGAGTAGCCATAAAGTTAAAAGCAGGTGTTTCCTCTCTTAAAAATACTACCGAAATAGATTTAAAGAGAAGAGAAGAAAAATTATAAATACATCATTTACCATATTTTTATGAATTTAGTAGTCCTTCAATCTCATTTCCCCAATAGAGAAAACAAATGAACGAAAGAATGATAGAGCAAGAGTGGACAATGGATTTTCCTAAAGAAAATTTCATTGAGCTTTCAACAAGGGTAGTATTGTACTGTAGAGGGCAGCCACTAGCTCTTGAAATCCTTGGCAAATATAAAATCGCTGTTAAAAGATAGGTTATAATAGTAGTAGAATTTAACTCCTAAAACTGTTATAAAAAGTCATTTTTAATTATTGTTTAATTTTTTTCAGTAGTATGAGATAAATTCCAAATGATAAAATATATGAAATTCTAAAAATAAGTTATGACGGTTTGAGTGACCAAGTAGAGCAAGATCTATTCCTAGACATATGTTGCTTTTTCATTGGGATGGACAGAAGCTATGCTACTGAAGTATTAGATGGTTGTGGACTTACTGGAAACTATGGCTATCTATCAAAAGAATTGAGATGTCTTTGTTGCCATAGTTTCTCTTAAAATACTTGCCAACAGACTTCAATCTAAAAAAGATAGTTGCCATTAACTTAAAGTGGAGTAATCTCACAAAAGTATGGGAGAAAAGCCAGGTATTTGCAGTGAAACTCTTAGAATTAAACATTAGCAACATGTTTCGTGTTATTTTTCCATCTATTTAATTGTTTGTCTTTATTATGATTTTTATTTTGAGATAATCTGTTTGCATAGGTGCTGGAATGTTTGAAAATTCTCAACTTGAGTCATTCTCATTACTTCAAAATTCTCGAGCCATTCTCATTACTTAATAGAAACACCTGACTTTTTGAAATTACCGTCTCTTGAGAAGTTGATATTTGAAGTTTGTCCTTGTTTGTCTATGATTCACGCATCTATTGGAAATCTTAGACATCTTATGATGTTTTAAAATATTGCAATGGCCTGGAACATCTCCCGAGAAGTGTATATGACTTGAAATCTTTGAGAACTCAATCTTTTTTGTTGTTACAAGATTGAAATGTTGGATGAAGACATTGAGAAAATGGAATCCTTAACAACTTTGGTGGCAAGTCAAACTGCTATAACACCAGGACCTCGCTCGTTAGTGAGGTTGAAGAACATTAAATATGTTTCTTTATTTTGTTATGAAGGGTTGTCATGTGATGTACTTCCATCTCTTATTTTGTCTTGGATGCCCCCAACAAATCATTCAAAGTCCTTGTTTCAAGCATTTGGGATCAAGCCATCATTAATCAAGCGTCTTTCACACCCTTCGTTTGCCAAAAGGGGTGAAATATATTCAAAGAAATACCAGAAACATCTAAAGGTTCATGTAAAATGACTCCAGCATTAATTGGTTTTCATGAGCAAGTTGACAAGAAAAGATCGGAAACATTCATGAGTTCTATCACTATTCGTGTAGGCGAATTTGACAACAATGCTGCTGATACACTTTTAAAGAGTATTTCATAGGTTATTCTCTTTATCTCTATACTATGCCACCAATGTTTGGTTTGTATGGGTCTTGGAAGAACTCCTTTTTCATATGTTCAACATGCTTTCATTAATATCTTGTGGGTGCATGCGCTGAGTGTGCATGTATAAATGAGACTCAGCGGGCCTTACACCATATGTAATAAGGATATATACGTGTAATTTTGAAAAGCTTATGAATGATTCTTAAGGTTATAATGCATACTACACTACATATTCAAATATTGGGTTGTATAGTATTTTAGTCATTTGGAAATGTTTGGAAATAATTCTGCCCCAATCATTTAATATCCAAACCTCGCTCTCAGCTGTATGTAAATGCCTTTTGGTATATATGATTAATTGGGTTCTTTAATATGTTTATGATTTCAGCGATGCAGTGAAAGAGGGCCTGGAGTTAATTCTCTTCCTGGAGACAATTATCCTCATTTGCAGAATTTTAAAGGTGAAGGATCTTCAATATTCTTTGACGTTCCTCAAATTATTGGCAAAAGCTTGAAAGGATTGATCCTATGCATGATCTATGAGTCTTCTGAAGACAACACAACATCTGTATATCCTGATAGTGTCTTACTATCGAACCAGACAAAGGCTACTATGAAACTTTATCAAAAAGAAGCAACAAGTGCCTCAAATGATGAAGATAATTGGCAAGACATAATTTCTAATTTGGAGCCTGGTAACAAAGTGGAAGTTATAGTCACTTTTGCATGTGGATTGAGAGTGAAAAATACAATTGGTGTTAGGAACAGAATCATGTACTGAATGCCTCTAACATAGTGGAGCCAAGTTATTAACTTATTATAGGGGAAAGAGTTTTCCGAGCAAAGTGTGATTTTTATCTATGTTTCTTTATGATAATAAAAAACAGAGCTAAACAGAGTATCATTTAACATTCTATATTGTCTGGCTTCCCTTGCAGTAGTGTTATTATACGTTCAATGTGCATGTCTGAATCATTGGTTCTGTTAGAAAATGAACTACAGAGACTAAACTTCCCTCTTACAATGTATTTTCCTACAATGCAAACTCTGCAATTATTAGTATTACAGGAATATCAAGTGTTCACGAAAACCGTACCATACTAAGACAAGAACCACGTAAAATACATGTACCAGGGCAACCCCAATAGGTACTCATAACATGCAAAGTAATACGTGTGAGTTCAACTGGATTTTTCTCACTTAAGGAAATTTGCAATGGCAAACATCAACATGCAAACAAGGAAGGCAGAGATAGTGAAGTACCAAGTGATAGTTGAAGGCAAAAGCATACCCATTATTCCAAATAATCCAAACGTACCAATCAGAAACGCAGCCTTTTGCATCTTCTTGGCAATCGCAGGCCTTTTCTTATGTAACACAAGAGCAGTTGAAGAAACAGAGAAGGCAAGTGTAGAACAAGCCACCACAACATAAATCAGGAGCTGGTTATGGTTTGTTTTGGATGAAACAGCAAGATTAGTAAGAGCAGCTACAAGTTCAACAGCAAAAACTATGAAGCCCAGCTTGTTATCTTCGTGTGGTGGTGGTACATAAGGGGTCGTAGGCATAGTATCAATGGTGTGATGACTATCACTTCCCATGGTAGAATTGGTAGAAACAGGGGAATTTGGAGGAGCATCAGTAGTATTGGTAGAATTGTTTGCGATAGGTGCTGTTGAGGAAACGTTATTGGAATAATCAGAATTGGTTATGGCAGCAACATTAAGATCTGGAATTGGCTCTTCATGCACATCATCACTCTGCAACTCCTCCAACTTGGTTCCTGTACATGAAAATGCTTCCAAGAATAACTAAACAGACCTACAGAACAGTGATGACAATATATATATATATATATATATACACACACACTTGTAAACTGATAAAAACTCAATGAATTTGAACTAATGAATTACTGTGAAATTGAGATGCAAAATAATACTATCACTATCAAATGGATAAAAATAACTAGTCTGACATACATATGAAAGATAAAGAACACAGCCTACATCAATTTTACAGGAGTTAAATAAGAGCCTGAAAGTTCAATTGGCAATGTGTCACCATTTCTTAACAAGATAGATAAAAATGTAAAAACTTTACCTTGGATTCAGTGCAAGCAGTTAGAGTATATGAACGCAGTAGTTTAGGTAGAGTGAATGATGATGAACAGAAGGAGTATTTGACTGACGAGATGAAGGTGGTGGTAGCAAATATCTGATGAGACTTGAGAGTTTGCATCTCCATTGGAGGCTTTTGAGTCTTCTCATTTTGCAGGCCTTTTTACTCAAAGTCCTTTGCTTTATCCGAGAATAGATATGTTTTGCAGTACTGAACACACACTGATGATGTCAAGTGGATCGTTTGAAGTTTGAAGTCAAAATAGAGTGAGAGAGAGGAAAATAGAGAGGAATCCAAACTGTGGCATACCTCGCCTTTTCTCTCTATCATCACTTTAAAACAAATATACTTCAAAGAATCCCAGCTGTGGCATTGTTAAGTATCAGCATCTTAAATTATAAAAGAAATAATAATTCATAAACATATATATAGGAAGACAAAATTAGTAGCTATGGCAAAATACTGACTAAAAATTAAATTTTTCACCATGTAAATGTATGCATATACATATATGTGTGTGTATGAAAATTGATAAATACACAAGTAGCACAAATATATGTATATAAGGGTGAATTTTTTAGTCTTTGTTTTCAAGTGTTGACTAGACCTTTGACCACCTGAGTTTGCCCCAAATTATTAGTTTAGCAAATCATTTAACTGAAATTAAGGAAAGGGATTGAACTGCCAAATTATTATTCATAATTTAAAGTCTACGCCAACTTACCACCTAGCTGTTCTTTAGCGGTTAGCTTTCTCCGATACTATGTTAAACTAAAAGATAAAACGATGTATTCTTAAATAAATTATTTTTGACCAGACATGTTTTGGGTTGGGTTGTGGGGAGGGGGCTAAGAGAACAAATTAAAGTACAATTCTATAATCCATTCTAAGCATCTAATAAAGCAGTAAAAGCATAACAAATATGAGCCAAATTAGGAAAACATAGCAAAAGAAGACAAACTAAAGAAAGTATATATGTATACCTCTTGCACGATACAGATCAAAGGCTTTACTTTAGATCTTCAGATTAGAAAGGTTTCAAATGAAGAATGTGACTTTATGCGTTTACTGTGGTGAGAAATAGATGTTGCAGCATCGATCCTCATGCCTCTCTGAGGTGAGTCTCTATGTGGCTCTAGTAATATCACCCGTTGGAACATATTATGCTTGAATAATCATGGCATAATATATACAAATTTTGGGCTAGCTGCTTATGTTTAAAGCAACCCAAGATTAGATTTTGTTTATACCAAGAACCGTATATATCAACAGATCTATCAGTAGATGACACGAGAAAAGTAAAATGTGAAAAAGAAACCATACCAAGTGATGTTTTTGCAGGCTCCTTGGTAAGTTGAGGATCAGAAATAGGCATGTTCTGCTCAAAATTTGAGGCATGTCCTTGGTAAGTTGATGTTTTTGCAGGATCCTTGGTAAGTTGAGGCTCCCTGGCAAGACCTTCGCAAGGTTGAGGCATGTTCTGCTCAGGATCCATGGAAGCTCTCAAAGAATGGTGAAGAAGAAGGGTGCGTAATCGAAGGGAGATAGAGAAGAAGAGAGAGCTTGCAAGTATGAAGCTGATGGGGTGCTTTTGTATGTTAGAATATTCGAAGAATAAAGCAATAATGGATTGAAAGAAGGCGATCCCACATGAATGGGAGTGCGCAAGTGAATCATTTTTTTGTTATTGCCATGATTAATTAAATAAATCGTGGTCCTGGTTCTGTTTATAAAAAATTAAAAAACACATTAAATCTTATTAAGTATGTCTTAAAATTTAATAATCGTTTAACTTTACCTCTATTAAGAAGTCTATCCTCGGGTCCATTTGAACACTACATTTAAGAGAATCTTTAACCTCAACACCAACATGAGGACCCTTTAATCCTTATTATAAAATATTAAATAAAAATAATTTTAATTCTAAATATAAGTTATAAATTAATTTATTAATTATTAATTATTTATTTTATTTTTATTATTAATTGAGGAGAGAAGAGAGAGAATATATAGTATAAAATATATGTAGGGATAAATTTGAAAAAATTATCAATTTAAGATAAAATTAATAACTTGACTATCATTTCTTTTCTTGATACATGAGAATAAGTTAGGGATGTCCTATAATAAATGGAATATATAAGAAACTATTTTTGTTTCTAAAAATGCCAAGGATAGAAAATATTGGGAGTACTTGAGATCAATAACTAGGGTTGAATTTTGTGGATGTAGAAAGATCTGATGCACTACCCTTTCCTGCTTTAATTCCCATCCCGAAAATTGGGGGAGTTTTGTCGTCATACAATTATTTCCCACTTGTTAGATCCACACACGTGGAGGCCGTAATGCGTTCCACTTTTATTCTTTTTTTAGCCGTTACAGCTCTCTTGTCGGCAGAGCTTACAATCTAAAGGTTCTTAAAAAGTTGCTCAGATATCTGGTAATAAAAGAGAATAGAGGCCGTGTTTGGTTATAACTTTTGTCCGTTTGGAGGGCCACTTCGTGATAAAATCCAAACGCTCCGACAAAGATGTTGGTGATGATTGTACTGTGGCAGCCGAACAGCAATAATTCATTTGTCTGGGTCCGTTACTCTCATCTAACTTGATTTATAACTTGACTCTTCTATTTGACCGAACCAACCTAACATGGGATCATTGAATTTTGGGCATGCAGTAAAACTTGCAATCACCCAAAACATAATTTCTGTTTTTTTTTTTTTTTTTTTGCTAAAGTAAAGGGGCAGAACTTATTTATATTTTTGCTACAATTTTATTTTCATTTTTTGCCAAACAGTGACCAATGGAAGATGAAGGAAGAAGAAAAAGGGAAATCACACTACATTATCTGTAAAAGATAACCACAAATGGGAGAATATATATAATCATTTATGTATAACTATGCATATGGATTAGTTTTAATTCTAAAATGAAATATATTGACTTTATAAAAAAGTGTTGTAGCAAAAAATGGAAGAAAGTTTCCAAATTTCAAATTTTCATTGCCTTTCTTGGCCTGATAGATGAATGTGCCTCATCCTCCTCATATTTGTGCTTGGAGCCCAGCTAAATTTGTAGTTTCAGATAATGAAGGCCCCATCTGTTCATCAAATGACTCCTCATATATCAATTACACAACTGTTTTCTTCATAGAAAATTCATTCTCAAAAGTCATCAGAATCTAGATTTGATATTACTTCCTTCCTCTCTACTTGCAAGGATTTTAGTTTGTCTTCATTGTAGAGCAAAGCGGTTGCCTTTATATAATTTATGATCATTAAGCTAATTAATTCACATGCTTTGTTACCCACATCACATGAGGGGAAGTATATACAACAAATAGTCATTCCTTTTAAATGATTATCACTGTTAACTAGAGGCACTTCAAATTTTACAGAAGCCCCTGCACCCTTGAATGTTAGCCAATAGCAGTAATTGTTGTATGGGAGAATACAATCATCACTATACTTTGAAAGATTCAATCCCTACACAATAACATACACACAGCCTCTAATTTAACTATATAATATGCAAGCATAAATCTTTTAAAAGAAAGAAGAATCCAATTTAGAGAGAAAGAACATGTAAAACATTCTCTAAAAGTGAACGAAAGACTTCAGCATTATTTTTTCCAATTTGAATTAAAAGATGTCCCAACGAACTTTCAAGCCTCGAGATGTCCATACAATTTGTGGCACACAAGGAATCAAGAATCTCCAATCCCTCTTCCCACAAAAAGACTTTGTTGCTTTGGTTTACTACCATGGATGCTGTTTAGTATATTCCACAAAATTGATGATATGATGGCATGCCCCCATGTGTGGGAATAAGAGGTAGCGGATTATTTGTTGGGAACATCCAAGACCAGAAGGGAGAAGGAATCACATGATGTGATAATCCTTCATGACTACAAATAGATAGGTATGCAAGACTTTTTAATCTCGCTAAAGAAAAGGGTAATTGTTTTTTAATTGTAGGAGCAATTAGAATTGTGAAATATTCCATTTGCTCGATATCCTCCTCTAACTTTTCAATATTCATACAACCACAAAGAATGAGAATTTTTAAGCATTTTAATCTATAAATTTTTATTTGGAGACTACGAAGGCCAATACAATCCTCCAAATCAAGTAGAACAAGTTTATGAAGAATCCCTAGAATGATGTATCATTATCATATCCCGAAATTTGAGCCGTAACCGGCATATAATATAAATCATTCCATATTCCGTAAACCTAAAATTTTAAATAAAACGTTTGAAACGTAAATCATAATACATTACAAACTACAAATATTCAAATATTATGTAACATCTTTTCAAAATAACCAGAATCTTTTCTATAAACTATATTTATTATTTTTATCAAAATAACACAAGTACTTGATAATTACATCAATAGCAGTCTTATTAAAAAAAACAACGCTTCGGATCTACAACAAAGCTCTTCACTGCTCAGAGAGAGGATTAAAATCAACTGTACTATCTGAAGCCAAATAATTTATTCGTGAATAACGTCCCAAAACACAATTTAAAAATAATACAAAAAATAAGCAATTTTAACATGTTAAAATGTAATTCATAACTTTCGTAATTTGATGCAAGCATTTCTATAAATATTTTTATTTCAGAAAAAAATCATTTGGAATAACCATTTCAAATCAATTGTTTAAAAGCAATTTTTTCAAAACTATCATTTTTCCGTACGACATCAACAGAACATAAACAGACGTGGATACACAGTCCACGAGGATAACTAACTAATCTGACGTGGCTCGAAGCTACGAAAATAAACATGGACATATAGTCCACGAGGATAAATAACTATGCGTAGCACGAGATCACAAAACAAGTGTGGCCACATAGTCTATGAGGATAAATAACCAATCAGGCGCGGCCCGAAGCCACGAATAATAGGCTCAGGTACGAAACCTACGAATAACAGGCACAAGTATGAAACCTATGAATAACAGGTGCAAGACTAAATCCCACAAATAACTATTGTGAGTGTGAAACTCATAGATATCCATCGAGCTCGGGTAACCAAAGTGTAACAAGGACTAACAGTACTGCTGTTAGCAACTAGCATTCTGTATTTTATCTTTTCTAAAATATTTCCAACATACGTGGAGTCCATTTCATATGTAATAATCTCAATCGCTTCCAATACCATAATCGTTGGTAAAACCACTTTAAATTTCAAAAACCCCATCATAAAATATTTAAAATCAAATATCAAGATACTATGAAAACATATGAAATTTGCGTAGAAATATTTCATGAATAAAATCAATTCAATATAACATTTGTCAAATTCTTTTTCTAAAACTTCTTCATCTATTTTCATGCATAATCATAATCCTTTTGTAAACCAATTGAGAGAAAAATATTTCTAACAATTTATCTATGAATTCGTAAAACTTGTTTTTCCGTATATCATATTTGAAATTTAACATTTTAAATGAAATAATAAGTTATTAAAAATACTATTTTAAAGGAACATTATTCATTCACTTAGAATGCTCCCCTCACTTACTCTTACCTTTAACTTTAAAATATCATTCTCCCTTTTATTTTCCTAAATTTTCTAAAAAATAACACATTTCATCAGCGATTACTATTAATCACTTTAAAACTATTTATTTTCATACACTTGTCCACATAACTTCTTTTCTAGCAAAATGATACATGCATCACTAATTAATAAGCTCTAAGAATAACTCTCTTAATTACCCCTTTTCAAACTTCATAATCCATCAAGAGCTGAATTTTCTCCTTTAATTTCTCATCCTTAGAATTTAAACATTTATAGCGTAACACAAAACTTCAAACACTACCTTTAACTATCAACCATACCAATATTTAGTCTTTCTCGGGATCTTTTAACAAATGGTTAGTGCTAACCCAACTATCATATAAGCTTCAAGGCGCATAGCTTCTTTAACCTAATGTTTCGTTTCGTTTCGTTTCCTGCTATCAATCATTCACAAAGATTCAATACAGAAACCCCCAAACCATCAACCAACCGACATTGTTTCAATCAAATAACATATAACCATACGGTAATGGCTTCCAACTATCCCTGATAGCGAGCATTGCCCAACATCAAATTCAACACAGAACAACCATAGTTTTGAAATCAATCATTCTTATCCATCAAGTTCCCAACTTTTTGCAATCTCACACACAATACGCATACACACATTAGGCCTCAGTTTCCTCTTTCTTTCCTGCAGTATTGCCACCGTACAACTCATACATCAATATATATACTTATATGCTTTCTAAATCATAGCAGCACAACAGGCACATACATACACAGCGCACAGCCCACAGAAACAGAGTCACAAGCATGTGCATCATTCATAACCATCGACATCAAACAGAGGCAATCCGCAAGCCAAATATCACTTTCATATTTTCTCTTATATCCACCACAACTCACCAATAATCACAACACACGCATACACAGCATATATATCCACAAGTATAATTTCCAGAACCAGCACTAAACATACATATATACATTGAAACAGCAGCGTCTGTAATCACTCAGAAACATTGGCAGCAAACAGAGCACACCAAATCAAATCAATACTTCAAGTCAATAGGAATTCCCCAATACAACACGATACCCAGTACCCTTCTGTCTAACCGTAGCTCGGCAACATAGGAGAGGTGAAGAAGAAATGTTGGCTCACTACCTCCCTATAACCAGTGATCCTCGGCAACAGCAGGAGAGAAAAGCATCGGGAAAATAATGAATTTGTAGTTGGGACAGAGTCTGGCGAAAGTCTCACAATATACACTCAATTGGGTTCCGTCTCTCGCTAACAGAATGTGGGGCAGGGGAGGAGGAAAGTTTCACTCTTTGCGACTCAAATGCAGGCAGAACCACGATGAATGTCGTCACAATTTCAGGCAAACAGAAGGGAAGAGGCGAGATTAGAGGAGTTGCTACAGTACCCTGTTTTAGAATGCGACGGCAGCAACGTCACACAGCACAACGGAGGTGACAATGGAGGAAATTGTAGCGGCGTCTCCCAACGGCATTAACCACAGTCACTCCTCTCCAACTTTCCGCGACCTCCTCTTATTTCCCCTTGATAGCTCTATTTATCAAAAATCACGGGGCTTGCAGACGATGCGACAACTCCAGCAGCGACTACCCGGCAGGGGAACTGACGGCTCACGGCAGAGACTGACCACACGGCACTGACCTTCCCCTTGGCGTGATGCTTCCATCGCCGCCTCATTTCGGTCTGAGTCGGTGAAGAAAACAGAGAAAAAAAATGGCGAAGGAGGTACTGTTTCTGCAGTTCAAGGGAAGGGGTATTTTGGTAATTTCACGCGCTGGGGAAAATTAAATCTTCACTTCTGCAGTGGCTGGGATTTTAAAGCAGAACCTCGTGTTTATGCCTGTGCCTTTGACCACTCTACTAACCTGCTCAAATTGAATTAGTTTTTCCACCAATATAGATATATCCTTTGTTAAAGTAACTTTCTATCTATGAATTTCCAGAGACATAACAATCATGGACAAACTTTGAGGAATAAATTTTGAAGATTTAGTAGTTTTAAAAAATTAGGAGTTTGTACCAAGTAATGAGAGTGGCTGAGATTGAGGATTTTCAGCTTCTTCAATAACTACAACGAAAGCAATCAATTTCAAAGTGAAAACAACGTTTTCAAACAATAGAAAATTAGCTATAGAAGAGAAAAAAATACAGTCAAATACTTGTCTGGAGAAGATAACGCATAATTCAATATGATGGTGTAATGTCTAGATCTATAGAAAGACATATAAAGGGAATGTGAAGTAAAGAAGCTATGAAAAAAAAATCTAAAATAAAGATTTATCAAGAAGGCTGTAAAATATAAAATCCAATGAAAAATAGAGTAATATATTTACTAAGCCTTTTGAAGCTAATGCAAACAAATTAACTAAGCCTTTTGAATCATATACTGACAAAAAGAAAAAAGAAAATACAAAATTACAATAATACTATTATCACAGAAACTATTTACCATAATGCTAAAAATTTGAAATATTTTGGTAATTTTTAAGAGAAACTAGGCTTTCTGTCAGCAATTTGGCATTTTTTCTTCAATTTTTTGTAGTTATGCTTCAAACAGCGAACAAACTAAGTATTAATTTACATACCTGATATTCCTTCCACACTTGTTTGATGTTGCTATCTTCCTAAGTCAATAGCAACTAATATCTTTTGATAAAAGTTGCTAGAAATGTATTTTACGGGAAAGTCATGCCTGCAAAGCTATTTGAGTTATCTACTTATGTATCTATAGCCTTCTCTAAATTGCATATTGTCAAAATAAAGAAATCTAAGTCTCTTTATCCTTTTAAATGCTTCTGTCCCAAAATGCATTTTTTCACTTTGTGACAACTTCAAAGACAGTCCTATCCTTCAATAGTCTTTGTTCCATGCAAGAATAAAAGCATATTGAAACCCAAGTGTGTGCGCACTTGTGTTATTTGTTTGCGCTTATTGCAGTACATGTTAACATGAAACAATAAACATTGGATATGAAAATTCCAACCATGTGTTTTAATAATACAGCTCGAGCATCTTTATGAAACCATAGCCTACTTCTCTTCCCAAGCTCTTTTTGAGATTGTTTACGAATTATTTCTCTTCCCATGTCCCGCAGCAAATCATGCGTACTAAGCTCGTTATTCTCATCAATGGTTACAAGGCTATGCTCCACAAGAGTTTTGATTCCAATGTCAGCAAAAAATCTACAGCCATTTAATATATGTGACACATCATTTCTGTTCATCCCAATAAAGTAGTAAGATATATCAAAGAATATTTCCTTCTCCAAATCATCTAAACAGACAGCTTATTTTTAGCTTCTGCTGTATCTTGTCATTGGGATTTTTTTTAAGCTTCTCCGATGCACTCTCCCATTCCTCCACTTCTCTACCAAATAAATAGGAGCCAAGGACATCAAGAGCTAACAGAAGTCCCCTAGAGTATTCAGCTATATCTCTTGAAAGTTCGATGAAATCTTCTTTAGGATTTTCTTGTTTAAACGCATGCCAACTAAAAAGCTCAATAGAATCCCTTTCATCCAAATTCTTCATTCTATAAGCACGACAGTCCATTTTAAGGAGTAGACATATATTTCTAGTCATGATGATTATTGCACTTCCGAGTTTAAACCAGTCATGATGGAATCCTTGACAACTCTAGTGGCAAATCAATAATTGCAATCACACATGTGCCTGTATCATTGGGGAGGTTGAAATACGTTAAATATGTGTCTCTATGTGGCTATGAAGGATTAACACGTGATTTATTTTCATCTCTTGTTTTGTCTTGGATGTCTCCAATAAATCATTGGAAGCCCTTGTTCCAAGCATTTGGGATGATGCCATCACTAAGCAATAAGGGTCTATCACATCCCATGTTAGAAGCGAGACCAAGCGCATCTCAATCATCATGTAGAAATACTCCTGATTTCATTGGCTTTCATGAGCAAGTCCACATGGACACATCAGAAACATTCACGAGTTCTCTTTCCATTCCTGTGGGGGTGTTCTCCAAACTTATCGACACACTTTTACAGAGTATTTCACAGGTTGGCCTCTTCATCTTTCTCAATGAACACATTTCTTGCACACGTTTTGAAACTTGAATCAATAATGTACATAATGCTTTTATCAATATCATGTGTTATACTTCAACATCGTGCGTGTGTGTGAGAGAGAGAGAGAGACGTAGTGATATAGATGTTTATGATTCAGGGATGCAGTGAAAGAGGGTTTGGAGTTAGTTCACTTGTTGGAGACAATTATCCTTATTGGCGGAATTTTAAAGGTGAAGGATCTTCTATATTCTTTGAAGTTCCTCAAATTAATGGCAAAAGCTTGAAAGGATTTGTCTTCTCAAGACAACATGACATCTCTATGTCCTGTTGGTGTCTTGGTCTCGAACCGTACAAAGGGTACCATTAAACTCTACCAGAAAGATGCAACAAGTTCCTCAAAGGACGAAGATAATTGGCAAGAAATAATTTCAAACTTGGAGGCTGGTAACAGAGTGGAGGTTATAATCACTTTTGTATATGAATTGAGAGTGAAAAATATACTTGTCTATTTGGTATACGATGAAGATGTCAGCAAGAGAATTATGTATGGAATGTCTCCAACAGCATATTTGTAAGGATAATGTTGGATGTGAAACCAAGCTCTACCGAAGTGCATGTTCAAATCTTTATGATGTAAACAGAGATTTTCTTAGTCAGTCAATATTCTTTTATTATTTATGCAGAAAGGTATTAACCTTTTGTTTTCTTTTCTTAGATACCTAGGATCTGGCTTGAAGGAACTCGATGGCAATTATATTTCTACGTAATTAGCGTATGTATATTGCATACTTCACAAATCATAATTGTTGTTGGAACCAAGGTACGTACTATAGGTAAAAAGATTTTTGCATGCAAAATGTGATGAGGCAGAGCCATTATCTTGTTTATCTCTGTTGCTTTATAATAAAAAAAAAGGGGAAAACAGAGAATCATTTGCCATCTTATATTGGCTTCACTTGCAGTGTAGTTATATTCTTTTATAAGATCCATTACAGAATCTAAAGCGAAACATTTGACAAGTGAAATGTTGTCAATTATTTTATATTAAGTTGTCAATAGTACCCTCCCACTCTTCAAATCGTTTTAAATTGTCAACCAATATTTTTCCACATGTGTCAAGGATAAGAGTGTCTTTTCATAATTAGAATATCTCACCTACAAGCTCCTTAAGACTTGACAATATAGTTTGGAAATCTAGGGCCTCTGAGTAATAAATTGTTTTATATGAGACCGGACAGTAATTTTCTCTAGAAACTATAGGCTATACTTTAAAAAATAAAAATAAACCTTATTATAGTAGTAAAACAAAAGAGAAGTTATTGTAGTATATTACTGGAATATTTAACGTATAATTTTTTTAACAATTATAATTAGTCCCAATACATGATTACATGAATTCAAATTATGCGATTTGAAGAAACGAAGTGTACACCATGTGTGTGTTGTGTGTGTTGTGTGTGTTGTGTGTGTGTGGATATATAAACACCAATGTGTTTTTATTCATGAACTATAATAAATACAATAACAAGCTATTCTTACAGATAATCCAACTTCAAATTTGCTTACGTATGATCACTTTTGCAGATGGAGGTCTTGTACCAACTCATGAGTTTTGCTATGAATTCTGAAGGGAAAAAATGGAAATAATTGCTCAATAAGTAATAATTGCATTTTTTTTTTCAAAATTTTACTCTCCAATCACATAAGAATTATTAGATTAAAAATTAAAATTTATATTATTACTCAACCATAAAATTTATATTAGCATTTGGAGAGAGAGAGAGAGATAAGTGATGAATTAGAATCCAAAACAACAAATTATATTATTCAAGAATAATGATATGTGAATCATGAATTTACCATAAAACACTAATTACTATAATTAATCATACTTGTTAATTACATGATAAATCAAATCAATTTTATGACCAAAATTTATTAGATAATGCAAAAAGGAAAGGTATTTATTTACCTTCAACTTCAGAGTAACTTCGAGCATTAATCTTCTTTGTTATTTCGTTGTTCTTTTCTTCATATTCTCTTTCTTTGTTGTGAGCATGACCAGAATGCTTCCCACTTCTCATCTTAATTCCATGAACTTTCTGCAGTTGGATTTTTTTTTAAAAAAAGTCATTTACATAATATATTTATCCTAGTAAATTTATAACAAAAATTAATTCATAAATCATTTATATTCTTAAAATTGGGAGAATTCTTTACATGATTGTACTCCTCCTCGAGTTTTTCAAACCCTGGTTTTAGTGATTCATCCACCAGAGATTTTAGCTCTGATACCAAATACTGTATCAACAAATTAAAAATATTATCCTCAATATTATAATTAAGATATATATATATATATATATCAAAAGAGAAATTTGTTAAAAAACCATATTTAAGCATAAAATTGAATGTGTAATTACCTTGTAAACAAAGTCAGGCGAAACCTTGTGAATCATAAGACTCTGAAGCTTCACATGAATCATGTATAACCTGTTGAAAATAAATCATCAATAATATTATAACTTGCTAGATGGATATATATATATATATATATATATAATATTCGAGTGATTGAAGATTTTTATTATAAAATAATTATACTTTTATTTTCATGTGCTCATGATTCAAACCTTATTGAAACATATGAATAAATATTAAATGGAAAAAAAATTAAGGTTACACTACTATTCTTAAATTACAAATAATAGAGACTACGTACATGTAATACATACATGGAGAAATATATGTGTCGAATTATATATAAATGCAGTACTTACTGTTTTGAACTTTGCTCTTTGAGTATATTCTTTGCAATATTTGAGATGTCATCTTCCCATCCTGTTAAAATTGAATCATCTTCTTTGATTGAATCCCTGCAAACGAAAATAGTTACAACTATTATTCAAGGAGAAGATAAAGTAAGAATTTGAAATGTTAATTACCACATCAATATTTGTAAAAAAAATGTAAAATAAAATACAGAAAATAATTTTATATTAATTCTCATGGAAATTTTCATAAGTTTGCTTATTATATATATTATGTAAATCACACATAAAATATTAATTAAAATCACGTTACCATAAATTACCTCCAAAATACCTCATCCCAAAGTATGCAGTCTAGCATAGCTACTAGCTAGAAGCTTCAGTCACATGTAGGATTGGTGAATTAATTTAATGAAGAATTTTATGGGCATTTATATGGGATAAACAAATAAATCATACTTGTTATGGAAAGTTGCCTCCAAAGAGCGAGTGGCCTGCCGAAGATTGTTCTTTGACTTCTCAACAACCTTTGTAAGAAATTGTAGGGACAATTCTTTCCCTTCTTCTTTCCCTATGTATTCCAAAACCTCAACAATCTGTTTACTTGAAGAACACAATATTCTCAACTTCGTCAAACACTTAATTCTTGGAAAGTCAAAGAAAAATCAAAGCTTTCTCCAAAAATCTATCTTCTTTCTTAAAACTCAATCTAACAAATATTCCCTCCCATCCGTAATATAAATACTAGTAGCCTAACATAAATATATTAATAAAGTTAAATAATTTAATTAATTATAACATAATCTAACCCCTCTAAAATAAATTCATATTATATACTCATTAATATTTACCTAAATTAATCAACTAATTATTAAATTAATTATAATTAATTAATTTATTTAATTTTATTTATCTATTTAAATTAGTCAACTAACTTTTAACTTAATTATTTTAGAGGAATATTTGTTAAAAATCTCATATTTAAATTGATTACTTAAAAGTTATAAGCGGGATTAAATCTACGACCTATATATATATATATATGAGAGTTTTTATTTCACTAGGTTATGAATCCATGGACATGAGACCTATATTCAAGTTTAGAGTAAAGAATAATATATAATAAAGAGAAAGTGATCTGACCTCTCGAGCTGAAGGTGGAGAAAGACGAAAAGTTTTGCAAATAGGTTTAACAGTTTGGAGCTTGGATTCATCAGAGCAGCAAAAGAAGACTTTATTTCGACCTTTATTATAACTTTCCAGCATCCACTTTATGTACAACAACCATTCTCTTGATAGTGTCTCGGCCTCATATATTATTATGGCTTCCACAATATCAGGAAAAAAACAAACCATATGAAATCCAATGTAAAATAAGCCATAATTAGAGGATTAGGAAATGTCAACAACAATAACTTGTTTTGAGGCTGAAATTGAAGATGCAGAAATTATATACCTTGGCAGTTTTTTGGCTCGCAAGGCATTATTGAAGTATTGATGATCTTGTCGTATGTTCCTCTTAACAAATCAGCAACCACATGCTCCTCATACCCTTTTGTTTGCGAGAGATTGACCTCTATATGATGTTCTGACTTTATTATTGGCACTCCTATCACCTCTCCCTGTCAACTCACCTATCAATATTTTAATACATATATATACATATATATAGAGAGACAGAGAGAGAGGCTGAAGTGTGGAGGCTAGTTCAGACAATATGGAATCATTTGGAAAGATAGAGAAAGACTGAAGAGAAATTCTATGAAGTTATTGAATGAAAATATTTTATTAACAATATATCTAAATATTTAATTATTGATATAATATAATGATGTTATGCAATCTATAATGTAGTCGATCTAATCTAATAGGATAAGTTTTATTGTTATTGCTGGTATAGTGTTGTGTATGTACCAAACTGTACTATATATTTACAAACAATCAACAATATAATCAATTGCCACATAATTTTCTTAATTTAATTTATGGTGTTCTCACCCTCTTTTCATTAGAAAAAACAATATAATATGATACATTTCTCAGGGGTACAATAAATTAATTGAGAGTACTTTGATGGTAAGAAATTTGAAGTGTGATCACTGGTACATATAAAGTAATTAAGAAGGAGCACCACTTATATAAGAGTTCTTTAATAGTTAAGCATATTAATAAGCATTACCTTTAATAAGAATCTTTTATATTCCTCAGTCACCTGTAAGCAGATGCAAATTTAGATGAAACAACATCATCAGCATTAAAATTTCATATTTGACGAATATAAAACAATTTATAACTTTGATAAGAAAACATTATTATTGAAAATATTTTATGTTTAATATATATCAATCTGTATGAGTATATTTAATTCATTAAGAGCCTAATCATTTCTCATTTTCTCTTAAAAGTTTATACTCTTCTAGTCCTAAATATATGACCTTATTAATCAGCTAATCTTAATTTTAAATATAAGACGTATTTCTCAAATTTACTAACTTTTTTACGAATTACCTATATTGATACTCTCTCAACAATATAACAACAACAACATGCCTTATCCCATTAAATGGGGTCGGCTACATGGATCATACGACGCCATTGTGCTCTATCAAAAACTAAATCCTTGGATAAGTTACTGACCAAGAGATCCCGCTTAATGACCTCTTTGAGCGTTCTCTTTGGCCTACCTCTACTCCTTTTAATCGGTGTCCATATTGTTTGATCACCGGCGCATCCCTTGGCCTTCTTTTTACATGTCCAAACCACCTAAGACGGTTCTATACTATTTTCTCTTCAATAGGTGCCACTCCAACTCTTTCTCATATATGTTTATTACGAATCTTATCTTTTCTTGTATGCCCACACATCCATTTCAACATCCTCATCTTAGCTACCCCAATTTTATACTCTTGTTGTCCTTTTAAAGCCCAGCATTCACTTCCATAAAGCATTGCTGGTCTTATAGCAATGCGATAAAACTTTCTTTTCACTTTATCTGGTACTTTCCGATCACATATAACATCAGTAGTATTTCTCCATTTAAACCACCCTGCCTAAATTCTATGATGAACATCCTCCAAAATTTCACCTTCCTTCTGTATAATTGATTCAAAATATTTGAACTTATCTATTTGTGGAATAACTTAATCTCCCAATTTGACCTCCATATTACTTCTAACTTTCCTCTTATCAAAATTACAATACATATATTCAGTCTTACTTCTACTCAAACGAAAACCCTTTGACTTTATAGTACTTCTCCATAACTCAAGTTTAAAATTAATCTCTTCTCTCAATAATAATCAATTAATAAAATGAGGGAAAAAATTAAAAAAGATGATTATAGTGATTTAGGAAAAATATGCTATAATAACTAATTTAAGTAATTTCTTTAATATAAATAAATTAGTTAAATGTGTTATATATTTAGGATTAAAAGAATAATCATGCGCATGTCTACACACATACATACTTACCTTGACTTGGTCATGGCCAAAGACCTCTCGAAGTAGAGCTCGTATCATGGTTCTCTTTCCAACACCAGGTGGTCCTTCAAATATAAAATGATCACAAACACATCCCTCTTTTATCTGCATGTTCATCAAAACCAATGTCATTAATTCACACTTGTTGATCTTTGATTTATTAAATCATTATAATTCATGTTGATATATTTTTTTCCTCAAATATAATTGATTAGCTTGCATATAATTGCGAAGTTATTTGTCCACTTAATTATCTTCTTACCTTAGCTTAATTAATAGAACCGTAACTATACCACCTAGCTATAGGTGGGACTTGTTTTTATATAAATGTTTGTTTTAGAGACTTCATAAAAAAAAAACAAGAAGAAGCCCTAACAGCATACTTAAGACCCAATATCAATATATGAAAATTTTGACAAATTGCACTATTAATAAGCTATGAACAATACGACTTAATTCTCAAACTCCATGCAATGCAAGTACTCACATTGATTATATTAGATAACTAAATGGAGTATGAAAATTAAAAAAAAATAATGTGTAAGGAAGAGAGAGGTTAATTATATATATCTCACCATTGTTAGGAGCTGAGAAACAATGTGTTTGTGGCAAATAAAATCTTGCAATGCCTTGGGTTGATATTTGTTAGCCCACACATACGCTTTTTTCAAGCTTCCTTCTTCTTCTTCCTCCTCCTCCTTCATCTCCTGATGGGGAACATCTTTATTACTTGAAGATTCTGACGATGATAATAATGATGATGCAGACTCTTTTTGTTCAAAACTATTATTGGAAACACTCTCTCTCAAGGACTTCTTCTTTATTACCTCCTCATCATTTGGCAAACCAGCAGATTCATTCATGGCCTCCTCCTTAATATTCTCAGTAATATCCACAGCTTTTTCCTCTTCAGTTTCTTCGGATTCTCTCTCCCCCAAAGGCTTCTCACCATCTTCTACTTTCAGCTCCATGCTTAAAGCATTCATACCTTTTGGTTATTATCAGTTAATTAATTAGTATATATATTACTAGACATGGAATTCTCATATTGCTAGAAATGTTTAAGCAATACACTTTTCTTTAAAAAATATGATTATATAATCTATCTTGGTGTCGATTATTCAACTTTATATATAATGCTTCAATTATGTGTATATATACTATCTAAATTATGATGAGCAAAGTTAAAAGACAACTTTGTTGTAGTATTCAGTTTGGAAGAAGGCAAATATTTAAATGATTGGATTTGGACTTAATTAGGCCTTTAATGTAAGAAATAAATAATACAGTATAGTATTTTAAAATATTACATCTCATATTTATCAAATACACCTACTTATCTTAATATAAATATGGAGTGTAAAATTGTTTAAAGGTTGACCATTTAACTTCATATATAATATTTTTCATATACTATATATGTTCCTATGGGGGAAAACAAAGAAAGAAAGAAAGTTGGCAGCTGGTAAATAAAATTTATTTTGCTTAACAAAAATAGTAATACTAAAAATCCATGGTTTTGTCAATTTTCATTTGAAACCAAACATGCACTAAATACCAATTAGTCTAGTGATATATAAATTTTTTTATAAGTTAAATATTATAGGTTTGATATCACTTATAATATCTCAAGCTGATAGCGCATTTCCCTCTAATTAAAACAATGCACTAAATACATTTTCCCCAATTTTTCTCTTGATCAAAAACATTTTCTCTCATAGAAAACTTTGAATCAAAATTACATACCTTTGGATGGAAACATAGACATCAGTGGTGGTGGCTGTGGTGGCCGCGGCAGCGACAATAATTGTATCGGTGCTGGTGGCGCCGATAAAGTATGCTGTCTTTTGAAATCCGTCCTCTCATCCTTACCACCTAAGCATAAACCTAAGTTCATGTTAAACCCAAAGAATGAGAAGCCTGTTGGCACAACACCTCGTCCTCCTCCTTCCTCAAGTTTACGAATCGCCATTGCTAAAGAGCTATCAGTGATGAGGCCTCTGAAATATGGACTACACTCGTACGCTCCTTCAACCTCATAAATATTTCTCCAACCATCGTCATGATGCGATCGTAGGTGTTGTCCTCCATGATCAATATCCAGTGAAAAATCTGTAAGCCCTTTGTAGTGCGGAGGTTCAGAAGCCGTACCCGTCGGCGGAACCCTAGAATTACTATTATTATTATGGCCACCGCCACTATTCAGATTGTTCTGGTGATGATGATGATTCTGAGAACCATATTCGTTGTTAATATCGATAGGTTTGTAAAGGAGATCCTTGTAATACGGAGACGACGGCTCGTACTTGTTTATCTCATGACCACATGCTCGAAGATTAATGCCTTTTCTTCTGAGTTTAACCTTCGTTACAGTAGGGTTTGATGAAGAAGATGAAGCCATTGAGGAAGAAGGTATAGTGGCACGTGATGATGCGGGTGAGATCACGTGAGATTTGGGGGAGAGCTTTGTTTCAGAACAAGCTGAAGCGGCATGACGAAGCGTTGCGTTTGGAGATGACATAATTGCAGAGTTAGAATGTTAATGTGATGAAGTGGTTGAGAGGAATGATGAATGAAGGAGACGGATAAGAGTGGGATATATGAGAAGAAATAAGTGATGAAGAATCCAAAGAAGGCGATAAGTTTGAGAGAACAAAACACATTATACGTTATGAACTATGTAACATATACAGTGTTTGACTTCAGGGCCAGCAGCATATTATTATTACATGATTAAATAAATAATCCAATCATCGTCCACAGTCCATAACACCATCAAGTACTTAATATATAATATATTTAACTAATTAAATTAAATTAAATAAATTAATTAAATTATTTAATATGTTATTTTTTTAAAATATACTAATCATCTTTCTTAACTTCCTCTCTCCCTCTCTTAATTACTTTATTATTGTCTAGGGAGTATCAGTAGGAATAATTTAAAAAAATTGATAAATATAAAAAATATTTTTTATATTTAAGATTAAGATCAACTTTTTAATTAAGTTTTATATTAAGAACATAAGATTTTTTATTAATTGCTTGCGTGAAAAAAAATTATAACAGAAGAACTACCTGATATATATAGTTCTTGAATTTAGAATAATCTATAATACTAAATATCAAATAGTTGTAACAAAATAAAATTATACCTCTTATCTTTAATGTAAGATTTATTTTTTATATTTATCATATTTTCCTAAACTACCCATGCTTCTTCAAATATAATATCAAGTATATAGTGGATTCTTCTTTTGCAATAAGGGTATTTTAGAAAAAATATGTTATATTTATTATAAAAAACTAATTTTATTATTCTAATCAAATTAATTACACAATTCTTATATTAAGAATCGAATGAGTACTACTCTCTCGAGTTATAAATGCAAGAACCAAACAATTAATTTACATATATTAAAAAAATTAGTTAATTAATTATTTGTAAATTAAAAATATAGATTAATTTTTCTAAAATATTATCTTTAATAATTTGTATTAAAGCTATCCGTTGATACAAACCTCTTAATATATCAACCCATAATCACTTGGTTGATAGATGAGAGCCCATACCACTAATTCTGATCATGAGTCGATATATTAAGTAGGGGTGTGTATGGGTAGAGCTGGGCAGGGCAGCCCCCTGCCCGGTGCCTTGCCCGAAAAAACTATGGGTTACATTTTGCAACCCGATGCCCGGCCCTACCCGGTAAAAGCCGTAACCAATTCGGGCTGGGCATGCTCAAATAGTGATGTTCTGCTCATATTGTGAGAAAAAAAATCTGCCATCATGAACTTATAAAATAATATCATATTTATATTTTTAAGAGTTAAATAATATATATAATTCACTAAGAATAAGGTAACAAAAAGATAGTAATTAAAGTCTCAAAGTCTATTACATATATAAAAAAGAAATATTAAAATATGTAGAGGTCAGATATTTGTAGCGTTATTGCAACACAAAAAATTGAATACTTAGCAAGTAAAGCAACTTTGGTATCTACATAAATATAAAATTTATGTTTAATATTTTAAAAATGAGCAAGGAGAGTTGTCAGCTAAAGTGAAAAGTGTAAAATTACAAATAAAATAAGTTAAGAAAAAAAATTTAAAAAATAATAAATATATATATAGGGCTGGGTCAAATGGGCAGGGCAACATACCCTGCCCAGTGCCCAGCCCGGCCCGATAATTGGCCCGGCCGGGCCCTGCCCAAATACATTTTAGGTAATTTTTTTAGGGCCGGGCCGGGCGATTTTTTTACGGGCTCTGGCGGACGGACCGGGCTATAGGCATTATGAACACCCCTAATATTAAGATAATCATGGTTGAGTAAGATATTTCATTTTGAACAATAATTACAAATGTATCATTATGTTAAAAAGAAATATTTCATTTTTTAAATACAAGGAAAGGACAAACAGACCAAATTATATTTTAATGGAAATAGTTTCACTGGATAATTTAGATTGTCACTCCCTAAGGTTATATATTTCGTAGGGTACAAAGACTATTAAGGGAATAAAAATGAGAATATATATATACATATATAAACATCAATAGAATGAAATCTAATCTCTTCAATTTATAATTGATATAGTATGAAAAGAGACAAGAATGTTTTTTTGTCTGATATTTTTTCGTTTGATATTTGATGGAGCTAAACAATAGTACGAGAATAAAAATGAAATTGTGAAACTAAAACATATGACAAGAAAAAATAATTTTGTTTTTGTTAATTAGCATGAAACAAAATACCACATTGTTGAGAACTTGAAGTTGATGGGGTGTGTGCTCATGAAGTATACATTTATTAGATAAATGAGTTTTAATTTATTAAGTACTTTATATGGTCAGCATCTAAAGCTTTCTTTGGTAGTTTGGGAGATGAAATTGAGGAAATATTATGTGGCAGCATCTAAAGGATTATGATAAAAATATAAAATTAATATATACTCATCTGGTAGACCTAATATGTATTGTAAATTATACTATAAACTAAATCTTATATTATATTTAATATAGAAAAGATATATATATATATATATATATATAACTTTTACTATGCACGTAGGACTAAATTTAACATATACCTTAGTCATGGACAAAGGTTAGTGTACAATATATGTTGCTCCTTAAAGTTAAGATTTCTTGAGCAAGTGTTGATTCAAGCAATAAATTGATATTTGAGTACATAAAGTCATAAACATGCTGACGCTCATCACACACCGTGCATGAGTTCAATGTTGCTTATAATATTATATTGTTAATGTCTACCTGTATTCTCTCTGGGTGTCCGTTTAGTAAGCCCTTTGTAGTATGAACTAGGGTTCTGATGACGATGATGATGATTGTGGGACCCACCATCTTGTTTGTAGATAGCGGGAGATTGATGAAGAAGACCCTGGTAATACGGACTAACCAAACAGGACTTATAGCCACTGTTCACATGGCCGTGTTGATGATTCTGCCAGCCATCTTCTTCTTTGCAGATAGCGAGAGATTGATCAATGAGACCCTTATAGTAATGACTCACATCACTACTAAGTTTGAGCTTTGCAACAGTACTGTTAGAACATGAAGGGTTAGACATTGTAACAATGGTGAAGAAGAAGAAGAAGAAATTTGTGGGGAATATATAGAAGAAGAAGAAGAAATAAGCGATGAATCCAAAGAAGGCGATGAAATTGAGAGAATAAAATGAATCTAGAGGGTTATATGAACTATGTCTATCTTGATTGCGCTATATATAATGTTTAAAAACAATTCATTTTTAAATGCTGGGAAAGGACAAACAAATTATATTTTGTACTATTAAGGGAATAAATTAAAAAGAGAATTATTAATTATCATGGCTCTTAAATAAATTATATAATTAAATATTTGAATACAATGCCTAAAATATTTTTCGGTAACATCCAAATTTTAAAATATTTTTTTACAAACTTAATATTTTAAAATATTTTTACAAGAGGACCCAAAATTTTAAAGACATTTTTGATAAAATTTTGTAGTTAAAATATTTTTCTTACAAGTAACAAATATCATCAACTTAAGATAGTGTATGTTATTAAAAAAATACTTTATAATACTATATACACCTAAAATTAATTTAAAATAATGAGTATTAGTAAAAAAAAATACTTTAGAGTAATACATTAAAAAAATTTAGAATAATAAATATTATTTAAAAATATTATAAACTATTGGATACTACTTATCCTAACTTTTCCCTTACCCTTGTACCTTTATCTTGATCAAAAGAAGCTAAACACGAGTTCCCCTTTTTACGTCAGAATGGTTAAAAATATTAAAGAAAACCCCAATTAAATCTATCATCTTAAATAATTAAAACTTAAATCAAGCTTACACTTTTAAAAAATTCTTAATCTGGTCAAAATGACTAATTAAGAATTTCATAATATTTTTAAATGACAAAAATATCCCTATATTTTATTTTATCCCATAATATTCTTGATCCGACCAAGTTATGAATTCATCATTTCCTAATATTTTATCGGGGCGCTCTCAGTCTATAAAGTTTCAAAATTTTTAAGAGAATGATAAAATAAAATAACTTCCCAAACGCCGATTTTACTAAATATTTTTGTCCAATATTAGTCTTTTTGTTGTAATTGAGTTTCACATCAGTTCTTTATTTTTTTTCCTTCTTGCTGACAAGTAGTCTAACCCCGCATCAATCAGTATTTCATATGTTTAAAAATCCAAGGCATGAAAGTTATTAATTTGCTTGGATCCACAAATTATTTTTTTTATACAAAAACTTTTATAAAATAGTTGTTAAGCTTATTCACTATTTAAAAGTAGAGCAAAATTTTCCTTCCTCTTAGGTAATACCAATATCAGGCAGGATGAATTATCTATTAACTTTAAATTTAAATTTAAATATCTAAAAATTAAAATATATTTTTAAATGTTACGGATAAAATCACAATGATTTATTAGGGAGATTATACCACCAAAAGTTACAAAAAAACAAGGCCCATAGACAATTTTTTACCTGATTTTTGTGGTAAATAATAAAACAAATTTAATTTTGCCTCCAATGCATTGTTGCCTTCTCTGTTTTTTTTTTTCAAAAAGAGAGGTATCATTGTCCTTTAACAAGATTATGAAATCCTTAATCAAACGTCTTGGCTTAGTTAGAAATTTGTTAAAAGTACAAGTCTGATTTAGGATTTGATTATTTCAATAATCCAAAAAAAAAAAAAACAGCCTCTATAGATATGCATGAATGGTGGGTGGGTAATTGCCTTCCGGGATGGTCTTAATAGCTTTGATTTGATTACGTCTTTAACTAGAGAATTCATTGCGTGGAGAACACACGCATGCACAACCATATTAACCGCCATGATAAAGAAATAAAAAAGGTAGATTAAAGCGAAATAAAAGGTGATAAACCTACGATCCAAAGTGACAATGGCTTCATCATAATTATATCACGGGTTTGCTTCTTCTTCTTTTTTAACTCTGTGGGTCACTATCTACTGCTGTTTTTAGCTCATATTACTATATGTTTAAATAATTGATTAATTTAAATTGAGATTTTGTATCGAATCAATTCTTCTGCCTTATAATATAGTTGGTATTATATGACAAATGCAATAAAATGAAAAAGCTTTTCTGAACATCATCCACAAACATCCCACAACATTGAGCTTATGAAATGAAGAATTCATAATGTTAAAAGGAAATAAACAACTCATAGGATTACACCATCAACAAAATGCAACGTTTTGATTTTATATAATCAATAGTGAATGTATATATAAATCAAAAATAAATATTTTATAATGTTATACGAATAAGTTTAGGTTTAATAAAAGTATTAGTTCCTCGTAATATGACAAATTTAAATTTAAATATATATTAAAAAAATATTTATATTTAATAATTAATAATATTTTAAATATGATACATATGCTGAAATGATCTAGCTCGTTCGGATGATGAAGGGTGGGGATGACTACAACCCCACTCATTTTATTTTATTTTGGCCGACACCGCTGTCGCACTAGGATTGGTTAATGATATAATTAAGTCAACCGTAAGTTACGTATAAAAAGCCTTTAAGCAAGGTCTTGTTTGGACTTGGGAGTGTGACGTTTTCTTAACTTCTTTTTGTTTTTTCAAAGCGTAAAAGATTCAAATTGATTTTCTTTTCAATTATAAATGATTAATTTTTAAGTTTTAATAATAGATCCTTCTAATTATATCAAGTTTAAATTTTGTAATAAAAGGGTTTGCTTCTATTGAAAGAAATGGAGAAGAATATAAGGGTGGTCACATGGTCAGTGCACATCAGTCAAAGTAGCTACACTAAGCTTGGAGCAGTTTTATTAATTGCAATTTGTTTCTATGACAATATTTGATATGATAAAATCTAATAAAATCGTAACAATTCACAATTGGCACATAAATCAGAAATCTGCAAAGAAAGAAAGAAAGAAATGGTGAGTTATGATGAAAAATATAAATAAAATTTTTAGATATGAGGTTTGTTGGCGCTAGAGGTAGTTAGGAAAGAGAATTATTTTTATTTTTTAATATAATAATTAGTTGATGCTTTTAGATAAATTATATAAAATAAATTAATTAATTAAATATAAATAATATAAGAGTTGATTAATTTTTTCAGATAAATTATAGAAGCTAAATAAATTATTAACTATAATTTATAACTAATATAAGTTAGTTGATTAATTTAGATAGATTACATAATAAATTAATATGAATTTATTTTGATAGGTTATATTTGATCATAATTAATTTATTTATTTAATTTTTTTAATATATTTAAAATATAATTAATTCTTATATTAAAAATAGAGAGATTATTAAATTTAAATTATTAAATTTAATCTCACAATAGTTAATGGTTTCTCCACTTAGAAAAAAAAACTATTTTCTTATATTTGAAGTAATAAAAAATGTTTGATAAATTTAAATTCGATGAGAAATTAAAGAAAAAAATAATATTAAAAATAAAATAGAAGGCATTACGTATCATGAATATTACATATTGATTAAAAAAATAAATCAAATATAAATAAAATAATACCAAACCTATATCTTGTGAGAGCATAAGGTGCTCATAATAAATTTAGATCAATTAAATGCAATTTAATTTAATTTAATTTTCAATATTTTAAATTTTAATGGGTGTAAAAAATGGAGATAAAATTTTAATGGAGGTAAGGTAAGCATTCACTTTTTGAACTGATGAGCACGAAACCGTTTCCTAGTTGAAATACGATTAGAAAATGTCAGTGCGCCTAGCAGTAGCACCGACCAGATTCGGGCGCGGATCAAAACGTCTCTGTGCGATTCACCTTTCTCACCATTGTTTTGACATGGATTCCTCACACAGGTCTTGTGCATTCCTTTGTTTTCGAGTTCCATTGGATTGTTTCCTCAACTAGCGATGGAGCTGCTTATTAATGTAAGAGAGCTACTTTGAACTATCAACAATGCTCCGGAGAAAGGAATCGAGTTTCAGGGAGAAGTGTTTGGACCAGAGCACAGTAGAACTCCTCAGAGGATGCGGCACGGATTTAAGAGCAATCTTTTCTCAGTTGATTTCTCTGCCGATCGAGTTATCTTCGGAGTCCAGGAAGGTGTTGTTAGGATCTGAAATTTCACACAAGCAACACTTCCAAATCGATCGCAGAGTCCATGCTTTGAGTAAGAGGGATGCGATGAGGAAAAAAGAATACGGCGACGCAAGATACGAGCTGAGGTGAGCAATAAAACTGGTAAAAAAAGGATCGTGTTCAGATGCAGCCAAGAAAAATTCAGTTCATATGGCCTAATATTCGTGGAATTAGTGAAAAGAAAAAGTTCTAATTTCAATTAAGTAATAGTTAATTGAGTAAGAGTCCTGTCTAGATCTCCGTATAAATCGCATCATCCATTCATCATCATTTCTCCTAATTTTCAATTTTTTATGTCCTTGGCAATAAATATATACTAATATAGATTTTGAGCGATGTAACTTTTCGTAAATTAAATTTGAGGTAATCAACTTTCACAATTTATTATTTGAATGGAATAAATAATAAATTTGTAATATATTTTATTAAGGTATCAATTCTGGTTTCTGAGGATCACAATGGGCTTGTTAAGTGCTCGCCCAAAATATATCTGTATTCCCTAACGTACTTTGCGGTTACTTGGCTTCCTCCAAAAGCAACAGACTCTTGACCGATTTTACACATGAAACTTTGCCGTCTCTCTACTCTACGTTTTGTCATCTGCGTCCTTGTTGCTTACCCCTAGTTGATTTTCGCGTTAAAACAAAGGCAGAATTGTAGTGAGGCCCGAAGACAATTAATTAAAAAAGTTTCCTGTAATTATCAAATAATTAAATAATCTAAAAAAATTGGATAATATATTTAAATTATAAAAAAATATAATTGTCTTTACTATAATAGCGGATTCCTTCAATTTAAATATATTAATCCCTAATTTTTTGTGACTATTTAATTGTATGATAATTTTAGGTGAATTTTTTTAATTAATTGTTTTCCGTGGGCCTCACTGCAATTCTCCCTAAAAGAAATGACTTCTTCGTTTTTCCTCCAACGCTTAAATTGGTAGCCAATTTCTGCTATTGTTTCATCTTTCCTTATGCATACTGGTTCTACTTGTTTAGTTGGTTCGTCTTCCAATATGTTTCGTTCCAGTTATGCTAGAAGCCGTACTGTCATCGCTTATCTGATGATTCTTGCGGTTATTGCTGCAGAAACTAGATTTTGCTTCTCTTCTAAGGTAGAATCAAATTCTAACTATTCCGTTCTGGTTTTGGGGATGACTTAATGTTGGATTGAATCGATGGCAGGTTTATGTAGTATACATGGGAAGCAAAACTGGCGAAGATCCTGATGATATTCTGAAGCAACACCATGAAATGCTTACTTCTGTTCACAGAGGGAGGTCAGAGTTTTATGCCATTTTTTCTTTTCTGAAAAAGTTTCCTTACCCTTTCCCTTCTTGAAGATGATTGATTTTCTACTTTTTCGTTATTGGTAACGTTGTGCAGTGTTGAGGAGGCACAAGCTTCTCATGTTTATAGCTACAGACATAGCTTCAAAGGCTTCGCAGCCAAGTTGACTGATAAACAAGCTTCCCAAATTTCTGGTAATTTCCTTTATTTCTCTTTCTTTTTTTACTTTTTCAATATGTAATCACTCTTCAACGCTCACAAATAAATTGCTTCTGTAATCTACTTTAATATTGACAGATATGCCTGGAGTAGTCTCTGTTTTCCCCAATTCTAAGAGAATTCTGCACACAACTCATTCCTGGGATTTTATGGGACTTCCAGACGACGAAAGCATGAAGATTTTTGGGCATTCCACCAGAAATCAAGCAAATGTAATTGTTGGCATCATTGATACGGGTGAGCAGTGTTACCACTTATGGAAAGATTCTTTATTACTTCTACAAAGCAAACTCACTGTGCGCTAATCATCACGGTTCCAAACAGGCATTTTCTTCTGTTCTCTTTCCCACTCTCATTTTATCAGTTTCCTCTGAAGAGCAAAGCATTTTTAAAAAATTAAACCTCAGAAGAGTTGTATTTTTTCTTTTCCCTTTTGGCAACTTCTATCATTGCTAATCCTAATCAAATTGAAAGCTAGATACATTTTCTAACTTCTTATGATGAGGTGTTTTAATTAAAACGTAATCAAATTTGCTTATAGCTTAGCATTAATAGATCTTTGAAAAGATTTCCTTATCATATTTATTATATAAATGTAGTCCTCAAATCTTCTTATGTGGAGGGTTAAATGAATCAAACGTGAGAAGGTTTCATACGTTTTTGCATGTTCTCTTACTCCATCAAATAGAGAAAAAGGAAAAGGAAAAGGAAAGAAAAGAAAGGGGGGATTGATTTGTGGTGTGGGGGGTGCTTACTAAAACTGCTCCTTTTTGTGGCAAACCTTAATTAGTGGTTTAGTGTTAATAAATGGGGAGCACAGTTGATTTAACTTGAATCATGATCTCTATTCAAACAGGAATTTGGCCAGAATCCCCAAGTTTTAGAGACACAGACATGCCCCCGGTCCCATCCAAATGGAAGGGACATTGTCAAACAGGAGAAGCTTTCAACGCTTCATCTTGCAACAGGTTTTTTAGTTAAACGTCATCTTCATCATTTAACTTTATTGACTTTGGTTTGTAGTTGTGTTATTTTCACTGGTCAATAATTAATTAATGGTATAGGAAAGTGATTGGAGCTAGATACTATGCAAGTGGATTTGAAGCAGAGGAAGGCCTAGGGAACAAATTTTCTTACAAATCTCCCAGGGATAGCTCTGGCCATGGTAGCCACACTGCCTCAACAGCCGCTGGGCGCCACGTGGCAAACATGAATTACAAGGGATTGGGAGCTGGAAAAGCTAGGGGAGGGGCACCAATGGCTAGGATTGCTGTGTACAAAACTTGCTGGGACTCAGGTTGCTATGACGCTGACTTACTAGCTGCCTTTGATGATGCCATCCGAGACGGGGTTCACATTCTGTCCCTCTCTCTTGGTCCTGAAGCTCCCCAAGGAGACTATTTCAGAGATGCCATATCTGTGGGGTCATTCCATGCTGGTAGTCATGGAGTGCTTGTGGTCACATCAGCTGGGAATACTGGAAATCCTGGTTCTGCTACAAATCTTGCTCCATGGATGATCACTGTTGCTGCTAGCTCAACAGACAGGGATTTCACTTCTGATATTGGATTAGGAAATGGAGTTAACATCAAGGTAATCCTGATTACTTCTCATTGATAGATTTTTTGCACCGTAATCAGACTGGGACGTGTATTGTGTAATTGAAACAGGGTGAGAGTCTTAGTCTCTTGGAAATGAAAGCAAACACAAGGATAATTCCTGCATCTGAAGCCTTCGCAGGATTTTTCACCCCTTATCAATCCAGGTGAAGCACAAGGTTGTTGAAACGTGAAAGTGAGATTTCAATAAAGCTTGATGCAAAGTGATTCCTTAAACATATTTTTTCCTTCTCTTTGTTTCTGTAGTTTTTGTGTTGAAAGTTCCCTGAATGCGTCCAAGGCGAAAGGGAATGTTCTGGTGTGTCGACATGCAGAGAGTTCAACAGAATCAAAACTAGAAAAGAGTAAGGTAGTTAAACAGGCTGGAGGAGTGGGGATGATACTTATTGATGAATTAGATCTAAAAGTTGCCGTACCATTTATAATTCCTTCAGCCATCGTAAGAAGGAAAACTGGAGAAAGGATTCTGTCTTATGTTAATAGCACACGGTTCGTTTTACATTCGAAAATATGAGCATTTCTTTTGAGCTCTCTCAGCTGAGTAATCTAGCTTTCTATTATTCTGAACAGTAAGCCCACGTCAAGGATTTTTAGAGCAAAGACAGTGTTTGGAACTCAGCCTGCCCCCTTTGTGGCAGCATTTTCTTCTAAAGGTCCCAACTCTTTAACTCCAGAAATTTTGAAGGTAATATTCTCATTTTGGTTCTTTGGCAAATATCTTCATTCTCGGAAGATTTGCGAGTTTTGACTCTGCTGGTGCATAGCCTGATGTCACAGCTCCGGGATTGAACATCCTTGCAGCATGGTCACCAGCTAAAGCAAAGATAATGTATAACATTCTCTCAGGAACCTCTATGTCTTGTCCCCATGTAACTGGAATTGCAGCCTTGGTCAAAGCTGTTCATCCTTCGTGGTCGCCATCTGCCATCAAATCAGCCATCATGACAACTGGTATAACATTATGGTAGTAAATAGTAATTTCTTTTTCTTGATATTAAAGCGTAGTCCCATATAAGCAATTAATCGATAAAAAATCTCACAACAAATTAGCAGTAGAATAAGTACAAAATTCAGGACAAGAAATAACAATAGGTCATAACATATTGGCAACATAAAGAACTTTTCAGTAATTAGATTGCTTATGCGAGACTACACAATAATTTTTCCTTCTTTCCTACTCAAATTGTTACTAGATTACTTAGGGTCTTTTTGGTATAGGGGGAATAGAGGGTGGGAAGGGGGAATTTTAATGAGTTCAATTTAAAAGAGATGGAAAAGGTGGGTTATAAAATTTTAATAAAAAAAAAAGACTCAAGATAAAAGAGTTAGAAAAGCTAACTAAAAGCTTTTAACCCAACTTCTCCAATTAAATTCTCAAATATGATGCCAAACAATTCAAAAGAGCCAAGAAAAAGGATCACGACGCATATTCTTATAGTGCACAAGCTTCATTACTTCCTGTCAAGAAATTAATCTTTAGTATGATATGCGCAGCTACAACTCTGGATAAACAACACCAACCCATCAGAGCAGATTCTGGACGAAGAAAGGCTAATGCATTTGATTATGGATCAGGGTCTGTGAACCCTGCAAGAGTTCTTGATCCTGGCCTCATCTATGATATAAAGCCAGAAGATTACGTAGACTTCCTCTGTTCACTAAATTATGACGACAATTCGCTCCGGCTCGTCACCAGAGACAACAGCACATGTCATAACCGTAGAAAATTCAAAACTGCGTCTGATCTCAACTATCCATCTATTACAGTGCCCAATCTCAAAGACAAGTTTTCAGTATCTCGAACAGTGACTAATGTTGGAGAGACAAGAAGTGTATATAACGCTGAAGTGTCTTCTTCTGCTGGAGTTAAAGTCACTGTTGTGCCAAACCAACTTAACTTCACAAGAATTGGGCAGAAAATCAAGTTCACTGTGAATTTTGAGTTGGTTGCTCCCTCAAAGGGCTATTCATTTGGCTTCTTGTCATGGAAGAGCACAAGATCACAGGTTACTAGTCCTCTAGTTGTCCGGGTTGCACAAGCGAAACTTGGGATGGTCTGGTAACAAATTAACAACGCTTGTGCTTAGAATCTTTGTGAATAATGATTTATATAGGCCCTAGAACAAGATTCATGCTGAAATCTTGATGCATACCAAAGTTATTAAATTAGAACAGCAAAGTTATTAAATGCTAGTGACACAGAATATGAAGCTAAAGACAAAATTCTTATAACTTAATGACATAAAAGCTCTTTTATAAGTGAAAATTTGTGAGTTGGATACTGCTTGTAACTTCAGACTATTAGTATCTACTTTATTAATTTAAAAAATAATATGGAGTTTTTACAATGATACATTGAAGCCCCTCACTACTACAAGTGTAGAATATGCATATAATTCAAATCTTATACCGAAACTATTAGCCAATCTCCCATTTGGCCTAGTCTAGTCTATACACATCTCTAAATTAAAAATATTTAATGGATAATTTAGCTAAAACCTTTTGGGCGAATATTTTGTAGTTGTTATTTGGATAAGCGATATGGTGGTTATTGAAAGTGAGATTTAGAATTAGATTTATTAACTGACATCAAAGTGAATTGTCTTTTATTAAATAATTTAAAATTTTGTGGTCTGAATCAAATTATTTAAATAAATAGTATTATAAGATGGCAAATTGGTAATAAATATACATGAAAACCATCTTCAATATAAATGTCACAATCATATACTATTTCAATGATTATATATTTCCTAAACGCAATGGTTTTAATCACATCTTTGGTTGGTGATGATGTAATGATTAAACAAATTCATAATATTATTTTCGGCTAAAGATATACTCGTATTTCAGAAACGCAATAGCTATTTGAGAATAAAACAACACAACGAACTAGTTTGAATTTTGGGGAAAAAATACAAATTTGCTCTTGAAATATTTTGATGAGTGCACTGAATATCAGTTCAAGATGGGGCAATAATAATTAGGGAGTTTATAAAGCCCTGTGGTCCAGTATGTCCACTTGAGCCAGCAAAAAAAAGTCATGTCTAGCTCGATAAATATAGGGTAGGGCTGGCATCAAGCTATAAAATATAGCATATGCTTTTTTCGAGTTAAATACCGAGCAGGAGGTTGTTATGCGATGCCCTACCCTACCCATGAGCACTCATTCTTTTATTTATTTATTTTTATTTTTTTCCCTAGATGCTACACTTGGAAGGGAGAATATGATAATTACTGATGACTAAATGGTCATTTTAGAAATATAAGTAGTTAAATAAGTAAGTTGCATATTTTAATATTTATAACTATATTGATTTTTTCTTTTTCTTTAACTTTACAAATCATAATATAATTATATTATAAATTATAATTATTTATTTTATTTTCTTAGATACTTCATCCTTGTCAACATTTGGAAAATTGATACAAAGTTACAATTACAAATTACTTAGACTTCAAAACTTTTTTTTATATGCAATGAATTTCAATACTTTAATTATTATCTTTTTGTTGCATTATTTTTAGTGGATTATAGATATTATTTGACTCTTGAAAATATATGTATATGGTATTTTTTTATAAGTTTATAATTGTAGATTATTTTCCACAATATGAGCATAGTATCACAACTTGAATATGCTCAGTTCACCCACGTCCAGTCCATCTATACCCAGCCCAACCCAACCCAACCCAAAATAGTTAGGGCTTTTATTGGGATAAGGCCGAGCATCATACTACAAAATATAACATATGCTTTTTTTTAACAAGGCATTGAGCAAAAGATTACCTTATCCATGAATACCCCTAAAATAATATCACCCGTGAAACTTTGAAATCAAAACCATGTAGTCCCTTTGTGAAGTTTTCATACTTTTGAACGTCAATAAGAAAGAAAAATTACAAATAAGGTCCCTAAAAGAAAATTAATACCAATTCAATCCCCTTAAATTACAAATAAATTTCCATACGAGCATCGTTTCTTGTATATGTTAAACAACAACCTAATATAAGCTAATTGTTTTTTAAAAAAATAAATTAATTAATTAATTATAATCAAATTTAAATTTTTAAAATAAATTTATATTATATAATTTTTAATTTATTTAAATTAATCAATTAACTATTATATTAATTATAATTAATTTATTTATTTAATTTTTTTAATCTATCTACACACACAAAAAGTCATATAACTCTTATATGTCATTTTAATCAACTTCGATCAAATATCCCCCGATCTATAGTAGGTGGAACCAGTAATTAATTAAAAAACATTATTTTTGTTCTACATACTGGTTCTTCTTGTTTGTTTCGTCCTGTGACAAATATATTTCTGCACACTGCTTTTACCCAAAAATTGAGGCTTAATGTGTTTCCACGAACCCTTAGTCCATTATCCAAGTGATACTCACTCACTCCCCAAAAGAGAGAAGGGAGAAAAAGAGAACAGAAGCAGAGGAATTAAGAATCTATCATGACTAAAAACAAATAGGATCAAACAGAGTCACAAGTAAAAAGTGATTTGCACAAACGTAATTTCTAAGGAGCTATACAGAACAGCCAAACACTGGTTCCTATTCAGGCATTTTATCATAATAAATGGGTTGCTAAATCGGAAGATGAAGGCATATAAAGAAGTTCTAGACAATTGCAATTTGTTAACACTAGGACTAGAACTATGACTGCATCTGTGAAGGATCCACGAGGCCTTCCAACACAACAAGCTCATCCAACAATGCAAGCTTCTCGTCTTCAAGGGTCTTTACCTCATCTTCAACCTCTTTTAGCTCTCTCCCTAATGCAAAGCTCTCATCTTCCAGCATTAGATACTTTCGCCTCAGCGCTCGGTAATCATTTCCAGCTGAAGAGGAATCTGGCAGTGAATCTGAGTTAGAACCCTCTGGTTTCTGAAAAGGGGGTGATATTTCAGTCACCAAGTTTCTCTTGGAACCCTTGTGTCCTGATTTTAGTGAAACAGGTGCCTGTACTTCTTCCTTCACATTCTTCCCTTGTAGATGCAATAAAGATGCTCTCTGGGTTGAGCTCTTCTTCTTGCGTGATTTAGGGTTCATAATTTCTTCTGGAACAGGAATCCTTGGATCTTGCATTTCTCACCAATAGTTACTACAAATTAAGAGAAAAGAGGACAAAAATAACACATAGGCTATGAAGTTAGTTTTAACAATAACACTTCACCAAAATAGGCTGTAAAATTCAGACTATGGTTGTTGATAGAAAAAAAAAATGATTAAGGATATCACTGCATGAATCATCATCCTCAACTACTAAGATGAATTTTAACAAAAAAATCACTCGTGGGATTGACCAAGTACAACGTAAGGATAGAGTGTTTACTTGATTCCTATCTACAGTCAGGTGATTATGTAATTGCGGGAAACCTCACCACTATAAATTAATCGTTCAATATCTCAGTTAAACTTCCGTATTTGCTCAAGTACCTGGTAATAGTTCATAAAATTCAAGGTTGAATTGGAGGAAAGCACCAAATTTACGTTCAAAAAGGATCTGAGCATCGGCGTTGCAAGTCTTTCAATTCGCGAAATCAACATTGATGGGGCAAATCGAAAGTTATAATCGCATCGTTGAAAGTGTGAATGAAAAGAGAGATTTAGGTATACGAACCTTGAAAGCAAGAATTTTCTCCCTTCTCTGTCAAGTCTCAACCGACAGAGACGTTACTTCAACGAATTCTCTCACCCTGGCTTCCCTAATCGGTCTCCTCCAAATATTGGCCTGAGCCACCGATCTTTTCTCTCACCTCCAGCACCGCTGTTGCCGCCGTAACGATCCCCACTTCTCCGTCAACTCAGTCGCCGGCTACACGTGCAGCACACAAAACCATCAACCACACCAAGCCGCCAAGCACTCGTTCATGGATTCTATGCAACCGAATTCATCTAGTCTCGTAAAATAAGAGAGGATAACCTTTTTTGTTCTGAAAAGTGAGAAGTTTCAGTTTTCTTATAAGGAATTTTTTTTATTAATCAAATAAATTTAATTTATATTTGATTTTATCCGAACAACTTTTTTTTTGTACAATCCATGATAAAGTTGTTAATGATTAATCCTAGGATTATAGGTTTTCAAATTATAAAGACTAATTGCATGTGATTATAAAACTTTAAGAATTTAATTAATAAATATTTAAATTTTAGGTACTAAATTTCATTATCTGTCACTTATAGATGAATTAAATTAATTAATTATATATAATCATTTTTTATAATAATATATTATGCATTGAACTAAATTAGGATTGATTACTATTTATTTTATTTAAATCAAACCTTGGAAAAAAAGTTAATATAATATGTCAAAGTTAAATTTTAAACATATCACTATCTTTTAAGAGTTGAAAGTTTTTCATAGATATTGAATAAATATATATATTAAAAAAAAATAAGTCTGTTATATGTTCCACTAGCTATAAATTACAATCTCTCATTCATAATCTCCCTAACTAACAAGTTCTTCACCTACATAAAGAGTTGACGACACTAGTTTTTTTTATAGATTTTTTTTAAAAAGTATTGAATTCATCTACGATCTAAAGTTCATCTACAATTTAAAAATAGGATAAAATTATCCTTCTTCCTAGGTGATACTAATATTGAATAAGATGAGTTATCAATTATCTTCAGACATAAATTTAGATACTTAAGAGTTATGATATCTCTCTAAAATTTATGACTATAATCACAATAAAATAATACTCTCTAAAAATTAAATATACTCTAAATAATTATATATCTTATTTTTTTTCTAACTAAAATTATAAATGATGGGTTGGTAACACTCATTAATCATGAGACAAATGTATTATCATCCTTTGATTTGACAAGCAGACAAGGCCTTAACATTTTCAATAATATCAGCATTGTGTGAATCAAAGTAGCATCAATAATATCAGCGTACTGGATCAAATTTAAATATAATTAAAATAAAATTTTAATAAATTAGATAGTTAATTAAAAAAAAATAAAATTATCATTATAATATATTACCTTGATACTTGTTAAAAGTAACATAAATAAATCAAAAACTAAGTTATGATTTTCCTATAGCTTAAATTTCAGTAAATTGGTGATGCTGATGTGGCATCACTTTAAATTATTCTATACTCTATACAATTTTATTATATACAATAACTATATGTGCTTGTTTGTGTTGGCAATAATTGTCCTATTTAAAAAAAAGTTAGCTACAATGTGTTTTTGAATTAAAATTTACGTTCTGCTAAAAACAACTCAAAGCAAAAATACAACCTCTTCAATTGTTATTCATATTATCCCTTTTGCTTCTATGCTTCAATTAGTTAACACTTGTCAGTATGCCTTTTAAATTACTATTTATTCTACCCCTTTCATTAGTTTTTTTTTTTTTATTTCAGTAAGTTATTTGTCAATAATCATGTTTCCAACTCGATTGAACTACTCCATAGAACTATAAACTGATGAATCGAGTACAAGAAATATAAAGTTCATTTGATTAGGTGTAGCAAAAAACCTAATGAATATTAAATCCTATATAACAATTCCTTAATTCAATAAAGTATAACTGAAGCATTTAAAAAAAAAAAAAACAGCGCAAGAAGAACACAAAAAGATGAATGTTGAGGAAACATTAGTCACTCTTGTAGTCAAAATCCAAAGGCTACTCTCTGTACGCAATCAGGGCGTCTCTTGCTAGGCATTCTTAGTACGCCAATGATCTGCAACTCTATAACTGCATTGCAAAAACGTGCTCTGGAAAAATCAAGATTAAGGATCTCGATGGATGTAAATGAAATGTAATGAGAATGTAGCAACAGCGAGGAGCAGCAAAATATGCATATACCAAACATAACAGCCATAGAGATATTGACCTGAAACCTTTTTTTTATTTTTTAGAGAGGACGGACACTAATACAGCAAAATTGAATCCACAACCTTCCACTTATAAGGAAACTTTCATGCCCTTAGGCCACAAGGCTTGAACTGCAACTTAATGCAGGTTAAAATGAAGATCATCATGATATGAGTTCTAGTCAATATAAAACACTAAATCACCAGCAGGCAAGATGGCTTCAAAGCATATTGGTCTCATACTAAGGCTTGGAATCAGAAGGTCAGGTAACAGAGCATGACGGTATAACAAGAAAATTATTTTTTTTTCCTGTTTTTGGGCTAACGAAAGGTATTAACTGGGGAACAAAATATGACCACTGCAACTTCAAAAGGGAAATCATGAATTATTTCATTCTAAAATTCTTGAAAAACTATTGGCTTGGTGAGGAGGCAGATGCAACTGAGATTTTTGCATTCTGATATCAATGAAACTTCAGGGAAGAAAAAGTGAGCATAGCCAATGGAAAGGAGGATCACTACTGTAAATAGTGGATTGATTGGCTAAGATAAAGATTGATTAGAAACCTCTGTGGATAATAGAAAGCTAACATTAACAAGCGATGTAATTTTTCAGCAAAAGAAAAAAATCTAAAGGATACTGAATCGATGCTTCACTTGGATCACTAGATTCATTTGTATCTTTTCTCTTCCTTTTGTGTGGGGATTGCTTCAACTTTTGTTTGCGCTTATTCTTGTGGTCAAGAATAATTGTTTTAAAGGACTTGAACCAGTCATGAAGATTGATTAGATCACCATGCTCCTCAGCCAGGGAATACCTGTTCAAAACAATGAACATCAGTTTTAACTTTCAAGGCCAAAAGCAAGAAAACTTTACCACAGCTCCCGTGATATTACAGTACAAAGATGTGCGCGCGCGCGCAGGCGTGTGAATATCAAGGAAGAATAGAACTTGAAGGAGAAGGTGAACACAAAATTCTCAACCTTATTCAATTCATAAAAGTGTGACAATTGAGAAAACCTTTGAGCTGTTTATAGAGCCCTGGGTGTAATTTATTTAAAATGATAATCTAATCTAAATCTAGTAAACCCTAAAAGATAAGATAATAACTAAATCCTAAAGAAGATAAGATAGATAGGATAACAATTATATAATTGTTAAAAAAGCACTTTGCTGGATATACTTACATAATTGAGGAATCATGCATGGATGGCAATAGTGCAGAGCTACTCTTTTTACAGCAACTGCACCGTAAAATCTTATTGAAGTCCAAGAGGTCAACTTGAATTCTGCTTCTTGGATCTCCAGTCAGAGCCTATGATAATCAATAATATATTAAGAAGTGAACATAGAGAAGTTTAAATGTAGGAGACACGTTGAATGAAATATAAATGGGTCCATCCTTACCAGTTGTAGCTTATCAACCTCATTAAAACAGGAAATTTCATGGAAAGGAATGCATGAAATGGGCCTCATGTAACTCCTATTTCATGGAAAAGGTTAATTAGTGAAAGATAGTTTCTAAAGAAGTAAAGGCCACTTCAGCTGAATGACAAAGGTAAATTCTGCTTTTGTTTGTAAGCCACGCCATTCAGCAAAGGTAAAAAAAATAATCAGGTTATTCATAGTAATGTTATAAACGACTAAAATAAACAAGTCACATTGGGTGTTTCTACGAGCAAGCCTAATATGTTATGTTAGGTCAAATAATACAGAATCATAATAGAATGCAATAATATTGAGATGCGTTAACAAAATCCGAAGCTGGACCAGAATTCCTAATATAAACCATACAAACAAAATCCATTCTCATATTGAAAACTTGGCCTGCGCTATCAACCAGAACTTGGTCTATTATCTCACGTAATGCACATCAATTGAAGAATGATTTGTATTCAATCAATATTAGCTAGCAAAGAATACTTTCTGAATTACAAGTTACAAAGTACATTAACAAACCCAAATGAAACTGACAGATCAAGTCAACACTGCCATCACTGACAGAGAAACAACTTCATTCGTGTAAAAAACATTCAACTTAAAAGTTATCTGATCATGTCTGATCTTTGACCATATTCACACCAATTATACAGCAATAGTCCAGTGCTTCAGGTAGCTCTAAGTTGGATTAGAGAAAGAAACTTTGAAATTTACCCAGAATATTAGCATTCAAGGAACTTCAGTACTTACAGGATAAAATAGTTTATTTGACATCAAATGTTTCCTGCCTTAATTAAAACGTTTGATTATCTATGACTGCTTTTGATAATTTCTTAAGGATAGAGAAAAAGAAAGGATGTAGAAAATGCAAGGTATGAGGGGGGAAATTAAGCTATTTTACTCTCCATTCACTTAGTCAAAACACAAAGTCTTCATGTGCTACTTGTGTCCTCTATGTCTTTCCACTATTCAAATGTCATATAGACAGATACACAGAAACAGATCAAATCAAATTTCTACTGATTATATATAAATAATGCCAAGAGTTATGATAGAAAATTTTACCTGACTAAGTCATTGATGAATGCGAGAACTTGTGAATTTAAGATTCTCGAGTCCTTTTCATTGTTTAATGAAATCCTGGTCGCATGCTTCCTGAAAATAAACAGAACCAATTATCAATAAAAAATGAAGTTACCCTTGAATATTAGCCGCAGTTGAAAATATTAATAGTTGGAAATACATGCCAAGAAGAAACGTCATTGAAATTTTAAGAAAAACAAAAATCAAGACCATTGTGCCAGCATACATGAGTTTTAAGCAGAGTGTGATGGGAGAAAACCATTTTTGATTTCCCCCAATTCATAAAAATCTCTCATTATTCCTCCCACTCGCCTTCCCTCCTCAGCCTTAAGAGCCCCATTTCCTCCACTTTCCTTCATTGTCCTCTCTCCTCTTGACTTGTCTTTGTGGCACGTGTCCTCAAGAAGCATCCATCTTGCCTCTAGCGCTTTAAAAGAGACTCGTGTTTTCAACATTGTGACTATTCCTCTCGTGTTGAAGCATGTAATATAATTTTTACGATTTGAGTGAATTTATTAAGCAAAATCATATTGTTCCTTTTCTCTAATTATTGTGTACCATTGGAACAACCTAAAATAGTAATTAAATTATATAGGGAGTGTATAAAGTGAGGGAAGAGATATTAAGCACAAGATGTAAACAACAACCCATGCAGTATCACATATATTATGATATAATAATCATTTTAAGAGTATTCTTAATCTACTTCACTCAGAAATATGTATGAATGTCATAATTGTAAATAATTCTTTAAATTAATGTCATGCATATGAAACCGTAACCAAAGAATTAATCTTATTTGGGAATAATTTAATATATATATTATTAACATGTTGGAAATCTAAGAGTAATCACATGCTGATTGTGTTCAAATTAGTTGCCTTAATTAGCTATGTATTTTATTTTAGGTCAGCTCCTTGATTCCTTGTTTATCTTCCTCCACCTGAAAGGAATGCCCCAAAATTTAATGATAGGAAGGCGAAGAATAATGCGTTATGTCAGCATATAAACTCTATGAATGACAGCATAGAGGAGAATATCCTCTAGACAGCTCAAGAACTGGAAGGTAATACTGCTTGCCAAAATGTTATATAATGTCTTCTTTTATAACTTGATCATCAAACATAGAATGGAAGATGTGCAATCGTCAGCTTGTGTTAGAAATCATAAAATTATTGTTGATAGTGGACCCTAAGGATGAGACATGTGTTTAAGAAGTTAACCAATTTCTAATTGTTAGGGATTTGTCTCTCTAATTTATTTTATTTCCTAGCAGTATCTCCCCGTTAGTATAAATATCCATATAATTTTACTCTCCAACATAATAAGAAATTCAGCAATTTAGTCAAGATTCAACAACACATTGATCAATTCTAGCGAATTCAGATGAATTGATTGCTTAATCCAAGCTTCAAAACACTATTAATGATCAAAATATATTATTGAATAAGCAATAAGGAAATAGTTTCTAAAGCAGAGGAATCATCCTCTAACACCAATAAAACAAAACAGACAAGACAGAAAACGACATCTGCCATGAAACTCCAAGATGGATATAATATAAAGAAAGGAAAAAAAAAATTAATATTACTTGGAAATGTCAGAACTCTTGGTTGGCCTTTTTCCATCTTCACATCTTAGTGAAGATTGCAACGTTTTTAATTTGTTATGAATCTGAAATAAACCATAACATAATTCAACCAGTCACTTCACCAACTAAAAATTTATGATATATAATACCATTGAAACCTTTTTTGGCCAAAAATATACCCATGGAAACCTTTGACTACTAAAACAACTTCCTTCCTTTGAAAATTATATTATAAGCATCATTTCATAGTCACAAGTCAGACGAGTGCGCATACCTCAACAACACCTGCAGTACAGTTTTCCCAGCTCTTAATCAACTGAAATAGCATTGCAGGAGGAAGATCCCTGATCCAATTTTCAATCAAAGTTGGGACGTTTAAATTTTAAAAATAAAGTAATTGAATGAACAGTGTTTCCATTAGCATAATTGTTCCATAGCAAACATAAATGGTTGAATTCGATTTAAAAATGTTCCAGAGACATTAACTAAAAAACAAAGTAGTATTTAATTTTACTTTATGTGGATAACTTGACTATTCATGATATGGCCTTTGTTTGTGATCCATAATAGGTATTCTGCTTTATTATTTTGGGGAGAGATTTAGCTTATGTTTCTTTTCCTATTAAATTCAGTCCTCAAACACTATGCGGGATCAACCAATCCTAGGTTTTCCTATAATAGGAGGAAATTATAATATCTAGGTGCCATTTTTTGAGGCAAAGTATAATCACAGAATTTCAGAAACTACCTTCACCATCTCTATACCTACGCTCCATTTTCTCTTTTCCATCCTATTCAGTTTTGTTCCACCTATCCTCCCTTTATTGCATCAACTAGCCCCAAGAAAATAAATTATTTAGCAAAATTAAGCTTTTCTTACTAGGAAAAGGACATGATAACCACCTTACTTTGCGAACTATCTGGGAAATACATCCGCCCTTTTGAATGATAGAACACTGTTGGGATGAATTGGATGAGGACAATCCACAATCCTTTTCATTTGCCTCATGACAATCAGAAGCCTTTGATGGGAACAAATCTGGATTGAGCACTTCACAAAACAAGTCCAGCAATCGAATTCTATTGTATTTTCCGGCTTCACGCAGGCACTGAACAAAATATATAGTATGAGCTCCAAATTATTAGCCTCAGCTGATTATCAAAATTTATTAGTAAAGCAGGTTATGATAACATCATGATGAACTCCATTTGCCAATTGAATATATCGTTACTACATTTCATCAATGGTGAAATTAATCTAGATACAAGATGTTCCTAGTATAAGACTTAAACTCCATGAACAGCATCAAACTAAATATGTCTTGATGCTTGGTTAAATTAAGAACTATTTTGGGGGAAATCTTTTTCTAGCTAGTCAATATCTTCCTCCAATAAATTTTATATGGTGGAAGTGTACGGCAGAAGGAATGGGTAGACATTTATCATGTACCTTTCCTTTACCATAGAGGTGGGAAAATTTGACTAGAGACACCACAAAGATATAATTATATATAATGGGTCATCCATAAATTATTCAAAAGAGGGTTAGCAAATCAAATTTGACAGGAGATACAAACCCGTGAAGGTGAGAAAACGTCAAAACTTCAGAGTTCAAACAATGGAATGGCAGTGCTTGCAAATTATTTACCAGTGAAAGTGAAAAGTAAACATGGTATAAAATCTTACCAAGACTGCAGTGCTCCAAAGCTTCTTCACTGTGACCAAATTTGACAAGCCCTGGGCTAAATTGCTCCCAGTCTCATCGGCCATTTGATTCCTAGCATTAAATTGTTATAAGGAGGTAAACTCGCCATCATCTAAGCAAATTGAATTTTAGGAAAGTAAAAAGGTGACTATTTGTAAACTGTGGTACCTTGCACATGATGGAAGTTCATGCATATACTTCAACAGCGTATCAGGTGATGCAAATTTTCCATCCTAAGAACCCAATTATGAAAAACCAATAAAGGCATGGGAAGAGAAACCAATAAGATACTAAGAAGTTATCAAAAAAGTGGATAAGAATTGAAGGAAAGGATCTGATCCAGAAAAAGTTGGAACACAAAATGGAATACATCGTCCATTGGACTTCTCACAGTTTAAAAAACCGTTATGTTCCACAAAAAGTGACATGTGCTTCTGCATACATGGCCATTAGCTGTAGTAGGAACTGCTGCAAATATTAACTCTTGGTTTGTCAAGGCTATATTTGCAGTTATTAACTTCCCCTTTACTTATAATTGTATAAATAATTTTCAGGAAAAAATAATTCTGGGTGTCCATTTTTTTTGGATAAAAAGTAAGCATCTAATTTTATCCCATTGTTTTTTTATATTTGAATAACACATACTTTTTCTGATCTTGACACTTTAAGTTTGCCATAAAACAGTTCAAGCTTACATATTTTCTAATCTGGACATCTTCAATTTCCATTAAAACGAAAATTTCCATCTATTGGCATTAGACACAAGCCAAGCTTTTAGACAATTGTAGTTAATTTATCTTCTTAAGAGGAAAAAATTATAATAGGATGATTTTGCTATGACCAGATAATTCTATATCTTCAACATGCCAATTGACAAAACAGCCAGCAAGTTGAAGCTTGGACCCCAGCTTACCACTCCATATATCGAAATGTCAAAATTAGTTATACTAATAAATAGGACCAAATAACTGTAGATCACTTGATCGGAAGGGCTCTAATAACATTATCAATATATGACTTGACCAAAGAGTTTAACCTTTCATGTAATAGGTAAGGATGACTTTTTATATCTCCAACGAGCATGACTATGATTACCTTCATAATTGAAAGAAAAAAGCAAAGACAATTGAATCATTACAGGATCAAAATATCATACTTCCTGTTCTTCTTCAGAGAGTGCTTGGCTAAGTATGAGACTCAGAGGCTCCCCAGAGAAATGTAACATGCAAGCTATCTGGAAAGATATATTCACAAAACATGACAAGCAAAAGAGAAAGTTATATCCCTTATTATTGAAGATGTAGTGAGTAAAAATATAAAAGATGTTAACCCCAAAATACCAGTAACCACAAATCATGTGACTACCTTCAAAGCTCGGATAAAAGATGTTAAAGTCCCATCCTTGTTTAAGAAGTTGTTTCTAAGAAATAGTGCCACCTTGTAACCAATACTGAATATAGCACAATGCTTCACAAGAACAGCCTCAATTATTGAATCCATTCTGTCAGCTGGGGATCCAAGTATAAACTTAGACGCGCAAAAGTGGTGAAGAAGATGTGATGGAAGAATGTTTCTTAGGGAATCCACTGTGGTCGCAACTCCAAATATTAAGATCATTGGCAACCTGTTTACCCATTCACTGGTAGAACAGAGGAAGAAAATGAAGGCTGCTGTAAAATCATCCAAGTGAAAGGCGCCATTGTATAAAAATATTCAATCAATAGATACATGAACTCATATACAAGAGACACAAATACACAATGATGCCTAAACCACAGTTAAGATAAGCGAAAAGCTAACTGAATTAAGATTCAATATGCCAATATGCACTACATATTACAAAAATAATAGAATGCATATGTATAAATCAATACTCAGAAGATGCTAAAACATACCTTAACATGGGGATAAAATCAGATAAGACGGTCCTAGAGCATCTTTCCAAATCATTAATGATTAGAACCAGGGGTTTATTGTAGTTTCCATGTTCTCTATACCATGATGCTAAGTTTGATATATCAGCTGACTGCCAAAAGGTAGCATATTAAAGAATAGGCACAATAAATGTAGATAAAATCAATTAAACATAAGTATGTAGAAGCACCTACATCCATTGCGGTGTCCATAAACTGTCGCAACAAAGCTTTTAGGCAACCAGCAATCCCATTTTTCACTGAAAAGTCTAAGGATGATAGCATACCCACATGGCAGCCTTGCAATTTTAAAAAGAGACTAAGCTCTTCAAATGTCAAAATGTCATCAACAAACTCCATATTTTCTGCCACCCATCATTCAACCAAAAACTTATCAGAAATCTATTTAAAAAGATAGATGATGTTTCATTTAACTCATATGATAAACAGAAGCAACTAATATAAATTGCATCTTACAGAATTGATAGATATCTGTTTCAATTATAATGATATTAGCAATCAAAGCCCTACGGGGTGCAAAGACATCAAATAACAAGATCTGAGAAAGTTGATGCAATAGCTTACTGGTAGCAACCAACCCAGTGAATAGCTGTCTAGGAGTACTTTCGATCAGAACAGGAAAAGATTCAACTGAGTTGGCAAAGCTAGGTTTTCCAGTTGATCTCGTAGCATTGAAGCACTCCAGAACCCATTGTCGTATTTCGTCAAAAATACTAGCATTGATATCTCTCAAAACATCCTGCAACAAAAATAATATGATCCTTCAATGTCGTCTTATTCAAGAATTTGAGAGTAAAAACAAAAAGGCCTCATAATTGTGTTGCCCACATTATTGACCGCATCTATCACTTGAGCACTTTGTGAACTGAAAAGACAATAATTTATAAGATAAAGTTAAAAATAAGAAAAGATAAATAGATGACCTTGATAGTAGACTCAATTTTTGACCAAATAAAGCAAAATGCTTCAAATTGCAATTGCTGAAGATGATGGCCACCATGTTCTTCCGCAATACTCCCTTCAAGTTTCTTAGGGCTTTGCAGAGATGAAGGTTCATCTTTTCTTCTTCTCTTTCTTCCCTGTCCCGTTGATTTTCTATCTTTTCCTCGAGATGGAGCTTTATGAAGAACATAGAACGGCTGTAGAAAGAAACTCAAATGAGAAGTGCATCAGCACTCGTAAAAATAAAACTAGCTTCTACATATGACATTTGTTCATTTTCAATCCTCCCCGTTCTCGTAAATTGTAATTGTAATCATCCATATAGAATAGGTATCACACATCTAACGATAAGCATATCCATTCAAGACCGCAAAATACTCCTGGTTGCAATTGAGGCACAGGCTAGTAGCAAAGAAATTATTGGATTCAGTAAAAAAAAAAAAAAACTTAAACAAAAAAGGGCGTCATCTTCAATTGTGGGGACAGTGTTAAGGGATCTTCTGTCTTCAATTTCTCATAATAGATTTCATCATCATAGCAAAAACTGAATCGGACCCAGCTCTACTTATGTGGGTTTTCGGTGGCATCAGCAGGCAGGGGAAAAGGGGAGAGAATGAGAAAACTCACCTGAATGTTGTTATCCATGTTTTGGGGTGCCGTTGACGAGGGAAGTGAGTCAGCACCGATCGGAGACGAGGGAGCCATTTTAGTTGCCTAAATCTTGTTAGAATTAAATCAACAGTTTACCAGTCATGCAGCAGCAGTATAAGAGCTCACAGTCATATAAGCAAAATTGAGAATCAGCTCAGCAATGCCTATTGAAACGAGGAGAAGAAGAGGGATAGAGATGTCAACTCCAGGGCCTGTGGCGTATAAACACGTTTTACTATATATTCAGGTTCAATGGGTTTAACTTCGAGATAAAGAAAGTGGCAATGAGGAACACTTCTGAACCTCTTCGTGGTAACATAGAATCTTAGATATTTGACAAGAAAGCTTTGATCTTTCGGTTTTCTGAGACCATTTTCGTGTTTCAGCTTCTTATATTTCGTCGGAATTTCCGGGTTCTATTTATGCTTCGCAATTTCAAATAAAACAGAAGAAAAAAAAAAAACTCGACTTCCTGAATAAACCTTTCAAATCCTTCAACTTATAGTTGGTTCAGTTCAGCGTCCGTAAAAGATCATTAGAATGGCCTGAGGAATAAGACAGAATGATTTGCCCGAATCATCACATTAACTATCAGGTCGTCACTATGGAGCACTTCACAGGGCTAATGATACTCCAGCAGCATCTTTCTGTTCTGTTAACACTAATGTGCACGAAAGTAGAGGGAGGGGTTTCGAGAAAGAGGATGAGAGGAGAGAGAAGCTGAAAGGATTGGCGACGGCAAGGCAACGATGGGCGTCAGGAACAGGAAGCAAGCGGAAGGAAGAAGAGAGAAAATTGGGGGTTTAATTGAGAACAGATTGTCATGATTGCTCACACCTCACAGTGGAACGAAGGGACACGATTAAACGATGCAGCATGTAATCCGTACCGTCGATATCTCAAAGGCATCAACGGTTTGAATTGTCCTTATTTTAGTGTAGAGGCGTCGTTTTATACACACAGGAGAGACGCTGTACAGAACATCCAAGAGACAATCCATATGCCTCTGGTTCGGGGAGGGAGAGAGAGGCCGTGGGGGCCTCGATCTTTTCCCGCCATCGCCAACGCGGGAAAATGGCCTCAGCAGTCGAGGGCAGGCAACTAGACACATGGCAAAGGCATTAAAACGATGAGTTTAATTCATGATATAAAGTCATGTTAGGTAACACGTACTCGGGGTTGACCGGAAAATTGGTGAGCCCCTTGACCAATCCACATGCTAGGAGTATTAATAACCTGTTGGTTATTGAAAAAATATATATTTAAATTTTATTAAATATATTTATTGAGAAAGTTGAAGACCCGCTTGTTTATAAAATTATAAAATGTATCACTTAAAATTGTTAATAAAACTCTTTCTTTTAAATGAAAGTAAGAGTAAACATATTTTTTTATCATTTGAATCTCTTATCTAAAATTATTTTAATTAGATAATAGTTTAGAGATTTTATAAAACATTTAAAATAATAGAGAGTTAAAGTATAATTTTATTTTTTTTATTTAAGAATACTATATATTTAAAAGTTTTTTTTAGAATAATATTATATTTGAAGTTTTCAAATCGTAATAATATCATTTGACTATTATTAAAATTTAAATTTGACCATTAATTAACTAATATATTAATATGACATGCTATATATTATCAATATTTTGAGTCATTCTAGAAATAATATTGAGTATCTAAAAATTTTATTTTAGTTTTAATGTCATCTTGATAATTATTTAAATTTAATTTGATAATTAGTTTGACTAAATATCTTAAATTGATCAATACGCATATTTTTCACTTTATTTTTCTTAAAGTCATATTTATAAATAAGAAAAAAAATACAATCCTTTAAAAATATTACTTTTAACTGATCATATTTTATCAATCTCTCAAAAAATAACATTATAGTTCATGTCATTTATGCCTTTTAAGAATTCTCTTGAGTCTTCTTACATATATTATATTCTATATATTTTTGCTCTCTTTATGCTAAAAATATACCCAAATTAAATATGATCTCATAATAATGATACTCTAATAACATTAGAGTTTACAGGAATATATTTTTATAATTTTTTTATTTATAAATTTAACTTTTAAAAAAATAAAATAGGTGCCATGTAGAAAGTTAATTTAGTATACTTTTTAAATTGAATTTAGATAATAGTCATAATAATATTAAATACAAAATAAAATTTGAGATACCTACTACTTATGAATAAAAACTTTTAAAATAAATTTATACTAAATAAAAGATGATGTATATATTACATAATATACCATGTTAACATATTAATAAATTAATAGTTAAACTTAAATTTAAATAAATATCATAGGAATATTCCTATAATTTAAAAAATTTTAGAATAAAATTATTTCTTAAAAAAATTTATAGATACCTAACACTTTTAAATATAAACTTTTAAAATAAATTTATAGCTTAACCCAATAATAAAATATCTTACATGCAAACATCGGGTAATTTTCCTTTCATAATGTTCTTATGTGTGCATTTAAGTGTAGAAATGCTATCATTATCTATGGGTTTAACTGGTGAAAAAGTGAGACATATGACTATTTAAAGAATATTTGATTTCTAAGGAGTACTATTTTATTATGATTCTAATCGTAATATTTGAGGAGATATTTTAATTTTTAAGTATTTAGATTTATATCTGAGAGTAATAGACGGCTCATTCTACCTAATATTGATATTGTCTAAAAAATAAGATTTTATCATATTTTTATATTATAGATGAGTTTAATCTCTTTTTAAAAATTATTTTATAAAAAAAAAGTGTGGAAACGCTAAATTTTTATATAAATAAAATATAATCTAATATTCTAATATTAATGATATCAAGACAGCTGCGTTGAGGAAAAGTTGACATCGGTGGCAGATACGGTATATGGTCAAACGGGAAGAGTTACAACAGGGTTGTTTGTATTTTTTTTTTTTTACATTAAAAAGACAGATATCAAATAGAGTTGATGGTAAACCAAATCAGCTGAATTGATTGGTTTATAAATCTCCAATCTGCATAAGAAGCATCGAAGAGGGAGCAAGAGAGAGATTGGGAGTAACGGGCACCGAACGAGCACCGTCTCTGATCTAGGAGTATCGTCGTTTCGGTGTCTCCTCTAAATTCAGTGTTGATTTTTTTTTCCACTTCGAAGTCTTTTTTTCCTGACAATTTGCTGCAAACAATCGCGAACTTGATGGACAATGATGGCATGTCTTGATCACAATTATAATAAGAGAGGATGTCAGCAGCTGACGTCTCGTACAGGTAATTCTCGTTTTGTATTTCTTCCCGTTTTGATCTGGCCCATAGGTTTTTGTCGAAGCAGCTTGTTATCTGGTAAAGCTGATGAATTTTTAACTTATTGTCAAGCGATTATCCTTAAATGGGGTGTAGGATTTGTAAAATTTTTATGGGGTTTGATTCGTGGTAGCAATTTTATCTGGATTTTCCAAAAAAATTGTAATGAAGATGTTTTTGTGTGCATTGACTGATGTGGGAACGTGTAATTATGGCCAAGGCAAATAATTTATGCATTATCCTGGATTTGACATCTCAAATCACACCTAATACCATTTATTTGATGAGAAACTTCAAGGAGTTATCCGAAGCATTTTGGAGAGAAACACTTAGCGAGTAATGATCTCTCTCCTTCTAGAATAGAGCCATGGATCAGAGAAAATCAGAGTTGTGTGATGGAACCGATCTTTTATATTGAATGTAACCAACATGTCTCATATTCGAATTCAATTTTGAATGTTTGTGTAAGTCCAGATAATGAGTCACCCCATTGTTTCATTAAAAGGACATGACTCTAGAATTAAGACCACCAAGACCAAGAAATAGCTTTAAAATTTGAAATTATTAGCCACTTTTTGACACATACACTAGGCCCGGCACCCAATTAACCAGTTGCCACTTTGTTCTCTGATGGCATCTGTTCAACTGGTTCCATGTACCTGGTTGACTGCTTGTTCACAGAAGTGACAACCTTCTGTAGCTATTCACCCAGCTGACTGGATCCTTTCACCGCCTGATTGGACTGTTTGCCTTCAAAAGTGAGTGCTGATTTTCTTGGACCACTCAATCGGCTTATTAAGATACCCTTTTCCAACTATTCCCATCATTACCCCACTAAACAAGGGTAAACGATAGTTGTACCGAAGAACAAGAGAAAGAAAAGAAGACCTGTTAATTAGCATTATATGGCTTTGTCAAAAAAATTGTAACCGCTTAGTGTATTGTGGTTATGTGGAATATAAGTTTCTTTTGGTCAATGTCTTCTTGCTGCAGATGCAATTATGCCCTACTACATGGGTATAATATGTAAAGTTCACGCATCAGTTTGCAGCTTTAGCAAGGGACAAAGCATAGATATCATGGTATCATACAAAGCCATATAAGCTATTGTTCCTACTTCTTACTGTATGCTTCTCCTGCATGCATGTATTTTATATTTTAATTATGTGATTTAAGTCTTCAGTTATTATGGCATAATGATTGGTTTTTACCATCTGTAATTCTATCTCAACAACTGTTATTTAAAAAGATGGAAGGGTACAGGTGTTTTAGGTTCTTTATTTTTGTATGTTAACTTGAACGTGGTTTTATTTGATTAGTTTGATCGGCTTATGGTTTGAGAAAAGCATAAAGGAGGAAAATAGTCCATTTGGTAGTTAAATGATAGTCCTTTTTTGTTCCCCTGGGCTACAATGCTCCTTTAGTTGATGAGATCAAGAAAAGCATAAAGGAGGAAAATAGTCCATTTGGTAGTTAAATGATAGTCCTTTTTTGTTCCCCTGGGCTACAATGCTCCTTTAGTTGATGAGATCAAGAGAAGCATTCGCACTTTTGTTTTTTCCTTCCTTCCTTCCTTCCTTCCTTCTTTCTTTTTAAGTGCATATCTTCTTGAATTTCTGTTAATTTATTTTATAAAGGCTGAAACAGAAAGCTGTATCTGTGTTAAGAAAACTGATTTAACCAGACCATTCATTTTATGTGATTATTTTGTGGCTTCATTAATATTTCAATACTTTCTCCTATAATAGCATTTTTCTGATCATGGGATTCAATATGTAGATTTAGCTCACGAAATTGCTTTTTTGTGTTCATTTTTATTTCGTCTTCAGTTCTTGAAGAAAATGCCTTTTTCTCTTCCTCGTGTCATACTCTATTAGAAAGCATTTTTCTTCCATAATAAATAAATTAGTCATTTTCTCAGCTATTAAAAAAGTGGCTACTTTTCTGCATTCATCTTGACTGTGTTCTATCATGTTTCTCACATTTGGTAGTGAAAGTCAAAACAGTTGTTGATTTAACTTCTGTCTCGACTGTGGGATGTGTTTATCAAATTTCAACCAGAGACAGTCTATATTTTTGTGATGTATCTTTTCACTGGTTTTTGAACATGTAGAATGTGGTTGATTTTTTGTAGAAAGATTTAAATGTATGATATTGTGACTACAGAGGGACTTTCTCAATATTCATTACTAGCAGAATCTTTGCCTTTGCACATGGAGGGTCTGTAGGGATTTCCCAAATTATCTGATTCCAAAGGTATGGACAATATAGAGAATCATATATTAGTAGTTTTTGCCTCATAGATTGAAGATCAATGGTCAAAGCAGTTATTAGAAAAGAAATGAGTTTTAGAGAAGCATGTGAATGTCAATATTTGAGTGTCATGTTGATTTTGAGGATGAGGGTCCTCCCACTTGTCCCATATTCGAATCGACATTGAGAAAGGAGAAAAGCGTGTGGATGGGGGCTTAGACCAAGCTGGTAGATATTGGTTGAGTCTCATAGATGTGTAAATATCAGATTGGTTTGATATCATGATTGAGAGTAAAACCACTAAAAACAACTAAGCAAGCATGGCCAGTGCTTAAGAAGCCTATAGTTTTTGTTAAATCCTTTCCTACCTTTCATCTGGGTTTTTTAGAGTGTGATGAAAGAAGTAAACGAAGTTGGTCTAATGTGGATTGTCGTAGAGTTGGCTTCATGGCAAGTGAAGTCGCGGAGAAAAGGTTACATATCTCATTTTCAATGTATATAATTGTTTGTGAATGTTTATTGTTATGATTCTACGAATTTAGGAAATGTTTGGTAGCCAAAGTGAGAGGGAAGGATAATGGCAAGAATGAAAAATGGGTCCTAAATAATTTATACGATGTCAATTACATTAATGTTATTATTACACAGCAGTGCTTATTCTTTTTTGTTACTTTTTCTATTAGATTTATGAGGGTGATTTACATTTACATCCTTATTTCCTCACGATTTTTCTGTCTGACATTCTGCTCACCAAACATAGCCTTACTATCTCCTTCATGAAAAACAAATGTAATGAGGTAAAGTGGACCCATGCTAAAAGAAGAATCAGTAATGGTGCTGATCTGTTTTCTCTTATTTCCCCTTGTTTTTAGCGCGCTTTTAAAGTTGCTGAGGGTCAGGGTCTTGCTTTAACCTTTTATTCTTTACCATCTCTTGGCATAAGATACATTTCTTATCCACTTTGACCGTTATTGAACTGTCCTGCATTCTGTTCTGCAAATCCAGAATGAGAATTTGTATAAAATGTAATGAAAAAATCTAGGTTGGCCTAGTATTGTGCACGGATGAAATTCAGAATGTTGATATTTTTTCCCCTTTTTAAATAATATTTCTACCATATTTTTTTTGTAGGATACATTTTCTTTTTGGGAGAAAAGATAACGATTTAAGCTTATATACTTGCTGTACTTTTTTAATCAAATTAAAATAAATGGATTTTAAATTTTTAAAAAAGTTTAAAATGTTAATAACAAGACTTAGTTACAGGCATATTATCCCTATCTTGATGTTTGGTTGCCCACTGTGCAGTTGTGGCTCTTGTGGATATCCTCTGAACTTGACATCCTCAAATCGAATCACATCTGACATAGGTTCTGAATATAAAAGGTCCATAAAGAAAGGATCCATCTCATTTGATTCGGTTGATCTCAGCCGCTTCACACAGGTTGATAAAATAAATTGTTTTCCTATCTCTTTTTGTGGTCATAATTCAAAGACTAAACTGCTTTGCCGCAAATGTGGGGTCCTTATTGGTTCAGCCAATTCATCTAGTTCTCATAGGAAGTTCACTGTAAAGATTCGATCGTTACAGCCTTATTCAGAGGAATCTTAGAAGGGTCGGCATGGAAGGTTTTACATCAGTCATGCACCTGCCAGATGACTGCCTTGCCTTTATTTTTCATTGTTTAGATAGTAGCATTGATCGTCAATCATTTGGCCTTACTTGCCGGCGGTGGCTTCAGATTCAAAATTTGAACCATCGATCGTTGCAGTTCCAATGTTCATTTACCATATTCAATCCTCCCTCATTATCAATGGAGCCTTTTTGTGTTGAAGAATTCCATCTCCATCGATTGCTAAGCCGCTTTCAACATTTAGAATCATTATCTTTATCTGGTTGTACAGACATAACTGATTCAGGATTGACCTGCGTGCAAACCTATGGTTCAAATTTACAGAATCTTCATCTGGATTGTTGTTTCAATGTCACTGACTATGGTCTATCCTTGATTGCTTCCGGTTGCCCCTTGTTGATGGCAGTTAGTCTCTATCGGTGCCTCCAAATTACCGATGACGGGTTGGAGACTTTAGCTAGTGGCTGCTTGTCCTTGAAATATGTGAACCTCTCATATTGTTCACAAATGTCCGACAAAGGATTAAAAGCTCTCATGCAGAACTGCCGCCAACTTCAGGCGGTGAAGATATCAAACTGTGATGGCATTGCTGGTGTGGGCTTTGAAGGCTGTTCAGAAACCCTAGCTTATGTGGAAGCCGATTCTTGTAAGCTTACGCCAGATGGGATAAAGGGAATTGTTAGTGGTGGTGGACTAGAGCATTTAAATGTTTCCTGTTTAAGTTGGTCTCCTCTTGGAGATCCCACAGCAGGAATAGGATTTTCCTCAAACCTCAAATTCCTCAACTTTCGGATGTGCAGATCTGTTTGCGATGCATCGATCATCGCGATCACCAAGGGATGTCCATTACTGGAGGAATGGAACTTAGCCTTGTGTCATGAGGTCAAGCTATCCGGGTGGCAAGCGATCGGATTAAACTGTCAGAATCTGGAGAGACTACACGTTAACCGATGTCGCAATCTTTGCGATCTCGGGTTGCAATCTATTCAGAATGGGTGCAAAAGTCTATCAATTCTTTACATGAATGGCTGTGTTCGCTTATCAGCCACAGCAATAGAGTTATTCAAGTGTTATAGAGCTGATGTTGAGATAAAGGAAGTAGAGATAATGAGTATCAACCCTAACTGGGAATACAGATTAAATTCTTAAGCTTTTAAGAGAAGGATTTGCAAATGCAATTATGTTTTAACATTATTTTGTTCGGAAAGATCTTTACACAGAAATGTTGCAGACTCTTGTGGGTGTTTTTTGGATTATATCCTTATTGGATGCTAAAAATGGCCCTCTTTAAGTCCATTATGAATGTGATATATACTCATATTGGTAGAGTCTAATGCCTACATGACTCCTATAAAATTAAAAATTTCCCCTCCCTTCTAAATTCCCCAGCACTTTAAGGGCATGCTTTCTTGTCTAGTGGAAGCTAGATTAAAACTTTTAAAAATTTATGAATGCGAGCAAAGAAGCTATAGCAAGAGAGCTCTCCTATATTTGTGCCTTACAATACTTAAATCTCGTCTATTAATGTTAGATTTTATATTTTTATTTATTTTATAATGATAATATAGAAAGAGAGCTATTCCACATTTTATATTTTTTTGGTTAATACAATTTTAAACACAAACACACAAACAAACATGATTCAAATCTAGGATTTTATCTAAACGTGATGGGTGGCTTTGCCGTTAACAAAAGAAAACTTAGCCACTTAGCCTTATATCCCTAAGGTGATTATTGCTTCCAATCAAACCGAGGCATGTGGATTATTTTATATGTTATCTCTTAGTCTATTTGAGGTTAGAATTTTTCTTAAATATAAAATCACAATATTCTTCTAAATTTATAATTTTCTCCTAAAAAGTTTTTATCAAAAGATAATTAATATAACTAATTTTTTTAATTTATTCAAATTAATTATACAACTTTTATATTAAAGATGGTGACAAACTCTTTTATTAATAATATTATCAACACTTTAAAATTCACTTGTGTTAATAGGACTAAATAAAAAGTACATTAAGTATAGAGTGTGTCTAGATAGAATTTTAAAAAATAATTTATAAAAAGAGGATTTTTGGGTAGCTTTTGAAAAAGGGATTTTAGAGAAGAACTTATAATAAAAAAGAAGTTTTATATAAATAAATATTTAGATAATTATTACTAAAAAAAATTTTATAATTGAAAAATTATCAGAAGGGGTATGCTTTTATGAAAAATATGAGAGAGAAGAGATAGTGAAAAAGAGAGAGGAGATATAGTGGAGAATAGTGAATAGAGAAGATAGAGGAGAGAGGAGATATTGTGAAAAAGATAGATCAGACAGGGTGTAAGAAAAAGTAAGGGTAAAATAGTAATTGAGTAATTTATAAACTCTTTTACTATTCCAAAAGCTACTCCTATCAATTTATATGAAATCATAATTTAGTCTAAAAATTCTTTTGGACAGATATGACTATTTATTTTAAAAAATTTTTAAATTAAGATTTAAACTAAAAGTCTTTCTAAAACTATAGTTGAAGGGTTTTTTAATATTAATTGTATAAATAAATAGTGATTTGCTTTCGCCAACTTTTAAATAACAAATTCCCGCCAAGAAAAACCGTACTACACCACTTATTCTATTTTTAAATAATGACTAGACTAGATTTTTGTACCAAAAATATAATAACTAAATTTGATCCTCATATTAAATTCATGGAAAAGATAGCCTTTTTTACACAAAAAATATTTTTCTAATAATAATAATAATATGATTTTTACCGTAATTCGGGTTTCAAAATTATATATGATGATGATATATTGAGATTTTATGGTAAAAAAAAAAGGGTTGGGCCGAGAAGTAACATAAATTGGGCCCATATGACCTAGCCCATTAAACTTCTCCCAAAACCCTACTACGAAATCAATCACATCTTCGCAGACCTCGGAGCTTCCCTTATAAAACCAGTGGGTGCAAATTTCGCGTACCCTCTTGGCCTCAGGAGCCGTCGCCCACCTTTCTGGATCTTTAGAACAGATCACCAATGGTACGTATTTATCTGAGTTTTCGTGATTGTGTTGCTGATTCTGGAGGAATGTGCATTTTGTACCGTCTTTTCTGTGCAAATGTGGACTTCTATGGTTGTCATTACAGAGGAAGTGATAGGATGTTGTTGGGCGTTAGTTGAAATATTTGGTGGTTAATAATGAGAATAGGTATTTTGTATTAGTTTTATGGGTTTGTTTGTGTACATACATTTTTGGTTTTCTGGCTTTGTGGAGGAGATGGTGATGTATTTCTTGGCTGAATTTGGATTGTTTAGTGGATAATTTGTTGCAAAAACGAGCCTTTTGTATTTTGTACGAATTCATTTTGGTAGTTTTGGGTGCTTTGTCAATTCCTGTAGTATCTGTGCAAACTGACGAAGCTGCAATTTTAGTGCAACCTTCCTGTACTAATTTTATAAGGGAGCTGCATTGACTCAGTTTGATGAAGCAAACGTCTATTTTTGATTCATTCTTCGGCGTTGATTTGCTCGTGATGCTTGGCACCTTTACTTCTATATTATCCCACTTGTTAGATTATAATCTTTCAGATCCTCTGTTTGTGGTTTAAATTTTATAGTTTTGGCAGTCTGAGGCTGAGAGATATTTCAGATTGTTTTATTAGCGGCTTTGAATTGAAGTTTATTTTATTTTCACTTCTTCAATGAAGGCGTATGTTAAGGCTCAAAAATCAAAGGCGTACTTCAAGAGATATCAAGTCAAGTTTAAGAGAAGAAGAGGTACAATCGCTGTTTATCTTTTTTTTCCCTTTTTTATGTGATTGCTAAATTTTTTCTGTTGTGTGATTTTCCTCTTTGTTAAAAACTGTCGCAGAGGGAAAAACTGATTACCGAGCCAGAATTCGGTTAATCAATCAGGACAAGAACAAATACAACACTCCCAAATATCGCTTTGTTGTTCGATTTGTATCCTTGCAGTAGCCTATACTCTATGTAGTTGATATTTGACTTGCTAGCAACTGAGTGAAAAATGGGAAAATATGTTGATGCTCTTGCTTTAAAAAAAAGAAATAGTGTTCTTATCAGACATTTAACCTTAACCTCGTTAAATTTCATTTAAATTTTCTTTCCTTTGTTCACCTTTGTTTGGGTATGAACGTTAACCTAATTATTAGACAAACAAAGATATCATTGCACAAATAACATCCGCTAGTATTGCTGGTGATATTGTTCTTGCTGCTGCATATGGACATGAGTTGCCACGCTATGGCCTTGAAGTAGGTCTTACAAACTATGCTGCAGGTACTTCTTAGACGTAATTTTATTTTTTCATGGTGTCTGTCAACTGTTTATAACCCTTGTGATTCATACTTTTTTGAATGCGTCCAGCTTATTGCACTGGTCTTCTTTTGGCTCGTCGAGTCCTTAAGATGCTTGAAATGGAAGAGGAGTATGAGGGCAATGTAGAGGTATCTACGAAGATTTTCTCTCTCACGCGCACATGAACACTTTTTTGTGCTTTATAAAGATAGTGACATTGTTATTATCAGGCTTCAGGAGAGGACTTTTCTGTCGAACCTTCTGATACTAGGAGGCCTTTCCGTGCTTTACTTGATGTTGGTCTTATTAGGACTACAACTGGCAATCGCGTCTTTGGTGCCCTTAAGGTACTGTATATTTGCACTTTGGTTCTACCTCCTATTCTATCATCAGCAGTTTCCTTTATTTTAGTTTTCTTTCATCCCTTAATATAAGCATATATTTATTACTATACTTGTCAATTTTGACTGCATTCAACAACACACATGGACGTTAATTGTGTTGATATTTTCATGGTTGTGGAGCTTAGTAAATTTGATGATTACAGGGAGCATTGGATGGGGGATTAGATATTCCTCACAGCGACAAAAGGTTTGCTGGTTTTAATAAGGATAAGAAAGAGCTTGATCCTGAGGTTCATCGCAGATATATCTTCGGTGGTCATGTTGCTGCATATATGAAGGTATGCGATAAGAGTTTATTTGCTTTCAAATGTTCTGTGTATTATGGGAAATATTATGAGTTATGACAACCCATGTGATACTTTTTGCAGACTTTGGCAGAAGATGAACCAGAGAAATACCAGTCACACTTTAGTGAATATCTCAAGCGAGGATTAGAGGCTGATGGACTAGAGGAGATGTACAAAAAGGTTCATGCCGCCATTCGTGCTGACCCCACAGTGAAGAAGTCTGAGAAGGAGCCACCAAAGGAACACAAGAGGTAGCTTACTGATGCATCTATGCATTCATAAATAGAGTTAACAAAATATTATTTTTGTGAATATATGAGAGTTTGATACCACCATGTGATCTTTGTAGCTAATTTCACCTAATGGATAAAACTTATTGTTGTTTGTATATTAGAATTTGGTCTGTGCTTGATTTCCCAACATAGTTTTGGTAATTTCGCATTGTATCAGAGCAGAGGCGAGTTATTAAGACCATCTTGTGTTTCTTGTGCAGGTACAACTTGAAGAAACTTACATACGAGGAGAGGAAGGCTAAGTTGGTTGCGCGTTTGCAGGCTCTCAACTCTGCGGTTGATGGTGCCGAAGACGATGAGGATGAGTAAAGAAGGTCTTTGCAGATGGAGCTCAAGTACTCCTTGATTAGAAGTTATTCTTTTTTGCGCTAAAGCATGCCAAGAACTTGTGTAATTTCGTTTTTTCAGAATCATTTCCCCAACAGTTTCGTTGCTTTTCTTTGTCCTTTCTCTACGTCACTAATTTTTGGTTTCTCTTATTTAGCTGGGATTGGTATGTTTACAATTTGTTTACTTGTTTATGCAAGACGATTCCCTTACCATAAATTTAGTTCTCATAAATTTAGATTATTCTCATAAGCATTTTTTATATTTTTACCTTTTTCTTTGTTTGGGCTTTAGTGCCCTGTTTCTGCCCTGAAATCTGATTAAACTTCCTTGTTGAAAAAAAAATTAGATTGTTCTCAAGCATATTTAAGGAATTTTATGCACACAAAATAACTAGCTATTAATGAATTTCCCGTAATAATTATTACAAAATTTCACTTTGAAAAACTCCTTAACATCATCCACTTTTCCAAAAATTAGTTTTTCCTCACAAAATTTTGGCTAAATTAAGCAGGCTAAAGTTATTTTTTAATTGTATCTAGATTTTTGGTACTTAGGTTTACATCTAAGGGTAATAGACGGTTCACTCTGCCCGATATTGATATTGCCTAAGAGGAAGGAAGATTTTGCACTGCCCTTGGATCGTGGGTGAGCTAAACCCCTTTTCAAAAATTTTTATACCAAAAAAAAAAAAAATATTTTTAGGTATAATTTTACCTTTAAAGCTTCAGAGTATTCTTCAGTTGCAATTTTGTTCAGCCTTTAGCTCTCAAAAAATCCTTTAAAGTGTGTGTAGCATTTTAACGTAAATTTTCAGTAGCACTAAACATCTTAAGGTATTTTTTGGTGCAATTTAATACTTAAACGTATTTTTTGAATTAATTTTTTGGGTTAAGTTTACTTAAGCTAATGTATGATGCATTAAGTCTGTAACATCTGAAAATTTTGAAATCGACATATTTGAGGCTTAAAGATGTCATTTAAAAATTGAAATAAAATACCTGAAGGTCAAAAGTCTATTTTCAACTGAAATTCTAAAGAAATAAAGGAGACAATAGTTATTAAAATTATTTAAAGGCTTATAAAATTTCGGAAAATTCATGAAATATTAAGTTTGGAGGTTTCATTTCCCAAAAGTGGCCTAAATAATTTTAAATATATTTCTCTAGAATAAAGGCTTATTTTCTTGAAAAAATTAAGAAAAATAATTAGATATTTTTATTTGGCATGAAAATTTTAGGGATTTTATTTTGGTACAAAAAAATTGAGATATATTCAATAACAGTTTCTTATTAAGGACAAGACACAACCCCATCATTTATAAAGGATTTAAAGGAAACTTATGAGACTGACTACTAAATAAATTTTTATAATAATAATATAAATTAAACTCATATTTTTATAATATATGAGTTTATTTTTTATTATTTATACTAATTTTTATTAACAACATCTTAGGGATTAATTCATAGGGAATTATCCGATGATATCATTGCAATAATAATAAAGCGATGGAATTGAGAGTCCAAATTACAATGGAAGGGCAAAATAGTCTAATGGGCTTATAAAACCCATAAGCACAACCTTTTCCCCTCGATTTTTTACTCGACCCGCGCACTTTTTACTCGACCCGCGCACGCCAGAAGAGTTGAACGAAGAGGAAGAAGAGACTATAGGTGAAGCATCCGCACACATGCAAAGCTAGGATCCAACTAAGTTAAGCCTTCCAACTCTCCTTCTACCTACTGTGTCGCCATTGTTTTGGGAGAGATGGGCAACTGCAACTTGATGTTAAGTGGAGGAACTAATGATCAAACTAAGATAATGATAGATAGGAATGAAACAAAACTTAGATGGATGGGAGGATTGTACCAATGTATGTGTCTATAAACTCTTGCCTGTGTTATTTGGTTTTGGTTTGTGATTGCCGAAACAGAGTCTCCCTGCGGGCGTCGGGTTCTCTAATGAAAAAGCCAGAGGAGGTATAAATGGTTAAAAGAATATAACATAGGTGTGAGTTCATTGCTTAAATGTTGCGTGATACTGTTCGATTTTACTAAAGCTGCTGCCATGAGGAGTTATATCAATTTCTTGGTGGTTTGTATGTTGAATTTTGATCTGGGGGAAAACAGTTTCGAAACTGATGTTGCTGTTCTGTGGGATGCTGTTTGATTTTCTGATAAGATTATGCAAAGTGCTTTAATTCTAATAATGTTGTAATCAAGTGGAAACTGATTCTGGGTTTCTTCCACTGTTTTAGTATTTTACATATGTGTACTTGGTTGATGCTAGATGCATAGAAAATTTCTAATATGGAAGTTAAGAGTTGGAAATACCCACTGCTTTGATGTTTGTTCATATGCTGAAAGTGTATTTAAGTGCGGGCTAAAACATAGTAAACACCTAAAGGCTTCAAGGTGATGTATGGCATGAATTATTTTGACGGGTGTTGTTGACAACTTGAATGTCTGAAGTATTGAAGCTTGAAACTGATTATAAATTGCTGTTTTGATGTTTCAAATTGTTAAAACAGTGTTTCAAAGTGTTAGAGCATGATTAAGGATTTTAAAATGTTAAACATGAAGCTAGAAAATTTTCAGGATATTGAAAGAGGAGCTGTTCTACTCCTTGGCAAAGAAATAGTGTTTAAAAGCTAATGATAATATATTATATGATTTAAATCTGGGAAGTTTCCAAAACGAAGTCCATGCTAAACATTGCAGAATGATTAAGATGATAAGATTGAAGCATAGCTGGTTCGAGGTTTTTAATTGTGGGGGATGCTTAATTGCCTGGTTTTGGGCAGGCATATATTGAGTATCAATGTCTCTGTGACTTGTCAAACACAGATACACTTTATGTCTTGAAGTATAAATCTCTAGAGCATAAATCGATTCCCCATTAATCACTTATGTTAACTTGACATAGAACATTGAAATAGTGGCCAATTGAAGCAGTGAAGTGTTGAAGTGATGTTTTAAGTTTGTAGATATTAATTTGACTAGGTGTTTATAGACAAATGGAATTAGTTTTTCTGCCAATGATCTTTGTTCTGGCTTCAATCACTTTGCCAAATTTGTTTCATGATAATTGAAGAAAAGTTTTTTCCTTGGAATTTTTGTAAGGAACTATTGTAACAACTAGTTTCCATTTCATTTCATCCAAACACAATGTTGGCTTTATCAACTACTACTCAACTGTTACAATAATTAACATGTGATTGTGATGAGGTACCGTTTGTAAGCATTTATAAGTTATCCTTGTTTTCTATTGCCGAAACATAATCTCTCTCTTTCATGTCCGCTAACGAAGTTATTTTCCTGCAAGTTCTTGCAGCGAGAAATTATTGATGCTGCTTCTCAAAGACATAGTGCCTGCAGCACAGAACAACATAGATACAAAATTTATACTTTTGGAGAAAGGAAGGACAACATTAGAAGGGCAAAATAAGACATGCTTGGCACTTGTAGCTGATGAGACTGCAGCAGTTCACTATCAGTTCTGGGGGGATGAGTGCGACGTATTCGACCCAGGCGACATCATCCATTTGGCCAATGGTATTTTCTCTTACCACCGTAATAATCTCATATTAAGGGCAGGCAAGAGAGGGAAAGTAGAAAAGGTTGGAGAGTTTACTATGGTTTTTGTTGAGACACCAAACATGAGTGAAATTCGTTGGATTCCTGACCCAAGTAATTCTAAGAAGTATGTCCAGGAATATGTAATATCTCCACACTCTCGCATTTTCCCTCCAATGACTTAAGTAATGAGAACTTTTGATTTTCATGAATTTGTTCTCTACACAGTTTAAACCAAATCTCGGACCGATAAATCTGCTTTTGCTTTAATTAGCTCATGATGTTGTTGAGTTGTTTCTAATACATAGGCACTTCTAATTTGTGAGATATACTTTAAGATTATTTCCCAGTTCATTTATTATGAACGTGTATATCTACTGTCTCTCACAGAACTCATTTGCTTTTATTAATTAATGATGTTAGAGTTGTTCCTGGTCCATACCCGCTTCAATGTTCCAAATTAGATGGGTGTGTGGGTATGTATTTTGATAATTATACTGTCCAGCATATTTTCCCCTCTGACTCAATAGAATAACAAGTCATTAAGCCGTATCAGCAACTAAATATTTAAATAAATTGTTAATTAATACATCCCACCTAGTAATATTATTGAGTGATCCCTTCTATTTTCTTCTATTCTTTTTTAGAGAACTCAACAGTGCATAATCTACTCTTCACTGGCACATCTGACTTAATATATTATATATACCAACAAAAGTTATCAATATCATCATCAATATAAAGTATATGTTAATCTTTATTAAAGTCTATTATTTATAAGTAATGAATAATACAACTCGTTTTTCTTTGTTGATAACAACACAACTCATTCTTCATAACAGCAATTATGAGAAATTGTTCAAGAGGAACTGGAGGCTACATAGCAAAACCAAAGATCAAAACAAGGGATTGATGGAAAATGGAGCCACAGAGCACTAGCAAATCCATGCATCTGTGTACTCCCATTCTTTTACCGTATTACAATGATTGATTGCAAATGGAGCTCTTGCATTCGTGATCATCAATGACAAACTTGATTTACAGGATAACATATACAATTTGTAAGGATACATAAACAAGCCATAAGACATAAAATAAATTTATGTGCAACTCATATATATAGTGATCCCATACGCTTGGTTCTAATGCGAAAAATAGTGCTATTTAATGAAGGAACTTGTCTTTGTGTTGCTTGTTTCCTCAGTCAATCTAATGAAAGAATCGGAGATTTTTTTTTTTTCAATTGCTATTTGGTTAGGAAAAATTGAAAACTTGATGTAAATTGAAAAAATTGAACAATATCCCTATTAAAATTTTTATCGATGTGACAAAATTTATAGAGTATTAATCTTTCTATGTATAAAAATTTATCAAATTTTCTTATCAGTAAAATTTTTCTCTAATTTTTTCATGTAAATTCTGTGTACTACATAGAGAACAAGAGAAAAGTTAGATTGTTCACCATTTATAAAAAATGCAAATTATTAGAGTATTTACGTAACGTTTATCTCCTGGACTGATTGTTGGGGAAACAATTTTCCTTCCAAATGGTAAAAAACAAATATCAGCTACTTTTTTAAACTAGACTTTAGATATTAGCACTATTATATCTGAGTATAAAACATAAACTATAGCATCCCTTTAGGATACTATAGCAATACTATAGCATCCCTTTTATATCATTGATCAATCTCTACCTGACAACTAAGGTGAATTTTGATGAGGGAGGGAAATTTCTTGTAACTTTGATATTTTTGTAATGATATCAGCTAATTATTAAAAAAATATAAAATATAGAAGCTTAGCCTCTTGCTATATGCAAGGGCAATGCCACTGACCCGGTTTAACTTCTGGGGGCAGGATAAGGAATGAGTTTGGCGCTTGAAATCGCTTTCCGTTTTGCTCGTTGAATGATTGCCACCTTCGAAAGAGGCGGTATAACGTTGTTGAGGTCAGCAGTGGTTTCAAACATGTCGGACAGGAGTAAGCAGCAGAGGAAAAGGAACAGAGGAACGAATAATGCTATTGGGATGAGAAAAAAACAACCCCAAAAGCAGGAAGTAAAAGACATTGAGGATGCAGTATCGTCCTTCAGCGAAGACAAAATCCAGAAATTAAGGGTTGCTCTGTTGGAGTGGTACGATCATAATCGTCGAGACCTTCCCTGGAGGAGGACGTCAAGTAATAATCATGGTTGTAAAGAAGAAGAAGAGGAAGTAGATTCAAGAGCGTATGCTGTGTGGGTCTCCGAAGTAATGCTGCAGCAGACTAGGGTTCAGACTGTTATTGGCTATTACAATCGTTGGATGGAGAAATGGCCTACCATTCACGATCTTGCGCAGGCTTCTCTTGAGGTTTGTGCGTGTAAATTTTTGGGCTTTGGGTCATTTTCTGCATTTTGCTTTACTTTGATAGGTTTAAAAGCCCTCTGTTTACCACACACACACACACACACTTGTTTTCTTTCTTGTGTTATATCATCAAGTCTTTCGGTTTTGAAGGCCTGAGCCATTTCTTCTCTTGATTTTTGTTTTAAATTTGTGTTTTCTGTGTTACCAAGTGATCTAAAGATGATATGGTAGTAAGAAGTTGTGAACGTGATGTGAACATTTGCTTAATTCAGTTCCAATCCTTTCTGTTATCATAAAATCAAGCAACTGGCATAATGCAAACTTCTAGAGTTTGATTTCTGCTTTAAATTCTAGTTTCGTTATTTAGGATTGTTGGAGCCGAAACGTAGTCTGAGAGGAGAGTTGTCTACTCAGTTCTCATACAATAGCTAGGCTCCGAGAAACTAGGACATTGAGCCTAAATTGTGCAAGGAAGGATATTCTAGGTTTGTTGATGCTAAGAAAGGGATAATTTTGAAAATGGAACTAACAGAAAATTTAGGGCATCAAGGGAATAATGGTCATAACTTTTTCCCCTGTTTTTTATTTCTTATTTCTAGTTTTGAAATAGTTTTTTGTCATTGCTGGATTAAACATCCAGTTGGAAAAGGTCAAAAGTTTTCCTGATACAAGAAGACATTTTTTTTTATACTGGGAAAAGTTCAAATATTTAGAAAAGCTTCAATTATTTTTCAGTAAAAAAAAATACCTTGAATGAAGAAAAATTTACCTAAATTGGCATCGGTTATTTCCTCACTTCATAATTCTTTCTGTCTTTATGCAGGAAGTGAATGAAATGTGGGCAGGTTTGGGCTACTATCGAAGAGCTCGTTTTCTTTTAGAGGTATTCTTTCTCTTGAACAGTGTTTTCCCCTACTTTTCTATCATTTTCTATTCCCTTTAGAAATGATTTATTGTTTTTGCTGCGTGGGTTAAAGACTAGTTATATTTTGTCGGGTGTTTGGTACACTGCCATAATCATCCCCATATATTGGTTGCCATCAAATATAGGGGCTGTAAAATTAACACAATTTATGTGGTAAATCATACTGACTAGAAAACATGGGAAATTCATGTCCTTAGATTTATAGATTAACAATTTTCATAAAGGGTAGTTTCGTTTTACCCACGTGTGGTTTGATCTGAAATTAGTTTGTTTACTAATGCTTTTAAGTTTCTCATTCGACTTGCATGTGTTTTATTCTTTTGTTTCTGTTCTTTAGGGAGCAAAGACAATAGTTGCAGAGGGAGGAAGAATTCCTAACACGGTTTTTACTCTACGAAAGATTCCTGGAATTGGAGACTACACTGCAGGAGCCATTGCCTCTATAGCATTCCAGGAGGTAAATGTGATTCCTATAATTTTGATTCATTGGAAAGAAACCATTGCTCATGATTTTGCATAACAGGCTGTACCTGTTGTCGATGGGAATGTGGTGAGGGTGATTGCTAGACTAAAGGCTGTTTCTGCAAATCCAAAAGATTCAGTAACTATCAAGAGATTTTGGTGAGTTTTATGAAATTCTTGGGAATTTTATTGAATTAAATTTTCTATAAGGAATCCTACCTATGTTATTTAACTTGGTTGATGAAACTTGTTTTTCTATTAGATGCTATCATTTCTTGTAAATTTGGTTTTTCACATGTTGCTTGACTAAACTGAGAGACTATAGGCAAGAGACAAAAGTCACTTTTTAGAAAGAAATTAATAAATCCATGTTGTTGATATTTAATGGAGCCTCAGAGCAATGCTAAGATTGCTGCCATAGGACCTAGAAGTCATAAGTTCAAATATTGAAAATAACCTCTTTACTTACAAGGATAAGACTGCGTACATTTGTCCTTCCTTAGACCTCATTTAGTAGGAGCTTTGTGTATTAGGCTACCCTATGTTGTTGATATTTAACACAATATGATTCTAAATGAGTTGTATTTCTTCCTATTGACTGTGCCTAAAGTACAAGAATGGCCGTGCCAATCTCAGAACCAGACTACTTTCCTATTGTTATGTTACAATAAGTTTCTAATATGGGTTGTTTCATATTCATTTTTTTCATGTTGGGTTGGAATGGAGATTAAGGAAATTAGCAGCTCAACTAGTTGATCCTCTCCGCCCCGGGGACTTCAATCAGGCTCTTATGGAACTTGGGGCGACTGTATGCACCCCTTTGAATCCTAGCTGCTCCTCATGTCCTGCATCAAAATTATGTCGCGTGCTATCAATCTCAAAAGATGACAGTTCAATACTTGTTACAGATTATCCTGTGAAAGGTGTAAAGGTTAACCAAAGATGCGATTTTTGTGCGGTATGCGTTGTTGAGTTACTTGGATCTGGGGGAACGTTGGACAATGACCAGTCTAGCAGTGAATTTATTCTTGTAAAAAGGCCCAATGAAGGACTGCTTGCTGGTCTCTGGGAGTTTCCATCAGTCCAACTGGATGGAGAAACTGATTCCTTGGATAGAAGAAGAGAAGCCGTGAACCGCTTCTTGAAAAGTATGCTCAAAATTGACACCAAAAAGTCCTTCAACATAGTTTTGAGGGAAGATATAGGAGAATTTGTTCACATTTTCAGTCATATTCGCCTCAAGTTATATGTTGAATTGCTAGTGCTACAATTGAAAGGTTTGACTCATCTGACTTCAATACAGTAGTTTATTCTTGACTTATTTAATGTATTTTCATAATTAAAGAACTAAATTTCATGACATAGTCATGAATCCATGAAACTTTGAAACTTTTATGGAAAATCAGCATCTAAGAGTTTTAACAGATTGCAGATTTTCATTCCTTGAATCTGAAAGTATTATACTGTCTTTATGTGTTAGTTGGCAGCTGTATTCATCTTTTGACTAGCCACCGTTTCAGCAAATTTATGTTTAAATTCATCAAATATCTTATATTCTGTAGTTTAAAAGAGTCTAAAACGGTTCTGCAAACGGTTATATATATGTGCATATCAAACACAAATAAAATGATGGCATCTTGGCTGCTCTATGTTCTAATTTCAATTCTTCTTTTTTTAAGGGCGGAAAGATGATTTCTTCAAAAGCCAGGGCAATGAAACTATAACTTGTAAATGGGTAGATAGCAATGCCCTTTCAAGTATGGGACTGACCACCAGTGTAAGAAAGGTAAGACTGTACACTCTCTTGTCCCTATTGTATGGCGCTTTCTAGAAGGATTCTCTTATCCCTAATATAAGTCATTTGCAAGGTCATTAATACTTATTTGCCAATTTTACCCATATAATTAATGCTTAAATGTGATTTTTCTTATTTTTCTCTCTCCTTCAAAACTTTATTATAGGGCTAAAGTTGGAAATTTTTATTAATTTAAGATAGATTTAATGAGTAAACTTTTATTCTTTATTTCTAATGAATTAGTTCAATTAAAAGTGCCTTATAAGAGGGATCATAGGGAATACATAGTTTGGGATTTTGTTTTCTATCTCATTTCAGGAATTTATCCTGCACAGAATACAATATTGTTTTCCTTCCCCCCTTTAACACTTGTGAAGTATGTTTATTGCAGGTTTACAGCATGGTTGAGAAATTTAAACAGAAAAATTTTCCCTCTAAGCAAGTCCCACCAAAGAAGAGAAATAGAACCACTCAGAAACTAACTTAGTATTGGAATGTACTGGTATAACTATACGTATAGTATTGGAATGTACTGGTATAACTATACGTATACAGAAGATTAGTTTGGTTGGGCATTTTTTTGCTGCTCTTTTATCAACACAATGAAGTTATCTTGTTGATTTTTCTTGTTAATGTAATTTACGCACGTGTTTTTGAGTAATAATTATCATTTTATGTAGAATTCCTGTGGTTCAATGCAAGTCTGTTCATTTTTCAAGCTTTAATGCAGCTGTAATTCCTGTGGTTTAAATTTTCGATGAAAAAAATAAAGGGGAAATGGTTAAAAAAAATTTAAAACATAATAAATTCCAAATCATGTCTATTAACAACAATATATGTAGTATTAACAACACAAAATTTTACTTTTGTATTTCTCATTTTCTAGAGTTTTTTTCCTGTCAATTTTTCTAAAATAAAAGCTTTTGCTCGGTATATTGATCATAAATAGTTTTAAAAATTAAAAAAGAAATAATATTGCGGTAACACACTGATTAAAAAAAATTAAATGCCCCAGAAATCAAAAGTTCAATAGCTTCTCATGATTTCTTTTTATTTATTTTAAAATACAAGGATTATTTTTTAAATTTTAATATCAATCGTACATGCCTATTAATTATATATTTCTCTCGTACCATTTATAAGTAGTTTCTAATACGCTTTACACAGATTTAAACAAAAATCTTAAACATCGACCATGTCATAAACATTCATATGAAAATTTTCCTGTATTATCGTGTGGTTGAATCTCACTCTCCCCCAAAAGCAGGAGATTCTTGTCCTCTTCTGTCTAAGCTCATCTTCAAATTTTCCTCAAATAAATGGAACTAATAAGGGCACAAAAAAACCAGTGGTATATATTGTTTCAAACACCATGTGGATCACAAGGGTCTTTCAATCCGTTCTTGTGATTAAACGTCAATAAACCAGGCGGCAAAAAACGATGGTTGCTGATTACATACAAGAATAACTGAAGGAAATTAAGATACTATTAGTTCGAGAGAGAAAGCAAATGGCAATTTCCTTAAGAGGAGCAATAGCTGATTCTTCTTCTACCTTTAGGTTATCTTGGTCATCAACCACTAGTTCTTATTCTTTGCATTTTACCCAGAAGTTCATACCCAGTTCATCGTCAACATTGATACTCCCTCTGGTGAGAAGCTCCCACTATGATTTGACCTCTTTCAGCTTATTGAGTAGTTAATTCTTTTCAGGGTTTTCTGGATAAAGTGAATTTAGAAGTTTAATCAGTCAAGACAAATTCATGACCTCTATGTGTTTGTTTAATGTCTTGTGTGAGTTAAGGTGTGGAGGCTAATATAATTTGAAGTCCCTTCGTGTTTTGTAGTTTCAGCTTTATAGTTCTTTAATATAAACTCTGCTGTTAAAACATGATTTGGTAGTTTCTTATCCGGATTTTTCCAAATTAACTGTTCAATCATTATGAAAAGTTTTATCTCTTGAAAAGTTGAAGTATTTACTTTATTTTTTCGTAGAAGTTATTATTTATTAAGTATAATATAAACATCTCTGTAAAAACAAGAATCGAAAGGTGGAAACGAATCTTTTCAAGAGGTTGAACTCTAAGTACCTGAAATATTTAGATATGGTTAAGGTGTCATAATACAATTCTTTCATTCAATCCTAATAATCATGTTTCTCTGGGATATTGTGAATTTATAAGTAAATTTTTACTTTCAATGTCTGCTTTGCTTGAGCTGTAGACTACAAGTAAGCTAGCAACTTCAAGCAGAAACAGGATCACTTGCTCTGCTGTTCAAGAATCTTCCACTAGTACAACAGGTGAGTTTCTGCATTTATAATTGAATGCTCTACCAATAACTTTTTTTTCCACAAGCTAATTAATCTAATCAAAGTTATACATACGCGAAATGTCCATACAAATAAACGGATGGTTTTAACTTCATAGGGCCTTATAAGAGTATGCAAAATTAAATACAAAGATAGAGATAAGTTAGTACTATTCATGACTTTAGAATAATACTAACTCGTGTTAATGACCTTACAGCCTAGTGGCATTAAAGCTCTTTTGTAAGTGAAAAATTACATATTTGATCCCATTTATAACACTAGACTGTTAGTGTATAACCCTCTAATTAAAAAAAAAACAGAATAATACCGACCCTCCATATATTATTGATATTGATTTCAATTTCTGGTCATAGCAACTGCTGAAACAAAGGAGGAGGTAAATGCAGATCCAAAAGCAGCACCTGCGAAGAAGCCTCCTGCTAAAGCACCAGTGAAGCCTCTTCCTCAGATGATGGAGGAGGATGTGGTACCCTCATTGAAAGCAATACTTGAAGCCCAACAAGACATCTCTGACATTGAGTTGGTCTTTCAGGACAATAAGGTTAGTAAGATGCTTTTTGTATCTTTGCATTGTTCCCATTAATGCTTTTCTATCCCTTAGAAATTGGGCTAAGCTGAGGAGTTACTAACACAGTAGAGAAAGTGATAACCGTTTAGAGTCAAGAACTATTTCTCTATCATATTTTGGGGAGGGGATTTTGGAGGGAATTTATACTTAATGTTCAAGATTTGATTTATATACTTGTTGTATGAAGAAAATATTAACTTGTGTGGACCCCATGAGCACATGAAATTTTTATTCTCTGAATGTTTGAAAGAGAAAAGGATCCAAACAATAATAATCAACATTTCCTGCAATGATATCTTTTTTTCCCTTATAAAAGGAAAACTTTCTCTTAATGATTGGATTAACTTACCTTATTACATTGGATTGATTTTTTCCTTGTTTTGGTGACACATTCGATTGATTGTAATTACTAGTTGGAAGGATCCTTTTTGAAACAAGGAAATCCCTATTCATTTTGGGCTTTCTTTCCTGATGGAGTGCTTACTGGTATGTGTATTTTCCATTGCTATTGGTTTATCAAATTAATTAACCCTAAGCAAGCATTATCAGAACCATTTGATTTTTGTGCTTGAACAGGTCCAAAAGGGTTTTCTCTATCATCTTATAATTCAGAAGCAAGCACTGTTGAGCCATTCCTCGTTGATGAAAAGAAAATTACAGCAAAACATGTCATCTTCTGGGTTGAGAAACGTTTGGCTGCCCAAGGGATTATTCCTGTGTGGAGAGACTAATTAATCTCTTAGACATGAGTCTTCTTTCTGAAGTTCAAGTGATAATTAACGTAGGCATCTAATTCAACTTTCTCATGTCTCTTGGTTTGAATGACCATGATATATAGTCCTATTTTGACCCTTGTGGATTTGTAAATGTCTTCATCATAGAGCATTCTATTAATCAACGAAAATATCTTTGAAAATTTAGTTCTTGAAAATGGGATAAGGTGTCATGTGTTTATTTCTTTTTTGTAGAACTATTTTTCCTCTTTAATTACATAACAAGAAAAGATTTATTTTATCTTTTGTACGTTTCTATACTTCCACTCTTTTTATATATACGTGAATATTTTTTTTATTAAATATAGGTATTATTTTATTGAAAGTAATTATATTTGAGATATTAGGTATTAAATGTATAGCATCTCTTCTAGCAAAAGTTTAAACTTTAATTCATGAGAGACTAATCTCTTCCACTAACCTATGGTAGTATACACATGAATATTTAGGACATGTTTATATACCAGTTATATAAAATAGCGGTGGTAAAATCCAATTTAGAAAATCCAGTTTTAGAGAAGCAGCCTGCTGTGTGCAACAACAAAAAACTGAGGTTTAATAAGCAAAATTCAGTTTAGCAAAAATAGCTAAATATGACTCCCTTCTATCCTTAATATAATAGTTAGTTAATTTTTTTATATAAGATTAGTAAAATAAAATAAATTAGTTAATTATAACAAAATATATCTCCTCAATAAATTTATATTATATACTCTTTAATCTATCTAAATTAATCAATTAACTCTTATATTAGTTATAATTAACTAATTTATACAATTTTCTTAATCTATCTTAAAAAATTAATTAACTCTTTACATACCTATAAAGAAAAGTAGGCATAGTTGCTCAAACCATCGAGGAATTGCCAGATTTGCTGTTTAGCCATGGAATAATTGTGATCTTTTTGTAAAATCAATAGCTATGCTATGCCATATTCGATGTTGTACTGGCTCAATAACAATAGCCTTCTTGTCAGCTCAGTTCCTCTTTTCTCTGTTTGTGTACTTGCATTTTTTTTATTTGGCAAGGCTGACACTAACAATAAAGTTACAAGTGATTAAACCCATAATTTTTTATTTAAAAGAGAGCTTCCAATGCCATTAGATTATAGGGTCATTGGATTTTTGGACATTAATATCTGGAAATTCAATCCTAAATCAAAACTTATTTCAAGTTTACAAGGTACTATTACTCTCAGTTGCTCTTAAGGGAAAAGCCTGTGAGCGAGAAACAACTACTTTAGCCAAACTGTTGGGAATCATATGTTGCAGTACTAAATTATTGTCATTTCCAACAAAATCAGTTTCCTGTAGACCAGATCAACGAAAACTGATAAATCTTTTCCCTGATCCCCAAATGATGTCTAGCCTTCAACCTGCCAAAGTAAATAATAAATTATCATTACAACCCTTCTAAGCAGATCAGAGCTATCAAGAACGAACTAAAAAGATACTAGAGTCATGTTTGGTTAGAGTTTATAAGCCAACAAGGATTTGGTATCACTTCAAAGTTATGGTTGAACTGCACACTTTGAAATTCAGATGATATTAGCTTGTTAGGTTAGGGCTGCTCAAATTTTCTCATCTCAGGTTGTCCTCATCCAGTTCTAGGCAATTCCCGTCCTTTCCCGCGAAGGGTTGGGACAGGATAACCTAAGACGGGACGGGGGCAAGGGTCGAGATGAGACGGGTCTTGATCTGACCCTCAGGATTCCCGTCTCATCCCAAATATTTTTTTAAATAAAAAATATTTTATTTTATTTATTTTATAAAAAATAGAAATAGAATATAGTATTGGTTATATCATATTATTTATTAGATAACTGTATTTTTCTCTTTTTTACATGTATTTATTTCTTTACAAATGAAGCAGTAACTTCAGTTGGTGAAGTGAAAAAATTGAAAAAATAGTAGTATTTGTAATATAATTAATATTATTTGTTTTAAGTTGGTAATCATAATAAAGATAATTTAATTTCAATTATTTTTTGTGTTCTGATTATATGTTACTAATAGATAAAATGTACATAAAATATCTAATAGTCTAATTTTTTTAAAAAATAGAGTTTGGGAATTCCCAAACCCGTCCCAACCCATCGGGATGGGATAGAACGTGTCCTGTCTCGGGACGGAACCGGGACGGTGCCCACCCCTAGTTAGGGCCAAGGGATAATATGCCAGCACATATCTCTCCTTTATATACGTCTAGTTATTAGAAATATCAAATAAATCGCAAGCAATTTGGAAGAAATATATATAGCTTAAGAGTTCAGGAAAGTTGCATCTTAAAGATCTAAACCATTCTAGCTACGTGTACATATCTTACTACACAACGGTCAACACATAAGAATGCAACCTAGACCATATTCATAGTCTGCACCCGTTCTACCTGCATCTAACTCCGTGAGTATGAAGAATTCTTTGACCAACTATGAGGGTCGTTTTATTATAAGAAATAAATGATAACATTCTATAAAGCACGAGTTTTTAACTTGTAATCCTATGAAAATCACCATATAAACAGGAGACACTAATCTTTCAGTTCATAAAACCTTGGTAGGTCAACCTACAGGAATTGTTCCCTTTAGTTAAGCACATCAGTTCAGAGACTCCTTAGCTACAAGGCACGCAACGTTGATTACTTCTTCAAAACAAGATAGGAGAATATGGAATCTTTGATTATTCTGATGATTTTACTTGTATCCATTCTCTGAGAAGGTAAAAGTTCCTTCTTGATAGGACAATTTGGAACACTAACGCTTATTTAAGGTTGATTATTTTGCTTGGACAGCTATATTTAATAGAATCCATACAACCGGTTGTCTATAGAAAGACTCAAAAAATGCAGAGATTTGTCAGCTCTGCTAAATGAACGAGCTCCTTTGGCTTGTTCCTACGGTGTTAACATTTTCTTTTCCTACCCCAAGTTGAATTTCTTCTATTCATTCCTCTAATATATAATTCAACGAACACAAGCATAGTAACCAATATAGGCTAAAAAGATCAGCATGTATGTATGATTTAATAGCTTGAGCTCACCCAAATTTAAATCATAATCACATATTGAGTAATGTTGAGAGTAAGTAACTTGGAATCTTGACTGATTTCAGGTAGTTCAAGAAAACTTCAGATCCAGATAGAAATAACCCTCCAGAGTGTTTCTAATACTCCAGAATTCTTAATTATTCAAGGTATGACCGTATGAGAAGCTAAATACTTCCTAAATGTTTTACAATAAATTTCTCAATGAATATGCATTTGCTGCAACTTCCATTGGATCATGCCTCGAGCACTAAGGACTTGAACAGGTTGCAAACCAATAAATAAGGCAACGACATCTACTTTAGAGTCAATTGATAATGCTAAGAAATATGGCAATCGCATATCTTTACGTGTTGATCAAAACTTCACTCATTGGTTATTCAACGTTGATCAGAATTTATCATGATATCCAAAGTGAGTAGAAATTAATAGGCAGTTTAGTTTAGCAATGTCATACCTTACAATCACACTAATTTCCGTTCCTTAACCTAAATTTATTCGAATTATCTAAGGGATAAACGATCATGTGTAGCATGTTATAGAAACTCGGAGGCAATAATTGACTAACCCAGGCCTTCAAACTAGCATTCATATCATTAACCACCGAGAGAAATAGGGAACACTTATGAAGTATACATTTTTGTACAAAGTTGATTTTCCAAACTAAAAGAACCCTTTAAAAAAAAACCGTGGACGAAACGTAAATACCTGCTCCGATGTTGAACTTTGATGAGGTAAAGATTCAAGGTTGGACACTCTAGCTTCCAGAGCATCAAACTTCTGCTTCATCTGTAAAAAAATCACAGACCATGACGATCCAGAAGTAACAAGCGTGCAACAATTTGGAAATGATAGGATCGAAATGAACTCTAAATTGATTGGCCAAAATGGATTCAAAATAATAAAATTCGATTGACTCACATCAGCAGCAAGAGCGTGGCTATCAACCCAAAGATCCTTCCAAACAAAGTGGGAAATCGTTGCAGCTGAGAACGTAAAACCTAAGCTGAACCAGAGCAATCGAGTCCGCAGCATTGTTGCCTGTGCTTGTTCTCGATCTTCAAAAGTCAGGCACGAAGACGAAGGGAGACTCTCGCCTGCTTGAATCGGGCCGAGTTATGCGTAAAGAGCGTGAAGATTGGGGCCTGTTGTTCGCTTCACAATCACAGGAAAGAAGGGCAAGGAATGGGAAAAGGATAGATGGCATTTAAGGACCCTCTAAAAATTATTAATGACAGACAAGTACCTAAAAATTTTAAAATTTCAATAAAGAATCATTGTCTTCGTCTATTTTTTTTAGGGAAAAAGACAAGAAACAACCATTTAAATTTGAAAATGATAAAATGGGCACATGAATATCTAAAAGGACAGATTGGGCAGTAGGTACAATATGTCCTTTATAAATTTAAGTGAGAAGACCAAATTACCCTTAAAGTATTTGAAAAAAAAATAAAACAATGAAACTAAGAACGCATCAGCTGAAGGGATTTGTTTCACGGTGTCGCCAGTGGTTTTTCCATTCCATGGTAACCCCACCACCGGTGAAGCAAATATTACGTAGAGGTGGGTTTTTACGGCGCTGTTTCAACCCCTCGACCATCAAATTTTGGCATTCTCTTCATGTACTTTGACATGGGGTTTGCAGCCACAACTGCCCCCTCTGGCACAATTTACGGAGGCCCCCTCGGAGGTAAATTTGTAAACTTTAACGATGAGGAACCTCTGCTTGATGAGCTTTATATTTTATTTCAAGTTTTTGACATCAAGTGAAGATTGTTTTCTCACGTTAACTAAATTTGGCAAGGAGGTTACATGATATTAAGAATGTAGTTCAGAAGTTGGTCATTAATGGTGGCCTCTACCACCGAAAACACACTGTCTTCCTGGCAATTCTCTTCTATGATCTCATATTAATGCTTTTTTACAATTCATTTTTTCTTTTATATTTTTATCATTATTTGTCAGTGTCTGCATCATTCTCTACAATCTTTTTCCTATTATTGTTTTTTTACTAGATTAACACAACCTCGATTGAAATTCTTCTGCATCTATATGTTTTTGTATGTTTGTTGAGTTGTGGGGGATAATCAATGACTAATTAGATTCTTTTTTTTTTCTCTCTTTGTATGTTTGTTTATTTGGGTTAGACACTGCTTCAAGAACTTAATTTTACATTTGACAGCTTAGTTTTGGAAAATTTAAGTTATTAGAACAAAAAAGGGAAAAAACTTCTGTTTGTGTCTTTAACTTTGTCTTACTTTAGATTTAGTGTTGGGAAATTTTTTTGAACAATATTGCATTTTAATTCTAGCATAACACTGAAGAGAGCCATGATGAAGAGAAGCCTTGAAGTCAAAGTAAAGATGCCAATGGAAGCATTTCCTCTAATTTCAGCTGATTTTAGCTTTATTTCTAATAGTTTTCTAAAATATAAACTTGGACCTGATAACCAAATTGTTGAAGAGCCAATGGAGAAAAACTATGGGCCTTCTGTGAAGGATGTTATTGAGAAAGAAGTATCTAACTTGTCAGATCAGTATAAATGCCTCTTAGTTCGTGACCTTGCCAGCAAATTTGACAAGAACTTGACTGCAGTTGCTAAGTTGTTTGATGAGGTACTTGTGTTATTAGGCCATATTTTCTATAAAATTCAGAATGATGGTATGAAGAATACTAAGATTTTTTATTAATGGTTTCAGATGAAGCTAAGAGAGATACCATCTTTAGAGGGGCATGTTCTTTTGAAAAAGCTAAGAGATGCATTAGAATCCTTAAAAGGCCATTTACAAGGAAAATATTAAGAGGATGTGAAGAATGCTATTTCTATGATTTAGTTTTCTTGGGCAACTGAATTATATTGACTACATTGCTCTCTTCAAAATTTGAAACATTTGCTGACTGGAGGATGGAAATGTATGGAAAATTGATTATGTGCAAGTGGAAGTTTTAGCAGTTAAGCTGACACAAAATGAAGGAGAACTAATTCAATAGAAGTTTGAAGTAAATAAGCTAGTGAACTTTCTCAAACATGTCTTCTATAGCATTTGATGATTTAGAAAATAAAAGACCCGTCAATTAGTTTTGTTAATGTATGTTATTTCTGTGTATTTGTAGTTTGGGAATTTGTGAATTTTTGGCTAGTAGGACTCGTAATTGTTATATTGGAGGTTTGTGTTTTGCATCACAACATGATAGCTGGAATGAATTGACATTTTTTTATGGATGAAAGTATAACTTTAATAATACCAAAGAAACTAAATAAGGGAAAGCCTAAAAGAATATAAGAATGGTGTCCATGGTAAGACCTTGAATTGAAAATTTTGGGTCGACCAACTGATGTTACATTTTTAGAAAGTTCAGCTATTGACCAACTGATGTTCAAAGTTAGTCAATCACTTTTCAATGTTCGACTTATATACTGTTAAACTTTGTAATGACTATGACTATATTTTGTAATGGCTATGTACATATTTTCCATTTCACATTTACAACAATGGAATTGTAACATATTGCCTTCGGGTTTATAACTTCAACAATGGCATTTATAATTCATCTAGTAAGGTTTGCAAGTCTTGTAATGGGATTTACAATTTGTCTAATGAGGTTTACAAGTCCTCTAATAGGGTTTATAACTTCCACAATAGTGATGTATTAACGGAGATTTCATTTTGGAGTAGTGTTATATTCAAAAGCGTAGCTTGTAGAATGTCATATTTTAACTCGTTACTCAATGCATTTGTCGCACATATCGCATTCTGTTAACGTATGCCAATGATGTTTGCAAGTTACTGCAGAAGGGGATTTGCAAGTTACCTCATAGTATTTGTAAGTACCCCAATGGGATTTGTAACTTTCTCAGTGGGATTTACAAATCCTCGAATGGGATTTGCAACTTTCTAAATACAATTTGCAACTTCCTCAATTAAAGTTGGAACTTGTACAAAGATTAGGAACTTGCCCAATAGGATTTGTAACTTGCCCAATGGAATTTGCAACTTCCTCAATGCAATTTGCATCTTCCTCAATGGGATTTGCAACTTCCTAAATGCAAGTTGCAACTTGTACAGTAATTACCAACTTCATCAATGGGAATTTGAAACTTCGTCAATGGGATTTGCAACTTCCTCAATGCAATTTGTAACTTCCTCAATGAGATTTGTAACTTCTTAAATGCAAGTTGCAACTTGTACAGTAATTACCAACTTCATCAATGGGATTTACAACTTCCTCAATGCAATTTGTAACTTCTTCAATGCAAGTTGCAACTTCCTAAATGCAAGTTGTAACTTGTATACTAATTACTAACTTTATCTATGGGAATTTACAACTTTGTTAATGGGATTTACAGCTTCCTCAATGCAATTTGTAACTTCCTCAATGGGATTTGTAACTTCCAAAATGCAAGTTGTAACTTGTACAGTAATTACCAACTTCATCAATGGGATTTGTAACTTCTTCAATGCAAGTTGCAACTTCCTAAATGCAAGTTGCAACTTGTACAGTAATTACCAACTTCATCAATGGGATTTGCAACTTCCTCAATGTAATTTGCAACTTCTTCAATGCAAGTTACAACTTCCTAAATGCAAGTTGTAACTTGCATAGTAATTATCAACTTTATCAATGGGAATTTGTAACTTCGCCAATGTGATTTGTAATTTTCTCAATGCAAGTTGTAACTTTGTACAGTACTTAACGACTTCATCCATGGGAATTTGCAACTTCGCCAATGGTATTTACAACTCCCTCAATGGGATTTGCAACTTCTTCAATGGGATTTGCATCTTCATGTTACTATAGTATCCTCTTCTAATAAGGGCTATTTTAGTCTTTGCCCCAGAATTTCTAAAAGACATATTGGGCCTTTTGCCCAATGTGTCTTTTCTAATTTTCAGATGCCTAATCTGTCCTTTTGATTTTCAGGTGGACTTTTTCTATCTTTTTCCCTTTTTTTTAGTATTCATCTTCTAGTTTTTTAATTTTCTCAATAGTGTTATTTTAGATTTTTTAGTATTTAAGGTTTTAACACTTATCTTCTAGAGGCCAAGTTGGCCATCATGAATGAATTCTAGACCGTGGCTAATGGGGCATATCTCCAAAAGCTTATTTTCATGTCTTTATAGGTATCTAATATTTTATAGTTATCTAAACCTAAATTTATTAGATAAGCTGTAGATAGTACTTTAAAATATTTTTTTATAGTTATCTAATATTTTAAAATATTTTATAGTATATCTATTCTCTAAAATATTTTTTTAATATATCTAGTATTTTAAAATATTTTATTAATATATACAATATCTTAAAATATTTTATTAGATATATCTAATATTTTAAAATATTTTTTAATTTATCTAATATTAAGGCACAAAAAATATATTAAGGATACAAGGAGTCTAGATGTCTAGTGATAACTTATACTATAAGTTTTATATAGTATGTTTACAATTAATTAGCATTGATGGAATTTATATACAATTTTAAGCTATTCAATAAGCATACTGTGGATGTTTACAATTAGACATAATAAGTATTCAGTTTTAACAATATTAGTTAGTGAGAGTTATCAGCTACAAGGATATAAATTTGATTTTCTCTAACGTTATAAAAGTTTTTTCAATAGACAATATCGTGAGTCTATTATAAGTGTACTATAAACCCTAGGGTCATGCCTTGATTTTGGTAAAAGACTGGTACCCAACTGATCTAAATTTTTTTTATATAAATAAAATATTAAGGGTGGAGCAAGGTTGAGAAACTTAATAGAAATTGTAGCATTGAGGTTATATATTATAATTAAAATATATTGTAAAGTTTAATAAAGGTGGCCGTGGGTTTCATACCGTTATTACATGGGTGAGGACTTTCTTACTAAAGAAAGTTTAATGTATTCAACGAGCACTTGGTATTCAGATTGAATTTATTTGTTACATTGTATGAACATGTGTTAAATACATGGAAGAGGTCTACTAGTAACATAATATGAATGATTTTTTGGGAGGAAAAAAATCGTAAGAGTTGGCTGAGCCGTGTGATTATTTGATAAGGGTAAAGGTATATTTTATATGCCCATATTTAAATGTTGGTTTTGTCTAATCTGATTGTAGAAATTAGATATTTTTATGAGTTTAAATGAAGAGCCTTATTAATTTGAGAATTATTATGTGAAATTGTAATTCAATAACGAATATTATGTGAAAAATTTTAATTTAATTAGAATTGTTATTGAAAAGGTGTGAAGTATATTTGCGAAATTCAATTTGAAAGTGTGGGGTACCCTAAATGTGGGGCTGCCTTGAAAAAAACATTGTTTTGGCATAAGAAAATATGTTGCAAAAATTATAAAATTGCTAGCCTCATTTTATAAATACTAAGTTGGGTGTTGTGACTATGTGGAGGTTTTACTATTTGTTAATTGACAGTAAATTTTGTGAATTATCAAATTTTTTTATTGCTTAAAACAAACATGTGGATGTGAAAATTTAATTATTTATTTGGTGGAAAGATAAAGGTTTTAAATTTGCCAATATGAAATTGACAGTCAATTCAACCTTTATGATGGGTGATCCTATGAAAAATATTCATATAAGTAAAAAAAAAGTTATTTGTTAGTTCTACTAGCATTGAAATAATTTATTAATCCATTATTATGGTGTAAGGAAGTGCTAGAATGTATTTTTGGTAAGATTGAGTAAAAGCTCTTAAAGATTTCATAATCCTACAGGATAATATATTAATTGTAGGTACACTAAATGAAATCACTTATAAAATTGAAGTGGAGCCGCTCTTATGAGATCATAATCAAATCTCTAGAATATTCGTTAAACAGGAGAGGTGAGGTATAACTTGATTAGTAATGCCTTTAGTAAATACCCAAGAATTATTGGTTCATAGAAATATGCTTTAGTGACATCTTTGTGAGCTAAATATTATTGATCTAATTCTAGTTTATAGTTCATATGATCACCATATACAATAGTTATATATATATATATGTGTGTGTATAACTCAGTTAATTGTGTTTTCTTTGACATATGTAGAGGATTATTGTAGATTTTGTATGTGGGTGTATCAAAAAAAAGATTCTCACATTATTTGGGATTGGGGGTCCAAATGAATAAATAATAACATGCAATCTTGAACTAGCAAGTAGGCTAAGAAAAGGAGCAGACTCAGCACAATTGGCCACCAAATCAGTGGAAATCCGGTGATTTCTTTCTCTCCTATGCGGTTAAATCCTGGGCACATTTTAGTGAAAATAAATTGGGAAAAATACAAATAAATATATTTTCTAAGAGAGCTTACCAAAATTATATTTAATTGGTTTTGATTATGGAATCTCGACATTGAAATATTTAAGGCCAGAAGCGTATTTCTTAAACTCAATTTGTTGTGTGAACATTCACCACTTGAGAGCATTTATCAATCCATCTTCAAATCTCAATTTTAGAACCGACAATTTAAATGTTTTATTACCTTCCAACGTTCAGAAACAGCTGAGTTAATGGTTATTAACTTTGTTTTAATAGTGCCCCATGTCCATGAATCTAATGCCTATATATATAAGGCCAAGCTTGCAATAGGGCAAGGACCAGCTACTCTAATTTTTTGAGCAACTCTCTTCCCATCTTTAGTACTCTGTCTTGCTAAGTTTTTTTTTTAGTTTTTATTATTCTATCACCCTACTTTAATAAGAATTGTTCGTTTAATCCTAAGTAGTGTTGTATCTTATTTGCCGGTAAATATGAAATAACTCTTGGAGATAATATTCTTAATATGCCTTAGAAGAAGCAATATATAACTCGTGATTTCATAATACACGAATTCATAACAAAATTAATTCCCTTATTCTTATAATTTTGAATTGGTTATAATTTATAGTCATTAAATTTTAACTTTGTATACTTAGTCTATATAGTTTTAACTCAGTTAAAACTCGATCACTGAATTTTAACTCATTGTAACTTAATTAGTCTATATAATTTTAGCTATTTAAAACTTTAACCCCTAAACTTTATAAAATATATAATTTTATTTACTAAAATATAGAGATTAATATTTTAAAGGATTATAATATAAGAGTTGAGTTGCATTTAATCAAAGTTCAGAGACTATATTACAATTAAGTCAAAATTATATAAATTGAGTTATATTAAGTTAAAGTTTATAAAATGAATTATAGTCAAAACTATAAGGATACAAATATTAATTTTCCCAACATTCATATCAGAAGCATGCAAACTTTGATGATCATTAGAAGGATTTACTACATTGCAATTCCTTCAAGGTTTTCTTTCACAAATGACCATTTAGATTGTGTTTGAGTAATAAAAAAAAGTACTTCTGCATATAAAACTATGCGCATGTTTGGATATAGCTAAAACCTAGGTTTTAAAAGGGTTTTTAGTCCAAATTTTAGTTTAGAAAAATTTCAAAACAAACAGTCATATATATTCACAATGGCTTTTGGACCAAACTATAGTTTTAAATAAGTTACTGAGAATAACTTCTAGAATAGTAAAAAAAATTATAAACTATCCAATTACTATTTTACCCCTAATTTTTTTGATACACTCTCTCATCTCTCTCCCTCTACACCTCACCTTCTCTCATTGTTCTCCTTCACCGAGACAGGTGGGTCTTGCCATCTAACACTCACTGTCCAACACAGGTGGGTCTACGTTGCTAGGTCTTATAGAGGTGGGTTTACGTCACTAGGTCCAACACTCGTTATCCTTCTCTCTGTGGCATACTTGTCGACTTCTGCAGACTCACGATCGGAGCAACGTCGATGGGTGGAGTAGTGTCGGTTGGATGACAGCTTATCCGCGCGAGTGTTTAACTGGAAAGAAGATGAATGAACAGTGAGAACTATAATTTTCTTTTATCTTAGCATTTCTAATAATTTATTAATCACAAAAGTCCTCTGGTAATAATCATCTAAACATTCATTTATTTAAAATAATATTTTTCATAATCTCTTCTCTAGAAGACATTTTTCAAAAGCTGTCTAAAAGTTTTTTTTCATAAGCTATTTTCTAACATCCTAAATAAACAGGCCCTATATATGCATGTTTAGGAATCCATCTAGAAGCAATTATGGGCTTCAAAACCATGGTTTAAAGATGTGATACCCAAACATTTTAAAAAAAAATTAGAAAGCCCTTTTTGGCGCAAAAGCATAGTTTTGTGGTTTTGCAAAAGTGAATGTTTATCACTTTTGGGAGCATAACAGAGACATGACTGGACAATTATGGGCCAATTTAGTTTAACTTTTAGATGAGCTCTTATAGAGAATAAGTTATTTAAAAGGTCTTTCATAGAAGATCTTATAAGTACTAAAAATAGTATAAGGTGAAGGAAAATAAATAAATACATGTGTTACATTTCATCATTCTCCTCAGCAACGGTGCCTCTAATTCCTTCCACAGCCTGGCCGCCGACAAGGACACTGTTTCTCCCACTGCTGTCAACACAGTTGACTAACTCAAGAACACTAGGAGCAACAAGATCTGATAGAGACGAAATGATACGAGATGATGGCAAAGAAGCGAACATATCTCCACCTCAGGTTGTGTCGTTGACGACCCATCCTCTTCCATCCACGAGCTTATTCTTCTATCTCTACACCTCAACCATTCGACCCATCGATAGCATCCATCATCATCAAAGCTCCTCTATTTTGTTCCACCTCCGTCGGCCATAACCAATAGCAATAGCATGAGATCAGTGAAAACGGCATGGCCTACCACAGAACCAACGCCACAACCTCTTCCTCCTCTAGTGACAAAGAGGGAAAGGAGAGAGAGTGATACTTATCAAGAAGACATTATTGAATATATAATTAGAGTAGATTGATGAATATATAATATGAATTTATTTTAAAGAGTTAGATTTAATAATAATTTATTTATTTATTTAATTTATTTAAAAAATTAATTAACTTTTATAATTATAATTAGAACTAGATAAAATATTATACATTAAGAAAATCTTTTACAAAATACATTATATTTAGTAGTAAGGGAATAATGAGATGAATGAATGGTGGACATGTTTAAATGATAGAACATGGATAAATAAATACATATTGATAATTAATTCATTTAGTGGCTAATGATATTAAAATATAAATTATTTTATTTTAGTTTTGTAGCATTTCCCTTTATTATTATTGGCTACGTTCCGAATGACACCACCCAATTGGATGGGACTCTAGTTCCCAAAAGGGCAAAAAGGGGAATACAAACACAGATGGTCAGGCCGCTATATAAATAAGAGGTGGCAAGGAGACGCAATTGGCATCGAGGAACTTGGAAGGCGAAGGAATTTTTCATGAATTGGGTCGTGAGGTCGCAATACTACTTAGCGATAGTTTGATTTTTGTGGGGAAGTGAACTCGTAGCACAAGATCGTGTTTCTATTTGCTCTTGTAAGCCTGCGAATTGTTAATCTCTTGTTTCTCTTGGATCTACAGTTCTTCTTCCCAATTTCGTTGCCACTCAACAATTTCTGGGTCGGTACTAATCTTTCGTTTCTTCTTGGTTTTTCAATAGAAGCTTCTTCTGGCTTCGAAATTTTCGAGGATTTTGTTTCAGAATTCTAGTTCTAGCTGAAAGTTTTGAATTTCGACAGCTTTTGCGGGGGGCCTGAAACATCCACAAGTTGCGAATTTGAAGGAAACTTCTTGTTTGGTTATAAACACCGAAAATTTTCACTCTCAAGGTTGTTGTCTTCCCAGTCGCAATTACGGAAGTAATACGACATTGTTATAAATACATCCCATTGTGGAATTATTCACTCTAAACCTTGCATGAAGTTTGTGTTTTTAGGGTGAGGTGGAGATTTTGGAGACCATGCTCACTTTTCTTTAAAGATCTTTAAAACTTTATGTTGAGAATATGTATGATCTTTAAATTGAAAGTCGGGGTTGAATGAATAGGGAGACAACTGGCTTCTGGTTTCAAACTGTTACTGAAAATTTTCCAGAAACTCAACATTCAATAGACTCATGATTGTGTTTAAATTGCTTAAGTAATTTAGTTCTTGTCTTTCCTTTTGAAAGAAGAGGGGAAAACGTGAGTTTGAGTGAAATGAATATACAACTTAAAAGCAGCTGTTCTTTGAGTTCATTTATTTGCATGGTATCAGAAAAGAATATATAAATGTTATCTTTTCTGTGGATATCAGCTACTCGTTATTTATTCAAGTACGTCTCTAGGAATTCTGAAGTTTTTGTCTATGCCATTTCATTTCCGCTTTCTTCCCCCCTTCACAGCTGAAGCATATAAAGTCAACTAAATGAGCCATGGTATCCATTTGAATGTTTTTCTGGAAATAAGTTAAGGCTCTTTCAATTATAATTGCTCTCCAGTTCTTCTTTGTTCTTATCTATCTCTTTTATAGTTATACATCGTGATAGAAATTTCTCGACTCAATAGACTAGAGAAACATACTAGTTTTATCAATAGTCTCAGGTTAAGTGCAAATTACATGCTTTCACTGTGAGAATGATGATGTATGCCCTAACATTTTTTTAAAACCTAAAATGTCAGCCCTAAAATTGTAACTGTCTCATGCTTAAGAATGGCCAAAATTCCCGTTTTCACAAATCGCTGTGGGAACCATCACATTTGGCACCCATTTTCAGGGATCTTTACCTATATGCTGCATAATTTAAATGAAAAACAACTACCCCTCTATTCTAGTTTTTCACAATTTATTTTAGACTGCCCCTCAATTTGTTTGATTCTGTTTTTCCTTCTTTCACTATGCATCAGAGAAGAACCCTAGAAAGCTAAATCTCCATTTCACTGCCATGAAGTTGATTAATGACTTCTCTGCTGCTGCTGCTATGCTTGAGCAATAGTGTATCCTTCTTGGATGTTTCAGCAAAAGCTGTCCAAATTTGAAAAGGACTGGATCATGCTTTTGCGGAAACATCTAAAAGGTTACTCAATTAGGCATTCTTCACTTTACCCCTTTTCTATGTCAAGAAGTGGTGACAGTGTTATTTTTTTTATTTATTTGTGACACATAATATGAACTGTGTCTAATTTGTATCTTACAAAATTATTAGCTGAACCATCTCAATAGCCACTGATGAGGACGTGAAGATACATTTTTGTGGATTGACGTTTTGATTGCAGTCAGATCAACAAAATTTAGAGAATGTGATTTGAAAATTGGGGGTTGGGGATGAGGTTTACTTCTCTCTCATTTAGGGGATTGAAGACAGGGATAGGCAAGATATTGGATGTTAAGGATAGGGAGCGGGGAGTTCATCCATGCAGAGTTGTCACCCTGGCTCTTGATCCTAGATTGAAAAAACCCAACCAACTCCCATGAATAGAATTACTCACTGTACAACTATTTAACCATTTTTGCATTCATGTTCATGTTTTACAATTGAACATTATTGAATATTGATGGATGAGGATCTTTGTTTCATTATGAATTGCAGCTGATAATGGTCTGCCAATCCGTGAAAGATTGACACATGGATCCTGAAGGCAAAAAGTTTGGAGGAGGTAAAAGTTTTTCATATCATCTATTTTCCACGTATATTGTTTTTACTATAACTTGTTTATCTATCCGTATGACACCATTACTTTGCCCACCATCCAATTGAAACTAGATATTTTGAATTGAAATTTGGCAATTTGTTTCTTCATACCGATTTAAACTCTATACATAAGCATCCCTTGTTAAAAATTCTGAGGGTAGATTAGAGCCGCCTTATGTCATTCTAATCATAACAGTATCAATAACAGTTTCTTAATATTCACGCCAAGTTGCTGACTTGGAGATTATCACTAGTAGTCAATCATTTTTGTTATTAGATTACATATATGGTCCCAACTATGATGACTTTTTAGTTAATATTTGTGCATGGAGATTTATCAAAGGAATATTTATGCTTTTAACCAGACAAAGTTGCAGTTGAGAGGAATTTTCTGTGTTATATTTTAATTTAATTTACTGCACTCTCGTTGAAAACATGCTATCTTATCTGAAATTTTAGGACCAAGGGAATTGACTGGTGCTGTAGATCTTATAAATCACTTCAAATTACTTCCGCACTATGAGTTCTTTTGCAAGAGGCCACTTCCCATGTCAATTGCAGACACACACTATCTTCACAATGTGGTAGGAGACACAGAAATCAGAAAAGGAGATGGGATGCAGTTGGATCAACTTCTTCAGAACACATCTTCCTCCATAGATACAAGTGCTCGTATACAGCCTTTTGACCTAGATATTTTGAAGGAGGCTTTTCAACTGATGGAAGCGGCTCCCATTGATTTGCCTCCTGTAAGAATTTTTCTGCTTTGATGATAGTACTTAGGCTGTTGCTTGATGTGGTTTTCTATAATTCCTGACACTGGCCGTCATGTGATTGGAATTTTCATAAACAACATAGTAAACTAATGTTTTAGTTTTTGCTGAAGACTACATGTGTGCTTACTCCTTCCTCCTACTTCACTCCAATTTATTGATAGGCCGAGAAAGGAACTCCAACTATTGCAGGAAAATCAAAAGGTGAGTCTAAAGACAAGGAGAAGAAGCATAAAAAGCACAAAGACAGGGACAAAGATAAGGATAAGGAGCATAAGAAGCACAAACATCGTCATAAAGACCGAAGTAAAGACAAAGACAAGGAGAGGAAAAAGGAAAAAAGTGTGTATCATGATTCCAGTGTTGATCATGTGAAGAAACACCATGAAAAGGTCAAGGATTTGTTCTGCTTGTACATTGTTTTAAATTGTCGATAAACATATTCTAAGTCTTGAATTATCATGCCATTATATTGCAAATTTATTCTTTAAATTGGCTTTATTAGATATCTTATAATTTTTTCCTTGTTTTTTATCTAAATTCTGAAGTTTCTGCTTATGACGATGTTAACCCTCAAATTGTGCTTTTGGCTCAAATTAAGGGGATCTATTCTACTGTATACCAGTACTATACAAAAGGCTTTGCATCAATTACTATTTGAAAATGCTGCATAAATTCAGTTCCATGCATAAATCTTTTTACTCTATACGCTTACAGAAAAGGAAGCATGATGGAGATGAAGATCTTAATGATGCAAACAAACACAAAAAGAGCAAGGTAATGAAAGCTTGTGTTGAATGGTTGTCATTATTTATTTTTATCACTTTATTCCTTTTATATTTCTGCTCTTCATTTCTTGTAGCTCACCTTGTCAATTATTTAATGAACCTTTCTTCTGCAAAATAATTGTATTGCAGCATAAGAGCTCAAAAATTGATGAGTTGGGAGCAATAAAGGTAGCAGGATAAAATGGATACATACTGTAGTTCACTTTTTTTTCTCAAATGGTTGTTCTCAGTTGTTAAAGTTTGGAGGGGTCTCTCAGTTGGCATTATGAAACTTGAGGTACTTCATTATAGTTGCAAGATTTTATTCCATTTCTCTGCTATTCACATGGTTTAATCTTTCTTTAGAGTGGTCTTTTACTTTATTAAATGTTTTGTGGTACATATTTAATTCTACCTTAGTCTTGCCCCTTTGGTGTCCATATTATTTGTTGAAAAAATTCTTACTGACTGTTACCTGATTAGTTGGGAAGAATGTTGGACAAGGGAATATTAATGTTGCTTTGAACGTTGCACTAGGCTTTTCACACTCAGTGCTTGTGGCTAAAACTAATGATATGCAGTCGCATTGAGTTAAATGGTCTGGAGAAGTCAAACATTACTGGCCAAGTGTGCTGTAAGCATTTTCACTTCGGTTATAAATCATTTTTCTGGTCACAACTTTTTTGGTCTTGCTCATCCTGTCTCGAGTGCTATCCCTTTTGGGTAACCTTAGTGCCCTTGCAATGTGCATTTGCTAGTTGGCTACAGTTGATAGTAAAATATTGAGCCACTTCTTTTACCTATACTTATTATATTTTCCCAAGGTGCTCATCGTTAATTGGTCAATTTTCATAGTCAATATGATATTAGATACTTCAGAGTCTTAAAAGCAAACCATTCCCTAAAGAACAAGCATAACTATCCCAAAACAAGAGCTAGCTACGTTTAAGGCTGTAATCCAAAAGATGCTTCAATGCTCTATAAGAATGATAGTAGATGCCAAATGGTTGTCCCTGAAAGATGTTACTTTCCAACAAATAAAATCCCAAACTTTATAATATTTAGGGCCAAATGCAGCTGTCTGATAAATCAAGCAATTAACTAACCCATAGCAATATGTTCCAGAATCTTGATTGCCTATTAATGTAGGGTTTGAGCATAGACTAGAATGCTGGAGGTTCTGCATGATCAAAAGCCAGAATATCACTGTTGGATAGTAATGTGAATGCTTTGTGTTCATAAAGGGGAAGAGAAGGGTATATTTCAATGCACGCAAATTCTCAGTTTGCTTTCAGTTACCAGAATAGAAAGTTATATTGCTATTCATATGTTTATGAGGGCTTAGAGTCTTTTTCTTCCCGAGTATGGAAGCAACGATAAGTTTGCAAAAGATTCTGGAAACAGCTTTTGATTTTGTGTTTCTCGAAACCAAAGGGGAAAAAACCAAACAAAACAAAACTTATTGATGATATTGTCGCAATGTTGGAGCGGAAGCAATTTCATATGAAACATTAAACAGTAATAGCATTATCTCAAGTTGATCCTGTAATAATTTTTTTCTCTAGCTGTTAATACTTCTAACATCAAAATCTGAACCATGGTTGCACCACTAGTAGTTGCCCATTTTGATGGTTGGGGTCTCTTGCCAATCCTATGAACAATCCTGATGACCATTTCTGGATAAGAAATTTCGCTAGCAGAAATAACAGTGATTATAAGAGCATCTTGTTTTCTACAAATGATGAGAATCCATTTGACTTGTTTGATGGAGGAGAAATGATTTGTTGAGAAAGAAAAAGTAGTATGATGCAGTCCGAATCTCATTAGAAGATTTTTTTTTTTTTCTTTTGGCGAAATGACATCACCAACATGAGGTTTTAAACACATGATGCCTTATAGAATTAGTGAGCCCCAAAAATTTGGTCTGAAGGTCACCTGAAACCTTATTTTTTCTTGATGATTATAAAACCTCTTTCAGCCTTCAGATACCAAAAGAGAGAAGGTAAACTTTTAGTAGGTCGATTTCGTTATATAGTCCTTCTGTAGTGGACATCTCCCTTTTTGAAAATTGAGATTCATGGCAGCTAACACTAATACTAAGAGCATGTTTGATTTCACTTTGGGAACCACCGAAACCACGGAAAACATGGTTTTAGTGGATTCCAACATGAAACTAGACTTATGCTAATTGGTTCTCATATGAAGCTTTTCCAAATATTGGATCCTTGGATCCAACCTGGATGAACACGTCTAAGAGTTGTTTTAATTAAATTTGTGCTGAAACCTAGGCTAATTAAGTCTATTACTTTCAAGGAGTCTTGGATTATTGTTGTCCTAGAACTCCTTTGTTTTAACCTATGGGAAAGAGATTCAATTTTTCTTGCACATAAAATGAGATATATAACATCTGCTGTATCGTTGTTAATATTCACTCCTTCCCTCGCTCTCTCTCTCTCTCTCTCTCTCTCTCTTAACTTTAGGTATAAGTATTACTACCTATGATCCTTATTATAAAATCTACTTAACTAATTTGGGTAAATTAAGAAAATTAGTTAAATTAGTTATTTGTAATGATTGAGTGTTAGCTTCCCTAAAATACCCTTTTTAATCATGTGCATTTGAACTACTATTGATAGAAACCTCCTTAATATGTGAAATCATATAGAGATACTTTCAGAAAAAAATATAATTTTAGGAGACAAAGTGGATTGGAGTCTTATATTTAAGACTAAAGTAGACTCCCTATATAGTTCTTATATTTAGGATTCGAGGGGTATTTTAAATTAACAGTCACCTTTTTGTTTAACTTTCCCATCAATTGCATTCTATTCTAATATGCCAAACAACTTGTATAGTTTTTGTTTAGGATTATTCTCTGGTTTTATTTTGAAGATTGGAACGTTATTTATCATCACTTTGCTTTGTAGTTCATCCTTTTTATTTTTGGGTACAAGCTTTGTGGTTCATCTTTATCTCTAGGAGTTTGTCTTTTTATTTTACTACAAAACTCTCGGTGTATTCTCTAATTACTAAAAACCTATTTTTAAGATATTTGAATAAAAGGAATTTGAAAAAGAAAAACACTTGAAAGAAATTTTCATGTATTGTACCAAATAACGCTAGGTTCCATTAGGATACCTTGTGGAAATCTATTTGTATGTTCAGTCTGGGGGCTGCTAGATTCTTGTACTTGTTTGATAGCATCACTAGATTGTTTCTCATTGATAAATGTATGTGTGAACGTGATGTCTTCCAATTTTATGCAGAGTAGCTAGTGAACTGTCAGTAAATATTATCATGAGGGTGAATTCCCCTGTTGGTGGAAGAAAAGGATACTGAGGTAAAATTTGCTGAGAATGAACCTTGTTGTATAATAATAACTATATTATATATTAGTGCCAGTAATTTCCCAAGCTCTGGTCCTTTCTGTTTTCTCAGTCTTGTGGCGCACTGGACATCTCAGTGAATGATGCATTGTACTTCCCCCCACCCCCCCCTCCTTGAATTTTCAATTTTCTAGTTTACTTCCATAAATAGTTTTTTTAATTAGGGCTTAGTTGCTTAGGATGATTGAACTAGGACTAACACTGCGAAATGTATATATTGATTGCTCCTCCTATGCCGTGTAACTAACAGTAACAAGTCTGAAATTGATGACTGTATGGCTTGGCATCATGCAAACTAACTCTTACCCAAGTTCCTTGTATACATGTCATTTTAAGTAAAGAATTATTTGGTTTTAGATGGCTATTTAGGATTAGTTTAGTTCATAGGCTTAAAAACAATATCCTTTTTGGGTGGATGATGTCATGTTAAGATCGGGTATGATTTTATGAAACCCTTGTAGTATAGGGGTATGGAAACTCCTATGTAAGAAAAAGGGAAGGTCATATGTTTGATCCTTAATCCTTGCCCCCTCTGATTAAAAAAAAAAAAACAAAGAAAGAAAAAATGATTGGGTATGATTTTGATTATTTTAGCATAGTATTGATTGTCAGAAGCAGATATGCAGCAATCTGACAATTCTGATACCTTTTTCTTATACAATATTGCTTTTTATGATTTGGGAGTATCAAGTTTTAGCTCTGCAACTTTTATGGATAAGTATTATTTGTATGAAGAAGATATTTGATGTATGTAAATGTAATGAAATAGTTTTATTGGTGTATATTTAGAATAGTATGTGTAATATTTGTGTTATTAATGGAACCCTTGAGTGAAAGCAAAATTCTGTGTACTTAATTAAATTTTTTTTTGGTACAAAGACTTGATTAAAATTGTACGTGCTTTGTGTCCTAATTTTCCTTGGGCCTCTGGAATGTAAGTTGCTTCTTTTGGGTCATGGGGTGAAGCTAATACACATCATAGAATTTGGTCTCTCTCCTAATAATACTTTTAAGGGCTGTTTGGTATATGAGGGATATGGATGGGAGGGGAAGGAAGTAGTTTTTGAGTTGGATTTAAAAAAAAATGGATGAGTGGAATTAAAAGTTTAATTAAATTTTTTTACTCTGTTATCTTATATTTTTTCTTTATTAAAATTTTATAATCTTATTTCTTCAAACTTTTTTAAGTCTGGACGCATAAAAATTTCCTTTCTCCTCCAAATCCCTCAAACCCCTCAAACAAAACAGTCCCTAAAATAGAAGAATGTATGATTTGAAAGTTAAAACTTATGAGGGTTCAAAAAAGCTCGAGAAAGATTCCTACAATCTATTCTTCCATGAAGTAATTGTCGTCACGTAAACTTTTTTTTTAATGATTTTCCAAATCCCATTAAAACATGCCAGCAGTTGTGGTTCTTTTGCCCGTCATGCTGGAGCTGAAACAAGCGGCATGCCCACGTGGAAAACCTATCAATGATTGATACAAAAGTAATCAATAGAATAGGATATGTTCAAAGGGAGAGGTTAGTCTGTTAATAATTTTTAAATAAAATTATCTCCAATAGATTAATTTTTCTTATAATATTATTTTTTATATGTCTAATATCTTAATCTTATTTATATTATAATTTGACGATAATATTTTTTACTTAGTGTAATTTTACTCTATTTTATTTTTCAAGGACTAAGAATTATACTAAATTAAAAAGATTATAAGTGAAATTGTATTAAATTAAAATTATAGAAAAAATTGTAATATATTAATGTTTGATAATATAATAATATGTGATGTTATCTTCAGCTTTCACTAAGTGGCTTTGCATGTGGCTACTCCTTCAGGATATAGAGGATATTCTCTTCACTTAGTTGCTTTTTGGGATTTTGAAGATTTTATTAAAGGCCCAGCCTTTCCTTGTTTTGAACCTTTCAATTTCCCTTTATTGAAACATGTTGGCTTTCTTGATTTTATAACCGTTACATATACAATGCTTCTTTTTTTAGAGGTTATTATATATTAGCTGCTTCGTGTTTCCTCATATACGCTTGGCACAGTTATTTATATATTCATTTTGAATTTGAAATTTTAATATTTTATTTATTAGTAAAAGTACAATTTCTTAATAGGTTAGGGCAAAAATGTCATGTAAAATTTTCCCCTTTTTTGCTATTGTAGAATATTTTATTTATTAATAAGGTAAGGTTTCTTGAGGGTGAAGCTTAATATTTTTGGTTTCATACATATAAAAGTTACATACAATTGATTTTTGAAAAAATAATTTTAATTAGTTTATATAATTACAAAATATTAAGATTGTGTAATCAATACATTTTTTGGGTTAATAAACTTATGATCAATATAATTTTTAAGGAGTACATAAAATTTTGATTGAAATGCGAATAATCATCCTTTTTTTAAAAAAAAAATTGTTTACTCTATTTGAATAAATTGAAGTCAGTTTTTTAAAAAATTCATAATTATTTTCTGGACACAAAGGAGACAAATAAATCATGTTATTCTCAACTGAAAGACTCGTCACAAAATGATGCAAAATCAATTATTTTTGTTCATTTTTGGTGGATTCTAGCTTTCTCTCTCGTTTTACCCTTTTACCCCAAATCTCTTTCTTTTTTATCTTGCCTTTGGATATATCCAATTAAAATTTTCTTTTCTTTTTAATTTTTAGAAAGGGAAAGTTTTTTTTGTTCCTTTCATGTAAAACATCCACATCAAGCCCTTGGAGATCTGAGCAACTCTTTCTGATGAAGAAATGTGAAAGCCAATATGTCCCATGCCACATTATCTTATTAATATTTTTCCAATCTTAAATGTAAGAATTATATAATTAATTTATAAATATTAAAAAAATTAATTAAATTAAAAATATAGGTTAATTTTTTCTGAAATACCCTTTCTAATAATTTATATAGAAAACTATTATCTTGATGACTTTGTTTTAATAAGTGTAATTAATAGAGAGAGATTGGTAAAAAATTATAAAATTGGAAAACAATATGGATTGATATCTTATATTTAGGATTAGTATTGGACCGAGTTATAATTAAAGTAATTCATATTGTGTTCAATAAAATATTTATTTTCTAGACTTCATATGATGCATGAGTCTCACATAAAGCAAATAGAAACAGGGAAGCAAGTTCCTAAGTTTAAATTTTTTGGGAATGTGATGTGTATGAGTTCAATAATAATGAATAATTTGAGATATAAAAGCTCATATAATTGAAAAAAATATTTTTTATTTTTTAAAATGAATTATTTTGCAAGTCACAATCAACTCTATTAAAAAAGTTTTTTTTTTATAAAAGAGAGGGCTAAACACCGAGTAAACAAAAGAAATTAAACTACAAAGAAATTATTTCCCAAACACACATTCACAATCAAATGCTTTATATTCTATTATAGAAGTTAGTTTGCAATTGTGGGACATGAATATTAATTTCAACGGTGACCATTGTAGCACAAAGCCAACTAATTATATGAACATTACTAGGGTTTTTCCCAAAAAATGGAAAATTTTATTAGGGAAGTAGATAAGAGATAATGTTCACCTGAATTTTTTTTTTAAAAAAAAACAGAGATTTAATTGAAAGCCAAATATTATATATTCCTCTGATTTTTAGACTTCTTTTTCAGGTAGTTAAAGACAGTTATTAATTGCTTCCAAATAATCAAGGTTACAAAAATCCAATTGTTGTCCATTATGCACTCCACTTGATTTGACTGGCAGTCTTTTTAATTAATTCTAAGCTGCATTTTAAAATTTTGGTAAGTCTCTATTGGCGGATCTATATATCAGAAACAATTCATGGTTGAAATTTAACTATGATTTATTAATTAAATTTGTAAAAATACTTTGTTTATAAGTTATTATTGATCTGATAACTAATTATATAATATTTAGTTTGTATAATATAATTTATAGTATAAATTATATCTTATATTAAAGATAAAAAAATAATATTTATTCGATAAACCATAAGCAAATATGCTATATCATAAAACTTATATTTGGGACTACAGGGGTATAGTTGTAAAAGTCCTTCTAAAATTTGTTAACCCTATTTATTAGGCCGTTCAAATTTGGTTAGAACTGAGTTACTTGGCTTCTTAGGTTAATTGACTCTGGATAATTATATCTAATTTGGACTTAAAATATTTAAATTTGATAAAATAATGCCATATATTATGGCAAAAACAAAGATAAATCTTTAACTAATTTTAGAATCTAATAATGGATCTCTGCAATTTAATAATGAATCTAATAATAATTACTAGTTTTTTTTTTGTTGAATCTCTCTAATATTGATTTTATTTCAATCTTGAATCCAAGCTGTACTTTGCCTTATCACTTCACTTATTTTAGGGCAATGGCCTTATGAACTTTAGGTGCATTAGGGCTTCAATGTCCTTATATACAAAGTGTCATAATTAAAGCAAACTAAAATCATGGATATGTAGTGTAACATACGGTAGAAATTAAGCATCAAAATAATTATTACAAGTGGGACAGGTTAGCTAGCTAGTTAGGGTGTTTCACCCCATAAAACCAATCCAATAATTTCAAAGGGTAAATTCCTATGCAAGGAACATCAGAATCATTTTGACCCAAAATAATATAATAATTATGATGGGAATCTCAGTGGATTATCTCACACAATGCTGTGGGGTTCCCAAAAAAAAAAAGATTAATGTACTGTTATTTTAAATAAATATTTATATATATATAAGGTAAAAAGGAGAATCATACCATATAACTTAAATATGATAATGGCTATTTTATGTGTTGAATTGAAAGATTACATATGATTTAATCTGTGTAAGTAAACAGATCTGCCAATGGACAGGAACTTGAGTCTGGACTTAATGATTTAATGTGTGTGTGTGTGTGTGTGTGTGCGCGTGTGTGAATTTCAAAGAGAAAAGGAGAGAAAAGAATCCACATAGGAAAGGGAGATCGAGGGGGGAAAGTTAAGAAATGATTAAATACTTTATTTTTGTCTTGAAAATCCTATAAAAGACCATATAACGGTCTTCAATTCGATATCATATTTGTTTTTTTTTTTTTTGCATGTATAGGGTTGATTTTTAGTAACGGTCTTTAAAAAAAAAAGTAAATAACGGTCTTTAATATGGTTACACATTCCCTATATAGATATAGGTAGTTCGATTTTTAAAATAAAAAAAAATAAATAAATATTTTTGAAAAATAAAGATTAGGTTTGAAAAATATTGAAGTCAACATACCTTCCATTCCTTACAAGAAATTAGGTTATAATTAAAAGCTCTCTTTCCATGGTCCCTTCATTATTTTAGCTACCATCCAAGCATGTTCCCTTTACTTGAGGTTGCCTTGGGATTTCTTTTTCCTTTCTTTAAATTAGAAAGACAAATATTATCAATCTAAAATTATAAATAAAATTAAACTTATAACCTTTAATCTATATGAAAACTCTCATATCAACTAATAAATTGTTGAGTGAGGTAGTAAACGGCATCATTCTTATAAAAAGAACATAAATTCAAATTCAGATAAGTACACTTATTCAAATGGGTAAATTTTTTTTACTAAATCTCAAAATAAGATATACAATTGAATAATAATAATTTAAAAAAAAAACTCTCATACTATTATGCGCCTTTGCATGTGGATCTAGATTCTGCATCTTATATATATATATATATATATATATATATATATCACTTTGGGTAGATGAACATACATATGTACTACACAATGTTGCTTTTTGGTGTTCAAAGATTTGAGGGCCCACGTAATGCCCAACTTCTCTTGTATTTACCTTCTCTTATGATATGCACCCCTTTTGTGCTATAAAGGCAAAAGGAATCTAATGGAGTTGTAACTTTACAACAACATAAAATATTTTAATTTAAGATAATGTAATGACTTGTGTTTAATTATTTTACATATTAGGTTTTTAATCAATTAATAACTCGAAATATATTTAGTTTCATTTCTATGTAATTTTTTGTGTGTAAGTAATTATTATAGAATAGATCAAATATTGTTCAACAGTAAATGTATGTTGTCATAAGTAAGAGAACCTTTTTAAATTCATAGAATAATTTTTCACTAATTTAATATATATTTCTAATTAATTTAAAAACACATATATTCTTCTAAAAGAAAAACAAGTAGAAGACTAGTAGCTTGCTTCTACAACAATACGTACTTCATTCAATTTTAAATATAGAAGTTAGTCTATGAATTTATTTTAATCTCAAATGTAAGAATAAAATCTCGACCAGTTTTATTTTTTAAATTTATACTTTTTTTTTAAATATCTTTATTATTATATATATTAGAAGAGGATTTCTATCAATGTTATAGTTTATAATATAAATAATTATATAAATATTTTAGAGAAATTAATATATATTATCTTTTATAAATAATTAATTTATTAATTTTATTAATTTTTATAAATTAATTATTTAACTCTTATATTTAATATCATAGATTATATATTAGGCAATTGGTTGTAATAAATTGGGAGTGTGTGTGTGAGTGAGAATGTGCAAGTGGCATGCATGCCTGCTTTGTACGCTAACACACTTGCAAAACAAGCAAGAAAATAACAACCTACGTACTAAGTCTACATAGAATCCAATGGTGAGCTCTTGTCTTTTGCTTCTTCACATAATTAATCCTTTATATATATATGAATGCATGATGAGTTGGTCTCTTGTCTTTCTGCCTTGCATGTGCCAAGTTATAAAGAAAGCCACCGTTTATATGATTAGCATGCTTAGTGTTCTATATATAAAAGGGTCAGTATATTCATATTATATATATATATATAACCATCATTTTCTATATCTTCTATTTGAAAGTTTAAAACATTGGGTAAAAGACTTAAATCAGAGTATAAATACTACTTCGTATATATAAAATTCATAAAATATCAGTATTTTTTCTATATAAAAGTATATTAATTTTTTTATTAATAAAATTTTTAATTGAGATTTTTTTCTAATTTTTTTACAGAAGTATTTATTATTATATATCTGAAGTGCGAGCCAATTACCAGTAGTATGGCACAAGCATCTCATCGATGAATTCATCATCATCTTGACATCTTTCTCGATTCCATCAAACGCAATTCAAAGAGCATACGACACACCGTTTCTTCTGCTTCTAGTTGGATTCCGACTTTCTCTTTGTCGTTTACTTTTGTTTCCATTCCTCTCTATCTTTCCTTACAATTCGAAGTTATCCTCAGAAAAGCTTTGTTCTCGCCCTCTATAAACACACACACACACACACACTTAATTACTAGGTATTTGTTTACAAAAAACAAAATCTTTTCATTTAACGAGTTATTTTTTTTAAAAAAAACTTAATTAAGCAATAGTTATATCTTGTAAGTCCTTCTAATTGCAAACTATTTTTGGCCCTATTATCTTATTTCACAGATCTGCATGTTAATAAGAAAAAAAATATTCTAGTTCAAATATGAAAATTCTTTAATTAATTATATGTCCCTAGTGGAGATATATAGTGCATATAATTGTTTTATGTACTGAGCTATCATTTAATTTTATAAAAACAAATATAATTTTATTTAAGATAAAATAATACTCAATATTATCTCATTTCTCAAATATGATTAATATTCTAATTTTGTTTATAGTATAAATTTATTTTTAATATTTTAATTTAATTCAATTTTACTCACAACTAACTTAATTGAGGATTGTTTACTCATCAAACTTTATAAAGTATCAAATGAAACAAGTGAAAGAGAATAATTTGTAAAAAGGAATAGAGAAAGTACTAACAATTTTTGCAAAGGAATAATGTGTGGGGTGGGGGGGGGGGGGGGACTCACCAAACGTGTCTAAGGGGCCACGATGGTGATTTTTCGATGTAGAATTCAGCACATCCCAATAATTACGTCGTGTTTGAAAATAATATTTAATTGATTATGACATCATTTTATAATAATTAATATATATAATTATAAATATATCATGACATCCAATCCGTTCAGTGATAAATATATCGAGGACAATCACTTGATTTACTGACAATTTTTATATAAATCTAATTATATAATTTTATTTTTATTACAAGGTGTAACCAATAAGAATGTTATTATAATTAACTCATCAATAATAAAATTTGCTATTAATATTTTAGGATAAAGTAGAAAAAAATATCCTGATCTTATTTTTTATATACGGCCAGTATTAATTTTATTTGTGATGTAATTTTACCCACAATCTTTTTAATTTAATACAATTTTATAAATAATATTTTTAATTTGGTGTAATTTTTTGTACTTAAGAAATAAGATTATGGGTACAATTATATTAAAAAAATTATAATATTGACCGCATAATAAAAAGCAAAAGATTTTCAGTTGAGAAAATGGATAGATGATAATAAAAAGTGTTTGAATTTTTTTTAAAAAAAAAATCATGATTTTACTAGTAAAAAGAGGTTTTGGATAAAATCCATCAAACAAGCATGTAGTCTCTTGAGAAATTGATGTTTCTTACTAAACTTTAATGTGAAGATGTATGGTATTAATTAGTCATAAGTAATGATAGGATATATCACTCATTTTAAACTCCATGTAATTAATGAGACTCACTCTATCTGAAGTATAAAAAAGTAAAAAAAATAGAAGAAAAGTTAAAAAGTTTCCCATAAAATAAACATGCCATTTACTTTATGTAATTTCTCAAATTGAAACATCACCCCCTGATCTATCTTCAATATAATCCTTTTTTTCTTATGCTTTTCTGAAAAAGGGAGTAATTACTTTTTTGAAAAGTCTTAACGTTTAATGATTGTAATAAGCCAAATAATATAATCAAACATGGTCAACAAATTAAAATGAGAATTTCACACCAATAAAGATTAATTCAGTCAATAAAAAATTAATTTATAATATATAAAATTATAAGTTAAAATCCTATAATCAATATAAATATATATTATTAGTAGATAATCTATAAATATTTTTAAAATTATTTAAATACATAATCATGCACTTGGTGAGCTATCTGAATTTAACATATCTACGGTATATTTTGTAGGATTGAAAAGTTTTTTATAGAAATGGAAGTAAAATTAAGTTAGAAATAAATTTTAAAAATTTATTTGGTATGATAGAAATGAGTAGTATATTTTTTATAACTCATAGCAAAATTATCAAAAATATTTTTTTATAACTTATAAAGGGTTAAAGTTGTCTAAAAATTTTAAAATTGGGATAAAATAGTATAAAAAAATTTTACTTCAATTTTTATCATCTCAATTCTCAACTTTTATTATGAAACTGAAATAATCTAAAATGTTAGAAGTAGAAGTAACTTTCATCGTACCAAATAAGGTTCACTTCTCTACTTCTACTTCTCACCTACCAAACATGCCCCTAAGCTTTTGTGTATTAAAATAAAAGGGAATTCCAGTAAACATGACTCTACATAGATGTGCTTATACCATATCATTTAAGAAAATCATATATGACGGAAATTGATGAATTCAATATTATTTTAATAAAAGGTGTAATTTCATTAAAAAATATCTATATATAAATATAAGAGTTAAGGAGAATTTACAAAATCAATATAAAAACAGATAAATTATTTAAAGTATGATCGAGTATAATCGTGTGGTAAAATATCTTATATCATACAAGCTAAGTATCATTGGTAAAAAGATAGGGATTAATTCCTAACTTTCCACAATTTTCAACAGAGAATTAATGTAAATATGAATTCCCTAGGAATTATCCAGATTGGATGGATATTCACATGTTGAAGTTGTCACTTAACTTTATTCCAATATCCTTCCCAAAAGAAAATTGATACACATGCATTTCAGTTGGAAGAATTTTTCATGTATGGAAACTTCCAATTGCTCAAAGATGGAGGACTTTTCTCTGGCTCCTCCTTAAAGGGAGACGTGCTCCTCATAAATTCAGAAGGAAACAGAAGGGGAAGGACGTTAAATCAACCATGTGCTCTTTGTAATGGGAGGCATAGAAGATATTAATCATATATATGTACAAAATAAAATGTATTATAAATAATAATAATATAATAATAATGATATTGTTGTTGTGGTGGCGGGGTTTTGATTTAACCGTACTTTTTTATTATTATTATTATTATTATTTTGCTAAAAGGAGTAAGGGATGACTTTCATTTATTTTCATACATGTAGCATTTTGCGCTTGTCATACTGTCTACAAAATTAATATTGTGTTGGTTTTGGCACATCTCAATTAATTTTTGTTAATTAAGAAATGAGGTTAATTGTATTCTGTTTGTTTGGTATGTACATATTATATAACATAAATCCAACAAATTTTAAATTCTGTTGAGAAAATTTTTAGAAATATTTAATCTAAATTAATCGGTTACTCGGATATCTAGTAATAGAGTTAAAAAATATTGAATACTGGATGACAAAGGAATATAAAAAATAAAAAATTATATTTAACTCTAATGTAAGAATATAATTGTAAAAAAGTCATAAAAAATTATCTAATGACTATGAAATCCTATGAGGATTAAAATTAATTTTTTGAATTATGAAATAATAGAATTATCTCTAAAAACATGCTTTAGTTATTTTTTTTCTGACCTTCAGTTATTATTCCTTTCCCTGAGAATTGTCATTGTTATTATTTGAATTATTATTTTTTTTATTTTTATTTTAGTTGTTATTTTTTTCATAAAGTTGTATTTTTATTATTTAAATTATATTTTTTAGGAGTAGTTATATTATTTTATAATTTAAAAAATGTAATCTCAACTCGCATATGACTTCTCAATGGTCTAATAATTTTTTAAGCTTCTCTAAATTTAATTCTTTATATGATATTTAAATATAATTTTTTCTATAAAAAATATAAAGCCAACAAGTCGGAAGTTCCAAACTCTTGGACGTACGTGACGTCAAGAGAATAAAACTCTTTGGTCTTGAGCACGGTCCCTACAATTATTTTTAATTATTATTATTATTAAAATATATCATTTGATGGCAGGTTCATTAATTTAAGATATTGTAGAATGTCCTTTTTTTCTAACTAATATTAATATTGGGTAAGGTGAATCGTCAATTATCTTCAGACATAAACATAAATTTAAGAATTATGATATCTCTCCAACATCACGACTTGAACTATAATAAAATGATACTCTATAAAAATTAAATACACTCTAAATAATTAATATCTTATTATTTTATTAATTAAATTTAAATTTAAAAGTGATATGAGAAATATTGAAACATGTCGCCAAATATTGTTCTGACATGTTCTTTTCAATAGTGGGGGAAGAGTCGGGGCTGCCCTGGGATACACATTATTTGTTCCCTTTACATCACTAGAATATTTTTTTGTTTGTTAACTCTTAGCATTTTCTTGTCATGCTCTTTGTTCTCTAGATTAGTCGATTTCTATACCCCATTAGTTGTTTTCAAAATGCTTTCCATGAACAAAAAATAAAAAGAAACTGATCGTACGTCATAATCAAAATTTCATTTTTTATATATAATGATTTACGTATAAAAGTAAATATTAAAAATATAATAATTTATGTTTCCCTCAGCTCTTGTCGTTATTATAAAGAACTTAAAGTGAAATTTTTGTTTATAAAACACCATATGAAATATTTATTACATCCTTTATATATCATTATTATTTAATATTTGTTCATTTTTTCCAAGTTACTCCCCTGGTATTAATATATAATTTAATTAGATAGTTTATTTTAATTATAAATATACTACATATTTTATATATTTATTAATTTTTTAAACTACCTTTGTTGATACTCCATCAACGATAATCAAATAAAAAATAGGATAAAATTAAATATGACTAGAGTATTTTAAAAAAATATGATATATTAACTAATTTGATTAATTAATTTAATCTAATTAAATTAGTTAAATATATCTTATATTAAGAATCAGAAGAGTATAATATATAGATCTAAATGGAAATAAAATTAAACTTTAATTTAATTTTTAGATTAGAGGTAATAAGTTTCAAGTTTCTCCTTAATTTTAGTGATAATTTTAAAATTTGGTTCTTTTATAAGGTCAAAATGAAAAAATATAATAATAATAAAAAATTGTAACAAGTGAATAATATATAATGATAAGTTATGATATAAAAATAATAATTAATCTATACTTCATACTTTTTTTTAGATTCTTTAACAATTACATTCCTTTTCCTTTCATAAGATCAAATAATAACTTTTCCAATTAAATTTTAAGAGAATCTTGTTGAGTATATATGTTGTAAAAAAAATAAGACGTGGCAAAGTCATAATAATAATAATAATAATAATAATAATATATTTTGAGTGTCGGCAGATATGAACATTGCTGTGCTTTCACAGTCAGAATATATTTGCTATTTGTCGACACATGAACCTTTGCTGCTCTTCTTCGACAAAATTTTAATTTGATTCCATTTCTGCAACGTTCTTATGCCTTCAATCATTTTTCTATGGAAATTAAATTAGTTTGGCTTATTTCAAGGACTTACTTGCGTACGTGGCTTCAAGAATTCCATGGCACAGCATTGATCAAAATAATATAAGAATAGTTTCATGTTAAATGTTATAAAAATTGTTTTGTAACTATCAACCACAAACAAATATTTAAATAGAAAAATTGCTGAAAATATTCACTTTGAAAAATTTATTACACAAAAGAAACTAAAAGACTCTAGACTATAAACAGATATAACATTTTTTCATTATGTGTAATAATTATTATCTGTGTGTATAATGTCTTTCATTTTAAATATAATTAAACATATATATATATATATCTCCTTTAAGTTTTTTTAAAACTTGAAATTATGATTTTATCCCTCTATATATAAGTATGACAATTACAACTTATCATTGACAAGTTCAACTGATAAAAAGATAAAACCTGTGACTATTTAGAATTTATTTAATTTTTAAGTAGTACTATTATATTATAGTTTCAGTAGTGACGTTTGAAAAGATATCATAACTCTTAAATGTTTATATATATGTCTGAGGGTAATAGATGTCTCGTCCTATCTGATATTGATATCGTCTAGAAAAAAAATTTTGTCTTACCCTTATATTATGGGTAACCTTAATTATTTTTTAAATAATTTTATAACCAAAAAAAATAAGTATGGCAAGTACACGAGTTCCTTTCTTTAGATGATGAATGACGACAAAAAGTGCATGTTAATGATTTTCAATAATACTATATACGCACATTAATTATTTCTTTTATAATCATACACACACGTATCTATGTATGTGCGTATGTTCTTTTTGGTTCAAGTGATTTATGTGTTTGATTAATTTGATTAGGTAGTATAAGAAAGCAATGGCTGATGTGACATACGAATAGCGGAATGCAAATTAATTATTGAAAATATGTTTATGCGTTTGTTGAAATTAAATTTAAAAAAGAAATGAAGAAATTAACATTCTTGTGGGACCTTCAAAGTAAGACGATAGAACAATGACATGGGAATAACGTTATTTTTTCATAAGTCAAATCAAGAAGGTCTTGCTGGCATAGCAAAGTATGTGTTCGTATATTATTGACTTTTTAATAGATAATTAATTCTTCTTCCTCTCTTGGAAATGCGTAAACTACACTCTTCATTACATTACAAATATATATATATATATATATACACACACACACAAGTCACTTTGAAGTCAATATTGTTTATTTTATATTGAAAATTATCAACTTAAATATTTTAGTTTTTATTAAAAAAGTTGACTATTTTCTTTTTTTCCAAATAAATATATAATATTTTGGGCAAACAAAAATAAATATTTGATATTTATATTATTATATAAAAATAATTACAATAAATATATTTGTAGGTCTCCTTCTATTATGATAAATAGAGTATTTCAATATTGTATATTTCATGCAAATTTTGAAAAATATTTTTTTTTTTGAGAAAGTGGATAGCATCAAATATAATACTATCTTTATCATCTACCCAATCAATCAATCGATATAAAATACAAAATTTATCTAAAATTATATTATTTATATTTCCTCATATTCAAATTATATTCATTTTTTTTATAAAAATAATATCATTTATTAGTTTAACTAACAGTTTATTAACTTTTTATTTTCTTTTAATATTAAATATTAAAAAGGAGTGAGTCAGTAAGTTAAACAAGAATTTTGTGAATATGTGAGGTAATACTATCAACTATTTTTTTTTTAAAAAAAATTATATAAAATAAATAAATTTATGTTATAGAAAAGAAAAGTAATTTGGTTTGAAGTAGTATATTTGTAGTAGTACTTATTTGTACTTTTTTTTGGTGGGGGGGGGTTATTATTCTGTTGTCCTTATGAAGTCAGAACTCAGAAGAGAAAATAATGTGAATTTTACCTTCCATTCATTTGCTTTTGCGGTTTGAGGAGTGAAAAACACGACCCCAAAACAAAAATACGTAATTAATAATTCCATATATAAATGTAAATGCCGGTTTGTTGTCGGTGCCACATGGTACGGAACTGTAATCAGTCCTCTGAGTGTTCCCGCATTTTCATGCTCATCTTCTCACATATGGACAAATGACGCTCTCATCTGGGACCTTATGAAAAAGGACCCCGTTATGACTAAAATATATGGTTAAGCTATATCCAACCCTAAGATAATTCTTTGTTTGCACCAATCAGTATCATAAAAATAATTTAAATATCTTTGAGTATTATAGAGTATAAATTTAATGTTTTAAAATAAATTTTATTTTTAAAATATTTTTTAATAACAACAACTATCTTAAACTCAATACACTGGATATTGTTTAAAAAATATTTTAAAATATTACATATTATTAGAATATATTTTTAATAGTAAAGAGTATCTTAAACTTAAAGTATTGAGCACTATTAAAAAAATATTTTAAAGTACTAGATATATAAAAATTTATTTTAAGATATTGACTAATATTAAAAAATATTTTGCATATATAAAAAATTATTTTAAAATGCTAAATATTATTAGAAAAATACTAAAAGATGTTAGATGATATTTAAACATAAAATATTGGCCTATTGGGTAAATGTGATTTTGGAAAATAATAAAATTATTGGACGACCTCCTATTATAAAATTTATTATTTAAATATGTATAAAATTTATTTAGGAAATTTAGATGTACCATATCTGTAATAAGGTAGGAAATTTCTATTTTATCTTATGTCCACTTCTAACATGAAAATTGTACATACATTGTTAGTTCTCTCTACTATTTTTTTTATTATAGTTCTAAGATGTTCAAATTTAATTTTAATAGTTCATTTTTTTCAAAAATAAAATTTATTCCATCACTAGATAAAAAAAAAATTAATGTCCAATCTTACCTTAAAAGATTTTATAGATAAGCTATAAGGATTAAAAAAAATTAAATCAATATCATCTCAAAAATTTAAAAAAAATAAAGAAAACTCGGACTATTAAAAATTAATATTTATCATTAATATTTTAAATGGCTAAATATGACATTCATATTCTTTAAATATTTTTATAGTAATATTAATTTAATAAAAATTTATAAATACACGTAGCTGTTACACGAAAATTTTTAGGATAAAATGATATTCTAACACTAAAAAACAATTGAAGACAAGAACAAGAAAATTGAAAGATAATTCAGTAAGAGAGAGGGAGGCTACATAGCAATAACAAAACCTGTAAAATAAAAGGAATGGGGGCCTAAAACAAAAGCGTGCCATCAGTTTGGGGAATTTAAACAATTAAAACTTAGTTGGAAGTATTTTTGCAATTATTTTCACGTGGAACAAAAATAATTGTGAAACCTACCCCTTGCTAAAGGTAACATTTTGGGTCTCTCAACCTAATTGAGACGGCGGTCAAAAAACTTGTTTGGGACCAGGTCCCTTTTCTTCTTCTTTTTTTTTTTTTATAAAAAAAGTGAAGTATTTGTATAAAATATATTTTTTGGCGCTTTGACGTTTGAAATTCTTTTTATAACCTTAGGATTAAAAATATAATATCCTATTCCGATACCTACTAATTTAAAAAAAATAAAATTAGTATACCAAAGTGCTAAAAATCGAATTGATTATTGAAATAATAATCTAACTTTTCGTGATTGAATTAAAGTTAATTTAATTATAATTAAAATAATATAATAGTAATACTTACATAAAAAAATATTTATTTGCAAGTAAATGAACTATTTGAACATAAATCATATATAATTTAATAAAATAATATTATTAAAGTAATATAATATACTGTTATTGTTTGCTCAAAATAATATTATTTTGAGTTTAATAAATATATATATATATAATTCAACTTGATATATTTGTGCAAAACTATTTTTACCTCCAAATTAAATTATTGTTGGCAGATAAGGTAGTATGAAAGTATAAAATTTAATCCAATGATTCTGTTTAAAATTATTATTTTTTAAAATAATATTATGTTATATTTAATAAAAAAATATATAATTTAATTTGATTAATTTATCTAAAATTTTTAATTAAATTAACTAAGATTGATTTATCAATTAAATGATTGACATAGCATAAATGGTAACAATAAGATGCTACCCCAACATTGACCTAGGTTTCCACCGACACGTTGATGACACGTCAACATTATTGACCACGTAGCAGCGGCAGGTTCCATGCAGGGTAGGGTTGCCGTCAACTTCGATATTTCCACCCTACTCGTAGTGTTTTCTTTATATCCCTTCACACTTTCCAACAAAGGTTGGAATAATACAAAATCTAAATTTAATATTTCTATAAAGCTATATTTACCCCAAAATTATGCTTTTTGCATTTGCCCCCCTCTTTACCCTTTTTTTCCCCCTTGTGATTAAAGGTGTGTTTCGGTCAATTGAGAAGAAGAGAAGAAAAAATGTTCTTGGAGAGAAAGAAAAATATAAAAAATAAGAGATTTTAATGTTATTTTATTTTTATTAATATTAAAAGATAAGATAAAAGATAAAAGATATTTTAATATTTTCATTTAATTTAAGAGGAAAAAAAATATTTTTATATAGATAAATTTATTTTTATATTATTTAAGTTGCTGGTTACTAACTTTATAAAATATTTTAATAAAATATAATTATAAATAATATTTAATATATGAAGAAATATAATATTTGTTATTATAAATAACATTTAATATTATATATTTTACCAATTTAAATATACAACACCATCTCTCTTCCTTGTAATATTTTGTTGAACAATTTCTAGGAAAAGAAGGGGTTATTTCTATTCAGTCTACAAAATTTATGATATTTAGGCAAGAGTGAATTTGACTTTCAAGTTTTTAATTAGAGAAATATTAGTCATGATAAAGTAAAATATTGTGCCTCTATTATAAATTCCCCAATTTTGTAAGGGAGATTCAGGTTATGATATTTTTATTTTCCTCCTAACATTTTCTGCAACCCAAATAAAAGGAAGAGAACAAAATCTTTTTCCTCTTCTACCCTTCTTCCAAATCTCTCATATCAAATAAGACATAATCTTTCTTTCAATTTTTTAGGTATAAATTATGTTTGAGAAAATTCTATACTAATTCACTGTTTGGATTAATTTTTGAGTTTGAATTTATTATGAAAGGAGATATGATTCCTTAAATATAATATTTTGAATTTGAGCTTAGTGTGAAGAGCACTTTTTTAAAGAGCTAATATGCTATCTTAAGTCCAAGTTAGTGATAGCCTAGTATTTTGGTATACCAAATTGGTTAGTCATCCAAAAAATAAATAGGAATGGGGGTAGTTAATATTTTTTTTTCTTTCTACTGCAGTCTGTACTTTTTTATTGAGAATTTAAATTTTAATTAACTATATGGTAATAATAGTATTTCTCTGATATTTAATATAAGATTTTATTATATAATTGATCTTATCATAAATATAAAATTTATTTTATATATTTATTAATTTTTTCATAAATATTTTCTATTGATACTTTCTCAATAATAATCAAGTATGATAACAAGTGAGAGAATTAAAAAAGATAATTGTGATATTTTAACAAAAATATTTTACATCAGGAGTCCTTAATATATGACATGATTTTAGAGTTGATCTTTATTTTAAATATAAAGTATATTTTTTATATTTATGATTTTTTTTTCTAAATTACTCATATTCTCCCTCAACAATAATCAAGTAAAAGAGGGATGAGAGAATTAATAAAGATAATTACAGTGTTTTAAAAAATATATTATATTAATTAATTTAATTAACTTTTTTAATATAATTAAATTAGGTAAATAAATTTTATATTAAAGATTAAAATAGTATATTAATTAACTTTTTTAAATTAATTAATTATATTTTATATTAAATTTCTTTTGAATGCTTTGTTGTTTGAAGGAAGGCGGTAGAGATGGTTAGAGAAATTAGATAGAGAATAGATTAAAAAAAAAAAACTCAACGGTTATCCCGCATAAGCAAATTACTTACACCATTAATTTGGAGTAAAAACAACAAAACATGTCATATTTGGTGACGGATAATTGTTTTCGCAGGTTTCTCCAAGATAGATAGATTTTAGTCAATATTATTATCATTCTCCCATGTTTGAATAACACGCTGCTAGACTTGCATATATGGTAGTAATATACTATATTGGTAATAACATCACTTGCATTCTTAACTGCAATTATTATGTCTTTGATGATAGTTTCTATGTTTTGTTATGTGCTATAACTAACTAATTCTTCATTCGTTAAAGGCGCCCTTTGTTAGTTTTTACCTCCTCACGTCCTTTTTAATAATCATTAGCTATTCAAATTATCCGGATTAAAATATTACTAAAAACTAGATAAAAAGATATATAAATTCATACATAATACTTATACTCATCCTATATTTAATTTAACATATTTTTTTAAAATATTATAATCATTTTCTTAATTCTCTGCCTCTATTTCTTATTTGATTATTCTTAATAGAATATCAGTAGAAATAAATATGAAAAATACATAAATATAAAAAATATATATTATATTTATAACTAAGATTAATTTCTTAATTAAGTCATATATTTAAAAATAAAAGAGTATATATATAATTACCTATTTTATGTACACCCTCCTGTCTTAAATATAAGATCTATATTATAGTGTAATTTATACTATAAAATAGGTTTTAGATCTAGGATATGAGATAATATTACTCATTAACAAATTCACATAAACTAATTGTAAATGTCCCTAAAATATTTTTATCATTTCAATTTTAATTTTGGAAAAAATTAATTTACGGATATTTATAATGTATCTCAATTTTAAAATAACTTCCTACTATTTATTTTATTTCAATTGAACGCTTATTTATTTAAAATATTAGTTTTATTTACAAACTTTATAGAATTTCATTTACATAATTACATTAGTGTTGGAACGGTATTAAATGAAACAATAAAAGTTTCATAATATCCATAAAATTCAATAAATTAACACTAACAATGTCAAAACAGTTTTTAACTAAAGATGGATGGTTATAATATATCAAATTATAAAGGCTTAATTTAAATAAGATAAATTATATTATTTTAATTCAAAATTGAGGCTAATGAATTGACTTTGCCTTTAATTTTTTTTAAATCCAATTGATTTAAATGAAGTAAATAAGTGATCAAGGTATTAGTTCTCGCTGTTCATAGTTGCCACTTGTCCCTCGCCACTCGCCTCTCATCACTTGTTATTTAGTGTGGTTTTTGGTGTCGTGTAGATGATGAAATACTAGTGGCTGATAATTAATTTATTTTTTTATCTTATAATTTTTTAAATAATTTATTAAGAGTTATTTTAAAAATAATTATTTAAATATTTTATTTTTTTTAAATTATTAAAAAATTAGTTTTTAAACTATCTATTAAAAAAAAAGAAAGTAAAACATGCAGGTCGCATTATAAACGGAGAAGTAGATGACTCTGTACACCCTAATAACGTCATGATACTCTCTCACACTACACAACTACCAGCAGAATCTTAGCTGGCTATTTACTCCCTCCTTCTCTTCCATCCTTTTCCCTCCCTGATTCAACCTTTGCAGACTCTCTCTCTCTCCATCTCCTCCATCTTCTGTTCTCCGTGTGACTCTCATTTACTCCTTCACCACAGTGTCTGTGCGCGCCTCTCTCTCTCTAGCAGAAGTCCCCACGCAAATCGTCAGCCCATTACTGTATCTTCTCTCTTCTCTTCTTCTTCTTCATCCCCAGAAAGAGAGACCCGCATACACATCATAATGTGTTCCTTCTTCACGATCTTCTTCTTCTTCCTCCTCCTCCTTTTGACCTGCATGACTCAGATTCTCTGTTCAAGACCAGTTCTTTCTTCAGGACGCAGGATCCTTCACGAGCCATTTCAGCCATTGGGTTCTCTTCCTCCTGCTCCGCCTCCTAATCCTCCTCCTCCTTCCCCTCCGGCACCACCCAACGCTAAATACCCCTTTTCCACGACTACCCCTAATCAATCTCCGTTTTTCCCTAACTACCCTTCACCTCCTCCTCCGCCTTCTCCTGCTTCTTTTGCTTCCTTCCCAGCCAATATCTCCTCTCTTATACTCCCTCACGCTTCCAAATCCAAATCCTCTTCCGGTAAACTGCTTGGAGTTGCCATTGGTGTTGGGGTCTGTGCTATTGTTCTCGCCGGTGTTTCTGCTTTTGTGTACTGTCGGCGGAGGAGGAAGCAGTACTCTGCTGATGAGAAAACTCTCAGATCCGATAGTAGTCTCCGGTTGTTCCCGCCCAGTGCTGAATCTGGTAATGGAGGTCGAAAGGTGAGGCACACTTCTTCGACTAGCTCTGAGTTTCTGTATCTTGGTACCATTGTTAATTCGAGGGGTATTGAGGATCGTTCTGGTTCGCGAGCAAACGATGCTGGTCGGGGTGGACGTACTGGAGGTGGTGGCGGAGGAAGTGGTGGTGGTGGTGGTGGTGCTGCTGCTGTCGACCCTCGGAAAATGGACTCGCCTGAGCTGCGTCCACTTCCGCCGCTTGCGCGGCAAGGTTCGAGGCAGCAAAATGGAGTGGCGCGTGACGATGTGGGTTCCAATTTGGCGGACGATGAGGAAGAGGAATTCTACTCGCCCAAAGGGTCTCTGGGTGGTAACGAGAGTTCGAATGGCACTGGATCAGGTTCTCGTAGAGTGTTTGCGGCGATTGCAAGCGACAATTTTATGGGTCGAATCAGTGAATCGAGTTCTAGCTCGTATTCTTCTTCCACTTCGGGCTCACCCGATCGATCCCACTCGATTAGCCTATCACCGCCGGCGAGCTTGAGCCCCAAAAGATCCCAGCCGAAATCGCCGGAATCGATAGTGGTGGACAGCTCTCCTCTGCTGACATCATCTCCACTGCTACCACAGCCACCACCGCCAGCTCATCCCCAGACTGAAGCACACTCAGTTGAGGGATCTTTGAACTCATCGTCAGATAGAAGCCAATTATCTTTATCTCCGGTTCACAATCAGCATGTTCAATCTTCTTCAATGTCTTCATTATCTTCAACACCAGAGAGAGCTTCTGGCCGAGATGGTAAGTCTCCTTTGCTATCTCCACTCTCGTTATCACCAAATAGAGCTGTAGGGAAGAACCCAGATGGGGAAGCGAGAGCATCGGGCGTCACATTTGAAAATGTGCATTCTTCTTCTTCCTCATCTCCTGTTTCTTCATCGCCTGAGAGATGTGTTGAGTCAGATGCACCAGAGAGACAAGATGAGATATTTTCTTATTCGTCATCAGGATTACCCAATGCATCACCAGATAGAAATGCTGAGAAAATTTCACACGGATCACCAAGATTATCCACTACCTCACCGGAAAAGAACGTGGAGAAAATTTTATCTTCATCACCGCAGAGAAATTCTGAGAAAATTTCCCTTGAGTCTCCAAGATTGTCCCCTGCATCATGTGAGGGAGGTGCGGAGGCAGTATTATGTGCATCACCAAGATTATCCAATGCATCATCGGGGATAAATGTGCAGAAAATATCATGTGCGTCACCGAGATTATCCAATGCTTCGAATCAAAGTGAGAAGTCTCTGTCGTCTTCTTCCACTTTCTCTCTGCCATCCTCACCTGAGAAAGTGGTTGAGCATGGTTTGGATCACTCTCCAAGTCTATCAAATGTTTCAGATCGTTGTAGGCAATCTCCTATGCCAAACCTTCTTTCATCGCCAGAAAGAGAATCGTACAACACTTCAGTTCATTCTGCTACAGTTGAACGTGTTCTGGATCAAACCAGAGATTCTCCAGCTCCTCCACCTCTTCAACCACAGCGAAAGCACTGGGAGATTCCCATCCTCTCATCAATTTTTGGTCAACCAGAAAGGGTAGATAAAGTTTTGGATCAAAATGCAGAATCTCCCGCTCCTCCTGCACCACCACAGCGGAAACACTGGGAGATTCCAGTTTTCTCAACACCGATTGCTCAGCCTAAAGTTTCTCCCCCTCCCCCTCCCCCTCCACCTCCACCTCCACCTCCACCTCTGCCACCCCACCAACGAGCACGAAAGCAATGGGACATTCCATCTCCTTCAACACCCACTGATCAGTCAGTTTCTAGGCCGCCAGCACTAGTGCCGCCTTCAAAGTCTTTTGTGTTGCCAAATCCAACTACGGATGTGTCTCCAGTTCAGTTGCCTCCAAATTCTCAAGAACAGAATTTGCGGATAAATGAGGAGACTCCAAAACCAAAGTTGAAGCCATTGCATTGGGATAAAGTGAGAGCCAACTCTGATCGTGAAACGGTCTGGGATCAGTTGAGGTCAAGCAGTTTTAAGTAAGATACTCAACATTGACTAGTGTTCTTTTGATTATTTTGTTTTAGCTTTCCGTCTTCCCCTTGTATGGTAAGTTTTCTTGGATTGAGTGCCTTGAATTGGTTGGCTGCAGATTAAACGAGGAAATGATTGAGACATTGTTTGTTGTCAATACACCAACTCCCAAATCAAAGGATACTACACCACGTTCAGTTCTTCCTACACCAAAGCAGGAGGACAGAGTACTTGATCCTAAAAAGTCACAAAATATTGCAATTTTACTGAGGGCACTTAACGTGACTGTTGAAGAAGTTTGTGAAGCATTATTAGAAGGTATTTTCCATATAATGCACTAAGCTGAATTTGTGACATTGATTCCTGTATTTTATTCCTGGCACTTGTTGATTATGCATTTTAGTCTCTGGCTCTCTGCAAATTGGTATTATATGCCAATTTAGCATTTCTTTGGTTTTTTTGGTTTCTAAAATGGGTTTCAAGGCTTATAAACTTGTAGGGAGGTTTCTTTTAGTTAACCCTTGTTGCCAGATGGATCTTGCTATTATGTCTTACTTTTTTGGAAAGTCACATAAATGTATCCTGGAGTGGGGTGGGGAATTTGGGAAGACAATGGTAATGTAAACATTTGCCTGACAATCATGTTTGTTATAATACTCATTAGTTTTGCCCCCTCTTTCTTTTTGGTTACAGTTTAATTGAGATGCAGTGTTCTCACTTTTTGTGATAGTTTGGGGAGGGGGTTTATGTGTCATGTTTCAAATTTTGTATACAAAATTTGTAATTAGGCTATGGTGCGTAAGGATGTTTGATTGTATCTGAATAGAATCTGAGCATGCAACTACAAAAATCTACCTTTCTGCAGGTAGTGCTGATACGCTTGGAACAGAACTACTCGAAAGCTTGTTAAAGATGGCACCAAGTAAGGAAGAAGAACGTAAATTGAAGGAGTATAAAGAAGACTCACCAACCAAGCTTGGTCCTGCAGAGAAATTCTTGAAGGCTGTGCTTGATGTACCATTTGCGTTCAGAAGGGTGGAGGCCATGCTTTACATAGCTAATTTCGAGTCTGAAGTGGAGTATCTCGGGAAATCGTTTGAAACTCTAGAGGTAATTGCCCTCTCCCACTTTTCTTTTTCAATTGGCTGTGTTCCTATTTGCATCACATCTACTGGTGTCAAAGTGAAATTGCAGATATAGTCAACCGTAGAAGCTTACTATATTCTTATAGGTTTGATTGTCATTCAACATGAAATGTTGTTAGAATATCTTCTAACACTCAATATGGGGTTATGTTTTCTTTGTCACAAAAAAAAAAGTTGCAGTAATTGCAGTGAGTAATAGATTGTTCTGTAATGGAGACAAGATCTAAATATGCCCTGGGACCCTCAGAGTTGGTGGAATCAAAATGTGATTTTAATGATGGAAAATTAGTCTTTTAATCCTTGCTCCTTATGTATAGAAATATTAGAAAGGATTCAAAGCTTTGAATTACGAGTACAATGACATAATAGACATTGTAAAATAGAAAGATAAAAGAAATTCTTTTCATATGCACAGACGTGTGTGCCTGTGGGCACGCACATATAAATTGCGCAGACATGACATTCTACCTGACACCTTCCTAGCTTTTTGCCAGTACTTTCCATATAGTGCTGCTTATCCTTGTTTTCTCAAAATAGGCCGTTCAGATTTCAATAATCAAGCATCTCTTTTTGCCTCACATGACTCCCTCTTTCATGAGACAAGATGAAACTTAGTTTTCCTCTGGCACCCAATTTGTAGGCTGCCTGTGAGGAGCTACGCAACAGTAGAATGTTCTTGAAGCTTCTAGAGGCTGTGCTCAAAACTGGGAACCGCATGAACGTGGGGACAAACCGTGGTGATGCACGTGCCTTCAAGCTTGATACACTTCTCAAGCTTGTTGATGTTAAAGGTGCCGATGGGAAGACCACCCTACTGCATTTCGTTGTACAGGAAATTATAAGAACTGAAGGTTCTCGTCTTTTGAGTACTTCACAAACTCCAAACTCCTCCTCTTTGAGTGAAGATGCAAAGTGTAGGAGGCTTGGTTTACAGGTTGTTTCTAGTCTGAGTTCAGAGCTAGCAAACGTAAAGAAGGCTGCTGCAATGGATTCTGAGGTTCTCAATGGTGATGTCTCCAAACTTTCTAAAGGAATTTCTTACATAACAGAGGTGGTGAAACTAAACGAAGCAACAAAACATGATGAAAGTGGTAAAAAATTTACTGAATCAATGAACAAATTTATGAGGATGGCTGAGGAGGAAATTCTGAAGATTCAAGCCCAAGAAAGTGTTGCTCTTTCCTTAGTGAAGGAGATTACTGAGTATTTCCATGGTAACTTGGCAAAGGAAGAAGCTCATCCATTCAGAATCTTCATGGTGGTAAGAGACTTCTTATCTGTTCTCGACCGAGTCTGTAAAGAAGTTTGTTTAATAAACGAGAGGACCATGGTTAGTTCTGCCCATAGATTCCCAGTTCCAGTAAATCCCATGCTTCCACAACCTCTAAACCCTATGCTTCCACAACCCCTACCTGGATTATTTGGAAAGAGACAATACAGCACTTCAGATGATGATAGTCCCTCTCCATAGCCTACAAGGTTTTTATCTCTGTGATTCATGGCTGCATCTTATGTAGAAAGAATCTGGTACCAGGTGTTTTTGACTGGTGGAAGCATGTATGGTCTGGTAAAAGTGCTGTAACTTTTTTTTTTCTGGTTCTCTGTTTAAAATTGTAAAAATCCATGTAAAAGATTTGAGTTATATGTTATATATAAGATTATATGTAGAGTAGAAGCTGTTTTTTAATTCCTGGAAGACAAAGTTTTGCCATACTATTTGAATAGGATGTGCATTGTAAGTCTGTTATAAACATGTGTATAAAGCTATTCAATTAAAGGGACATCTCTTGGATCTAGCAATTATTTCTTGTTTGGGACGCCATTATATACAGAGAGAGAGAGTGAAGGGGATGAGCATGTGGGGCCATTTCATACATGGCAAGTTTATGGGGGAAAGATGATGAAGTGTACTTAATAGGTTTTTTAATTTGTACCGAGGTATTTTTGCTTTTCAAATTCAAGTCACTGATTTGGGATTGTGTTTTTCAAGGTATTTTTGTGTGATTTTTCCAAAAGGATATTTGGCTTTAAAATTTAGAAAATGAATTGTAAAATTTTAAATTTAAGAAGGGAAATGATTTATATTTCTAGGGCTCCTATTGCTGTTCTTAGAGGAAGTTTAAAAAAATGGTATTTGTAACATTTGTCTCCTTAGAGTAAGAGTGAGTAATGTAATCGGTATCTTCAACTTTGCTCAATCCTTTAGTATTCTATTTGATAAGACACTCAGAGTAGAATTGCCTTTTACCCCTAATTTTAAAATTTTCTAATTAAAAATTTTGTTCAAAATAGATGGATCTTGCAAATACAAAAAAAAAATTATTAATAGTTAATATTTTGAAACGTCACTAGCACTCATTTTTTTATAAGAAATAATTAACAAAATTAGGTTATTTAAAAAGTTGATTATGCATGTCAAATATAATATGAGGACTAGTGATGTTAGCTAGAGTTTCCTAACAAGGCGGTTAGTATGACGATTGGAGCAATATACAGGAATATTTAATTGGATTATATATAAATATTTAATTGGATTGTATATTTTTTTTCTTGTAAAAAATGTATAAATATCTCCTTTAATTAAGCCTCCTTGATTCACAAAATCTGCTCAGCTCTATTAAAGTATTTTTTTTTTCTGGTTGGCTGAATGATTTCCCTTTGATCTTATATCTGAGAATTTCTTATATCCCTCATAATCTCCATATGCCAGAGTAATGATGGTTGAATTTAGTAATCCCCACCGCTAAATATGCTTTTTGTAGAAACTCATTGAAAAAGGTTGATAATTGTTTATAGAATTATTATATCTTCTACCCCTATTTCCTAATGTTTTTGGTAGCCATTCACCATGCCTCTTTGGGTTACAAAATAAGTCTAGCATCTATTGAAGCAAATCTTTTTATGGTTGTTGGAATGACCTAGATATGAGGTTCTGAATGGTAAAACTTCATGCCCAGCATCTCTATACCTTAGAGGAAGGATATTTTGACTTGGTATTTCCCAATGCCATATATACTTCTAACAAAAATTCATTTAAAGAGGTTGAAAATATCACAAAATTTTTGTAATATTTATACAATACTAGCTGTTTATAGAATTATTATTTCTACCCACTATTTTTTTAATATTTTTTGTTAGTTAGTGTGATATGGAAGTGTTTATAAAACACTCTTTGCTATTTAAATTTATTTTCTTTTTGTTTCACCGCATCTCCTCCTTAATCTTGTCACCCTCATCTTCCTTCTTACCACAATCTTTCCTGGCATCTTTCTTCCCACCATGTCAAATTTTAAAAGTATTTATATGACTTTACAAATATATTTAATTAGGATGACTTTAATTAGCCTCACTCTTTTAAGTATTATGGAAAAAAATTAATTTTCATTTTAAAATTAAAGTCCTTTTATATATTTTTTCCAATGTCAATCTAATTATGAATTCTAAAGTCTTCAATCCATGCGGCTTTAATTAAAAATAAATAAATTATAGTATAGGATTAAAGAATAATTAAAATTGTTTTGATATTGTAATGATATGTTAATTAGCTCTTTCTTTTGAAAGGTTTTAAGTGTTCTAAATATACAACACACACACATATATATGACATCAAAGCTTACTAATTGTATCATCTATGTTTTTCCACTTGGTTTTTCACAAACAAACAACTTTGATGTTTTGTCTTTTCAACAATTGTTGAAAGAGCCTGGTATTGAAAATCTATTTTATAACCTTTGTCAAAATTCCATTTCTATTTTAAATTTAAGAATTTTTTACTTTTGTTTGATTCAATAGTAATTTAATTAATATGTATTAATTTATAACTATTTTTTACTAAACAAAAGCAGAAGGTAATTATGCTTGAGATATTGTCAAATACTAAATATAGATATTTATACTAATAAAAATTTTAATTTTAATTTACTATATATTATAAATAATCAATTCTTTCTGCTAGATCCAAACTCTGATTTTATTTATAACTAATTTGATAAACTATTGACTAATTTTTTTTAACACTGATTTATTCTTAAGAAATTGTGCAAAACAGGTATATATTGTTCCAATCATATTATAATATATCTCCAACTGCCCCACCAAAACGAAGTGATTAAGTTATTAAATTTGTTTGAAATTAAAAAAAATTGTAAATTTATCAATAGTTAAAAATTCTGAATTATATTTTAAGAAGCCAGAAAGAAAAATTACATTAACTTTAAACCTAAGCAATATTGGAAAAATGTAATTATTAGCTCAATTGGTGATTTATAATGAGGATATAAAATACTAATATATAACACATTACATTATATATCAATTTCACGGTCATTGTAGCAAGTGCTAACAACATTAGGGACACTTGAGTTGCAAAATACACTCATTATCCATGGGCCGTGGTAAAATAAGCTGGGGAAATACAATTCGTCTCCTTAAATTAAAACCTAATAATCATAACTTTACCTTATTTCTTTTCCTGCTAATTCCTGTTTAATTCACCCACGTTTAAACGATCCTAAACATTGCAAGCTATCACTGTCAGCATCCATCCGCCCTAATATTAAACGAGCTTCTTCTTCTGTTGCAGGTACTACCTTTCGAAGTTTCATGCCATTTTTCGTTGCCTTTGCCTCAGGACGTACGGTGAAAGTGAAATGGAAAGTATTTGATACCTGTATCAAACAAAGAAAACAAGGAAGCAAGAAGAATCAATCTACAATCTAATTTGATTGTTCAAAATGTCTTCCAGTACAAAAGCTAAAATAATCTTTAGTCTTTTAAATTTATCCTCATTTTAATTTTAGTCTCTTAAGCGTTACATTATAGATTTTGGTATTTTAAATTTTTTTCTGTATAAAATATTAGTCCCTTTAATTTAATAAGAACTTGGATCATTTTGCCCTTTAAGTGATAAAAACTTATAATTTGAAACTTAAGAGACTAAAATCAAAATGAGGGCAAATTTAAGGACCAAAGATAAAACCAAAATGAGGGCAAATTTGAGGACTAAAGATTTTATTAACCCTTTAATAAAACTAACCTCACTAGATTGCAGCTCAGGCCTGGTAACATGAGCAACAACTTCAACATTGATCAGTGGCTGATCTGGACTGTCAAGTTCGGTATATAGAACACATGACTTGAATCGCAGGAAATCCCCAACGTCAACCTGGTTAATAAATCCTGGTCTTTATGATTACAAGCTTGATTTTCATTCACTTTTATCATATAGAGATCAACTAATCAGTTAAAACAACTTATAGCATGAGTCACATCAGTTTGCATCTCATTTAAACAAATTGAGGTGGTAAGTAACCTCACCCAATAAGGAGGAGAACATAAGTTCGAATCTTGAAAAATGTATTTGTTACAAGAGATAAAAACCTTTTCCACTCTAAGCCTCAAAAGAATTATATCTTTTGATCAATTAAAAAAAAGAAATAGAAAGGCATCCGTAGGTTTACTGTGTGAGCACATGCTCAAAATCCCCTATTGTTAGTTGTTAAAATGCTTATGTGTACTTATAAAAAAAATGAATGAAGGGCATTTTAGTTATTTATCATTAAAACATAAATTCATCGTTGTCTTTAAATACTTTACTGGAATTTCAGAATTTTTTTGGGACCTATTAGAAGTTATATTGTTTCTGCAGTACTTTACTGAAATTCTCCCAATTCAATTTGGTCACAATATTTTCAAAGATTATTCCCTGTGTGCATGTGCTATAGAGGAGCTAAATAAGGGTATGGATTTAAAAATATTGTCGTTGGATTTGCTAGTAGTACCCATTATGATGAAGATACGATGAAAGTAGAACACATGACAGAATACTCACAGGTTTTAAGAAATCAACATGATCAACTTCAAGAAAGGAAGGAACCAATCCAGCAAAAGCATATGCTGTTGAGAAAGCCAATTCAAATGCTCGATGCATTAAAAACCCTCCGAAAATTCGGCCATAGATGTTCCGTTGCTGAGGCTGGCATATTAGAGAGTTCTCAAGGCGGGTGTCCCGCAGAAGAATGCTGTCACAATCAGCCAAGGCAGGCATGTCACAGAAAACTCTTCCCTCAGCCAACAGAGACTTGAGTCTGTTTAGATTCCCATTCTCCAAATCCTTCCACTCCCCTTCCCTCTTCCTTTTCTTCAAATTATATCTCGCCTCACGCTGTTCAAAACATAACTTCTCAGGTCCCGTCTCGGGCGAAAGTCGATTAACTGGAGCCGCCTTTCCAGTTTTTGAGTCCCGAGCAACAAATATGAAGTTGGCTGTCAGTGCTATTGAGTTTGAATCATCAGGGCCCTCTGCAAATACTTTAGAAATGCATCTTAGAAATCCAAACTACAAAGCAAATAGACAGCAAAACAAGATTTATTACTAGATTGGTTCAATGGCCAGTTCATTAGTTGAATCAGATGGGTTGGACTAGGCGATATATCATGGATAACATCATAATAATAAAGACCGATTTACCGACAAAAACATGAGGAAGCCAATGAAAAACTACTCTGCATGAAGTTTTGGCACTCTAAAATACCCTTATGGTCCTTAATATAGAATCTAATTAAAAAGTTACTCTTAGTTCTAAATATAAGAACTAATTCTTATATTTATCAACTTTTTCTCAAATCACCCATATAGATACTTCCTCAATAATAATCAAGAGAGGGAGGGAGGGTTTTAGAAAAAAAAAAAATCATATTAACTAATTTAAGTAACTTGCTTGATTTATTCGAATTAGTTAAATAGTTCCTTAGTATTAAAGACCAGAGTAGTACGCAAATTTTTAGAACCATGTGAGCAGAAAGTAAGGCACCTTCCTTGGACTGAGAGACCACAAGTTGGACCTCAATTGAGGATCGCCCAACCCATATAACAGAACCAACTATTTTGAGATCAAAGTCAACACTAATTGGCTTCTTCAGGACAATTTTATCTACAGAAGCAGTGACCAGTAGAAGTGGCCTTGTTGTGCTATCATCATCAGAGCAGTGCTGTTTATACAGGAAAAATATAAATTATAAATCAGTTCAGTAAATTTGGGAGATACGATTTCATTTTAGAAGCTAGCAAACCATTTAACACACTGAATCCCTGCAAGCAGAGTGGAAAAAGTTGTTGGCTGAAGACTTTTAAGCTATGCCCAGTTCAGAATTCAAATGATTGTTTCTGTTAAGTTTTGTGAATTTGGATCCTCAGGCAATATTTCATTCACTACATATACATAACAAATATTTTTTTTTAATCCAAATTCCCACTTTTGAAGAGCAAAAAGGTTTAGAATTTATGCTGGCCAGAAAACAAAGCTTTATACAGAGGGAAAGACCCTTGGAACCGTAAAAGCAATTAGTAGAAATTCAATATCAGAAGGAACAATTCATTGGCCTAATTGCAGCAAATTCAAGCTCCAGTGAGTACTTGCATTGACCCCAAAAATTACTAAACGCAATGGAGAGAATACAAAACGACATACCTTGACGGAAATAGTTCCAGCTAGGGCGTCAAGATCTTCAAGCAATTTCCCAATTCGAACCTCCTTCCATGGATCTCTGTACTGTTCTCTCAGTACAAAATCCGACGAGAAGTTATACAGAATACACGTCCTGCTCTGCGACGGAGTTCTCGTCAGCAAAGCGCTCTGCGGAGGCGCGTCTTTCGGGGGGTCGAGCTGTCTCACTAAGATCTTCGACTTGGCCTCCCACAGAGCGGTTGTCACCGGCGAATGGTACATTCCTGGCCACAGAGCAATGGGTTTCCAGTCGCCGGAGGAATCATTAGCCGGAGGAGGCGAAGGTAAACTGATCGAAGGAGAGACGAAAGTTGAAGCCACAGGGATCGTACCCTTCACGGAGATCGTGCTGGAAGGAGAAGAGCTTGAATCCATCGTTGTGGTCTTGTCATCTTGAAAATTGAAATTCCATTTTTAACGTGAGAATGTAAAATAAAATCCTAGAATTTGGTATGAAGCAGTTTGACTTTGACTCATGACAGAGTCCATTTTCCACCAAGAAAATCATTAAAAGCAAATTTGAGACCATTAATCCAACTTACTAATCCCTCCTGTCCCTTTTTAGAAGAGAAAAGGTTGTTAACCAATTCAAATAAATCAACGAGTATTAGTTAAATTATTAATTATATTTTAAATTAATAAGATTTATCTAATTTATTTTAATCAAATAACCGTCTCCTCATTCTCCCCACATTTAATTAACTAGTTTTTTTTTTATAACAAGATAATATATATGTGTGTGTGTGTATATATTGCTCATGTGTTTTGAGGAAGCTCAATACTTCAGTCCTTCAATAGTTGTTATCCGAGTTCAGATGTAAATCTTTATGCTAATCATTTCTCATCAATTTTTTTGTTGTGTACAAAAATTTTTAAAAAGAGGTTGAGTTTACTTATGATTTAAGGGTAGAATGAAGTTTTTATTCCTTATAGATAATACTAATGTCATGCAGAACGAGTTATCTATTACCCTTAGGTATAAACTTAGCCATCCAAGAGTTAGGATACATTCTTAAGTATTACGACTGGAACCACAACAAAATGGTACTTCCTATGGATCGAACACATTATAAATAGTCACATATTTCACATCTTCACTAGTTAAACCTACAGACAATATATCATTTCTAATCAATTTAAATGTGAACTCATACTCCTCTTGGTGATCATTATCATCAATGAAGTCATCTCAAAATTAATTTTACAACCCTCCCAAATTCATCATTATAGAAACCCAAACTTGTTTGAAGATCCACAATACAGATAATCTAAGAGGATTTCTTTATCTCAAGTTTGACCTTAAATCCGTGTGATATCCCTTCCTTCTATATGTGTTCGCTAAAAGTTTGTAAACAATGTAGGTTGTGCACAAAAATGTACGAATGTTAAAAAGGAAAAAAAAAACATATTGGAAGAAATTAAAATGAAAAAGCATATTGACAACATATCGAAGTATGAAAAATTAAGTAGGAATGGGGTTGTCCACGTGACTTAACTAGAGGCTTTAATTGAGTAGTTTTAATTGATGAGCCTAAAGTATATGAATGAACTTGTTATTTTGAGGATCCTGTCGACTAACATGAAGACGAAAGACAAGGTCACGAGTTGGTTGGATCAATTCAAAGACGCAGGCATCTCCCATTTGGAGACGATATTCTGATGTTAAGTTCCTCCATCCTTGAGTCAGTCTTGCTCCCGCCAGTTCCTTCTTCTTCTTCTTCTTCTTCTTCCCAACTGCCCACAACACTAGAAGACCTATCTCCCACATTTTGTCGGGCGTCTCAATTGTGATCTCCTCCCTTTTCCTTTCCTTCCTTATTATATATTCCCTCGAAAAGCTTAATGGTATATTCTGCACACACACATGCTTGTATCTTCATATGTCAGACCAAAATCGGAATCTCTTTAAGATATATATATATATATATATATATATATATATATATAGTAAGACTACAAGTCAACAAGCAAAAGATTGATATGGGAAGGATTAACGATGATTACAACATTGGTGTCATAGGCATCCAGTGAGATGGCATAATTGTTACTATAATATTTAATATAAAAACTATTTAATTAATTTAGATAAATTAAAAAAATAAAATAAATTATTCAATTATAATAAATATAACTTAATTTATTTAAAATAACATTATACTCAATTTAGATTATAATAAAGAACAGATGAATAATATATATTAGTATTATATATTAGTTCATAAATTTTCGTTTGGCCAAATCATATATATATATATATATTAGTTTATAAATTAAGTAAATTAGTTTAAAAATAATAATAAATATTAAAAATAAAATATATTAAAGACTTATATTTAAGATCAATATTAAATTCTATTTATTAAATTCTAATAATAGGTTACTATATTTAGGATTTAAGGAGTAGTTCTTTGGCATGTATTGATGATAGAAGAGCCTTTCGGTTTCTATATTTCTTTACACACAGTATTTATATAAACTTGTTAAAAAACCAGTTTTCAAGGTAACAACATCACAATTTCACAACAGTTCTATTTGGGTCGTACACTTAGTATTGGATGCAAAAAGAAATGAAATGAAATATGTAATTTTTTTTAAAAAAAACTATATTGTTCAATTATAAATAAATATTCCACAGCTATACAAAAATTAACCTTCTTGATTTTTTTTTTTATCAACGAAAACTCATTTGCACTTTCCTTTTCTGATTTTTAAAAACTCATTTATTAAGGATCTAGATTTTTTTTAAAAAAAAGAAATAAAAGATATTAATTTCTAATTATGATGACAGCTTAGTGATTCTACCAGATAGTTATTGGCACTTGAAGATTTGAGTTTGACTTGGAAGGAAGGATTCTGAGATTCGAATTCTATTTGGTTATCATCAGTATGCAATCTTTTGCCCTCTCCATGGCCCTTCTTTTCACTTGTTGGCTGCTTTGAATTACCTGCACCCAAATGAATTTTGGAGCGTTAATTCTAGTACAATTTAATAATAAAAGAATATAATTTAAAAATCATAAAATTGTAACGGTTCTCTGAACAAAAAAAATTATCTAATAATTTACTGGAATAATTATTAAACTTCATAAAAAAATTATTAAAAATATTCTTATATTTGAATGACAACTTTTGTTTTCGACAAAAAAAAAAATTAACAACTTTTGTTTGTGAAAATATTATGATTTTTAAAATAATTTGATCTCAATTATTCGTTTTATAAGCAGCGTCTTTCCTTCAATCTTAAATGCCAATAAAATTTATTTTTGCTTATAAAATTCAAGTCCTTTGATCTAATTTTTCCTTAATTTCTACGATACCTCCTTGATCTTTGGATATAGCAGATGATATGGGGTGACATCGAATAGTTTAAGACACACAGAAAATATATAAAATCAGCAATGATAAATTCAACCTAATTCTGAAATCTTAAAAGTATTTTAAATTTCTTAAACTGTATTTGTTGATATTTGCTTTAGCTATCACTACAAAATAAATAAATAAATAAATAAAATTTTGACAATAACTTTCCGCTAAAAGTAAGACTTTTAACGGTGACATTTTTTTGTCGCTATAGATATTATATCACTATAGAAGGTCATAGTATCTGCGGTGATATATATGTGTCACGGCTGAAAGTGTATAGTTTCTGCGGCGACAATTATTTATTGTCGCATAAGGTATAATTCAAGGGTGAATTTTATATCTTTTAGCAGCGACAAATGTCCCAGCTAAAAAAGACTTCATACAATTTTTTTTTTCAATTTAGTGGGTTTAAAGCAACTATGTAATATATAGAGATAAATTATCAAATAATGTCATTTTTAAATAATAAATAAAGGAATTTCACATGTTATTGTAATAAGAAGAGATTATACAGATAATAATGTGATGTATGTGAAAAAAGGAGATGAAACAAGGGTATATGTATGAGAGAGATATTATAAATATATATCAATGGGCATGAGAGTTAGTATGTGCATGTTAGAGACAATGTAAGGGAGGAGATAGAGAGAGGGAGATGTATGTGTGTGAGAGATATATATATATATATAAGGAGAAATAAGGGACGTAAAATACAAACATACATACATTCATAGTTATTGTTGCATGTGCCTTTTGTTACTATATTTTATGTAACATCCTAACTTTTATAAAAAGGATTTATGAGATATTATTGAGTTTAAGAGTATTTTTCTAAAATTAAAAAGTCTCAAAAGTGAAATTTCATAAAAAGAATAAATAACAGAATAATCATTAAAAATATTTTGGGGTTAAGAAAAATTAAGAAAAAAAATCATAAAATGAGTATTTTAGGGGCTTATAAAATTATGAAAGAGTTCATTTTTCAAAGAAAGACCCAAATGATTTAATAACTATTTTTCATAAATTAAAAGCTTATTTTCTTAAAAAGTTTAAGAATAATAGTTAGAAGTTATCATTTGCCGTAAAATTTTATAAAAATTCCTTAATGAGTTGAAGAAGTAATTTGAGGAAAAATATCATTATTTTATTAAGAGAATTATTTTTTAAAAATTATTGGGTAAGAGAAAGACTTTAAGCGGCGACAAAATAGTTGTCGTTGAAAGTAGACATTCAGCTACGACATTTAATATCGCTGGTGAAAGTAAAACTTTTTGCGGTGACTTTATTTAAGTTTAATTTAAGTTTTTAATCCTTTTTATTTTATAATATATTATTTACTTTGACTAGTATGTTATTATATTCTTTTATAGAGAGATCAAACTACTGGAGAACTTACCCCTCCTGACCAGCTGTGGGAGATAACGCATACTAGAAAGACATTAGATAAACAAGTATTATGGGTTGACTCACAATCTGTACATATTCATGTATGCATTATAATTTTATATTTTATTTTGATTTAGTTTTATGTTTAATCTAATAGTTTTATATATTTTTATTATAGACTCGTATGCACGAACTTTCTCAACAATAAAACCAAGATTTAGAGAGTGATGCTCGAATGACGTCAGAGGAAATATTAGCGGCTGTTCTTAGTGAGAGGTTAGGGTATGTAAAAGGAAAATGGTATAGAGCGGAGCTTCCAAAGAAGAGAAATCGTTCTTAATCTAGTTATAGTTCAGTTGTGTAAAGTGTGCGTGCCCAATTATAAGAAGAGTTTGATAAAAAAATTTAGGAAGAGAGAGAAAAAATGGAGACAGAGCTGCGGCTGCGTGCAAAGATGGAAGAAGAGCGTATAGCAGAGTGTGCAAAGATGGAAGAAGAGCGTATGCAATTCGAGCAAAGACTAATTGAGCAAATGGAGCAAAAGATACAACCACATATACCTACTTTTTCTACTCTTAGTATTGATCCTTCCATATATGTTTATATATAAACTAAATAATTTTATTTCTTTTTAAATGTTTCAGTAATTGAAGTAATTTAGTATTTTATGGGATAATTTGAATTATTTATCAATATTATTATATTTTAATTTATTTAATTTTTTATTTTTATTATATTACATATTTTCATATAAGAAAAATGTGAAAAAAATTTAAAAGTTAATATTAACTTTCAACTTGTTGACATTCAGCGGCAACAATAAGCGACATATTGTTGCCACTAAATCTCAACTTTCAGCTGCAATATAGTGTCACCACTGATTGTTCATTTAGCGGCGACATATTTATATAGGCAACAGTCTCATAGGCGGTGACTTAATGGTAACAAAATATCGTCATTAAATATATTCAGTGGTGACTTTTATCCTGTCAGTGGCCACTAAAAACCAATTTTTTTGTAGTTTGAGAAAATCAAAGGAGTAAAGAATCAACGAAACAACGAGACTTACCAACTTCTTCTTCTTCAACAATAGGACGATGAGAAGATTCAGAATCAATATTAATTGGTTCATCTTCAGAATCTTCGTCTCCAATATCAGAATCTGATGACTCAATCCTTTTTGCAGCTTTCAATTCTCCATCATGTTCTTCTTCTTCTTCCCTCTTTCTTTTTCGTTCATCTCCAACAGTATTATTATTTCTCTCACCTTCGTTTTTCCCAGGTTCAGAATATTCTTTCTCGCAGCAAGATTTGCCATAGATTTTGACCTTAAACTTTGAATAATCTGAAACATATTTAAACACTAAGAAATCTCCAGTCTCTAATTTATTGTCCTCAACAAATTTACTACATCGCTTACAGAAACAAATTCGATTCTCATGCTTTACCAGTTCGACTTCTTCAGATTTACCATAATAATTCTCAAGAATAGCTTTCTTTGGCACGTCTTTACCAAACACCTTTTTAATAAACGCGGATGGAATTCGCTGTTAATTAGCACCACAAAAACTCAACATAATCAAGAACTTGAAGAAAGGTCTGAATTTTGGAAGAATATAATGAAGAATCTGGGGAAAAATAATCGGTAATAAGAACATGCATGTTATGATCGATGATCTTTATTGAAATTAGAAAACCAAAAGAAATAAGATCAGATTGGGGATACTAACCAAGCGTGTAGAGAAATCTTTGATCAGAACCTTGAAGAATGAAGGATTTTTGCTTTTTCTTTGGGACTGTGAAGCTCTTTCTTTCATGGAAGCTTTGGCCAGACAAGATAGGTTTGGAATTTTGGGTATGAAAAATATTAATTAAGGTGATTAATATATTTTAGCGTGTCCGGATTAATTAGGGTGATTGAGATTTTATCGAGGCTCTAATTAATAGCATGATTTTGTTTAAAAAAAGTATATATTTTTTAAAAATATACAATGATATGTTGATATAGATTATCAATGGATATGAGTAATTTTATTTATAATAAATGTATTTTTATATATCTGCTATTTTTGTCAGAATATATGGATACTATTATTCACCCAGATTTGCTGCTAATAATATATTTTTATAGAAGATATCGTACGTAAAAGAATTTAAGGATATGAAAGTAGGACAGAAGAGTGAAAATAGGAAACAATGTGACCGACGGGAGGAAAGCATGTATATTTATTAGGATTAAACTAAATAAAGTTTGGTAAAAAAAAGGATTCAACTAAATAGCATTAACATGATATATTAATAATTTTCTTTTTTTTATAAACTTTTAATAAATAGATACAACTTTTTATTATTATATGACATTTTGAAATAACCCATTTATAACTGCAAATATTATAATTTATTTTAGGGAAAATTTCAATTAAATCCAGTTGAAATAGTGAGTTCTAAATTGGTCCACTAAATTTAACAAACCCTAACAAGTCAATGGGATTTTTTAATGTTGTGTCTTTTCCCAAATTGCCTCCTTTTTTTTTCCAACAACCACCTCTGCCCACAACCAGCGGTCACCCCCACAGTCAGCTGGAGTTCCAGTGACCCCCTAGATGGCGATGGTTGACTCTTTGCGATCCCCCTTGCGCAACAGTGGTTGGAGTTTTGCGACCCCCCATGAGACAAGGTTTCCTCCAACCCATGTGAAGTACCTAGACGTGGATCTTCGTGTGGTTTGGTCTCTTGCCCAATCCAAATAGAATACCCTTCAACTTTCAATTCGTCCGCTTCTCTGAGTCAGAGTTTGTATATCCCTTAATCTCTAGTTTATCTGCCCCTTTCCTAAATAACAGTCCCTTGTTTGAAGTACCCTTAAGATACCTTAATATTCGCATTATGGCATCCATGTGGTCTTTATTACTTGGGCTATGCATGAATCGACTCATAACACTAACGACAAAGGCTATGTCAGTTCATGTGTGTAGCAGGTATATAAGCTTCCGTACTAAACGTTGGTAGCATTCCTTGTCTGTTCGTACTTGATTTGGGATATACTCAGTTTGTGATTCATTTCTATTGGAGTTTCTGCTGCTCGACAATTGGTACTACCTGTCTCGCGAAGGAGATCCTACTAAAATAAAAATATCTAGTACAAAATATAATAAATTCATATTATAACATACATAAGTAAAAAACCCTATACGAGATGCATTAGAAGATTTAAAATTATCTTTCACCATTAATTTAATTGATATGAGAAGAACTTAAACTCAAATCAGATACATGTCAATCAGAAAATACTATTAGATAAATAACAGGTTCTTCCAGCTAGTGATTAGACACAGTGGTGATAACTTGTGTATTTTTGTCACTAATAGGGAACTTTCGAGAGTGAGCTGAGAAATTGTATTATCGCTCTGGACTCATAAACTATCTTACGATAATTCTCAATTGTTAATTTCTACAATAAAAAAATTAATCTTAATAAACTGAGTCAACAACCCACCTTAAACTGGGTCCAAATGACTATGGGTCACAGTAAAAAATATTTATTAATTATCCTAATTAATATATAAATAGGTTATATTATAATAATAAATATCTCACATTCTTCTACCTAGATCTGTATACTCAATGTCATTGCCCTGTCAAGATAAATTGAAGTCATGCTACAAGAATCATGGCGATAAGTCCCCTTTTATTGAGTATTACCTTTCATGTATTATAGGTAGCACCATCACTTAATGGGTATCACATTATACATAAAATTAATGTTCATTCGGTTCCTGTCTCAATGTTTATCAATTTCAATAACACATATGCATATAATCACAAATTTGAAATGATAAACCACAAAAAACTGATTTCACTACTCATACCTCCACTAATCAAAAATAGGATGAAGTCCCATATGAGGTACATGTGTGACAAAAATATTTGGCTTCAATCCTTTTGTCAAAGAATCAGCCAACATATCCAATGTACTGATGCGTTCACAGAAACTTGGCAATTCTAAACTCTTTCTCTCAAGTAAAGGAATTTAAGTTCGAGAATCTTACTTCAACTTTTATTCCTTTTGTTATTCGCTATGGCCACCGCAGCTGCGTTATCACAGTATATTATGATTGGCTTAGAGACTGAATCCACAATCTTAAGCCCAACAATAAAATTCCTTATCCAAATAGCTTGTGAACTTGCTTCAAAACACACAATGTACTCAGCATCACCAGTAGAAAGAGCTATTTGAGTTTGCTTAGCTCTTCTCTGTGATATAGCTCCTTCTGCCAATAGAAAGATATAACCAGATGTAGACTTATTCGTGTCTACGCATCCTCCAATATTTAAATTTGAGTATCCAATTATGTCCAGATTGTCTGTTCTCCTATCTATGAGCCTAGTATTTAATGCCTTATTGATATTTAAACATCTTTGCAGCTGTCCAATGTGCTTCCCCAGGATTACTTTGTTATCTTCCCAACATATCTACAACAAAAGCGATATCAGGTCTTGTACAAACCTGTGCATACATCAAGCTTCCCACCACTGAGGCATGTGGGACCCTTTTCATATATTCCCTTTCAAGCTTGATTTCAAGACATTGATTTAGACTAAACTTATCTCCCTTTTCAATAGGAGCCACGTTAGATGAACATTTTTGCATTCTGAATCGTTCAGAATTTTGATAACGTAAGCCTTTTGAGACAACCTTACAAGACGTTGGGTTCTATCTCTATATATCTTTATACCAATGACATAAGAAGTCCCACCCATATCTTTCATATCGAAATTCTTAAACAGAAACTGCTTTACCTCATGCAATAGTCATAAATCATTGGTAGCAAGTAAAATGTCATCCACATACAAAATCAAGATTAAGATCATGCTCCCACTAGCCTTATGGTATATACAGTCATCCATGATGTTCTCAACAAAACTAAGTGATGTGATCACTTTATGAAACTTCAAGTACCACTATTGTGAAGCCTGTTTCAAACCATAGATTAATTTCTTTAACTTGTATACCAATTGTTCCTTACTTTCTACAACAAATCCCTTTTGTTGTTTTATATAGACTTCTTCCTCCATTTCACCATTGAGGAAAATATTCTTTACATCTATTTGATGCAACTCTAGATCAAAATGGGCAATCAATGCTATGATGATATAGAACAAATGTTTTTTAGATACAGGTAAAAAAGTTTCACTGTAATCGATTCCTTCCACTTGAGTGCAGCCCTTAGCAACCAACTTAGCCTTGTATATATCAATGTTATCGTGTGAGTCTCTCTTGGTTTTATAAACCTATTTACAACTAATAGTTTCAGACTTACTATATAACTCTACAAGTTTCTAAATATGGTTGTTTTCCATGGAATCCATTTTATCAATCATAGCATAATGCCACAACTTAGAGTTTGCACTCTTCACAACCTAAGTGAACGTTAAATAATCATTCTCAACACCTACATCACATTCAACTTCAGCATAATATACTACATAGTCATCAAGTAATGTCGATCTTCTTTATCTAGTTGACCTCCTTAATTCAACCTCTTGGGTTGATTCAGGTTATTGAATAAGGACATCCTCTATCACATTTTGTGGTGATTCCACTTGTGTGATAAGTTGATTATCTGGTATATGTCTATCTTATTCAACATCACCAACTTGAACCACAGGGTCTACATCACGTTCAATGTCAATCCCAATAGTGGGATAATAATTAACTATTGACGTCCCCTCATGAATGATGTCAGTAGTTCGCTCTATGTGATCATCTAGTAAATAATCACTCACACTAGTTACATCATTCTCAAGAAATTTGACATTCCTAAACTCTATAAAACTTTTAGAAGGTAGATGACAATAAAATTTATAACTTTTATACCTTTCAGCATAACCTATAAAGTAAGTTCTAATGGTCTTGGGGTTTAACTTCTTCTTTGTTGATTGTACACTCTTACTTCAGTAGGACAACCCCATACCTTGAAATGATTTAAATTAGGTTTCTATCATTTCTAGATTATAAAGGGTATCTTAGATACTACCTTTGTTAGAACCCTATTTAATATGTATGTAGCTATCTTGAGTGCTTCCTTCTATAGGGAAGATAGTAGTTTGGAGCTACTCATTATGCTCTTAACCATATCTAGCAAGGTCTTATTTCTTCTTTTAGCTACACCATTCATATCATGTGATCTAGGCTTAGTATATTAGGCTAATATACCTTACTCTAGAAGAAAATTAGGAAATAGACCTAGCACTTGTCCTTCACTAGTGTGTCTGCCATTACTCACCACCACATCTGATCTAACGATCTTGATTGATATCTGAATCTATTTTTCTACTTCTACTTTATATTATTTGAAAACATCCAATACTTCACTTTTATTATAGAACATGTAGACATATATATATCATGAGTAATCATCAATAAAGTTGATAAAGTACTTTTGACCATGTATAGTCATAAATATCCGTGTGCATAATTTTTAGCAATTTAGAACTTTTCTTAACCCTTTTATGTGACTTATTGGTTTGTTTTTCCCTTATGCAGTTTACACAAGAATTAAATTCTGAATAGTTTAAAGATGGAATAATTCCGTCTTTATTTAACCTTTTGATTCTTTTAACGGAGATATTACCAAATCTCCTATGCTACAGGCTATAAGAATTCTCATTGATGATACTTCTCTTAGTACCACGTGAAACAGAAAAAGATTGAGGCAAATCATAAACAATTTTAAATAAGTCATCGATCATAACTAAATTCGCAATCAAAACATAATTCTTTTTCAAAGTCATAAGCTTCTTAGAAAGAACTAAATGATAATCAAATGGAATAAATTTTGATGTAGAAATTAAATTCCTTTTGCAAGAGAAAACATAAAAAATATCATAAAGTTCTAAATATGATTATTCAAAAAGGTTATGCTAAAAGTTCTAATAACTTTCACATGATCTCCTCTCCCAATGCTTGAAAGGACAGTTTTCTCATTGGGATGTGGAGGCCTACTTGACAAAAAGCCCTGCATGGTAGTTGAAATGTTAATCATTGAACCAGTGTCAATCCACTAAGTGTCATCGTTAATGCTAGAAAAATTAGATTTAAAAGTAACACATGATGAAAGCATACCTCTTATCTTCATTATATGTTATCTCACACCACCAATATCTGTAAGCCTCATGGCACATAATTCATATATGATGGCACCACCCATCTCCTCGTTTGTTAGCTTGAATTGCTTATCTAAGGCTTTCAAATATCATTTAGATGTATCACACTTAGGGACTGTTCCCCTAATGCTCCTGGTGAAACTTTGTTGTATAAGCAGAAGAGATAAGCGGTTATTTCGCTCCCACATATTATACCTTTTCTTTGCCTTTCTGTCATCGGAGGCGTCATTAGGTCTAAAAGATTTTCATACCTTAAGGCATAATCCAAGTCCAAGAAACAAAGCTACAACAAAACACTATCTCTCCAATCAATATAGTTAATGCTGCCATCTAAACTTTGTTCATGAGGGAAGCAATTGGATATATAAAATGGAATAGACAAATGTACAAACAAACTCACCAATAAGAATTTGAAGCAATCACAAGTCACTGTGCCAAATATGCATGCTTAGCACAAATGTAGCATGCAAACAATATAAATACGTATCACCAATGTCTACCTGTGGGTAAATGCATTAGCATAGAATGTATTTATCTCAAATGATGGAATTAAAACGTGTTCATAATTTTCTAATACATGTGGGTTACTTAAAAATAACAAGGTCATTCTATCTCACCATAATTAAATGTACAATTATGAGATATTTACCTATAAGCAAAGATAAATTATAACTATATTTTTAATTACAAATTATATTTTAAATCTATATGTGATTAATGAGTGTATGCAACAAATTCAATAAATAATGATGCTGTAATTACTCCTCAAAGAATTGCACACTAATCACAAATATCATTCATATGTATTGAAAATCCAAATATGCACAACTTAATGAGATAATGAATAAATTAATTTAATCAACAAATATGACTAAATAATTTAATTTAAATTCTCTCACTATTTCATGCACCCAAAAAATGTTTAATAAATTAATTTCAATTCAAAATATTTTTACAACAATTAAATAATTAATTTAATTGCACAGGGAGAAATTAATATATAAAATAGGCAATTAAATAGTGTAAAAATTAAAACTTGTAAACACATTTTCAGATAACAAAACAATAGAAAAATTAATTTTTCCTTATTTAAACATTTTCAGGCATATAATAGTAATTAAAAGGATATATTAAAATTAAAAGGAACTTAATTTAAAATATTATGAAAAATCAAATTAAATGGCCTAAAATAAATTTTTAAAAATAAAACCAAATGGCCTTTATACAAGAGTCTAAAATAGAGCCTAAAATAATTTCTAAAAACAAAAACAAAAAATCCAAACCTAAAGTGTATTTTCCAGAAGCAAACAGAGAAAATTTTTGTTCAACCCAAAAAGGTGAAGCCTAGTAGACTTTTTTTTTAAAAAATAATAACAGTAGCCCAAAACAAGACGGCCAAATCTAATTTTTTTCAAAAACAAATGGTTATAGATGGCCCAAAAATGCATAAATCCCACACAGTTATCTAAAAAAAAATAATTGGCACATAAATATGTGCCAGCCCATAACAATTTAACTTTTTTTATGCAATGGCCCAAACTACAATGGCACTGCAAATATTTCAGAGAGCCCAATATCCTCAGCCCAGAACCAAAACGTTTAATTTTTTTTTAATACAGGGACACCTAGCCGCAACCTTTACCTGCAGAACAATGACGCCGGTGACTGCGGGGGGTTTCCGATGGTTTTTTATAATGACCTCGCTCTCCAGTTGTCGGCCACTCCAATAGCAAGGTGGTTCTCACATCAAGTCTTCAGTTTCTGACAGCTCTCATTCTTCTTCTTAGCGACTTCAACGATAAACTTCTCAAGGAAATTCTTATTGTAGTTTGGTGTCGCCGACGACGTAGATGTGCTCTCTTGCTGCCGAGGCCTTAGGTTGCTGATAACTGGATCAAAACCACCTCTATCCTGAACGAACCCAATATCAGTACACTCGCCGTTGGTCTTAACATTCATTGGAGGCATTAAAACAGAGAACAAACAATTAAAAGAAAAAAAATAAAACAAATTATGATCCCTGTATCCCATATTCTAACTCAGATTGTTATTTATGAAAATTATAAATTAACAAGCAAGGTAAAGGTGATCTAAAGCCAGGCTCTAATGCCACATGTTAGAATATAAACATCTTGTACATAATATAATTAATCCAAATTATAGCATACGTAAGTATAAAACCTATATGAGATACAGCGGATAATTCTCAATTGTTCATTTTCACAATAAAAAAAAAATTAACCTTTGAAGGTTTTGGGCGTACCTGGAATCCTTTGCTTGACTTACTAGATACACACACGTAACCGGAGCACCCTGTATGGACTTTGGTTCATTTTCACAACAAATACACTGGAAGAAAATGAAGAAATGTCAGAAACAGAGGAGGAGAAAATGCTTTTTCTGTAACCAAAAACTGCACTCTCTCTTCTGTCCATGTATGCATATATATAGCCTGTGGGGAGGGGAGTTAGATAACCGTATCTAACTCCCTCGTTTCAAATTCAAACGGTTCCCTGCTTTTCACACAAACGGGTTCCCACCCCTGCTCCTCACGGTCGGGTCTGATCCACCATGGGTGGATCGCCCATTTTCTTACATCTCTCATTCATATATGGTGGATTAGATATTATGGCTCCAATCTCATTTTCTTTCTTTTTTCATACCAGGTGCTTTGTTGTGACCGCGTAGGCATGACGTCTTCTTTTAGGCATTTCTATTAGAAATCCCCTTTACAGAGACCAGCACAAAGCAACCCTTTAGTGCAGCTCGATCAAATAAATTATAGTACCTTGAATGTCCTAGATTTACCCATATACACTTTTCTCATGGCTAATATAATCCCTCTTGAGTCAGTATATAACTCAGATAACCTCCACTTATGCATAGTATCCACACTTATGAAATTAACAAAATAATATCACAAGGGACCAGTCATAGACACTAGCATGAATATGTATATTTTGGCAATCTTTCTTTCGCCCATATATCATTTTGATATGAATCAACCGTTTTTCTAGCATAATACCTTTGGTTTATATATAATTTTAACCATAGGACATATAACAAAGTAGCAATCGCTGAAACATACCTCTATAATATTGTCAAAGTCAAAGGACATTAATGAAAGGATTATACCTTTATAGAGCTCACACAACAATAAAGCAGGAATTGATTCACTTGCTTTCCATTTACGGTTCTTTAATACATGTGGTATGAATTACATGTTACGGTGTTTCTCTTATCTTTAAAGAGTATACGTCATTTTGATTCTATCAATTACACTGTACAAACTTAAGTCTAGACACTCATAGTATCTAAACCCAAACTCTTCAATTCTATTCATATAATATGATGTCAATTTTTTAAAAAATTTGTCATATAGCAACAGGTTTTATGGATGTGGGAATCTATTGTTCAATCCATACGCTTACTTATGGATCTTATCTTGACTCACTGTACTTTTAAGCCAAGGTGACACTTATTGTGTTTCTTTACTACTATATCAGCACTCTTGATGTTTTACTGGTGAACATATGTCTCATCTTTGAATGTTTCTATAGCATCAAAGGCGGTTGCTCGTGTGAGAAAGCTACCCTTTTCAACCTGTACGATATACTAGACATTGTATACTTTTACCCAGACATATAAGTAATAATAAATGACATGATATCATTAATAAAAATAAAAGTATTACATACAGTCTGTAACTTATATTTTTAACATGACAATGGCTTTTACATGTTTCTCGAATATTTCTTTGCCTATTGGCTTGGTCAGGGGATCTGCAACCATATATTTTGTTAAAATATATTGTACAGTTATAATTTTATGTGCTATATAATCCTTCACAAAGTTATACTTTATATCAATGTGTTTAATCTTGCTGTGATACTTAGGGTCTTTTGTGTAGGCTATAGCTGCAGTATTGTCACAGTGTATCAACATCAGATTAGTACTCTCGTTCCCAAATCCTAGGTGTTCGATAAATCTCTTTAGCCAAATAGTCTCTTGCGCTGCTGCAGTGCATGCCACAAACTTAGCTTCTATAGAGTGTAAAGCAATGCACGTTTGCTTCTTGCTACTCTAACATATGGCGTCGTTGTTAAGCAAGAAGGTGTATCCTGAAGTTGATCTTCGTTCTTCTTCATCACTGCCTATATCAGCATCGAAATATCCGATTAGGCGTAGATCGCTTCCTTGATAACATAATGCATAGTTAGCTGTGCCCTTTAAGTATCTCAAGATCCTTTTCACTGCTTTCCAGTGTTTCTCACCAGGGTTGGACTGTAATCTGCTAATCAGCCCTACGGCATAATAAATATCTGGTCTTGTACATATCATTGCATACATTAGGCTACTAATGGCACTGGCATATGGAACTCCTTCCATTTTCTTTTTCTCTGATTCAGTTTTGGGACTCATTTCAGAACTCAAGGCCACTCTAGTGGCCACAGGGATATCCATGGGTTTGCATTCACTTATATTAAATTGCTCAAGTATCTTATTGATATAATTCTCTTGTGAAAGAGTGAGGATTCTCTTGGAACGATTCCTTCGAATCTTGACTCTAAGTATGTTTTATGCTTCACCCATATCTTTCATGTCAAAATTTGATGAAAGCCATTCTTTAATAGCTATCACAGAGTCAAGACTATTTCCAGCTAATAGTATATCGTCTACGTATAAGGATAATATCACAAAGTTACCCTTAAACCGCTTAACGTAGACACAGTGGTCTTCTTCTATCATCTGAAAGTTATTTGAGGTAATCACCTTATGAAACCTTAAGTACCACTGTCTGGTTGACTGTTTTAATCCATAAATAGATCTTCTAAGTTTACACTTCTTGTGTTCAAACCCTTTTCCAATGAAACCTATTAGTTGTTCCATATGGATTTCTTCATCTAGATCACCATTCAGGAATACGATTTTTACATCCATATGATGTAACTCTAAATTTAAACTATTTACTATTGCCAGAATAAGTCTTATTGAATTGAAGCGCACAACAGGTGACAAAGTATCCTCATAATCTATTCATTCTTGTTGTGTATATCCCTTTGCAACCAATCGAGCTTTGAATTTGTCAATTGATCCGTCCATCTTTCTCTTGATTTTGAGAACCCACTTGTTCCCAATGGCTTTATGCCCTTTTGGTAGATCAACCAATTCCCAAACTTGATTTTTCATCATTGAGTCCATTTTCTCTTTCATTGCTTTCTTCCATTCCTCCTTTGTAGGACCTGCTAAGGCCTCATAAACAGTGCGGGGTTCATCATCCCCTTCTGGAGTAACTAAGAGTGCTTCACCTTCTATTTGAAAGTGTCTCTTTGGAACACTTTCCCTGTTACCCTTTTTGGTATGAGCAACTTGCTTATCTTTTCTCATTTGTCTCGGTCTTTGTGTTGACCATTCTTGGCTCTCACTCAGATTGACATGCCTAGATGATTCTGGTATATCAATTTGTTCGACATTGTCATGTTCTTGAGTCTCATAAAGAGATACAGTGCGGTCAACATCTCCCCTACTAGGAAACTCTGTCTCAATAAATACAGCATCTCTTGATTATGTTTTAGTCACTGTTCCATCTTCAATTTCACTTATGAATACATATCCTTTTGAGGGTTTAGAGTACCTTATAAAAATATATTTCTTCCCTCTAGAACCCAGTTTCCCATGTCTATGAGAATTGTCATGGATGTATGCCGCCGAGCCCCAAGGTTTAAGGATGCTTATATCTGGCTGATATTTAGTCCATAACTCGTAGGGTGTGAAAGCGACTGATTTTGAGGGCACACGGTTAAGTATGAAAGTTGTCGTTAATAAAGCATCACCCCAATGTGAAATTGGAAGGTTTGCCTAGGCCATCATAGACCTAACCATGTCCAGAAGAGTTCTATTTCTTCTTTCGGCAATCCCATTCTGTTAAGGTGTACCAGGGATAGTTAGTTGCCTAATAATCCCTTTTTCTTCACAGAGCTGTTTGAATTATTCTGAAAGATATTCACGACCTCGATCGGTGCGTAATGCCTTGATTCTATTATCTATTTGATTCTCTACTTCATTCATGTATCATCTAAAGTACTCTAGTGCCTCAGACTTATGTGAAATCAAATAGACATGACCATATCGTGAAAAATCATCAATAAAGGTAATGAAATACCAAGCTCTGTGTCTTGCCCTCACACTCATTGGACCGCAAATATCAGAATGGATTAATTGCAAGGGGTTTTTGGCTCGTATTCCCTTATCGAATGGTTTCCTAGTAGCCTTACCAGCTAGACAACTTTCGCATAATGACATATCCATGTTAGGGATCACCCCCAACAAGCCTTCTTTAGCCAGTTTAATAATTCTATTTTGATTAATATGTCCTAGTCTAGCATGCCAAATATTCATATCAGGATTATTTGAAGTAATAGCAAAGCAATCATGAATATTAAAATTATTAGCAAGATCCAAAATAAAGAAGCTTTGGAAACGGAAAGCTGAACCATAAAATATTGAGTTGCTACAAATGTCTGCAACTTTACCATGAAAGTTTACATTAAACCCAAAGTCTAGTAAGCAAATTACAGAAATTCAATTTTGTCGGCTGTCAGGAGCATGAAGCACATCATGCAGTATCAAGATTTTTCCACTACGCAAAACAAGTTTGCAAGTGCCAATGCCTCGAACCTCGATCCTTGCATTATTGTCAATGAAAAGTCACTTGCTTTGATATGGCAATCGATGGTATTCCACGAAAGATCCTCGATCTCGACTTACGTGGTCTGTGGAGCCTGAGTCAATAATCCAAGAAAAAGAAATAGGTTCTGTCAGAAAAATAGTGCTAGAAACAAATGAGATATGTGAATTCACATAATTCACTGTTACCTTTTCGCTCTCAGCCTGTTTAAAACAGTCACGTGCGAAGTGTCCCATTTTCTGGCAGGCAAAGCATTTGACCTTCTTTAGGTCTAGCTTTTTATTGCCTCATTTCTTTCCCTTCTTCTTATACTGTTGTTTGCCTTCTTGGGTGGAGGACTGCCTTTCTTCCCATTTTTCTGAGATTTCTTGTTCTTTTTGGATTCAGGCTTTGATTGGGAATGACCAACACCTTCGATCAAATAGGTTTGTCCAATGGCTTTATAAGCCTCCAGACGTTCATCCTCTATCTCTAAATGTTTAGCCACATAATTGAAAGTAATAATATTTTTATTATGGGTCAGATTAACTTTCATGTGCTCCCAACTAGTAGGGAGCAATCTGATGACAGCCTGCACTTGCTATTCGTTAGATAGATTATGCCGGCTTCCTTCAGTTCACGGATCATTGTGGACATCTCTCATAGATGTTGCCTCATAGGATTATTTAATTTTAGCTTATAGGTATCAAATTTAATCGTCAACCTTCTAAACTTATTCGTGGACACTCCTCCAAACTTATCCTTTAAGGCAATTCACATTACCTGTGTCATTCTGTGTGTCTCAAACTCACAAATTAAATCATCAGCCATTGCACTCAATAGGTGATTCTTGCAATGCTATTCTTCTTTTTCCAGGATATGTAGGCTTCTTAATCTCTCCTGTCCTAGGTCATATTTTTAGCCTCATGCTCTACCATGACCATTGTCAATAGCTCAATGGTATCCTATTCTTCTAGAATATATTGGACCTTTCGGTGTCAAATATCCTAGTTGTCCCCATTGAGTTTTTTCCCTTTGTTCAATTCAGCAATAATATTCTTTGATTTCATTGTTCAATATCAGTTCTGTGACAAACCTTTCCCACATTAATTTATTGAACCATAGAACATTTAATTGAATTTACATATATATAGCACATGTAAAGTATACAATGTCATGTACTTTTATTAATTTTTGATCCAAAAATAATAATATCACTAGACCCATGATCGGGAGAACATATTTACACCTCCCATCACACAAGCACTAGCAACGCTATCATTCTCTATCAAAATTAATATAAGTATTATTCTCATCAAATATTACTTTTCAGAATACTCATCATCTAAAAAAAGCTCCCACTTATAAAAAAGTATACATGAATCATAACATAGATAAAGAAAGGAAATGAAATATGTTTCTCTTGCATACAAGGTATGTAATAATGATAAGTATTTACAAAGAAAGAGTATTAAAGCATATTTTTAACAAAGTATAGCAATGGAAATCAAGATCTTGCTCTGGATCCTCCTCAGGTTTCCCCTCAGGATCCTCTTGAAGGTTTTCCTCTAGGTTATTGAACTCATCCAAAAATAAGATGTCATCATTTAAAGTATATCCCAGAGATTCAGTGCTAGATAAAGTCATTTTTACCTAAATAATAACACATTAATTATCATAATTTTCTGAAATTTTTAAACACTAAAAAATACCAGAAAATACACTGAATATTCATAAATAGATCCAGAATTGCCTCCCAAATTAGGCAAATTATATGTCAAAATAAAGATCTTAATTTTACAGATTTTTAGGAATAAATTGCATCTCAATTGGAGGTCCCACGCTCCCTCAAGAGCCCTAAGAAGGAAAAATTTAGAAAAAATAAAAAACTGAACGAAGCCCACTCTCGGCTGCTGGCGCGTGTACTGCACGCACCAGTCTAGTGCTACCACGTGTTGCCACCAGAATTTCCCCAAATATTTTTTTTTAAATTAAAAAAATAATTTTTTAATTAAAAAAACTTGTTTTTTCTAGACCTCTTACAGCCCAAACTTTTTTTTTGCGATTGGGCTGGACGCAGCCTCGTCCGCCGTGAACAGTGCCCTGTGAGTTTTTTTTATAAAAGAGAAAAAATGGCATCATTTTGGGGGATGAACAGTGTCATCTCATGCCTCCAGCCGGGTCTGCACAGACCCGACTGAAAAACGGGTCGGGTCCGACGACCTGATTCATTTTTCACTCATAACTTCTCCGTCCGACATCCAATTTTGACTTTCTTAGAGTCATTTTCCATCATTTTTTTGTGCTCTATATAATGGGATCATTTTTAAGGCCAATCTTCTATTTTCTAATGACCCAATTTCAAAAATAAAAAAATTTCATTTTAGTTTACGTTGGAAATGCTTCTCTTTATAGTTTAGATACATGTTCTATGCATATTATCACTAAATAAACACTTTAAGACATATATATGCAAAGGAACAGTGCATAACCAGAAAAAATAGAAAATACAGAGAAGCATGCGGAAGCGAATAACCATCCTCTGATGCCACTGAAGGTTTTGGGCGTACCTGGAATCCTTTGCTTGACTCACAAGATACCCACATGTAACCGGAGCACCCTGTATGGACTCAGGTTCATTTTCACAACAAATGCACCGGAAGAAAATGAAAAAACGTCAGAAACAGAGGAGGAGAAAATGCTTTTTCTGCAACCAAAAACTGCACTCTCTCTTCTGTCCGTGTATGCATATATATATAGCCTGTGGGGAGGGGAGTTAGATAACTATATTTAATTCCCTCATTTCAAATTCAAACGGCTCCCTGCTTCTCACGCAAACGGGGTCCCTCCCCTGCTCCTCACGGTCGGGTCTGATCCACCATGGGTGGATCGCCCGTTTCTTTACAACCTTAATAAACTAAGTCAACAACGTACCTTAGACTAGGCCCAAATAACTACAGGGCTCACTCAAAAATATTTATTAATTATCTTAATTAATATCTAAATAAATTATATTATAATAATAAATATCTCATATAGTCAAGATATATTTTCATGGCGATAGTAAAATACCATTGTTTGAGACATCAATTCCGAGGAAATACTTGAGCTGCCTAAGTTGGCATTTCTAACGTGGTTAATTGTTCTTTCAAGGTTTGGATTTCCTGAGCGCCGTCATCAATTAAGATCATATCATCCACATACTAGTAAAATTGTTAACTTTTCCCCTCTTTGTTTTAAAAACAAAGTGCGAACAACATTGCTTTGTCTATAGCCGAAGTGATTTCTCTTCCTCTTGGATTTAATAGTCTTTGCTTCTGTTTTTTTTTTTAATAAAACACAACTTTAATGTTAATTAAGAGAATTATGTACTTTAGTTCAAAATACTATGAATGAAAAGATAAAGACAAAACATATTAAAGCTTACCAGTTTCTTTCTCTTCATCTTAAGATTTAGAAGAAGAGTCAGAATGAATATTAATCATGTTCCTTTTAAAAGCTTTTGATGTCTTATATATTCCTTTTTGCACCTTTGGATTTTCTTTCTTTGTTTCCATTATCTTCTTCTTCTTCTTCATCCCTCTTTCTTTTTCTTCCTTCTTTCTCATTTCTCTTATCTTCTTTACCATTAACCACATTGGTGGGTGGCTTCTCACAGCAAGTTTTTCCCTAGTTTTTAACCTTAAACTTTGAACGATCTTTAAAACATTTGAACACCCAGAAATCACCAGTTTCCCAATTATTATAACTTCCACAAACTTATTCCACCCCCTGTGAAAATAAAACTTGTTCCCAACCTTTTCAACTTCAACTTCCTCAGATTTACCAAAATAAGTCTTAAATATTGTTTTCTTTGCCACTTTCCCCCAAATTCTTTGATAAAAGCTGGTGGGATTTTCTGTTCATAATAGATCAGCACAGAGAAGAACATATAAAAACTGTTAAAAACTTGAAATTACGTACGTATAACATTGTCCTAACTCTTAATCTTCCTAGTTAAATAAATCACAGAGAATATATATATATATATATATATATGTATGTATGTATTGAAGGAAATGGTTGGACTTTTAGACATCAAAACAAGTGAAACTACGAAGCAGAGATAAGTGTTCATTCAGTGTAAAACCCATGAATTCTATGTAATATATAAAGAGAAATAAGAAAACAAAAATGAAGAATCAAGGAGGTTACACGTCTTTGTTAATCTTTGATAAACCTGTAAAAAGAAAAAAAGAAATCAATGGAGGATACTGTGTGAATATATATATATATATATATATATATATATATATATATATATACACACACTGACCAAGCGAGTAGAGAAATCCTCAATTAAGGCCTTGAAGAGCGAAGGCTTCTTTGGATGTTTTCTCAAGGACAACGAAGCCATGAAATAATGTGGAAGCCAAAGTACGTAGTATATCAGAAGCTTAAATAATCAGATTTGGAAGGTGAAAGGGCATAGAGATATATGGCACCTAAGAGAGAATTAGATGGTCTTTATTAGGGTATTAATTAGTTTCTTTTTAAAAAAATATTACCCTTATTAAAGTCATTAAGTAACAGAGAGAATAAATATAAATTTAATATTTTTTATTTAAATATGGACAAAATAAAAAATTTATACTATTTTTTTAAAAAATTAATTAATAACTTAATAATCTCTTTTTAGTTCTAGTGAAGTTAGAAGTAATAATAATATTAAAAGTTCTGACGGTCCTTGAGAAAGAAAGCGTGGATTATTTTCTTAATTATTTCGTCTAAGTTTTAAGTTTCATATGATACACGTTTCTTATCAATTGGCCATTAACATCTTTATAGTATAATAATTATCTAAAAAGGGATCCTAAATTTGAAAATAGGAAATAAAAATGAAAATAAAAAGGGCAGGTGATTATAACAACTCTTCCTATTTTCATATTCAATTGTAAAATTGATGAATCGATTTATGGGAGTGGTGGCGGGGCCACAAGATGAATAAGTCCACCTTATTATCGTCATAAATATGAAAATAATGCAGTGTTCTTGTTCTTCTCTGACCAAGTCCATCGTGATCTTATCTGTCTCACAAGTCTCCATGGTTACAGCTCACACCATCCATGACTTCACAACCTCCAACATCTTCATGCAATATTCCAATTAATGATAAAAATAAAATAGTAAAAAAGTAATTAAAAATTGTTAGTATCTTATAATTAAAATAAAAAAATATTTTTTAATTAGTATATTATAATAAGAATTAGAGGAAATATATAGTAATACTTTCATATTACTCAAGGGAAGAGATAATATATGTTTAAGAGACAATTTTGCATTACAAAATGGAAAAATAAAAAAAAATATCATTTAAATTTCAAAATCATAAATAAGAAATTATTAAAAAATGTGCTGTTATTTACTTTAAAATTTTAAAATTTAAATAATATATTTTTTAAAAAAATTCCCTTACAAAATGGTACTTACTTATTAGGCTCTTCAGCAATTACATGGAATTAGTTTAGAATCTAATAATGCATAGGATAGATCACCATTGTACAAATTCTATCCTAATCAAGTGTATGTGTGTGTGTGTGTATATATATATATATATAACATTAAAATCAAGAACAATATAAAATATGAAACAATGTGCAATATGTCAACAATACTATTATTCAAAAATTAAATATAAAATAAATTAAATATCTAAAATCTTATACTATATAACTCTTCAATATAAAATTTAATTTATAGTATAATATAAAATATATTAATTAAATATCAGTTGTTATTAAATTTTTGGGTGTTAAATTCCTTCTTAAAATTTTATAATAATTTTCTTTAATATTTTTATGAATTCAAATATATATATAATTATACACACAAACTTTTTTTAATAGAATATGATAATTATTATTAAAATTTAAATAGCAAGTACAAATAAAAATATAGTGAGAAAAACTTTTTGTACACGCTACTTAAAGATCTTATCACATCAATCTTTTTAACTTAATGATGACAACATTACCAAGTTTGTACCTACCATACTGCTCTCTTCTACTCTTTAACACCAGAAATGATGATGGCCCTACTGTTCTGCTTTCTTACACCAGAAATGATTATGGCCCCTAATACAATTACAATACTACTACTTTAGTACGTTTTCTGCTCTCCTCTAGCCTCAGAGCTGCAAAGCTGAGGAGCCTAACCTATACTTAGATGAGTTTTCAACTCACTTAAATTTTGATCTGACATGTTTCTGCTAAAATAACTGACTACACATGTTTCTGTTAAAATAACTGACTACACGAGTCATAAGTGGTCAATTAAGCAAATGGCAAAGGAAAGGCGCAAGGCAGAGGGAACCAAGGACAGTTGGCTTCTTTGGAAGGATGTTAGTTTTGCGAGCATTATGAAGAGATGAACTCTTAATTTATAACTTGTTTAATTAAATTTTAAGTTTCACCCCCTACGGGTTGTTTAAATCTCTATTACTCCTCCTCCGATTTTGCATGTTTATAGGAATGAGTTAGAAAATTAATTTTAATTATAATTGTAAGACTTCATGCTCGTGCACAAGTCATATTAAATAATAAAGTGATAAAAGATTATCATTTTTACGATAATTTGTTTTTAAAATTTGATTAAACAAAAGACTTAATGAATGCTATTAAGTTGAGTTAAATCTAATTTTAGATGAGTAAGTGAACTTTTAGAAAATTATTTTAAAAATAGGAAGTAAATGAAAGGGAATGATTCTTAATGTCAAGGATAAGAGGAGGAAGATTTATCAGTATCAAGTTAAATTGCGTCACTTTTGAAAGCTTTGGATTCTCCATCTTTGTTTACATTATCATCTTCTTCATCATCCCTCTTCCTTTTTCTTCCTTCTTCAACTCTCATTTTGTTTACCATTAAGAGGTTTAGAACATCTCTTCCCAATAACCACGTTCAATTGCTTCTCACAGCAAGTTTTTCCATATATTTTGACCTTAAACTTTGAAGAATCTGCAAAATACTTGAACAGCAAGAAATCTCCATTTTCCAGGCTATTAACTTGCACGAATTTATGCCAGCCGTTATTATTAAAATAAAATTTGTTTCCGAGCTTTTCCACTCCAACTTCCCAAGATTTACCATTATAAGTCTCTAGTGTCACCAAACTCCGTGATAAAAGCTGGTGGGATTTGCTGTCTACATATAATCACACACAAAAGAATATCTAAAGATTGTTAAGAACATGAAATTAACTGTTATCCTCCAAGGTAAAGGGCTAAGTAAACATATATATTAAAGGAAGTTAAAGGGTTGAAAAATTATCGACTCTCATGAAAAGAAGTGAACGACTGAGATCAATGAATTCTCATTATGTTTAGTGTCAAACCATGATACTACTACTGCTCTATTATTATTATTACTTCATCTAATCTTAATCTTAAGACTCAAATCTACTTTATTTTTTAAAATTATAATTTTTTACCCGTAGTATCCTCATATAATTACATAAAATTTTTATTAATGGTAATTCAAATCCACATGATTAAAAGGATATTTTAGAATAAAAATATAAAATTATTATAAATAATTAATTTAATTAACTTTATTAATCTACTCAAATTAGTTAAACAGATCCTATAATAAGAACTGGATGTAGTATTATATACTATAAAGAGAAATAAGAAAACATAAATGAAGAATATAGCTTGGAGATTAATAGGTGAATGTGTCATTGTTTAAGACTTAGGCTTGGATAAAACTGTAAAAGAAAACAATGAAATGAAGGCATAGGAGAGAATAGCATATATACTAACCAAGCGAGTAGAGAAAGCATGGATCTAAGACCTTGAAGAATTAAGGCTTCCTTTTATGTTTTCTCAGCAGTTGTGAAACTATGAAATAAGGTTATGGGCAAGATGAAGAGCCAAAGTAATGGTAGTAATAAGAAAGCTTGTAATGTAAATCACAAAAGAGGTTAGTGTGTATGTATGTGACGGTATCGTACTAATAAGTGAGTATAATCCAACGTTTCTTGAGAAAGGATGTTAATTAGTTTTTAGAGTTTTATTATGAACTATGACTGATGAACCATTAATTAATTAACTCTGATTAAATTAATAAATATCTTCTACCTATTTAATTATTTTTTATATATTTGTCTCTACACTCAATACAGGATAAAAAGAAATTTTGAATCAAAATCAATTCATATCTTACTATAATATTTTGTAGGAAAAATCGAAGGAGAAAAAAAATAAAAAGGAGACAAGAAAAAGAAGAGAAACGACACAAAATAGGAGTTGAAAATTAAACTTTCATATCACACAGCATAAATATACAAACTCAAATCACACACACACAAAAGCGTAAGAACAATAACACAAGATGTCATCAAATCAAAATCATTATAAATAACTAAGATATCTCATAAAACTTGGCCTTTTCAGGATCCAATCTATGAACGTAAACTTTGAACACATCACTTTTGATCATTTCAAAAATGCAAACATCTCCGATTTGCAGATGAAATTCATCCACAAATCTCTTCCATCCCTGATTTATTGTCGCTGCTTTACCACGTCGACGTTCGCCTCAAGCTTCATATTCCAAATTTTCTGTCATATCTCAAAATTCACCTTTTTGCTCTCCTTCACTGCGTGTTGACGGAAAAATCTTGCTGGTATATACAGCACACCATATATATAACAATTAGAAACAAACTTGCAGGATCAAACCTCTGGTTATATGTATGCATGCATGTGCTTACCAGAGCAGTTACAGTAATATATGAAAACTGGAGTTGAACTTGAAAGAAAGGATTCTCAGAAGTGAATTCTATTTTGTCATCCTAATCATCAGGAACCAATTTTGTAGGGTCGTTTTGACTTCCCTTAATGAACTGATAATCGTTTGTTAGTGATTTTTCTTCCTGTTTGCACATTGACTTTATCATCAGCAACTACACCAAGTAAACATTTGAGCATTGCGTTAATTTTGAATCACATGTTCACAAAACGAAAGAACCTTCATATTAAGAGAAAAATGTGAAAAATCATATGCCACTTTAATATTTCGAGTACATATATATGTTTAAAACTTAAGATATTTAATGAAAATTACATCTATGGCAAATTCGTGTGTATGATAAGTCAATAATTTCGTTGACTAAAATTGGAAATCAACATGAAGTGCAATTCACTAATGAGAAGCTTACAAGTTTCATCATCATCATAAGAAGAACAATGATATTAATTGCTTCGATTGAATCAAATTCACTCTTCATGCTTTTTGCTTCTATGAAACCTTAATTATCAACCTTCTTTCTCTCTGTTTTTTTTCCTTCTTTAACATTTCTCTGATCTTCATTACCATTTTTGAACTGCTTCACACAGCATGTTTAGCAATAGATTGTAACCTTGAACTTGGAATGATATGGGAAATATTTGAAGAGTAAAAAGCCACCTAAATCCAAATTATTAGCTTTCACAATGTCACTCCAACCATTATTGAAATAGAATCTTTTTCCAATCTTCTCCACTTTGACTCGTACAGTTTTACCGAAAGCCTCAAGAATTGTTGTTTTGTTTGAAATGCCTTCACCAAACATGTTGATAAAAGCTGTTGGGATTTGCTGTTAACACACAGAATACATTCATAAATAATACAGACTATTAAAAAGAATAAACCAATAGTTAGATTAATGAGGAGCATTTCATGTTACATATATGGCTAACTTGGTTTAACCTAACTGTAAATCAATCATAAGGAAGATATATACAAAGCAAGCGGGTGGAGAAATCACTGGCGAGTATCTTGAAGAATGAAGGCTTCTTTGGTTCCATGAAAGCTTTGCAAGATTGAAAATATATCAATATTGGTGGAAATGCAAGAGTCACTAAGTGAGATTTCGGAAGACCGCCCAGTAGGCACGTTTATATGTTACTCTTAGATATAAATTTAATTCAAATTATTAATTATTAATTATTAATACTAATAGCATAATTAAAAAGAGAAACCCATGGGACATATATAGATAAAGCTAAGGCATCCGATTCCACTTCTCAGAGACAAATAACATGGACGACTATCAATTTGGGGTAGACTCTAATTCATGTGTGACCCCCTCTAGGAGTCTGTACTCAAGTTTTTAGGTGCACATAATCAATTTTTATGTATTAAAAAAAGTTATTTCGGGGTAAATGTATGCATGAACTTATGTCATACACGGGGTTAGCGTCAGGTATATATAGTTATATTTGTTATTTAATTAAAGTTTAATTATCAAGAAATATTAGGAAAAAACTTAGCGTAACTTAAATTATAAGATTTACCATCAAAATATGACCTCCCAATTTTCTACCCCCCTTCTTCTATAATATTTTAATCTTTCCATGTTTTCAATTTCATAGCCCTTCGGAGTCAGCAAGAAAATATAATCTCCCAAAGTTGTCAAAACATGACCTCTTAACTCCATTAAACTGCTTCACACAGCATGTTTTTTCATAGATTGTAACCTCTGCTACATATTTGAAAAGTCAAAGTTCTCCATTTTCCACATTATTAGCTTTAACAAAGTGACTCCATCCATAAGGGAAATAGAATCTGTTCCCAAGCTTTTCTATTTTGACTTGTGCAGATTTACCTAAATAAGTCTCAAGTACTATTATTTTGTTTGTTGGCTCGTATTGACCAAACATGTGGATAAAAGCTGGTGGGATTTGCTGTAACACCCAGAGAATAACATAGACATTAAAAAAAACAAAATATTTGGGATGAGATTATTCGTTCTCAGTTTAAAATATATCTATAACATTCTCAAAATCTGACCTACTTTTCTTCCCACTCTGCCTTTTGATAGCCCTCGTAATTAGCAATAATAATATTTATAATTTGCAATGTCCCCAACCAGAAAATGTGATTTTCTAAGCTCATCAAGCTTCTTACTATGCCGAGCCTACCAAAGAAGAAATTTAATAACTTTGTTTATTGGTCATTAATTTAAAATTACAACAAGAAGTAGAGAGATTTCAAAGTGAAAAGTCCTATATTTGAAATTTAATAATTATACTAATCATTTGAAACTGAAAATTACTACGAGAAGACACTTCATATTTGACATTTCAAAATCAAAAGTGCTATACTTGTCTTTTGATTTAGCTACGAAATCCAACCATCAACAGTTGCTGTGGTGTAGTGGTTATCACGTTAGTCTTACACACTAAAGGTCCCCAGTTCGATCCTGGGCAGCAACAACATGTTTGTATCTTTTTCAATTTTGTTTCCCTATTCTTATAATTTTACCCTTTTTAACAGATAAATAATGAAAAGGAAAAGAAATATACTTGCACTCTCAAATTTCATAAAACAAAATTTACCTATTTAATCCTGCAATCAATCAAATTTTAAAAGATAAGATATAAAATCAATTAAATATCTATAAATTATATCCATTAAAATCTCAAAACCAGAACCATTTCATTTATCATTGTCTACAACGTTTTCATTCCCTTTATTACAAGTAACCAAGAACTCTAGCTAGAGAATCCTAACACACTTTGAAACATAGGAATTGATCAATTATTGGTTAACTTTTGAATGGGACAAGCTATTCATAAATTCTTCAATGTTGTTCCAAGAATTTCCACCCTTGTTCACAGCAGCCAAATTCTTCCATTTCAAGGCATTCTTCTTCACCTTTCGTGATTTCCCAAACACTTTTGTTCAATGCTTCTCTTCTCACAATCCCTTTCTCATGAACTTCAACTCTCACCCCTATTTTCCAAACATCCTTAATAATCTTTTCATTTGTTCTTTGATCACTCCAAAGTGGCATAAGAACCATTGGCACTCCTAAACTCAGAGCTTCCAACGTTGAATTCCAACCACATATAGACTCATGTGATAGCACTTTGAGGTGGTAACACCATGACACCACCAAACTTTTCTGGGATTTTCTGGTAAAGTCTTTAGGAAGCTTAGCTCATTCAGATTCTCTCACTACCCACAAAAATGTGATTCCACTGTCTGTTAAACCCCGCGCAAGTTCTTCCATTTGTTCTTCTGTGAGAGGTACCATTGTTCCTAACGGTACAAAAATAACTGATTTTTTTGGTTGATCATCTAACCATTTGCTGCGTTCAAGTGCTTAGGTTATATTGTTCAAGAACTCGTAGGGTATGGTTGGTTCAATGGTTCTTAGGTTTCGTCAAACCTTTCTCATACAATCTGCAACCTAAGAAAACCAAATTCTATAGACTCTCCTTGTACCTAATAACAACTTTACATAAATCAATAAAATTATTGATTAAAATTAGTTATTTTTTGTAAAATATTGAAATTATCCTCAATATAAGTTATTAATTCAAAGAGTTTAGTGAATTAGTTAGGAAAATTATTGGATATTCTATTGAAAAAATTAACACTTTAATTTAAACAAAATATAAATATTATATATTAAACATGCTGAAAGCTGTTCTCCAAATATTTCTCATACAATCTCCAACCTAAAACCAAATTTTATACTCCTTTAATTTTATTTATAAGTCATGTAGCTTTCAGTATATTTTACGCATACTAATTTTTTTTAAAGTATATTAATTTTATATTAAAATTTAATAATGTTTAACTTTATTCTTATTTAATATATATTATACTCAATGAGAATAAAGTCAACATGATAATAAATGAAGAGTAAAAGTGAGTTTGTGTAGCTTTATTCCAAAAATACATTCCATGATGTAAATTTCCAATGAGAAGATGAAGAAAATATATGTTGGTTAAAATTTTCTTGTGACCAGTGATGTATTTTACTCTAAAATAAATATTTATATAATTATATATAAAAATGTACCCCATATTTCATTAAGAATTTATTAAAAATTAATTGATATACTATAAGCAAATCTAAAATATTTGTCCACCCATCCAGAATGCAGGACAGGATAAGAGGAGAGACGGAGCGGGTGAGAAACAAAGAGATGAAAGAGATAGAACGAGAGATTAATGTTGTAATATAGTGAAATGACAAGTAAGTTGCTGTGGTGTAGTGGTTATCACGTTAGTCTTACACACTAAAGGTCCCCAGTTCGATCCTGGGCAGCAACAATACTTGTGTGTCTCTTTCAATTTTCGGAAGCTGTCGTCTTTTTAAGTATCTACGTGGCTTTTTGCTATCACACCCATGTGGAAAGTTAGGGATCACATCTACTGAAAGTACTTATTGATCGAGACATGTATGGAACAAACCATATGATAAAGGTGACCGGGGGACAACAATGTCCTAACAAGGTCGATTCAAAGGAGTGGTTTTTTATTAAACGATGTCATCAATATTTTATAAATATTTTTTAATTTTTAAAGTTATATTTTAATTTTAATAAAAAATAGATATCAAATTCACTTAAATTTTATATATTAAAAAAATACATAAAATATAGACAATGACAATAATAACATTATTTTCATTAGATAGGTTTATGAGCTATATAGATTATTCTATGTTATTATATATTACTAATAATTAAATTATTAAATAAATTATTAAAATTTTATTGAATTTTTTATTTTTTTAAAAAAGATTTCATTCTATCTAATATATCTTCATTATTGCATTCAATGATATTATTTATATATGTTTAAATTACATCAAATAATTTTTTATTAGTTTTTTATAAATAGATGTACAAACTCTAACTTTTTTTGTATATATTTTTTATAGTATCACATGTCCAAATCAACATTTTCATTTTAGCTGTCATAATTTAAACTCTTGATATATCTTTAAAACCTAGAATAATATTGTAATAATATAATGAAAAATTTTAATTTAATTATGAAGGTAAGATATGAACTCATACTTTATTTGTCACAAGACAAGAAAGATAGTGGACCTTCTCTATCTCCCTAACCTAAACTCAAAAAATGTAAAAAAAAAAAAAAAACACACACACACACACACACACACACAAAGAAGCAGACAAAAGTAACTTCGGCATCTTTCGAATTGAGGAAGAGCAACAAGAGCCCAGTTTAAACATCTCATGAGGATGGGATATTTGTGGGTGCAAGTATTTTATTATTTTATAATAGAGATAAATTTAAAAAAGAATCATTAATAACTCTTTAAATAATTTATATTTTGAACTAAAAGACCGTTGAGTTCAACCTATTACAGGCATATAATGGTAATCATAATTACATTAGCAAAAAAATAGATATATGGTTGCTTGTCAGTTTGATAATATGGTTTATTATGGTAATGGTGAGTACAAAATATTTGGTAATCCCATATATTTATATCACCTCAGAATTCTCATTACCACCCATTATGCACTTAAAAGAGTCTCTCTTATCCTTCCATCTCATTTGTTTTCTTTTTTTTTTCACTTTCTTTTGTCTCATTAGTTAAGGATATTATTACTTTTTAATTAAACATAATCATCACTACAATCCACACAAAAGGGAAAAATATAAAGGGTAAAGTTGCATTTAACACTGATATTATTTTTCAATAGTATCTTATACTCTAATTTTATTTATAATACACCTAATACTTTTATATTATTTTTCTAATGTATTTAATAATTTAATATTATTTTTGAGTTATATTAAGTATCATAATCTTATTTAAGTACTGAAAAAATAACAGCAATATATTATATATAAAATTAAAAAGATTAGGATGTTGAATAAACTTAATAATATGTCATGATTTAGATAATATTTTACTCAAGAACAAATACCAAGGAATCATCAATCAATTCATCAATAAATGTTGGGCCATGGAGTATGGGCTTGACAATCCAACTAAATCTTAGGAAACGAGTGAATGCGTTTAAAGGGTTATAATTTTTTTATTTTTTATTTTAATTTTAATCTATTAAATTTTAAACTAAAAATTTTAGTCAATCAAATTTATTTTTATCTAAACTAATAATAATTATAATAGTATAATTTAATAAAAATAGGGATCATTTTAATAAAAATAAGGATCATTGATCCTATGATTTGAAAGTTAAATGATTAAAACTAAAATTTATTTAAATTTAAGGGATAAAAGATTATATTAACTATATTTTAATTCAAGATTTGAAAAGAAAAGAATTTGTACATTTTATAAAAAGTAAATTATAGAGACTTGAGTCGAAATTCACAAAGATATAAGAACTGGAAGATCAACTGAACGAACTCGTGGCTTCTTGGTTTGCAAAAATTAATGTTTGCCAATTATCTATTTATATTGATAATGTTATCATGATAATCTTATGACTTAAAATTGTTATGATCTACGATAATTGCCCATTGAATGTTTACCAATATAATCATAGAACCCCATAAACAATTATTTGTCCGACAAAGTTAAACCCTGACTAGTGACTACCCTAACTCGTTCTGTGCTCATCAAAATGATGAGCAACCTTAACTCATTAGATTTGTATAATTTAGATTTGATTTAGATAATTTAGATCTAATATTTTTATATTTATTTTTTTTAATAAAATTATTTTAATGGGTAGAGGATCTTAAATGAAAATAATCTCTCAACTATATTTTTTTAAAAAAATAATGTTTTATTAAAAAAATTTAATTGAAAAAAAATCTTAATCGTCTAGATTTAATCTAGATAGTCTGAATTCCATGACTATTAGGTCAGTAACGGCGGAAATTTTGGATGCTTTATCACCCTCCACCTAGGAAAGTAGAGTGGATGCTAATTGTCCGCTTTTTTTTTTTTTTTAATTTTATTTTGAAGAATGAATACAGTTTCAATTTAGAAAAAGAGTTAAGAAGTGTTCAGCAGTGTAGAATATTTTTTTTCATATATACGCACTTTAAAATATTTTATTTTATAAGGGTTTATTTAATAGCCTATGATATGTTTCTAAAGAATGAGTTATAAAAATGTAAAATAATGAATTGTTAATGATATTATAAAAGTTATGAAAATGATTGAAGGTATTATCAATATCATTATAAGTATAAAAATTAGTTTAAATAATAACCTTTGATTTAACTACCTCCAAAATTTTGAAGTGACCAGAAACAGTTGTTAACGGCATTATTGAATTAAAATGATTGGAGATATTGTCAATATTATTACAGTAAAGTAATCAAGCACTGCCTTTTCTTTTTTTCAAAAATCTCTTTAGGGACATTTTTATCTTTTGACAATATTAAAATCCCAAATTCCTACCCATCTTACTAATGTTTTTTTTTTGTTTATTACAATGACCTTTTAAGAATTTTAAAATTAAAAGGATATTTTTATGAGATTGTCTCTTAAATTTTTTATCTGAATATATTTTACTTTTTATTTATTATTGTATAGATTATTCATTTTTTAAAAAAATGTATGTATTTAAAATGAATAAAGTTAAAAAAATTATTAAATTTTAAAGGAAAAGGACAAAGAAAGCTCATTTCAGTTTCAGAAAGATAAATTGGACATCTTAATATTGAAAATGACATATTGGATAGGAGTCATAATCTGTTATTTATAAATTTATGTGCAAATACCAAATTATCTTTTATTTTGTCAATAATATTTGCAAGTTGGACAATACGATTTATAACTTTGTCAATGGTGTTTACAACTCTGATAATAGTATTTTCTATTCTTATAATGATATTTATAACTTTGCTAATAATATTTACAAGTATGACAATAGTATTTGTAACTCCCATAATGATATTTATAACTTTGACAATGGTATTTATAACTTTGACAATGATGTTTGTAACTTTGACAATAGTATTTACAATTTTGCCAATGTTATTTGTAATTCCCATAATGATATTTGTAACTCCCGCAATAGTATTTACAATTTTGCCAATGTTATTTGTAATTCCCAAAATGATATTTGTAACTCCCGCATAGTATTTGCATTGCAACTCCCACAATAGAGAAGAAGCAACTTTGTCAATGAGATTAACAACTTTACTAATAGTATTTGTAACTCCTACAATAAAATTTGTAACTTTGTCAATAATATTTATAACTCCCGTAATGGTATTTGCAACTCCTACAAAAGAAAAGAATCAACTTTACCAATATGATTAACAACTTTGCCAATGGTATTTGCAACTCCCATAATGGTATTTACAACTTTATTAATGATATTTGCAAATTTATCAATGGTATTTATAACTCCCACTGATATTTGTCACTTTTACAATGGGATTTGAAACTTTGTCAATAATATTTGTAAATCTTGTAATGATATTTGCAACTCCCACAATAGAGAAGAAGTAATGATATTTGTAATATCTTTAACTATTGACCAACTAATATTCTTACTTAGTTAATCACTTTTTGTAAAGTTTAATTTTTAGATGATCAATTTTTATTATCCAACTTTTATAATGACTATGACCATATTTTATAATGACTATGTATAAATTTTTCCTTAGACATATATTTGTAATGACATTTACAATTCATACTTTTCCATTAAAGAATGACATTTGTAACAATATTTTAGTGTTCAAATCAGCTAATAGTATTTGCAACTCTCCTAATATGATTTGTAACTTTATCAATGGGATTTGCAACTTTGACTATGGGATTTGCAACTTCACCAAAAGGGTTTTTAATTTCACCTATAAAATTTGTAACTTCTTATAATGGGATATGTAACTTTGTCAATAGGATTTACAACTCTTCCAATAGGATTTATAACTTCCTACAATGGGATTTGTAATTTCACTTAAGGGATTTACAAATTCACCTATGGGATTTACAGCTTCGTCAATGAGACTTGCAATTTCTTTAATAATATTTGTAACTCCTGCAATGACATTTGTAACATCAACAATATGATCTGTAACTCTTCCAATGAAATTTATAACTTCACTTATGGGATTTGTAAATTCACCTAAGGGGTTTGCAAATTCATCAATAGGATTTACAACTCTTCAAATGGGATTTACAACTTTCCCCAAGGGATTTGTAACTTCACTTGTAAATTCTGTCATGCAAAAAGTAAAGGTCTACTCTTTCACAAATGATTACTCTTTCATGCTCAATCTGAATGGCTAAAAAAGAATGCCCTAATGCAGAAAGTAATGGATTACAGGACACAAAATGCAATTGACGAAAAATAATGAATTCGTGATTTCTCTTAATACTTTCTTCAACTAGTTGAAGTTATAGTGTCAGCTATAGTCTTTCTCCTAAGGTTATTTTCATAATAAATAAAATAATAGTGATTATCAGAGGAGTAAAATAATAAGATTTACGTCAAAAATTTACTTACATTTTTTCCTTTTCAGCTTCAGCTCAGCCAAAAATGTCTCCTGTAAGGTTCATCTCTTATGTGCGCCAATGGTTTCTCTTTCAGATTAATGCCTGAGTGATATATTTTATTTATTTTAGGGATAATTTAGTCTTTTTATTTAAATTTGTAAAAGACAAATTGGACCTCTTGCTCAATATGTCATTTTAAATATTTAGCTACCCAAATTATATTTTTAAAATTCATTTAGAATTTCCTTATCTTTTTTCTAATTTTAAAATATAGTTAATAAAATTTAAAATTTTTCTTGATCACGATAAAAAATAATATATAAATAGAATCAAAGAAGCATATGAGTGATATAAAGTTTCACTACAAAAATTAGCAATAAATTTATATACTACTTAAAAGCTTTTAATAATTAAATGATTTCTTTAAAACTCTATAGTAACTTCTTACGTTCCCCAAAATAATGTGACCGATGTTGCTTTGTGATGCATCATGCCATAATTGATAACTCCTAGAAGTTTGACCGTGTTGATTAGAGTGAATGCGTGGGAGTCATACTCTTCATCGATATCAATTAACTAATGCGTGGGAATAATACTTTTTGGAAAATAGAGGATTGCTGATAATTGATTTTAAAATAATAAAAAGACATATCATTATTATTTTTAAACATTACACTTAATAAGTAATTATTTAAAAATATTTTGTCAACATTTAAAGTTTTAATATCACTCATAACCTTATTAATTATAAATAATATAAAAATTTCTTTATAAATAGGATATATATGGTATATTCAATCTTAATAGTAATCTTAAGTCATTATTAGTATATGGCTTTTTTTAAAAGAAATCAATATCATAATTTTTTTATTAGCAACGTTAAGATTAGAGAGCTAAAAAAACACTATAAAATTAAAGCACTATACATGCAATCTTGTGTTAAAGAAAATTATAAGTTCTTTAAATAATTTAAAAAATAAGAAAACAAAAGACAAATCCATGTGCATATATGTGTGTGCGCGCGCGCGCGCGAGCCTTTAAGAAATCAACAGAACTTCGTAAGGCCTTTGATCTATCACAGTGATATGGCGAGGTTGAGCTGCAGAGACAGAGATTGTGCTTTTTATGGTTATTCCAAGATAGCTTTGCTTCTTTTGGCTCTGCTGTTAAGGATTTGGTCTCAACCTGTGTCTTGTCGTTCAACTATAGAGTTTCTTCCCGGCTTCCATGGACGCCTTCCCTTCCAACTTGAAACTGGGTATCTCATCCTTCATTATTCTCATTTCTTATTATTATTGCAACTAATAGTTTGTTTATATATATATATGCATCCTCAGAACGATTCGATCTGTAGGATTCTCTCATTATGCTGCCAATGAGTAATATATAAAAGCTTTATGGTATGTTTCGGATTCCGTTTGCAAACTTAAGTTCAAGAGGGGTTTAGAGCCACTAATGTTCTTGTAATTTCCCACATTTCTTATTGGTTTTTTTTTTTGGTTCATTCTTCTTTCAATAGATAAAACGAGAGATATTCTAAAATCTTGTGGTTATGAAATGTTCGGTTCTGTATTTTTTTTATGATTTTTTAAATAAAAATACTATGACACTATGTAGTTTTACTTTTTTTTTTTGCCCCTCTTAAAAATCACAAGAAAATGAATAATCACACTATATTATCATTGCAAGAAACCGGAATGTACCTCATTTTATTTAGAAGCTAATAATAAAAAAAATATGACTATTATTACAAAGGGCATTACAAGTCAGGGTATTAGAAACTCTAAACACAGTTTTAAGTTAAACCGAGTAAATCATTGCTAAAGTTTGAGAATTTTTTGTCATAGGTACGTGGGAGAGGGTGAATCAGAAGAAGTACAAGTTTTCTATTATTTTATTAAGTCAGAGAATAATCCTCAGGATGATCCTCTCCTTCTTTGGCTAACTGGGGGTCCTGGTTGCTCTTCCTTTGTGGCATTTGTTGATGAAATAGGTAAGTAAACATCAACATCAATTACTCTCCCAAAATTCAGACCCCCATTAATTTAATTTCATTTTTTGAAATGATTTAATGTTTTTTATTTAACTATATATATATTACTGATTAATTGGATAATGTAGGTCCACTCGCATTTCTAAACCAGGAGTACAATGGGAGCTTGCCGAGCTTAGTGTTGAGGCCTCAGTCATGGACAAAGGTTTCTCACACAAGCATATTTTATATCTAACATTTTTCAATTGTTTTTATTTAATTTGGCATGTTGTGAATGATATCAGAACTCAAATCCTTTATTTGCTCTTTACCGAAAAGAACCTATATTTGCTCATCGTAACAGAACTCGGGGCTTAAATTTTTAATTCAAAACATTATTATTTTTTAAATATTGACAATTATAAAATTATTTTTCCTTTATTTTTATTTAAATAAAAATATTATTAAAATTTTATAACGAAAATTGCTGAAAAAATTTCTCATTATAAAATTTATCGTCTAAAGTACCTAAAGACCCAATTTCTTAAGTCAGCGCAATTCATCTTTTACGTATCACTCTTTAATTGTATATAATATATTTAATTTTTAGCTATATATAAATATCTTTTACTTTAAATATAATTAAATATAAATTATATACAATTAAAAAAAAGTTATACATGTTGAAGATATATTGCATTTGGTCTATTAAAAAAATTTCAGGTACTCTGGATAATAAATTTTGTAACGGAAGATTTGTTAGCAAATTTACCAATTTTATAAATAAATTAAAATAAAATCTAGACTATATAATTTTGATAATGGAGAGAGTCTTGATGTAGGATATTAATTGTTATTATGAGTGCGGCCAATTTTTACATTTATGTTTCAGATAACTTTAAGAGAAAATAAATTTGGAAAAAAGCAAGAGACTTTTGTTTTATTCCTAAATATGAAGTTAGAAATTGTGGCATGTCCTAATTGAAGCCTTTTTTTTTTCAATGGGATACTCATTAAATTAAAAATTGTCCTTGATTATTAGGTAAGCAATATAATTTTCCCAGATTTGCCCGTTGGAACAGGCTTCACATACGCCAAAACAGAAGTTGCTTATAAGCAATCAAGCGATTGGGGTCTAGTGCATCACGCTTATCAGTTTTTAAGGAAGGTATTCTATATTCAACCTTCTTCTCATTTTACTTAACGAACTATTGTCAAATTTTATCAATCAAATAATTAATTTGAGAATAGTAATTAGAAATCCCTAGTGACAATTTTGTCAACTCATTTTTTAAGGCAAAATTACTCATAGATTCTAGATAAGAAAATTAATCACGAAGAGGTCCTAACAAATTCAAATTACCCATTCTTTTGAAACCTCTCTATCATTAATTTCTTAATCTGGGACCGTTGGGTAATTTTCCTTTCTCCTCAATATTAAAATACTCCTTTCTGCAAGTCTGCTAACTATAACAGAATCCAACTGAGGAGCATGCTCTCATCACCCTCAAGTTGTTGGTCCTCTTAATCAAAAAAATTTAATTCCATTCTCCTAGAAATCAGTGTTGCATTCAAGAAAGTTGTTGCAGTCAATGTTTTCAGAAGCCAGAATCACATCTTGAACGGTGTGAGACACTGATTCACATGCACCGATATTTAATCTGTGTAAAAAGGAAACTAGCAATAGAAAATTAATGGCATGTTTTATAGTTAAAACAAAAAATTATGTTTTTACCTTATAGATTAGACTAGTCCCTTCTCATCTATAATATACATTTTTTCTAAAAATAATGACTTGGTTTAAAATATAAATTATTTACAAGATAATTAATATTTATTTACTATTTTTTTATAATTAATACTCACTTTTAATTTTGTCAATTGTTTATATTTTTTCTCTTTTTAAAATTTTCAATAACAATAAAAAAATGTTTTAATTTATGGTATATTAAATTAGTTAACTGTCAGTTTTTTATTCTCATGAATTAATTAAAATGATTTATATTATGTACAACAAGAATTACAATTATATCAATGAATCATTAACATACATTATTTTTGCAGTGGCTAATGGATCATGCAGAATACCTATCAAATAAAGTGTATTTGGGTGGTGACTCCTATTCGGGCATTACCATCCCAGCCCTATTTCAAGAAATTTCTTATGGTATAATAACATTCATGATTATTTTTTCTAATCCTATTTAATTTGTATGTCTATCAAATTGTGATTCCAAATTATTAATTATTCTAATGATGGTTCAATTATTCTGAGTTATTGCAGGAAACAAAAAGGGGGTCCAACCATGGATAAATATCCAGGTTAAGAATCAGAATCTATATTTTTTTTATTAAAAACGATGAATATTCTGAGATACTAATAATCTTGCTTTATTATAGGGATACATACTTGGGAATCCCTTGACAACACTCGACGAAAACAACTACCATATACCATTTGCTCATGGAATGGGATTGATATCTGATGAACTCTACGAGGTAATTAATATCATACTCCTCGTGTCCTTGAGATATTTATTTAATTTAGAAAGATTAAAAAATTAAATACTCGTTGAGTAACATTCAATTATAGGGTATATCATTTTAAAAGTTAGGTAAAATAGTTTAAAAAATAATAAATATAAAAAATAAATTTAATTAAAATATTATATTTATGATTAAAATCTACCCCTAACTAAATTTAGAATAGGCTCCAGTTATTTCTGGTAATTATATTACATATGTTGGTGAGAATTTTAATAATTTTGATTCTTGACTTTACAAGAACAGTCATTACAGAAGAACTGTAATGGAGAATACACAAACATAGACCCCAAAAACTTGTTGTGTCTCAGAGATTTCCAGTTATTCGAAGAGGTAATATAATCACTCTATATGGATTGTTTCCACAATTTTTTTAATAACTATTTGATTATTTTCTATTATTTAATTAATTTGTCTATGGCCTCTTTCCAGTTAACTGCAGAAATCGATAGCGCTATGATTTTGGAACCTGCCTTTTGTGGTTATACTCTGCATGTGCCTCCCCAAATAACTTCTTTGATGAAGAGATCTCTAACCCAGAAAGTGAAGGCCCATAATTTTCCATCCAAATGTCGGGTAATTCTTTTGCATATTAACCTAAATCCTCTTCCACATTACAATATCTATAATAATGAAACGGAGAAATACACACACACACACATACACAGAGTTTTGTAAGTCTCATTACATAGGTTAGGTTTGAACAAGTTTCGATGCTCATATCAGTGATGAGCACCATCGTAAGATCTATGCTGTTCAAATACAGTTTCAATAGTTTAAATTTAAAAATTTCAATTGATTATTTTAAATAAAAAATATTTTTTGAATAACTAATAGTTAAAAAATCAAAATAAAAAATTAAATCTAGACTATTCATATTTTAGTGTTCATCACCTACCCTTGATGAGCATCGAAATCCCTTCAGTTAAAGTTATAACAGTATCAATCGGTGGATGGTTGAAGAGGATATTATAATAGCTACACAATATAAAGAGTAGCATGTGATTCTCACTTCAAATGATCTTAATTGCTTATATTAAAATTGAATGATCACGACTTTATTTAGATCCAGTCTTAAAATTTTAATCATTCTCTTTCTATCTGCTCCAATTTAATTAAATCATATACTCTCCCTTCTTTTTTTAAAATTTCCATTACTTCATTTTTTATTTTAAATGAATAAAAATGAAAATAATTTTAAAAAATAACATATCACGTGCTTAATTAGATTGCAATAAATTAAAAATTAAAACTAAGAAAGTCTGCTATTTAGTAAAAAAGATTGAAGATAAAGAACAGATAACTTATAAAGTAGTTGATGTGTGTGTATTGTGTGTTTTGTGAATAATAATATTATTTGACATTTAATTTGCTACTACTGAATCTTAATGTTTAACATTATTCCTTGTCCGTGTGGGATAGCTATTAGGATATTTACAAACTGCTCATTGGGCCAATAATGACCATGTTTGCAAAGCACTCCATGTTCGAAAGGTAATTAGGTCACTTAACCAAATCCGGAGTTATATAAACCCCCCCCCCCCAAATATCACTTTAATTTATTCATATATTTGCCTCTTATCATAAATAAGTATTGCCTTTTATACCAAAATAATTCAAACAACTTCAGACAGACTTATTCCAAATTTATATTTATCTTCTAATTACTTGATGTGGGACTTCACCATGAACTCTAATATGCCTCGTTAATTGCTTTGTTCTCTAGTACATTCCTCCTTGTTAACATAGAGAATTCGTGCTAATGATATCGTAACCTAATGTCATAAAAGTTCTTTTGTGAATGAAAGCTCGCGGGTTCAGTTCTATTTATAATTTTAAGTTGTTAATGTATGCTCCTCCAATTTTAAAAAGGTTAAGGTGCAAATCTTAGTCATGAAATATTCACAAGTGCACATGACACCATAAAATTGTTTTTAGAAGTAAAAATGCACATGAAGGTTTCAAAATGGCGTGGGGACTATACTATTGACCGTGATAGATGTTAAAATACTCCTTTTTGCAAGTAAAACAATTATTAATGTCTGTTAATTTTTGTGTGGGACTTATAATGTTGTCTAAAGTATAAAAAAGTAATGGAGGTTAAGTCAATTAGCTTTATGGTGTTGAATTCACGTTCATAAATATTTCTCGAGTAAATTTGTAACTTAACTAAAAAGCCAGAGAATTTGTATAGATTCTATTCTATTTGTCATTACACTCTATAAGGGACCCTAACTGGAGATTGAGCTCGTAATTATCTTCATTTTGTTGATTTGGATGTGTTTTGCAGGGGACAATAGGACATTGGAAGCGTTGTAAGACTATTACACCTTACAAGCAGTACATAGATAGTAGCTTTCATATTCATGCAAATCTCAGTACAATGGGTTATCGTTCTTTGATATACAGGTTAGGGTTTTCTACTATTTTGTTTTCCCCTTCAAAACATTATTCTGTTTTCATATATATATATATATATATATATATATGTATGTATCGTATGTTTTAATGCCATTTGGCAACACCAACTATTTGTAACATTTCTTCTTATTTTTTTCTCAATTCTTCCAAATTCTAAGTCCATATATAAGTATAGAATACTGTTGTTTTGTAGTAGTAATTCAAAGGGAGAATTACCGTGATATCCCAATGAAGATACTGAATTATCTAAAAGTCTAATAATAATTGATAAACATGCAATTATAGGTTCTAATGTAGGAAATGATAATAAATTTATACTGCTCATTTATTGTTGAGATTTCTTGACAATTAAATTCTTTATTTAGAACATCATATTAATTCCATTATATTAATTCCATCTAATTAAAACATGAATGATAGTTGAGTTGAATAAAAATTTCAATTCAGCTCAAATAAGATTGAAGATTCAAAATTTATGGATGAAAAATAATATTTTTCTTAAAAGAGTTTTTCTAATTACGCTTGACTATGTATTTGCAATATAGCCCATACGAGTCATTTTTATAAATAGCAACAAGATTAACATGCTGTAAACCGTTTAATTTTCACATTTTTTTTGGAAATTTAATAAATATATTTTTGTTGTTTGCAGTGGTGATCATGATATGGTATGTCCTTTCTCATCAACACAAGCATGGATTAGATCTTTGAATTACTCCATCCTTGATGACTGGAGGCCTTGGTATGTCACTGCTGGCCAAGTTGCTGGGTACGTAGATCTCTAGATTAAATCTCGCATATTACTGCATTCATTGTCATTATAACTTCTTCAATCTTAAATATAAAAGTTAGTTGGGTTAGTTTTAGTTCTAAATGACATCAATATATTTTATCTTTTATATTTATTAATTTCTTCAAACTAATTTACTTAAACTTATAAACTGATATATCTTAAATGTAAAAGTTAGTTGGGGTTAATTTTAGTTCTAAATGAAATCAATCTGCTTTATCTTTTATATTTATCAATTTTTTCAAACTAATTTACTTAAGCCTATAAACTGATATATAATATAATATTATATATGAGTATTTTAAAAAAATTATATGTCATATTTGTTATAATTAACTAATTTATCTAATTATATTAATATACTCAAATTAATTAAGTAACTTTTATATTAAAAATTAGAGGATTATTATATATAGATATGTGCATATATATATATATAACTATAATCATATGAATAATATTATTTACCCTTAACTAGAAATTTATTTGCCTTCTGAAATAGGTACACAAGGACTTACTCCAATGGCATGACCTATGCAACTGTCAAGGTATAAACAAGTAATTAATTCTGTACTTTTTAATCACAAAAACCTTTCAATTACACTTTTTTCCTCGTGAATAAAGAAAAATACATAAGGGGAATTAATTAAGGTGAAGTTTTGATTACGATAATTTTGCAGGGTGCTGGACATACAGCTCCAGAATTCAAACCTGAAGAATGTCTTGCTATGTTCAAGAGATGGATATCGAATGAGCCTCTCTAGTTATGGGTGATTAATTAGTTGCGACAAGAATGTTAAAATGAAGTCAGTGCTAGTTTATATATAATGTGTGTAAACTTAAATAATGTTTTAAAATTATTTAAGGCCCTGTTGGTTTGGTGTGAAGGAAAGTGATTCTCTTTAATTTCTCTAATGTAATCATCACGATATATATATATATATATATATATATATATATATATATATTGCATTTTAGCGCCCCATCTTGGCATTTTTAATGTTTTGGGCCTCTAGTCCATCTGTCCCCTAAATAATTATAACTTAATTAATAATGGGTATAGATTTGGTGAAAATTGTTAATCTCTCATAATATAATGAATTAATATTTAATTTTTATCAGGATAAATAGATGTTTATATTTAGTAGTCGACAATATCTTTCTTTAATAAAAAAATATAAGTTAATCATTGTTTAAAATAAAATAAAGAAACAGAATAATAAGCTCAAAAATCACTAATTCAGTCATTTTGAATCTAAAATCACATATTCACCGACAGCGTTGGTCCAAGCTGAAGGGATTTTAGTTGTTTAAGTACGAGGTATTTAGATCGAGCCAATGTTAATGTAAAAAACACTTGTATGAGAGCTACCATAATTAAACTTCACAATGCTCAAATACCGATAGGCCAATGTTAATGTAAAAAACACTTTTATGAGAGCTACCATAATTAAACTTCACAATGCTCAAATACCGATACAGTTATATAGCTATATAAAAAAAAACCCGCATATATTCACACTACACATTATGAAATCTACAGTATATGTTTGAATTGGCATGGATTCTAAATATCTAATGCATTTTTCTATGATACCCCGTACATCAAGTCTAAATGTTATATTGTATAAAATTAAAACATATATGAATTGGTATTTGTTCTTCATCAGTTTGTCATTACAGGTTCCTCCAAGCCAACGATGTTCACTGGTGTTAAGTGTATCGTAAACAAACTAAAACTACGGTAGAAAATACTTTTTATGGCAGTTAAAAATGGCATTTTAGAAGCGATATCAATACTATCACCATTATAAGTTGAAGGATTTTATGACAACTTTATAACCACTATGAAAAGTTATTAGGTCAATACCCACCATCAACTACTATAGGTATCCTACTCATCAAAAGTATTAGATAAGATCTAGAGAAAAAGTAAAAGTTCTGGTGGATAAGTTGACGATCAAGAAGCTTATTTCATTAAAAAGCTCTTTGAGCTCCTTTTCAATAAGGTCAATCTACCACCATCCATTGTTAGTTACCACAGCCATCCTCGCCAAAAGTATTAGACTAAACCGAGAGAATAAGTTAAAGATTATCTAGTGGAGAAGTTAAATATCTACAAACTTTTATCATTAAAACTCTTTTAGCTCCTTCTAACAAGATGGATAAGAGATTCAAATGAGTACAAGATTAAAAAAATAGAGAGAAATATGGCAAAGAGAAAAGAAACTTGCAAATGATGACGATTAGCACTAAGGCAACAAAGGGGATGGTGACACCAAAAACTAAAAAAATTACTGATATTTAGTTGTCGTTGAAGTATGGAGTATAACAAAGATGAAAGACTCTAAAACTGTGAAACTGTTTGTCATGATACAGATATAAATTTTTAAAAAAAAATTACAACAATTTTTAAAATAACCATATTAAAAAATTCTTTATATCAGTTTTTTGTGTTTTTAGAAAAAACCTCTATAAAAATAACTTTTAATGGCACTTTTATAAAAGAACTATGGTTAAAAGAATTTTTTATAGTGGTTATTTAAAAAACTATAGTAAAAAGTAAAATTTCAATAACTTTGCTACAAAAACGTCACCATCTTGTTTTTATAGCATTTTCTCATTTGACATAAAGTAGTGTTGTTAAAACTATATTTTCTAGTAGTGGCACAAACGTTTTTTTTTTCTCTCTTTTTTACCTTTTGTTTCATCCATGACTTAATCTTGAAAAATGTCATTTAGCTCTAAAAAATTCAATTATATATTGACAATTAGATGAATAAATATTTATAAGGGTTAATATAATTGTCAGTTCGTACAATTTGACTAAATTTTAGTTTTGATTCCTATAGTTTTAAATTATACTATTTTTTATTTTTAATATAAGAGTTAGTTAATTTTTTTAGTAGATTAAAGAAATCAAATAAATCAGTTAATTATGACTAAATCTAACTCCTTAAAATAAATTTATACTATATACTCCTTAATCTATCTAAATTAGTTAACTATTTCTTTTCTTTTTTAAGTAGACCTTAGGCTAGCATCCCTCCTAAGTGCAATGGAGGTAATAGCCCCTTATAGATAAGTATAGTCATTTAGCTTTTATATTACCTATAATTAACTTATTTATTTAGTTTTATTAATCTATAAAAAATTAATTAACTCTTATAATTAAGATTGGAGATAATAGTTTTTGTCCTTATAATTTCTTCTATCTAAAATGTTAGGTTCTATAATTTTTATAATGACTAGAATTTGAGTTTAATGATTGTTAACGTATAGAGACTAAAACTAGTTTTTGTTTTGCTTATTATTGCACTTTTAACAAACTTTGGTTTAGTCCTTATATTTAATGGAATTAACGAATAAACTTATATACAACTTTTTATGCAATTATGGAGACTAATATTTTAAACGGAAGAAATTATAGGAAGAAAAATTGTGACTGAAAATTATATGGATTAAAACTAAAATTTGATCAAAATAGAAGGACCAAAAAATCATATTAATATTATTTATAAGTATGCAAGTTTGAAATGAAAATAATTAGAACAACCTATGAAAGTTAAATACAAGATTTGCAATTAAAACTCACATTTATAATCGTCTGTATTGATATTTGCAAGTTAAAATTAATTTTCAGACTAAGGTACATTCCCCAAAAAATATCTTCATAATGAAACAAAAATCTTATATATGCTCACACATGAAGTCTTCTGTAACCAAAATGATGGGAGTATATTCATCAATTGCCGACACCTTTAATTTCCTTCACAACATAACGACAGTTTTGAATTATCATGAGCCTTCCTTTCTTGTAGGGGCTGGCTCAGGTATTGTTATGATCAGATATTTTATTTGTCATTTCGCACTAATTCAAAAAAATTAAAAAAAAAAGAAGAAAGAAATCGACAGTGAATATTAATGGTACGTAAAGTTTAAGGCCTCCCCTTTAACAAGAATAACATTCAATTGCCGACATCTTTAACAATAGTAGATTTAAAGTTCTTATATTTTTAACAAATTTTGATATTATTATTTTTATTATGTTATTTTCCGTTTCTATATTTTATGTCATTTCAAAACGTTGATATGTATAATTCTATAAAGATTGAATATGAACTGAACGGTATTAACTTACTGATGTGGCATTAACATAGTTAAGTAAGCTGTCATTAATTATTGATTAGGACTGAAGTAACTTATTATTGGAGATAAAAACTAAAATTTATTAAAAGTATAGGACTGAAATTAAAATAATAGGCTAAAAAGTATAAGGATTTAGGGTGGATTTAACTCTCTCTACATATTTTTGTTATAAAAAAGCAACTTGAACATGTGATAAAGAATAAAGAAGTTAATTTTGACTATGTGCCTATTTGGGTAAAAATAAAACCTAGGTTTTAAAAAGGGTTCAGACTCAAACTTTAGTTTGGAAAAATTTTAAAACAAATAGCCATATTTATCCAAAAGGGTTTTTAGACAAAATTATAGTTTTAAATAAACTCATAGGAATAACTTCTAGAATAGTAAAAGAGTTTATAGATTATACAATTATTATTTTACCCCTATTTTTATATACACTCTCTCTTCTTCTCTCTACTTCTGTTAACCGTCATGTCTTCTCCTCCGTCTATGCTACTCGTCACTGTCACTGGAAGGGAGGAGGGTCATCATCACTAGAGGAGAAAGCAAAAGTCGCAAGAGGGAGGAGGGTCATCATCACCATCGCGTCTTCTCCTTCATCTATGCTTGTCGTGGGTCCATTGTGTTGTCGCTATCATGCTTGTCATGGGTTAGTCACGTGATTTGTTTGTACTCATCAGGGATCGTCGCTAGTAGAGGTTAAGACTCTATCTGTGGTCGCTGGTTTTCTCATTGGAGAAGAGAGAATATGAGAGAGAGGGGAAAAAAGGAAAAATAGAATAGTCTTTTAATAAAATCATGTATTTTCTAGTAATTTACCAATCACAAAAGTCTTTATAGTAATAATCATATAAACATTCATTTACTTAAAATCACTTTTTTCTACAAGTTTTTCTTTAAAAACTATTTTCTAAAATCTATCCAAAAACTTTTTTTTATAAGTCCTTTTTTAAAAGTTTATTCAAACGACCCTATATGTTTACATGGGAGAGAGTATATGTTTTTTATACAATGAATTCTGACATATTTTAAAACTATCAATATGTCATTTTGCCTTATGAATCTCAACGTATTGCTCAATTGCAAGTGGTTTATAAGACTATTAGAAAACTTCAGGCCAAGGTTTCATTAAAGTTGGACATTCATGTGAATGTAATTTAAATTTTAACATTATTAAAGTTTTTTAGGACTTAAATAAAGTCTCTGCCACAAAGCTCTAATGTCACTCCAATTCATTATAGGGAGAATTACACTGAAATTTTAAAGAAATAAATTATTACTATCATTAAGAGACTTGTAGGTAATTTATTGAAATTATAAAAAGATAAATTTATTATAACTTGTTAATTAAAAAGTTAATATATCACTAATAATAAGTTATGTCGTTACTAATAATAAGTCAAGATGTCTCAATTAGCAAATTAATATCTTTACCAATAATAAGTCATGATATTTCAATTAGCAAATTAATATGTCATTAATGATAAATTATGGCAATATAAGTTGCGGTTCTACCCATAACAAGTCGGCACAAAGTCATATTTTCACAATTTCAATAGTTTTCACAAGTATTTTAAAATTTCAGTTAAGATAATTTTATGAGATCTAATAATGATTATTTATCTTTCTTATTAAGATCTGATTGTAATTTCTCCTTCATTCTATTGTATTATATTATATATTGCGTTACATGTTCGGAGAGTCCTATGCAAATGGGCCTTTGAGTCTTGCCAACGTGAAATTATTTTTTTCCTTAATAAAAATAATTAGTCATTAATTTGAATTACATCAAGGCCAAATCATTCTACTTTCGTCGCACCAAAATGATATTCCTTTTTTATAATGACTTTTCTGTGGCGATGGAATACAACATAAGAATATAAAAAGCTCAAAGCCTCAAATGATTGAGAAGAAATTTTGGTTATCCTTCAACAAAAACATAGATTTAATAGCCTTTTTTTTCAAAAATAAATTAAAGAAAGATAGTAATGATAGAATATCCTCCTTTCTCATTTTCAATTTATGAGGGATAAAATAAATTGTCCCATATACTCATATATAGATGTATGGATCTCCTCATACTAATTTTACATGTTTAAAATTTAAAAAAAAACTATTTATTAACATTAATCCTTGCAAAGTGAATAATTTATTTAATTATAAATATTAAATTTTCATATAATTTATTATAATTTTAATATAAAGATTAAATTTTCATTAAAAAGAAATCGTCCCACTACTAACTTGGGACCTTCTGGATCCACTAACTGGTGATGTCTTATTACCAATCAATTTGAAATCCATTCAAGTTCCCTTATATTGGTGTTCCACATAAAAAGGTTGAATTATTACTTTCACTTTTTTATAATTGGAGTTTTCTGATTTGTATCCTATTAATAATCACCTGTATTCTATGTAATCGTGACCATTCATTTCACATATCTTATAAAACTTGTTGTGGTCCACTTCCTTTCTCTTTCCAGATAAATCCATCATTTCCTTATATACATTTCATTGTCTCACCTTCATAGTCATTGACTAACTTCCTTTTTTATTTTTGGCATTTTACTATTATTTTAATATATTTCTATTCAAAAAAGGTAGTGCATGGTAAAATATATTTTATTTTAATGAAAATCTATTTGACAACAATCGATTTAATAGCTTAGTCCAATTTTTAATATATGGGTTTTATTATATTAATTTACATGTGTTTTTTTACATACAATAAACCTATTATTCTTGTCTTAAATTCAATCAGATTGGAGATTTTCTTTTTAAATATCCACAATATCAAAGTAGAACTTAATTGTATTTTAGTAAGGTATTTATTATTTATTTTTTCAATTGAACTCACGTGATTACTTAAATGAAAAATATATATATAATTACCATATAATATATGAATATTTTCTTAATAATATACTTTATATAGATATAAATGTGTATATTTGTTTGTGTTGTTAAATATTATAGATTCATTAAATTTTTAAAGAATTGTGAGGTAAGAGTTCAAACTAATGAATTTGGCACAAATACGACAACAAATATGCGATGTGGCATAGATGGTGGGGGACGCAGCAACCAGCAAGTTCACGTGCGCTACGTGGTATCGCCGTGATTGGTGACGTGGCGCATTGACCATTGCTAAATTTTGTCACTGTTGTTAGTGATTCTGTCCCTAATAAGCTGTTGTTTTGTACTAATGTTTATCAGAAAGTTTAATTAATTAAAATACGAGTATTTCAATTTTAATATTTTAATTTTAAATATATATTCTTGAAATAGAAAAGAACGAATTTCCCCATTTTATATAAAAAAAAATATCGAGAGTTCAATTGAATATATACTTTTTTTCTTATCAATTTTTTTTTATAGATTCAGTGGTTTTAATCCTTTAAATTTGATTTTTTAAGTTTATATCAAATTTGATTTTAATTGCTTAAGTTAAAAAACTATATTCTTAATCCTTTAAATTTAATATTGTTAATTTTATTTAACAAAAAATATTGTCTTATCAAATTTAACCGATAATTATATAATTAAATATTAAAAAAGTGTGTTTATATGTTAATTTTTTAAAATTGTGCTTTATTTTATATTAAAAATTTAATTTTATGTTTTATCAACATTTAATTTTTGAGTGATCATTTTAAATTTGTTGAATTAATATTTTCTATTAATGAGATTAATAATATTAAATTTAAAGAACTAAATATATATTTTAAACTTTAGAGATTAAAATAATGATAATAATAATAATTAAATATAAAAGACTAAACATATATTTTAGCCAGATCATCTGAAAAATTCTTTGAAGAGATTTCTAATTAATAATCTTCTTTTCACTAACTTTTCTTTTGCTTTTCTTTGGTAACATTCTTGTCACTAACTTTAACATTTCTTATCAAAGAAAACATTACAAAAAAAATGTTTTAGTTGATCACCCAGTTTATTAGAGCTTTATCCCGACTACATCCAGATCTGACCCGCGTCGCGCACATGTCTATGGTAGGTGAGTCTCCTAACGGGATTTTTTTATATATGCCAAAGCTCGAACTCAAAATCTCGTTTAAGCGATACTGAGTTGTTTACCACTCGAACTAACCCCGTTGGTAAAAAATATTACAAAAATTGATGACACGACTCACATAGAAAACCATATACGCAATCGCAATAAGGTTCCCTCAAGAAAGCGTGACTTTTCTTTACATTACATAGGTTTGATTTTCAAATATTAAAAAAATAAAAGTAAGAATTAGTCACCCCATCGTCATATGAATTATGATAAGTGTGATTTTTAATACTCTTTCTATAAATAATGAGATTTATATGATAAGAGGAAAGGCGTTCTTTGTTTATGACTGGTGAACAATAAAATTTCATAAAATGTTTATAGATATATTAATTAGATTAATAATTGATTATTTTTATATTTATCATTAATTTAAAATTAAAAATTAGACTTATACAATATTAATATGATATAGGAAAAATCCAACTGAAATTTCAAAAGTCAAATTCAGGCCGATACTTTTAATAAATTCCTAACAAGGGGCTTAATTGGGGATTTTAGAATATTGTTAAATGACCAAGAACAACTCTAGGTCTTCGTTCCAACGCCCAGCTCCAGTCCAAGAAGATTAGACCAGTCCCTTTTCTCCTCCCCCTTAGTGTTGATGGTCCGCAGGCGAAGAGGAACCATTTCCCCCAAAAGATTGGGGAGAGAGAAAAGGAACTTACTTATAAACATGCAGGGGCATTGAAGTAAATTTATAAAACTCATAAATCCCGAATTAGTCATCTTAGCCTGATTAAAAATTTATTAAAAATATACGTTTGAATTTAAATTTTGATACTTCAGCTAGATTTAACTAGGACTTTTCCTATAATATGATATCTATATATTAGAAAAATAATTATCCTTGGATAACTATGAATAAAAAGTATAAATTTATATAATCCTTATTTAAAAATTAATTGTATATATTTTAGTTGAATAGAAATAGAAAAATGTATATAATATTTTTGTTAAAATATAGAGTTAAAAAGGAAGCTCTATATACAGATCTAGAATTGTTGTGGAAGTATTAATGGGCATTCGTACTCCTCCGATCCTTAACATAAAGCTTAATTAATAAATTAATTTTAATTTTAAATATAAGACATATTTATTATATTTATTAATTTTTTTACTAAATTATTAATATTAATACTACTTCAACAATAATATAAGTAGGGCTAGAGTTAAGAACAAGATTATGATATTTTTTAACTAACTTATTTAATCTAATCAAATTAGTTAAATATATTTATTTTAAGTATAAGAAGAGTACTTGTATATCTATCTAGTGAGTGAACTTTTAAAATGAAAAGAATTAAATTGAACCTTGTTTGGGTGAAGGTACTGAAATATTTGTGAAATAAGACCTATCTACAATTATTGCTCTCTTAATTTGCTATCACAATATGGCCCGTTTGAATAGGATTTTAAAAATATGTTTATGAAAAAAAGGGCTTTTGGGCAGCTTATAAAAAAGAATTTTTGGAGAAGAGCTTATAAAAAAAGTAGTTTTGAATAAATGAATGTTTGTATAGTTATTTTCAGAAATACTTTTATTATTGGTAAATTACGAAAAAGGGTATGAGTATTAAATGAGGAGAGATAAGAGATGAGAGGAGAGAGAGGAGAGATAGTGTAAGAAAAAGTAAGAGAGATGAGAGATAGTGTAAGAAAAAATAGGTGTAATATAGTAATTGATTAGTTCATAAGATCTTTTACTGTTCTATAAGCTACTCTAATCAGTTTATCTGAAACTTTAGTTTTAAATTATAATTTGGTCTAAAAGCCTATTTGAACAAATATGATTATTTATTTTAAAATTTCTCAAAACCTAAATTTTGCTCAAAAAAACTTATAAAACTACGATTTCTCGTAGTTTCAAACAGGCCCTATATTTGTGTGTTATTGGGTTTGAACGCGTGTTCTTTAATTTTACCATAGACTCATGGGAAGCTACATGAGGGGATTTTTTGTATATAAATATAGCAAAACCTAGAGCAAGAGCAAGTCATTTTCTTTTATTTTGTTTCTTTCTCTTGCTTATGGACTAGTTTCTGAAGCAGCCTTCATTTCTTTTTTTCCCCCATTCTTTTCAAGCGATCAGGTAATTAATTTAGATTTTAGTACTCCCAAACATTATATATCTATCATACTCTAGTTGGTAGTTTGATTTTTATGGTGTTGATGATTTGTGATCTTCTTTCTTCTCTCATTAATTTCTTTGAAGAGTTCACTTCTTTTGCGATCTTTGTCGGATATTAATAATTACTGATCGAGTTAATTCTATTTTGTTGGCTATATTCCAAGTCTGTTTATGCCTTCGCTTTACATACACACACACACACACACTTTCTTAATTGTTTTCGGAGAGCAATGTTTTTTCTAATTATATGTATTATTTTATTAAAGATAATCTTATTTGAGGTACCTTTGGACACTAAAAATGTGAGTATATCTTCTAACAAAAATTTAAACTTTAATTTATTATATCGTGAAATACTAATTCTTTCTATTAAATCTAGCCCCTATTAATTTAGAGAGAAAGTTAATTTGCCTGATGAATCATTTTGATCCATTCACTTTGAGTTAGGTCAGGTTGGTGATTATATAGATAGAATGCCCTCCATGCCTCCATAGCCTTCACTACTAGAAAAAAAAACTTTTTACAACACTATTTTCCAGCTGTTATACAAAAAAATACTGTAAAAAAAAGTGATATTTTGGTAAATAAATTTTATTTTAAGACACTTTTCATAGCGATTTTTATTAAAAACCACAATGAAAATACTTTTAATGGCTGTAACCGTAGTTAAAAGTTGTCTAATTGAGTTTTTTTAAATTCAGTTAGTTAAAAGTACTATTTTTTATGATTATTTTTTAAAAAATTGCCATTAAAATTGATTAGAGGGACTTCTAAAGGCCATTTTTAAAACACCACCGTGAAAAATTTGATATTTAACAGTGGCTATAGACGTTATTAAATATTTAATAACGTAGAATTCACGTCATTTACAAAATTACTATAAAATACTATTTTTAACTGCAGCTAATAAAAGCATTTTTTAGTAGTTCTTGCCCATAGGTTTTTTCTTAAAAATCATTAATAGATATTATATGATTTTTATTGTATTTTTCTTAATATTTTTATGTCCTTTTATTATTTTTCCCGCAATGAACAGTTTGGGTTAAGCATAAGGCTGTAGTGACTTATGCTAGCTTATTAACTCCTTTAAGCTATAACATAATCAACCAAAAAAATCAAATATTTTATTTCCTGATTATCAAATTAAGAAGCTTATTTCCGTATTATGAAAGTTTTGAGTTACTTATAAGAAATTTTTTTTAAAACAAAAAGTCTAAGTGAATTAGACCTTAGTCAATGAAGGTTTCAACACTCAAAAAGCGCTAACATCTTTCTGCATTTTGCCTTTCTTCCATTCTAAAGTATCTCTCTCACACACACACACACACAAACACACACACACACACACACACATATATATATATATATATTATATGGACTATCATTGCAATCTGAAAGTGTAACAAGTGCATGTATTTTCCCTTAAACAGTTTGAGTCTTGGTCAACATTCTCATCATGAAAAGCCCTATTTCATTTTTGTGGTGATTCTTACTATCTTACAAATTCTTCAAGAAAGCTCCAAGCAGACAATAATGGATTATGATTATGAGCCTCCACTGCTAGAAGACTGCAAGACTCTTCTCCAAAGCTCCTCATCATCAGACACAAGAACGATGATCACGAATGTGATAAAATCAACGGTGGTGGAGAGCATTTGTGAGCTGCCTGTGATTGATCTTGGCCGTTTAAACAGCAGTAGTGATGCAGACCATCTTGAGAGAGAAGAATGCAAGAAGGAAATCATTGAAGCAGCTAAACAATGGGGTTTTTTCCAAGTTGTGAATCATGGGATCTCACAACAACTCTTACAGAAGCTTCTGTTAGAGGAAATCAAAGTGTTTCACAGACCTTTTGCAGATAAATCTCAACAATCTTCCACAACTGTTCATTACAAGTGGGGCAACCCTTTTGCTACTAATCTCAGGCAATTCCTATGGTCAGAAGCCTTTCATGTATTTCTTCCACGTGGACAACCAAATATGGCAGACGACCAATCCAAATGTCTGAGGTATACATATATATATTTGTGTCAGCACTTTGAAGTATTTTTTGAGTTACATCTACTGTCCTAAAATATTTTGTAGCTCAATATTACTCTTGAAGTATTAATGTTTTTTAAAGAAACTTTACTCTTGAAGTACTTCTTTTAGGAGCAATTTCAACCTCAACATTAACTCTCAAAAGGTATTTCAAGTAAGAGGGCATCTATCACTCAAAAGTATTTTTTCAATAGCAAATTTAGGGTTCTCCACCTAAAAAAATACTTTAGGGCACATGATGAATAAAAAAATACTTTAAGATGATGATGAATGCATGAGAAAAATTCTTTAGGGTATTAATTGAATCACAAAATTAGTTAAGTTAGTTATCTATATTAAATATATGTTGATTTACTTAAAATACTCTTTACAATCACTATCCCCATAATTAATAAAAATTTCTTTAATATATGTAATCAATAGATATGATTAGGGAAAATTTATGAATTTAAGAAACAAAAGAGATTGAGATTTTATAGGTACAACCAAGTAATAAATATCTTTAACTAGCTCCTACATTTAGTAATAGAGGTGCTACCTTTTACTTTCAACATCTTTGATTAGTCAAACAATAGTATTACTAATAATGAATTGATGTTTAGATCAATTAGTGAGGCATTTGCGAAAAAGGCGGCTTCTTTGGCAGAAAGCTTGGCGGGAATTCTCAGTCAGGAGTTGAACATCAAATGCAGCTATTTCCGAGAAATGTGTTCGCCAAACACGAGTTTTCTTCGGCTGAATAGATATCCACCATGCCCTATTCCCAAACAGGTGTTTGGGTTGTTGCCTCACACTGACTCCACTTTCCTCTCCATAGTGTACCAAGACCAGGTTGGGGGACTGCAACTGTTGAGAGATGGAAAGTGGCTTGAAGTCAAACCTAATCCTCATGCTCTCTTGGTCAATATTGGTGATTTATTCCAGGTACGTGTGTGTGTGTGTGTGTGACTATTGTGATATCTAGGGCTATTTCTTCTTACTATATACCATTACAAGAGTTAGTAGACAGGTCTGTATATACGAATCAAATAAAGGACCATAGTTATCAGGAAAAATTGGGAAAAAGTCTCTCCCATTGAAAATTTTACTGGAGGGAATGATCTGATTATACATGGAACGTATCTATTCTCTGTAAATTTTATGGAGTATCGGTACTCTAGTTTAGGTCATTCTGAAAAAAAAATGCTAAAGGGACCTTTTCTCCAAATTACTTGTGAAGGGCTTATCATCTATTAATATACAAGGGCCACCTTTAAATTTTCAAAATCATCATCTTCCTCACATTTTCTTTCTTTCCTTTTCTTTTTGGTCAAATCCTTACATTTTAGAACGATACTGTAATAATCGATCATCACCAGCTGCAAAAGCTACGGATACTTTAATTTGACAAAACCGAGGGTTGAAAAAATGACACCAATCATATGTGCGCCGAGAAATGTACAGCGAGGGAATTAAAAAAGACATAATAATTAAATAATTAAACAAGTGCTTACCAAGAAAAAGAACGAAACAGGTTGCCTACAAATGACCCCTGAAGAACTGGCCAGCTAGGCTACTCAATATTACGGTTTTCTCAGGTAACAGAAACTTGAAAATATATTTAACTTCAAAGCTTGAATATATGTGTATGTATGCAGGCAGTGAGCGACGGAGTATACAGAAGCATAAAACACAGAGTGGTTGCTGCAGAGAAGGAAGAAAGATTCTCTGTAGCATATTTCTATAGGCCTACCGATGACGCAGTGATAGAGAGCCATGGCACACCCAGGGTTTACAGAAGCTTCACTTTCAGAGAGTATCAACAGCAGAATAAGAAAGATTTGAAGCAAACTGGTGATAAAGTGGGCCTCTCTAGGTTTCTTTTTGTACAAGAATGTTAATTTGGCCACAATGACCAGCTCCAAACTTAACGGATAGTAAGTACGTGCTATATAGAAAACCATCCTATAATTTTGTTTTTCAATTTTTAATTTAGTACTTGTTCATTTTTCTCTTTAATAAATCATTTAACTTTACTAGATTAGTACAATTAGCTTTTCTATAGGGGATAACAATTTTAACAAAGCAAAAAATAGGTGTTAACAGTGCTAAAAGAATAAAATTAAAAGATTTAATAGAGAGAAAAATATATATGTATCAAATTAAAAAATAACGAATAATATAGATACTTGCAGAATGGTTTTTCTTACTAGAGATTGCAGTAGTCATTAAATGTTGTGTGGAGCTTTCTTTTTCTGTATATAAGGTAAAAGATCCTACTTCCAATGAAGGGGGTGTCTGTCTAGAAAAAGGTTCTTAAATGCATAAACATATGCAAATTAAAGTAACTTGCATCAATAACTAAAAAAAAACTTGTATAAAGTGTCCATGTATTTAAGATGAATGAAGTATTTTATAGCCAAATTATGAGCCTGTACATGACAAGGAAATCAGGACAAGCCACAATATCCATAGCTTGTGAACAATACTAGTTTTTATGGTGTCCAGGGACATTGGCAGCCATTAGTGAATTTGGGCAAATTGAAAAACTAGCTTGGGAAGCCACTTATTGTGGCTGGTGAGAGAATCTGGAGAAGCTGAGCTTCCTCATAACGTTTCCCACAAAAACATAGAACAAGTTTGGGGCTTAATTACATGGTGCCACCAACATGAGGCTATAGCTATAGGATGCTTTGTAAGTTGTAACACATTGTGGTTGGAACTCAACGATGGAAGAATTTAGGTGTTCCAAACCTCGGTGGCTATGCCTCTTATGAGTGATCAAACTACCAATTCAAAGATTATTAAGGATGTTTGGAAAATAAAAAAGTCTGATACTATATACGCGTTAGTTAATCTTATTTTGGAAGACTTTGCATATGAATTTGTGAATCTATAAAGGTTTTTTTTTGTCATAACTCACATACTCATTCTAACTCTACAAGGTTGGAACTCATAACCTTACACTTTAAAAAAAAAAAACCCTTAAGAGAGGTGCTTGATGTCATTTGGACTACAAGCCCCGACAACAGTATATAAAGGAGGTTGGGAGTATCGGAATGAGAAGAGAAGGAATTTTTATCTTAGCCAAGGCCAAAATTGTAAATTGCAACTATAATTTTCTCTATAAAAGATTATATCACTATTCTATAAGTTAGTTAATTATAACAAATATAATCTCATCTTCCTAAAATATCTTTTTATAAAATTAGATTATATATCAATTTATAAGTTAGTTTAATTAATTAGTATGGAAGAAAATGATAAATATAAGAGATAAAATATATTAAAATCTTATACTTAGAATTAAATTCAACCTCTATTTAGCTCTTATATTAAGGAGAAAAAAAGTAATATTTCATAAAATTAGCATTATTTAGTTCTTAATTCTATCCTACAATAATGGCTCTCCTATGAAAGAGAGTGATGTTAGGGGTCCCCCCAATGTCATGAGTAATTTTATAGGATGGTTCTATCGTAAGAGAGAACCCTAACTCATACTGTTTTTAAATATTAACAATTAAAAGCTTTCAGGTAGTTGATTGGATGAAAAAGATGTGGGCAGTGAGGACAATATAAATAGGACCAACGCTACGTGCCATCCATGTTCTTAGACAAGAGGATCCCTAATGATAATGACTATGGTATAAGCATGTTGAAACCCAGCAATGATCTTTGCATGAATTGGCTTAACGATAAAGCCTAAAACCTCCGTTGTTTATGTTTCTTTCGGAAGTGTAGCATCTTATAGTGAGAGGCAAATGCTAGAATTAGCTTGGGGTTCTGATAGAAGCCAACCCTTATTTCTTGTGGGTGGTTAGGGCATCAGAAGAGGGTAAGCTTCCGAGGAACATTCTAGAAACTACGTTGGCAAAGGGTTTGATAGTGACATGGTGTCCCCAACTAAAATTACTATCATATGAGGCTGTGGGATGTTTTATTACTCATTGTGGTGGGAATTCCACATTATCGAGGCTCTTTCCATGGGGTTTCCAATTATTGGAGTCCCATATGGAGTGACCAAACCACAAATTTGAAGAACGTTATGGATGTTTGGAGGTGGGACTTGGAGCTCCAACGGATGAGAAAGGAATTCTTAGGCGAGAAACAGTGATGCATTAAGGAAGTTATGGGAAGTGAAAGAGTGAAAGAGATGAAGAATCACGCCATCAAATGGATGAATTTGATCAAGAGTTCTATTGATGATGGAGGATGTTCTGATCAAAATATTGCAATGTCGCAGCAATTTCTAAATAGCGAGCTTTATGATATTTAGTTATAAAGTTATAAGTTCGTAAACTAGTATAAAGAGTATTTTGTGGGTTGGAATGTTCAAAATGCAACAACTATATCTTGACATGTGATGAACGAGAGATATCATAATGTTCCATTCCAACGGGGTGGGTATGAAGAAAACAATAATCCAACGTTAATATAGAATCTCTCCCTGTGATTGCAGACAATTCCAAGAAGAAGAATGATTGGCATAGGAAACGGAGCAAGATTCGAAAAGGAAAAGGTGAAAAGTAGAACATAAACTGTAGGCCAATATAATCAACTCTATTCAACTTTGAATCCCTTCAAGAACTGTTCAAATAATAAACAATGAAGTAGGGCCATCAAACCTTCATCAGAGCCAATAATTTTAAGGAGACAAAGACCAGTAATTATAGAGCAAACACTTAGACAATCATTATGCAAGGAGTGATGTAATTTAAGAATACGAGTCCATGTCTTAATTAAACTGTATTTATGAGCGGGTAATATAATTTTTTGCTGAAAAATCAACGTGCAAGGATCCTCAAAAGCGGCAATATAAAAGTGCATGCCTTCTTCATTAAACTGTTTTAGTGTGATAAAACATAGCATATTTTAATCAGATCTATAAAGACCGTTCCAAAATGCTACATGAAATACAAGAGGAGTTTTGACACCTAGAATTGTCCTTCTAGGATTGTGAAGGGATTGAGAAATGTCTTTCTATGAATGTCTTGTTAAGATTCGAGAAATTATCCAATATGTTTCTGTCACACAGATTTACGAAGTGCAAGCACAGCATAACTACAATAAGAAATTCAATGACAAATGTGTAGTGAGTAAATTTTCTCCTCCTATAAACTTAGATGTTAGATGTTCTTCCTTTCTATGGCTAATGCTTGCAAATAAATTGAACAATCATTTTAGATAGAAAGAAGCAGCAGCATTTCGGTGGATGAAGAAGAGCAACAGGGGTTCGATTATTACCTCCGTCTTGGCCAGCACTGCAGTGTTTGTCAGAATCCGGTCACCGAAGTCCCTTGAAGCATTTCCTAATGTGCTGACGTCTTCTCGCTTATGGATGAAGAAGACAACTTCTACTCGAATACGGAGGAGATGCGGGCAAGAAGGGAGGAGATAGGGGGAAAGGGGGAGGAGGAGGTGATGGAAGAAAGATAAAACTAGTACTTCAACCAGCAATAAGAGCGTTTCACAAACATTTCCACATCACCTTAACCACAATGCCTGTCAAGAAATTGGTGTGTGTAAATCATTTATAAAATCCTTACTATTGCATAAAAATTCTGGAAGTGTTTTTTAATTTCGTTTGCAGCCTATTAAGATGAGCTTTTGTAAGTACGCATGGCAGGGCGATATACCTAACCTACCTATCATAGGTCTGAAGTAGTCAGAGGAGGGGCATGAAGCTGTCTCGTTTATAACCAACAACCAGAAATTGAAATATTGTAGAGTTCGTGGCCCCAATTTCTAAATAGTGTATAATTGTTTCATATAAATAAACTCCAACAATTTTATGATGCAAAATTATATTATAATTTTACCTTTTTATTACAAATTTATTAAATCTCATGGGTTTGGAACATGGTCGTTCTTCTTTCTCTTATCCCAATGATGCACATTTGCTATGCCTTCTGCCATGGTATCAGACATTTTGCTAAGAAAAATGTGTTATATTATGAAACATATATGCAGGAGCAATATTTAAAAATTAAGTGGTAAGAGAAAAACATAAAGAATTATATATCTATATCATACAACCTTCCATCCTAAATATAAGAGTTAGACAATAAATTTATTTTAGTACTAAATATAATATTTTTATCTATTTTATCTCATAAATATATAATATCTTTCTAAAATATCATTATTTATTACACATGAGGTATTATTAACGCGTATGATTAGAAATTGTATTATAGTAAACCAACACACAATTTTTTTAATATCTATAAATTAGTTATCTATCTATTATATTAAGATTTGGATGGGATATGAAATTGATAGAAAACGTTATATTATTAATATGCTTCAAGCTTCATATTTTATTTTGCTTTTCAAAAAATAAACAGTTTAATTTGGATTAGATGAGTTTTTATTTTTTTAAATTAAAATATTTATTTTTTAAAAAAATAAAGTAGAACATATTTTTTTTAGATGAATCATCAGTTGAATTATTATATTTTAATTAGATAAAGTTAAGATGACGCGGCACTCCTAAAGTGTATAAAGATTTCTCCTACATGATATTCTTTTTTTTTGTTTTTTGTTACAAAAAATTTTAAAAAGATATTAGACTCACTCATGATCTAAGAATAAGACGAAATATCTATTCCTCTTAGACGATACTAATATTGGGTAAGACGAGCCGTCAATTACCCTTAGGCATAAACTTAAGGATCCAGAAGTTATAATACATTCTTAAGCGTTGCGACCAAAATCACAATAAAGTAGTATTCCCAAATATTGAACACACTTCATATAATTAGATGTCTCACTTTTTTTACAAAAATTTTTAGAAATTGGTTGAACTCACCCACGATTCAAAGACACGGCAAAGTCTCTCTTTCTCCTAGGTGATACCAATGTTAGGCAGAGCGAGCTATCTATTACCCTCAGCCATAAACCTAGGTACCTAGGAGCTAAGACGCCTCCTCAAATGCCGTGATTAGAACTATAACAAAGTAATTCTTCTTAGAGATTGAGCACACTCTAAATAGTCATATATCTCACCCATTTACTAGTTGAAGCCACTAAAGAAGGGTTTTCTACGTGATATTCAAATATACTAAATGGCGCACATGGAATAAGACAAGTGAGAAACGCTATCAAGGTGTTGGATTACGGTCCACCCTTGATGAATGGGACCATATAAGCAGAGGCCCAAATCCACTAATAATTACAGTTGGGCTGGTGGAAGATGTTACTATCTTTTTATGAGGGAGCCGGAGCAGCCATAATTTTGATATATCAACCATGAGATATATGGAAACTGACTCCTACGTTTTGACTTTGAGATGATGTTACGATCTTTTTATGAGGGAGCCGGAGCAGCCATAATTTTGATATATCAACCATGAGATATATGGAAACTGACTCCTACGTTTTGACTTTGAGAAAGATGCTCTAAAGTCAAAACAGCTACTTCTGTTACCCTTTATGTTTGGATGGAAGTAAAAGGGAAAGAGTACTAAAAATTAAAACTTTTAAAAGTAGTAAAAAAAATACTTTTTTTTTTAATCTTCACTCATAATATCCTTTTTTCTCTAATTCTTTTTTTCGTTCAAACGAAGGGCAAAGACTCTTGTTTCTCTGCTTTGAAGACAACTCTCAGGTTCATCAAGGTAATCCAGGAAAAATTACAAAGGGTGGAGTCCAATAAACGTTGAGGCCCAAATTAGAAGATGTATTTGGATTCCATATCAACAAATTAAAAGTCTACCATGATAAAAAAATATATTCATATTTTATAAAAAAATAAATTTAATTATTATTATTGTAATAATTTTTTTAATAAACACTATCATAAATTCTCTTTAAAAGTTTTCTGAATCTTAAGATTATATCTTAACTTTAGTAGGAGATTGGTATGGAACCTACATAAATTTTTTAGTATAAAAAACAAATTAAAAGTCAATAACAATCTTTGGCACATTTTATATATAGTTAAATTTTTTAAATATGATATCTTAAATTTAAATTAAATTATATATATATAAAAATATTTTATTATTTGAGATAAAAACGATTTCACTTATCTCTCCTTATTTACTTATGGGAAGAATTAATTTTTAAATTATTAGTTAAAGAATACGATTTAGTTTTTACAAAAAAAAGTAAATTAAAAGTCCAAGACGCAAGGATACACATTTTCATAAGAGATAATTTCTTAATTATTAAATTCATGATTTAATTTTTACAATTTTTATGTTAACTCTTTTTACAATTTTTGAAAATTATTCTGATTGGTAGAATTTGTTGAGGGAAGGGACGGAATGAAAAAGTCATTATTTAAGCTAAAACCGAAAAATAACACTGATAATTGTTGTGGGAACCACCCTCACTATTGGGACTTGCCGGGTGATCCTTTTGACAACATTGGGAAAGCTGATCCGCTGCTTTCAAACTCTGTTTACGAACTGGAGCATGAGGGGACGTATGGTTAGTTTTATTTATTTTTTGTATAAATCTAGTTGGTATCCTCAACCATAGTTAAATATTAATTTTGTTTTTAAATTTAGAGATGTAGGTTTTATTACTCAGAACAATATTTTTTTATACACAGTGTATATGTTTGGGAGGAGCCCAAACTTATATTTTAAATTTAAATTTAGATAAAATTTAAATTTTAAATTTTTTAAAACAAACAGTTATATTTATTCAAATAGATTTTTAAATTAAATTATAATTTAAAATTAAAATTTCAGATAAACTGATCAGAGTAATTTATGGAACAGTAAAAGAGTTTATGAACTAACTAATTACTATATTACCCATATTTTTTCTTACACTATATTTATTCTCTCGTACTTTTTTTATAATATCTCTCCTCTCTTTTACTTTTTCTTATATTCTCCCCCCTCTTTTTTCTTTTCTTACACCCTCTCTCCTCTCTTCTCTCATATCTTATTTCTTTTCATTTAATAATCATATAATTTTTCGTAATTTACCAATAATAAAATTACTTCTAAAAATAACTATTCAAATACTCATTTATTTAAAACTATTTTTTTTATAAACTCTTTTCTAATTTTATTTTTTTTAAATTACTTAAAAATTATTTTTTTATATAAATATATTTTTAAAATCTTATTCAAACGGCCATATAATCTAATTCATATCTAAGATAATGTATGGAATTATTATTGAAGAAGAAGTTAGTACGTTTGAAACAAGTCCTCTTTTATATACAAAGTCTTGGACATCTATCTATCTACTTTCTTGAAAAATAATTGAACCCTATCCTTATTCCTAGAGACATCTTTCCATTTTTGAAGATTTTCTATCAATGAATGCTGTGCCCTTATAATTCTGTAAAATAAAGATGGGGCATCAACTTCCTAGTCTTTAATATAAAAAATTATTTAAATAATTTTAATAAATTAAAAAAATAAATTAAATTAATTATAATAAATATAACACTTTATTTTTAAAATATCATTATTTAAAATTAAATTATATATTATTTTATAAGTTAAATAAATTAATTTCAAGAAAAATAATAAATTAAAAAATAAAATAGATCAATATATTATTTAAAATTAAAGTTAATTATCTCAATTAACTCATATATTAAGAATAAGAGAAAATATTATTTTATAGGATTAGCAATTATTTAATTCTTAATCATTTTATGATTCTGAATTCTTTTACTTGTGCAATTGAGATACTGTTACTGTTAGCACCTAACTGTTATTTGTTTTTCCAGAAAGGTCCCAAGCTATTTTTTTTTTGGTAGTCCTCAAGATGTTATTTGTTCGGATTGTTACGTCATCGTTACGTTATCGCCTTGTAATATAAACAGACAAGCCTGAAGTTACGTCTGGAACCCGACTTCTATTATTAATAAGAATTTGAATAAAAAAAAATCAATGACTTGGATTTTTTAAAACTTTACAAAGTTATCCTTTGATTAGTATAATTCAATGGTACGTAAGGGCAGACGAAATGAAAACGTCATTTATAAATGAATGACAAGTTGATGGCAAAAAAACGTAATAATCACAAATATCCTATTAAATTTTGTGAGATATCATATATAAACTAGGAGTGTAGATAGATAGAATTAGATAAAGTAATTTTTTTGCTTAATTTTTGTAACCTAATGTCTAACCCTATTAAATAGAAACTCTAACTATTTTAAGTTGGACATAGACGGGTTAGGTATACCTAAATTATAATATTTTATTCATATTGTGAGAAAAAATATACAATCATAAAGTTATAAAATAATATCATATTTATATATTTAAAAGTTAAATAATATCTATAATTTATTAAGAATAAAATAATAAAAAGATAATAATTAAAGCATATTACATGTATAAAAAAATTGAAATAGAGAAGTCAGATATTTATAACGTTATTATAATATCAATAATTAAATACTTGTATTTGACAAATAAAGCATAGAAGCAACTTTAGTATTTATATAAATATAAGAATTATATTCAATATTTTAAAAATGAACCATAAAAATTATCAGGTAAAGTAAAAAATATAAAATTATAAATAAAATAAATTAAGAAAAGAAATAAAAATATAAGAAAAATTTAAAATATATATATGGTCAGGTCAAATGAATATAGTGGTATACTTTACCTAGTATCTTATCCTATCTGATACTTGACCTGACTTTAGTCTATTCAAATATATTTTAATCAACTTTTTTTAGTTAAACTAAACGATTTTTTTATAGGTTTAAGTAAACGGATTAAATTATGGGTATGGTGCTCATCCCTAATATGCATTATACTAAGATCTCATGTGTAAAAATTGCCATCTCTTTTAATTTAAAGCTGAGTCCCCATTTCTCCCTCATATCCGTCAACTCTCTCTCCCTCTCACTGTTCCTCTCTCTCTCTCTTACTAAAAAATACTTATCATATCGGTATGCATAACAGTTATAAATAAAACTATTAAAAAAATAGTATTTTTGTAAATAAATTTTATTTTAAAATATTATCCATGACAATTTTTATCATAACTCTGATACTTTAAACAGTATTTATATAAAAAAATATTATTAAAAGTATTTAAAAAATAATAAAAATATAGGATTTTTAACAATATTTTTTTAAATTACTATTAAAAGCTTATTTTAAAGATAAAAAGATAAAAAAAATATTTGAATTGATTGGAAAGAGAGAGTAACTAATATAATAATATAATACTGAAGTTTCCCTTCAATTATTTTGATACGATAAAACAATATTTAACATGTCTTGTTTCACACAGAGGAAGAAGGAACACGGAAACTGGAGAGTGATGAGGATACCAACCGTGATGAGGTCATGGTTGGAGCAGCGAATCTTGGAGAGGATTACTTTGTCTCCTTTGGATATGAGATAAACAGTTCAAATAATATTCATAGCGACTAGTTGGATGAAAGAGGCTACGGGGGAATAACTGACATGAAGCACAAAAATCTGAATGGACAAACATGTTATAATCAACAACGGCCGTTAAAAGTATACGAAACATAAAACCTTTCTAATCATTTTAACAGTAAGTTTTTATAAAAATTATTGTTAAAAATTTATCAAACATTTAAAAATTTTAACTTGGTTATAGTTTTATTATTTATAATTATTTATAATAGTTTAAAGTTCCATTACTCTGTCTTATTATTAGGACAAACTTATACTAACATTATTTTTATCATTTTTTTTATTTTCAATACTTATCTTCTTTATTTTCTATCATTTTCTATTATAAAAGTCATAAATTATCATTTAACTTATTTATTTACTCAATTTTTTTATTTTTTTTATTTATAAATTATAATATATCACATAATAAACTAATACTAATTATTCTTCATTTATTATTTGTAAACTAGAGATCTATAACTTTTTCCTTTGTATCTATAAATTTTATTTCAAATCTTTAATTTTTTTCCTAAATCTTTAACTTTTTAATGAAGCTAACTATAGTTGCTAATATTATATAATAATAGATAGATATTATTGGAAGGAGTTCGAAGAGTTTCAATAGAAGAAACATCTATATCCTTAGTTTATTAATTAAAATTTTGACTTCTTCTCTCTAAATATGGTCTGATATTTTTTATGAGTATAACCAAAATAATTGATAATATGTATAGGTTAAGAAAAATTAAAAAATATAAAAAATTAACAGCAATTATTAACAAGTCCCCATTGGTAGATTGATTAGCAGAAAGTGAATCTTTTAGATTTTGGAGAGAATTACAATTAATAACCTTATACTTTCGTATATACCCTTTCCTTTTCTTCTTTATTCTATAGAATATTTTTTCTTCATTATTCTATAGAATAAAGGAAAGAGTAGATTTTGGAAGCATAGGGTTATGGCCCAGAAGAAGTTATGGAATGTGATATTTGGTTGTGATTGGAGTACCCAATTGGGCTGACCAAATCACTAATTCAAAGTGCTTAGGATGGATGTTTTGAAAGTGGGAATCAAGACTCAAATGGAAAGGTGAGAAAGGGATTCTTAGGGGAAAAGCTTTGAAACATTTCGTAGAAGAAGCAATGGAAAGTGAAAAGGGAAAAGAAAGGAATGATAATGTCATCAATGGATGAATTTGATTCGGAATTCTATGGAAGTTCTCATCTATTGCACAATTATAACATGTATGTTTAAATTAATATTATGAATCCTAATTTATTTTTTAATTATAATTTTACAATTTATAAAATAAGTATATTAGAAGAGTTTTATTTTAACCTGAATGAAAGCTTTTATCAATTTATTATTATAAATATATAATTATCTAATTTTTAATATAAGAGTTATTTTATTAGTATAAATTTAAAAAATTAAATAAATAAATTAATTATAATTAAATATAAATATTTAAAATAAATTTATATTATATATATTTTTAATATATTCAAATTAACTAAAAAAACTCTAAGTAGGAGAATTACTTCTCAAAATCAACTTCAAGTTCTACATATATACACACACACATGTATATATATATATATAATGCAGTGAGTGCAAGGATAACATTAGTATTTTTGTTAAAATTATCTCAATTTATAGGAATATGTTTATCAATTACAAATCTAAAAAAGTATATCATTATAGATATATACTTATTCAATCTTTAACATATGACTTAATTAAAAAATTAATTTTAATTTTAAAGATAATATTTATTTTTTATATTTACTAACTTGTTTCTAAATTATTTTTATTAATTGTTCTTAATAATAATCAAGTAAAAGATATAGGAAAAGAATTAAGAAAAATAGTTAGAGTATTTTATAAAAAATATATTATATAAATTAAATTAATTAAATAAATGTTAAGATCTGATTTGCCAAATTATATTTCTAGTGACGAAATCCATTATCCTCCCATGCGGGGAGAGATAAGAATAGCTACCCTCCTGGGTTATTCTGTGTGGATTAATTTATGTCCTCCATAAAAACAGTCAAACATGTTGGTCCAATTTTAGATTAATCCTTGAAAATCATGGATGGGGAGTTAGTAGTATATTATAAGATCAGTCAAATTAATCTGGATATTTTTATTTTTTTGGATGGAACATGAAGAAATAATAAAAGTAACTTGTTTAACGGGAAATGGGGCAGAGAATGATTATTTTATTTAAAAGAAGAATTTGACTTTGACACGTGCAAGGAAGCATGAAAAAACGTGCTGAAGCGTGTGTGACAGCCTCCTCCACGCCCATGACCGCTGATTGACTTACGCATCCGCCTCACTTGCCACGGCTAACCATTCGCGCACCACGCTCCACCTATATTTTGCCACGGCAAACCGTGCATGCACCACGCTCCACCCTAAGGATATGTATCCTTTACTCGTTATGTTATCCAAAAAATTATATGCTATATTTTATAATTTGATATCTAATTTTATATAATAAAAATTTTAATAATTTTAGGTTAAATATAGAAAAACTGAGTATAGGTAAGTTAGTTATACTTAATTCATGATGCCATATTTATATTATAAAAATAATATGTAATTATGAGTTTTTAAAATAATATCATATTCATGTATCTTCAAGAGTTAAATAATATCCATAATTAATTAAAAATAAGGCAACAAAGATAATAATTAAAGTATTGAGATCTATTGCATATAAAAAATAAACCTTGAAGTTTAAGTAGTTTATAATTGTAATTTTGCATCAATCTCCTGAATATTGATAAAGATAAAGTACTTTAAAAAATAAAATAAAAATTATAATTTGTAATATAATTATATGAACTTATAGTCACCAGTAAATATCATATTATCTCTTCTAAGTGTAATATACTAACATATAGGAAAAATAAAAAAAATAAAAGAAGGGGTACTTATGGGCAAGACATCCCTATGCCCAGTGCCCAGCATGAAAAATACATGGGTTATATTTTATAACCTGATGCCCAACTCTACCCTATATATATTGGGTTGGATAGGGCATTTTTGTTGCGAATTAGAATAGATATACTGGATCGCGAGCTTTATGTACATCCCTACTTCATCCTATATTTTTTGTAAGTAGACAAATTTTTTATATTTATTTTGTTAATTTTTCTAATTCTATATGTTTACTATTTTGTGAATATATTTATTTAAATTGAATCCATATAAAAGAATAGAACATATAGTTATATATATAATTAGAGAACTTAAAATAAATACAAAAATTTTGATATAAAATCCTCTTATTTTATATATTTTAATAGGTTATATAAATAATATGATAATGCGAAATACATAAATAAGAATATTTCTACTCGTGTACCTGCAATTGATTATAAGAAAAATAATCAAATATTAGTAGCAAAATTTAAATTTATCATCTTACAAATTGTAACTTATTTTCTTTACTAATAAAACTAATATTTATCAATAATAAAAAATAGGATTACTAATTTAAATTATTAATTATAGTTTCTAAACAAAAAAATTAAAAATATTAAATAAAGTCGATATAAATATATCTATCTTCAATTAAATTAGATATTATAAAATTTTAAAAATATAATTTATAGTTACAATTAATATCTTATACTTTCAATATTTACTTTCTTCTTCTTCTTTATTCTATATAATATTTTTCTTCTTTCTTTTTCATTATAGAGAATTATGGTACATTTGATAAAATAATTTTTTTTGATAGAAGTAAAAATAAAAATAAAAATAGAAGTAGGATATAAATAAGTTTTAAAAATTTATTTAGTATGATAGAAATAAATATAGAATTAATATATATTTTATTTATAATTTAGATTAAAATGATCTAAAATATTTTTTATAACTTGATAAGTTATTTATAAATTTTATAATTTAGGGTAAACAAAATAAAATATTTTATTTCTATTTCTATTATCTTATTTTTATTTTTTTTGATATAACTAAAATAGTTTAAAATACTAAAAATAAAAGAAAAAATATAAATAATTTCTATTATACTAAATAAAAAAGTAAAAGATTATACTTTTACTTCTATTTTTTTTCTCTATTTTTACTTTTATTATATCAAATATGCCCTAGAGAAAAGGATAGATGTTGAACATTAAGTGTGTGTTTGATTTTTTTAAAACTTAGGTTTTAACAATACTTAAGGTTTAAAGACAAACAATTATATTTGTTTAAAATAATTTTTAGATTAAACTATATTTTAAAATTAAAATTTCAGATGAGCTAATCAGAGTAACTTATGGAATGGTAAAAAACTTATGGACTAATCAATTACTATATTATTCATATTTTTTTACACAATCTCCCATCTATCCTACGTTTTTTATACTATCTCTCCTCTCTCATTTCTTTTCTCTCATCTCTCTTTTATATCCTATCTCATCTCTCATCTATTTAATAATTATACTTTTAATAATTTACCAATAATAAAAATACTTTTAAAAATAACTGTCCAAATACTTATTTATTCAAAAATATTTTTTTCCATAATTTTTTTTCAAAGACTTTTTTTTAAAAACTACTTAATTTTTTTTATAAACTCTTTTTAAAACTCTTTTTCAAATGGCCTTAAAAAGAAAAGAATAAGACATGTAGGGGAAACAGTGTTTCAGAAACTGAACGATTTCACTCATTTTATTTAGAAAAAGAAAACAGAGATGTCAAAAATGAAATTTGTCTTTAGTCGGAATGAGTACAAAATTAAATTCATATATTGATAAATACTTATCACAGAATAATTATATTATAAATAATATTATATACATATATAATGATATAAATATAAAAAATAATTATAAAATTGTTACCTAATTTAAAAATAAACATATATAAGCTCACAATTCATAATATCTATCTCAAATATCAAGTACCAATATAGTGAATTTATTAACTGCAACACATTAATATAAATTAGTTCTAAGAAAAAAAATTAAATTATTAAAAATTATAATTAATTTATAACATATGTAATATGAAAAATAGATGAAAAATTTTATTTTGAATATATTGGCATATTTAGGGATAACCTATTTATATTTTATGTGTATGTTTAATTTTTCTTTAAACTTAGCTTTAGGCAAAATTTAAATTTAAAAAAATTTTAAAATAAATAATTATATTTATTTAAAAATATTTTTAGATTAAATTATGGTTTAAAATTAAAATTTAAATAAGTTAGTCAGAGTAACTTATAGAATAATAAAAGAGTTTATAAATTAACTAATTATTATATTACCCATACTTTTTCTTACACTCTCCCCTCTCTCATTTATTTTCTATACCCTCTCTTCTTTTTTTATACTATCTTTTCTCTTTTATCTCTCTTCTACACCCTCTCTCATCTTTCATATCTTATCTCTTCTGTCTCATATTTAATAATCATATATTTTTTATAATTTATTAATAATAAAAATATTTTAAAAATAATTATCTAAATATTTATTTATTTAATTTATTTATAATTTTTTTTCTTAAATTATTTTATAAAAATTATTTAAAGACTCTTTTAAATTTTTATCTAAAGAGGATCTATGAAGAATATAATAAAATTATAAGAAGTAAAAGAAGTTAAAGAAGTAATCAACATTTCCATTGTCACTTGTCCCAAGCGGTTTCAAAAGTTTTTAAAAAGCTGAAGCTTACTATTGATTCTTTCAATCAACCCCAGCAAAAGAGCAGTTGTAGGGTATTATTTTCTCTCTCTTCTTTCTCCTCCTTTCTTCTTCCGTTCTTCATCTTTGGTGACCCTGTTTCTTTTGCGGAAAATTTCAGATCTTGAGGAAAACTCAGACCGTCCGGTTACTCCAAAGCTGTTCCGTTTTCCGGCTTAAAGAGCGGTTTACAGCGGCTCAAAACGGCTCGACAACAAAAACTATTTTCAGGTGAGACCGAACCGTCTTCTACCGTTCGACGGCCGGAGTCCGGTCCGGTCCTGAAAACATTGCTTTTTTTAATCATACATTACAAGTTGAAAGTTTCAGCTTTTAATATATGATCAAAAAAGTAATAAAGTAATTTTATTTTTCTGCCTTTTTTTGTCTATATATAGATATTAACATATATATCATGGAACAGGGATTATTTCAACCTAGCCTGTGCAAGAGGGATATTCATGGCGGATCAATGGAAAGCTCACTGTCTTCTAGTGTCCCATCCATGTCAAGGCCATGTAAATCCAATGGTTCAATTCTCCAAGCGCTTACAACTCCACAATGTGAAAGCAACATTTGTCACCGCTCGTTCTTTCTTCAGAAAAGTTATCATTCCGGAATCTTCCATAGCTTTTGAAGCCATCTCAGATGGCTTCGACGAAGGAGGAAAAACAGCAGCAAAGAGTATTGAAGCTTATATAGAAAGCTTACGGGAGGTTGGATCTGAAACCCTATCTGAACTTCTTGAGAAGCTCTCCAAAAATGGCTCCCCTGTGGATTGCGTTATTTATGATACTTTCATTCCATGGGTTCTCGATGTGGCGAAGAAATTTGGGATTCTCGGTGCTGCGTTTATGACCCAATCTTGTACCACTAATAGCATTTACTTCCATGTTCATCAAGGGAGTTTGAAACTTCCCATCAAGGAAAGTAAGATTTTGCTCCCTCCATTACCAGAACTTGAGCCTACAGATTTGCCATCGTTTTGTTATGTTCATTATGGGAAGTACCCATACATTTGGGAGTATGTTGTTAAACATTTTTCCACCATTGGAAAAGCTGATTGGGTCCTCGCCAACACTATTTATGAACTGGAGCATCAGGTATGTGAATATGCAGATCTTCTGGAATAGAATGATTATTAATTGGTGAAATTATATTTTTAGCTTTCATACAGGCCTTTTTGTTTGAATTGGTGGGATTTTGCAAGAATTCCCAGTTTCGTGGGTTTTTTGTTTTGAATAAATACTGGATATCATTCTTCATCAATTTCCACCCGGCTGAGGCAAGGTGGAGATTGATCAAGGATACAAAAGTGCCCTTCCAGGCTATGCGATAATTTCGCAAGGTAATTTGCTGTTGCTAACTGCTGCCTAGGGGCGTGCCTAAGTAGAACCTGCCAATTCCTATGCAAAATTAACCTAATGTCTCTAAAGGGGTGATTCGGATCACAAACTATAATAAAAAAATCAATGGCCTCATACAATCAGAATAGACCACAATACTGTTAAATAAAACTCTTGGACCAGCATAGCTGCAGACCATTAATGATTCCTAGCATCTCTGTAGTTACCCCCGCCGGGTGTGTGTGTGTGTGGGTGTGACCCAAGTTACCTTGCAGCTAAAACCGCACATCCAGTTACCATCTTTATCTTTAATAGCACCCCAACATCTACTAATTCCTTCCTGTAACACAGGACCAGTAGTTTTATTTTATTTTTTTGTTTTGGAAAACCATTCTATTCTATTACCTATATTTTCCCTAAATTTTTAGTAATTGTTTTTTTCTTTATTAAATCCTTTAATTTTACTTTATTAGATCTGTTAGCACTATTAGCCCCTAGAAATAAGTTCATTGTGCTAACAGAGCAAAATTAAATATTTTATTAAAAAGAAAAAAGATGATATATACTAAATTAAAATTTGAAAGAAAGTGGAGGTACTGCAAAATGAGGCTTCCCTTGTTTTATAATTGGAGGGGTAGTTGCTAAACAGCCTAAAATTACAAAGGGAATTAATTAAATCCCCGACTTACCATTTATAAGGGAATTTTCACACCACTAACTAACAAAGACGAGGCTGCTTCTTCTTGTTCTTTTAGTACTCTCTGGCATAAAACCTCCTTGCACCAATATGCTGTTGTGTTTTACTGAACTGATAATTAAAAGCTCTCAATCAGGTGGTGGATTGGATGAGAAAGATGTGGCCATTGAAGACAATAGGACCAACTCTTCCATCCATGTTCTTAGACAAGAAGATCCAGGACGATTATGAATATGATCTGAACGTCTTCAAACCCGAAAATGATCTTTGCATTGAATGGCTTCAAAATAAGCCTAAATCGTCAGTTGTATATGTCTCCTTTGGAAGTGCAGCATCTCATAGTGAGGAGCAAATGCAGGAACTAGCATGGGCCTTGATAGATAGTGACGCTTATTTCATGTGGGTTGTTAGGGAATCTGAAGAGGCCAAGCTTCCAAAGAACATTATAGAAATTATTGCCTCGGGGAAGAAGGGTTTGATCTTGACATGGTGTCCCCAACTGAGAGTACTGTCAGATGAGGCTGTGGGATGCTTTGTTACTCACTGTGGGTGGAATTCGACCTTAGAAGCTATGAATTTTGGAGTTCCAATGATTGGGATACCAAATTTTAGTGATCAACTTGCTAATTTGAAGAATATTGTGGATGTTTGGAAAGTGGGAATCAGAGCTCCAATGGACGAGAAAAGGTTTCTGAGGCGAGAAAAGTTGAAAGATTGCATAAAGGAAGTAATGGAAAGTGAAAAGGGAAAAGAAATGAAGGACAATGCCATCAAATGGAAGAATGTGATTAGGAATTCTATTAATGAAGGAGGAAGTTCTGATCGAGATATTGCCGAGTTCGTGGCTAAGATTTCTCAGCGCTAGTGAGCTTCATGAGCTCTAACTATAGTTGAGTCTGAATAGAAGAGTTGAAACTCGTGTGGTGTGCTTGTTGGAGGTTAGTTAAAAAATAGTGTCCTCAGTGCAACATTATGCAGCGGAGCACCTGTTTCTGTCTGTCTTTTTTCCCCCCCTGTTTAAGTAGATGGGTAGGCGGTGATGATTTGAGATTATAAGTGGAATCGTGAATCCACGACTGTCTATTTATATAGAGTTTCAATGCCATTAGATTATAAAGCTATTGGGGAGCACCCACTTTCTCCTTTGAGGCAAAAGAACTTCAATTCTATTGCTACTTGTTCTTTAAATTTGTCTTCGTTGATGATGAGTCAATAATATAATGAAATACCCATATAACCGAATAGAGTTTTGAATGATCCTATAATGGGGTAAACCTTGAAATGTGGAGGTCGAATTTGATTGAATTCCTTTTATGAAGAGGTAGTAACTTGGTTATTTGGCAGCAAACTAAGTGTTAAATTGAAGGGGAAAAGAAGGGAAACTAGAGATTTTTTTGCCTTCTAAATTTTCTGGTTGTTGAGCACTTCTTCCACCTTTAAATCGTGTTCTGTTGGCAGAAGAGAATAGGCAATTTGGACAAGAATTGCATAAGCCTTTTGGGGCCGTTTTCATAAAAGGAAGAGAATGTAGACCAATAGAATGTACTTCCGTCACTTCTTCATCCAATTTTCTCGTTCTGTATTTTTGGTGCCAATATTTCTGCCATTATCATGTTCAGCTATAGAAAGTGCAGCGAAGGTACAGATAGCGGAATCAATTGAACAAAAAGGCAAAAGTGCATATGATTTTTTTCATTTGGTCCCTTATCTTTATAAAATATTTTTTGCGATCCTCCAACTCTACGTTGTTTGTCTCCAACAATTTTTTTTGTTGTGTGCAAGACATTGCTGCTTTAAGAAAATTAATCTTAATATGATATTATTTCTAAATGTTTTGCCAATCGTTAAAATTTCAGTATCAGAATCATGGGAAACTTCTAGACACACGTTTTACTAATCTTTTCTTAAAAGAAAAAAAAAAGTTATTAATAAGATTTTTATATATTTAAATCTACAATCTTATGAGTTGTGAACAAATTTATTTCCTGAACCAATATTTTTCTAACATTTATCACGGCTTCCAACTACTAATATTGACTGCAATCTTACAATTTTCAATTAACACCCCACCCTTTTGAATAGTACTATTTAGAAAATAAACTCACGAAAATGCACTAGTGACAATTGGATCAAGTATAGATCATGACTTGCATAGATAATAGATTTTCCATGCAAGATTCTATTCTGTTAAAAATGTGAATGATAGACTAAAATATAGTTTAGCTAGAAAATTAATTTATAAATATTTTTTAAAAAAATTAGTTAAATTAGTTTTTTTAAATATAATGAGGCAATCTAAAGCTTGTAAAGCAAACTATGAATGACTCCTAGAAGACACACAAAAACTTAGTAAATATATTAGATTGTTTTTCAAGAAATTAGTTAAGTCAATTATATATAATAAATGTATATTTGTTCATTTAAAATACTCCCTTAAAAATAATTATTTTTATTGATTAAAAATCTAATTTAACATATGCAATGGATAAGAATAATTTAAAGAAAGTATTATAAGTTTGAGAAATAAAATAGATTGAGAAAGAATTAGAAGTTGATATTATCACATGCCTCCTTCCCATTAATATAGCTTGGTCACTTGGGCAACCATTATTATTTTTTTTGTATAAGAAGTTTTAGGTGAATTTGTTATCAATTCCCTATTAAGTTTAGAGTATAGGACTAATAGAGTGTTTAGAAGGGACTTAAATCATTTGAAGAAATTTGACAAAGTTAAATTTTTTTGCCACAGATGGGGGATTGGATGAGGAAGATGTGGCCACGGAAGACAATAGGACCAACAGTACCATCCATGTTCTTATACAAGAGAATCCAAAAACGACCAAGTTTATGGTATCTCAGCATGTTCAAAGCCCAAAAACAATGTTTGCATTAGCTGGCTTAACAATAAGCCCAAATCATAAATAATTTATGTCTCCTTCGGAAGTTTAGTAACTCTTAATGAATATTGGTATCGGTTAAGAGGAAAAAATATTTTATCTTATCCTTAAATTGTAGGTGAGTTCATCCCATTTTGAAAAGTTCTTGTAACGAAAAAAAAACGTAACTCTAAATGAAGATCAAATAGAAGAAATAGCATGGGGTTTGATTAGTGCTAGTAATATGGTGGTAGTTGGCTGGAAGGGGGTGAGCTTACAGCCTGCCACAAAACAGACTAATTTTTTATCAGGGGCGAGCTAGCTTGACACTTTTTTTAAAAAAATAAAAAATATTATGTGAATACATATTTTTAGATTTAGTCAACATAATATTACAAGTACAAATCTAAATAAACATTAATAACATAATATTAATCAATCACAATAATTTAAGTATCAACATATTAATAAATTAATAACTATTTTTATTAGTTTTCGATAATTAAAGTATTTGAAATAATATTTGAAACTATAACAGTATCATCAACACTACAAAAATCACCTTCCTCTTCCTTAGATTCATCTGCCACATAACACAACACACAAAATTTAAAAAAAGAGATAATAAGATTGAATTGATATATACAATAAAAAGATAAATGGACAAGAAAATCTAATTAAATTATCACCTCATGAATAACCCAGAATCTAATTGCTAGTGCAAATAATAGTTTCAACATTTTCTGGAAGAAAATAACTACTGTACTTTATGAGAATTCGTGAACTAATACTAAAAATTGACTCTTAACTGTGGTGATTGGAATAGTACTATCACAGGCCATCTTTGAAAGATAAAGAAATCGAGCTGCATTAGTCATTCAATAACTCAACAAATTAAATTTGACAGACAATCTAAGATCAAGTGTTACTTTTTCTAAATAAATGTCTAGTTCATACTTTTGAAAAAACACAATATCTTTATTTTTCACTTCAAAAAAATCCTACATTATATAAATTAAATATTAACATTGATAACATGACAATAATATAAATTAAGAACTAACATTAAGTATATTAAACTTACTTCAAAAGCATCCAAGTAGTTGTTTTCATCATTTATAAAGGACTAGACACTACTTTATGGGAAAAATATTAGTGCTGACATATTGATATTAGAGCTTCATTTACCTCTAACAAAAGGGACTGAAGATGATTCTATGCTTTTATATTCATTGAAGATATAGTATAACTCTCTCATAATATGTTCATTATTCTCTTCACAATTTCTCGAAGCCAGTTTTGCATATTACAACTTTACAACATCAAACTTCATCCGTAGGTTAAGAATATTTGTTAATGTAAAAATGACACTACAATCACCCTACTATTTATCAAATTTTTTAAGCATCCTCTCAACCATATTTTGAATTAAAAGATCATCACTTTCCATATGTTGTTTCAACAGCATCTCAATTTTAGAGATTTGTATGAACTATGTGTTAGCAGTCAGATAAAATGACTTATAAATCATATTTGTAATCATTACAAATAGCTTCAAGAGTGCGCACATTACTTCTACTATAGTCAACTCTTTAGGTGAGAAGCAATTTCTATAATTGCTATCATGTAAAGATAAGTTTACAAAAGCTTGCGATATCTTATTGCATTTTGAAGCATTGCATATGTCAAATTCCATCTAGTGGGACATCTAATATCAATTGCACTGTCAATATCTCCAACCTATTGAACACACTTCTTAAAGTTTGTCAACCGCCAGATATAAACAGCAACAAGATAATTCCATGAAGCAACTAGACATAGAGCAACCAGAGAACTACCACTAAAATCTATGAGAATAAAAAAAATGACAACAGACGATTTCAGCAGAGAAACACCTTCATATTTCACAACAAAAAACTAAGATGTGTTTGAAATCAAAGATTTGTTCGATTTCACAAAAAAACTACCTTTGTTGTGTTAGAAATCCCCTTTAGATATGTTCAACCAGAGAACCACCTTAACCTTCACAAAAAAAAAACTAGATTGTGTTTGAAATTGAACCTTTAATACATTGATTTCAACAAGCGATGGCAGAAGAGGCGAGAGCGATCTGACGATTGGCGACGACACGAGGCGACTGGCACGAGAGGTAGGCTAGGCAACGACGCAAGACAACACCGAGAGGCGACTAGGACAAGAGGAAGTCAAGGTGATTGGGCCACTAGGGTGAGAAGCGAGGAGGGGCGATGTGAGTGGTTGAGACGGCGCGATATGAGACTATGAGCGGCTGAACTGAAACTAGTGTAGACTGAAGTGAAGACAGAAAGAAGAGTAAACTAGAGTAGACAGAAAATATTAATAATTTTAAAAAAAAAAAGTGGGCTAACCCATGCCCACCACTAAAAGCCAGCCTAAGCCCACCCCATTTTCTTATAAAACGCTGGTTAAGCATGCTTTATTAGTTCTAGGTTTGATAAATATGCAGAATTATTTCTTGTGCCTTGTTTAGAGAATATGAACAAGTCTGTTTTTCAAGAAATAGTTTCAGATAATAACAAGGGTTTGATAGTGACATGGTGTCCTGAACTTAAGTTACAGTCACATGAAGCTGTCGGATGCTTTGTTACTTATTGTGGTTGGAATTCAAAGTTAGAAGCTTCGAGTTCAGGAGTTCCAATTATTGGAGTTCCACAATGAAGTGATCAAACCACGAATTTGAAGTATACTGTGGATGTTTGGAAAGTGGGAATAGAGCTTTCATGGATGAAAAAGGGATTCTTAGAAGAAGAGAAACGTTGAGAAATTGCGTAAAGGAAGTGGAAACAAAAACTTTATTAGACTAATACAAATTAAGTTTGCTGTCAAACGTAGTGTACAAATTAATGGCGAAGGAATGGAAAGCTCACTGCCTTCTAGTGCCACATCCGTGGCAAGGCCATGTAAACCCAATGCTCCAAGAGCTTACAACACCATAAAGTGAAAGCAACATTTGTTATCCCTCGTTCTTTCTTGAAAACCATTACCAATTCTAAATATTCCATAGCATTTGGAACCATCTCAGATGGCTATGACGAAGGAGGAAGAAAAGCAGCAGAGAGCGGTGAAGCTTATATAAAACCCTTTAGTAAAGTTGGATCTCAAACCCTATCTGAACTTCTTCACAAGCTCTCAAAAAATAATGGCTTCCCTCCAGAAGATTGTGTTATTTATGATACTTTTTTCCATGGGTTCTTGACGTGGCCAAGAAATTTGGCCTTTTTGGTGCTGCGTTGTACTGTTAATGGCATTTACTACCATCTTCATCGAGGGACTCTGAAACTTCCGATCATGGAGAGTAAAATTTTGCTTCCTCCATTACCAGAACTTGTACCAACAGATTTGCCATCGTTTTTGTATGTTCAATATGAGTTGTTCCCATTCTTTTGGGACTATTTTGTTCTACATTTTTCTAATATTGGAAAAGCTGGTTGGGTACTCTCCAACACTGTTTATGAATTGGCCCATGAGATATCTGGGCGTATATATTAAATTATAGTTTTAATTTGTTCTGATTTTGGACTTTTGGTTTGAATTTGGTCTGTAAATGAGAAATTATATTTGCATATATGGGTTTATATTAGTTCTTTGAAAGCATGCTATATGAGAAATGTGACCAAATTCACTTAAGCACATTTTTTTCTTTCTTTTTAAATTTTAGTGGAGTTTTGCAGGCCAGTTTCTTAGAAAAATTAATATGGAAATCCTTAAACTTTCACTTAATTTTAATCAGTTTTTTTTATTAGTTACTTATATAGTTTCATCTTGTTTTAATCAAATCCCTATAGTATTTTTCTTTTTACCAAGTACTTATCGTTTGATCTATTTTTAATAAGTCCTTATAGTTTTTTTCTTACTTTTTAATAGCCACCGAAAATTATATGGATTTGATTAAAAATCATGTGAAGAGGGCTTGATTAAAAAAACTATAAGATCTACTTAAAATAAGATAAAACTATAAGGATATGATAAAAATAATACTACTAGAAAAAACTTTTATTGGCAGTTAAAAGTGATTTTATAGTAGTTTTAGGAGTAGTGTGAATTCTAATACTATTTTAAATCTATCTGTGGTTTTGTAAAACCGCCCTGAAAGGTGAAATAATTAACGGGGTTAATTGCTCTCTTTCTAGTGTGGTTCTAGTTAAAATTGCCTTGGAAAGCTAAAATTCTTTTTACTGGCTTACTATCATATGAAACATCTCAGCTATACTCATTAAAAGTATCAGACTATATCTGGAGAGAAAATGTCAAATATCTGGTAGAGAAACTAAAGATTTAGAAGTTTCTTCCATTGAAGTTTTTCGAATTCCTTCCAATAAGGTATATCTGTAACCACCCATTGTTAGCTACTACAGTTCGCTTCACTAAAAATATTGATTAGATCTGTAGAAGAAGTTGTAGATCTGATAAAAAAAATTGAAGATATAGAAAGGTTTTGCAATTGAAGATCTTCAATCTCCTTCTAATAAGATAATAAATAAATTCAAATGAGTGTGAGGTTGAATGATTAAAAAAAAGATAGGAAATAAAAAAGAAAAAGTTATAAGTCTTTAATACAAGTATAATAGTTTATATTATAATTTATAAATAATAAAACAATTAAAACAATAACAAAAATGAGAAAAAGACAAAATTAAATGGTAATTTATAATTTTTATAATTGAAGATAACAATGGAGACAATGGAGAACTACGTAAATGATAGAGATAAGTGTTGAAAATGAGAAAAAAAGTTAGAAAATAACCTTTCTGCAAATTTGTCATGGTAGGGAGGAAAGACATGATCACATGCGGCTATAAAAAAATGAAAATAAAAGTGTAATCAAGTTAATATTTTTAAATTTGGCAAAAAAAATCTCTATAATGAAGGAACCAATAGATTTAGTCTGTTAGCCTCGTTTTTGAATTTTATCTATATTTTAAGATTTATTTATAATAAATATAGGGTAGTAAATATATAGGAGAATGTGCTGGGCACAAAATTCAAAAGCAGAGCTTTGGAAAACAAAACAAAAGAACAAAGCTACTACAACACACTATGTACTTATTAGGGGTGTTTACAGTATCCGGTGGCCCGGTATGCCCGCCCGAGCCCGATAAAAAATCGCCCAGCCTGACCCTAAAAAAAATGCCCAAAATATATTTGGGCAGGGCCGGGCCAGGCCAAATTTCGGGCCGGGCACCGGGCAGGGCATACTGCCCTGCCCATTTGGCCCGGCCCTATATATATTCATTATTTTTTATTTTTTTTAATTCTTATTTCTTTTCTTAACTTATTCTATTTGTAATTTTACACTTTTTACTTTAGTTAGCAACTCTCCTTACTTATTTTTAAAATATTAAATATAACTCTTATATTTATATAGATACCAAAGTTGGTCCTCTGCTTTACTTGTTAAGTATTCGATTATTGGTATTATAATAACGTTACAAATATCTGACCTCTACACATTTCAATATTTTTTTTTATATATGCAATAGATTTTAAGATTTTAATTACTATTTTTTTTTGTTACTTTATTCTTAGTGAATTATAGATATTATTTAACTATTGAAGATATAAATATGATATTATTTTATAAGTTCATGATTGCAGATTTTTTTCTCACAATATGAGTAGAACATCACAATTTGGGCATGCCCAGCCCGCCCATGCCTAGCCCGCTCATGCCCAGCCCAAAATAGTTAGGGCTTTTACTGGGTCGGGCTGGGCATCGGGCTGCAAAATGTAGCCCAGACCTTTTTCGGGCAGGGCACCGGGCAGGGGGGCTGCCCTGCCCAGCCCTGCCCATGCACACCCCTAGTACTTATGTCAGCTAATCATTTTTTTTCACTAATTCAAAATGCAAAGCCTTCCCATTATCTTTTCAACGGGAACTCCCCAATTGTCGGTGCTCATTGCTCTCTCCATTTTTTGATGTATCTCTCTCAACTTGGAGAACAAATATAAAATCCTCCTGCCGTGGAAATCTGAAAAACTTCTTTATTTCATGTTTTATCATGATTTTGTAGGAGTTCTCTTTCATATGTAAGTTTTTTTATACATGCTAGAAATTATTGCCTCAGAGAAGAATTGTTTGATTTTGACATGGTGTTCATAAGTAAGAGTATTGTCATCACATGAAGCAGTGGGATGTTTTATTACTCATTGCGGATGGAATTCTACATTAGAAGCTTTGGCTTTGGAGTTCCAATGATTGGAGTATCGAATTGGACAGATCAAAGTACTAATTCAAAGAATATTGTGGATGTTTGGAAAGTGAGAATTAGAGCTGCAATGGAAGATGAGAAAGGGATTCTTAGAGGAGAAACTTTGAAACATAGCATAAAACAAGTAATGGAAAGTGCAAAAGGAGAAGAAATGAAGGATAATGCCACCAAATGGAAGAATTTGATAAGGAATTCTATTGATGAAGGAGGAAGTTCTTATCAAAATATTGCAGAATTTGTGGCTAAAATTTCCCAGCCCTAGTGAGCTTCATGATCAAAATATTGAAACATGAGTTCTAAATCAATATCAGTTCTTTTGCAAACATGAGAGTTTTGGTTGCAAATTAGTGAGAGTAGTGACTTATAAAACTTAAATACATAATATGCAAACTTACAATTGTCTGAATACCGATACAGTGTGTTTTAATTTGTACTAATGTCCGACACTCCCCTTAAGATAAATATGAGTGCCGTTTTAGGTCTTGTAATTTGTGGCTAGATAATGGATGAACTCCCATTTTATATCATCATAAATACTCCTATGATCCTTAATTTTAGAGTTATTAATTAATTAATTTAGGTATATTGATAAAGCTAAATAAATCAGTTAATTATGACTAAATCTAAACTCTAAATACAAATTTATATTATATACTTATAAATCTATTCAAATTATTAATTAATTATAGATTTTACTCCCTCTCGTTCAATATATAAAAAGTTACTAACTAATTCACATGAACCAATAAATATTAGTATAATCATTTAATATGTCTAAAATTAAAAAAAATTGCCTATTTTATTCTTATTAAAAAATATAATATTTGAATATATATTTATTCTCAATCATATTTTTCTTTTATAAGGGGTAAAAGTAAAAAAAATAATTATTAATTACATTACCAACCTCTTATTTTTTGGTCCAAAATTTTCTTCTAGAAATATTCATAAAGTTTTATTCCTATAACACCCAACACCATATGGATTTTTAGGTGCAAAAGTAACCATAACATTTTAAAATAGGTGAAAAATGTCAAATTCTATTAGTTGACTATTAGAGAGAGAACTTTTGACAAAAAATACTGATATAGAAGTAGATATGGTATAAATATAACCTAATTGGCATTATTCATCACCTATCAACTAACATTAATTTATTATTTTTAAAAATATTTTTTTGAAAGAATGGGCGAAAAATCTTAATTCAATTTATCCTCCAAATTTATAATTCTCCCCAAGTATCCTTTTTTATAATAAAATTTTAAAAATAATAAATTAATCTTAATTTGTAGATGATAGTTGATATCATTTATGACATAATTATATTACATCTATATTCATGTCATCATTTTTAATCAATACCACACCTGACATTTTTACACATATTTTATAACATTACTTTTACACCCAAAAACACTATATGGTGTTAGGCACTCTTGGATAAAACTTCAAGACTATTTTTACATTTTTAATTCTAAATATAAGACTTTAATATAATTTATATATAATATTTATAATTTTTTTAAATTAATTTACCTAACCTATAAGCTAATATACATAGTGGGTGTTGGGTTTCCTTTCAAACCTAGGTTTAGGAAGTATTTTTTGGGATAAAAATTAAACAAATAGCTTTCAAATGTCTATAAGAGTTTATAGACCAAATCATAGTTCTAAATAAATTGATAGGAATAGCTTATAGGTAGAAAAAAGAGCTCATGGGCTGTATAATAATCATTTTGCCCCTATTTGTTTCTACTCCGTCCTCTCTTCCGTTGTCGCATATGCTATATTTTTGCTAGCCACTCTCTCTCCTCTAGTCAGCCATCCGCTGTCGTCCACTCTGTCTCCTTCACTTCTTACTTCACTAGTTCTCCTTTGCTTTACTGTTGTCCAGATCTCGTTGTCGTTTAGTTCTCGTCGTCACTTCCTCTGCTCTGCCATTGTCTAGATCTAGTTCTCTTCATCTAGTTATTGTTGTCGCTTCTCTGCTTTGCCTTTATCATCATTTGATGTATCTGTCGTCTTCTTCTTCTTCTTCAAATATTGGGCATGGTTGAGGAGGGATGATGATGGTAGAGGAGATGAACGACGATTACAATTAATTTTTTTACCTCATACTATTTCTAGTAATTTATCAATTATAAAACTCATTCTGATAATAGCCATCCAAAAACTCATTTTATTCAGAATTATTTTTTTTATAAACTCTTCTCAAAAGAACTTTTAAACAATTTATTTTCTATAAAAATTTCTCTAAAAGCTAAAGTAAATGGACTCATAATCTAATACCTAATATTGTATCACATTATGTCAACCTAAGAAAACAGAGAGAAGAAATGACATGTTGAGTTAGGGTATTAACAAATAATCTACCCTGTCTTATAACAAGTTTTAATATGCAGAAAGTGAATCTTATTAACAAGTCTCTATTGGTAGATTGATTAGCAGATGTTACTAAAACCATAAATTTAGTTAGGTTTTTGACAACTAAATGGTTTGAAAACTAAATTTATTATATGAATTAAGATGCAAATCTATTTATAAAGTATTACTATTTCTCAATACGGCCTTAGCATCATAAAGTTTTTTTATGCAAAATTGCAAACGAACTTTTATGAATGAGGCCGTTAAGTACTTAATGTCCGTTTTTTTTTTATAAAAATAATGAAACTGTTCATGTTTCTCTTTAGCCTTTAGAAAAAATCACAACTAAATACCCATTCCATAACACCTTCTCTCTCTCCCTTTAGATTTTCGAGTGAATTACAATTAATGACCTTATACTTCCATATATAGCCTTTCTTTTTCTTCTTTATTCTATAGAATATTTTTTTCTTCATTATTCTATAGAATAAAGGAAAGAGTAGATTTTGGAACCATAGGGTTATGGCTCAGAAGAAGTTATGGAATGATATATTTGGTTGTGATTGGAGGAGCACCCAGTTGGGCTGACCAAAGCACTAATTCAAAGTGCATATGGTGGATGTTTTGAAGGCGGGAATCAAAACTCAAATGGGAAGCGAGAAAGGGATTCTTAGAGGAGGAGAAGCTTTGAAACATTTCATAAAAGCAGCAATGGAAAGTGAAAAGGGAAAAGAAAGGAATGATAATGACATCAATGGAAGAATTTGATTCAGAATTCTGCCGATGAGGGAGGAAGTTCTTACCTATTGCACAATTTGTGGCTAAAATATTTCTGCATGATATATATAGCTAGGAGAAGTTTGACTAAACAAGTTGGATGGTAGGAATAGTTATATATTCTAGTTTTTAATTAAACTAATTTAATATTTTAATTAAAACCTTGTGGAGCTTATATATAAAGTTACAGCTTTCAGCATCAAAATATTGAAATGTGAACCTCTGCTAAAGTTAAGATAAATATGAAGTACTGTTTTGTGTCTTGTAATTTGTGGCTGGTTAAGGGATGAACGCCAATTTTATAACATGCATGTTTGGGTTAATGTGACAAATTCCTAATTTAATTTTTTTAATTGTGATTTTATAGTTTATAAAATAAGTATATTAGAAGAGTTTTATTTTAACCTGAACGCTTTTATCAATTTATTATTATATATACATAATATTATATTTTTTTAATATAAAAGTTAATTAATTAGTTTAGATTTAAAATATCAAATAAATCAATTAATTATAATTAAATTTAAATATTTAAAATAAATTAATATTATATATATTTATTTTAAATTAATTAATTAACTATTACATTAAATATTGAGAGTTACTTCTCAAAATCAACTTCACATTATAAATATAAATATATATATAAATAGTTCATTGTGTGCAAGGATAATATTAGTATTTTTTTTAAGTTATCTTAATTTATACGCTGTTATGTCTTGATAAATCTAAACAAGTATATCATTATAAATATATATTTATTCAGTTCTTAATATATAATTTATTTAAAAAATTAATTTTAATTTAAATATAATATTTATTAATTTTTCTTAAAATTATTTTTATCAATAGTTCTTAATAATAATAAAATAAAAAAATAAATGAAGGAGTTAAAAAATTATTATAAATATTTAAAAAATATGTTATATAAATTAATTTAATTAAATAATTATTCGTTAAATATTATGAGTACTTATCAAAATCAAACTGAAAAGGTCAATAAAGTAGTAACACTGTGTGTCGTAAAATCGGGGTCTTTTTTATGCTTCGTTCTTTTGAGAGGCACGGAGAGAGAGAATGGGAGAATCTGAAGAGAAGATTAATGTGTTGTGTTTAGAAAACACGTAAACTTAATTTAAAAAATCTTTTAGAGTAAAATTTTAATTTATTTTTTTTTAAAAATAAATAATTATATTTATTCAATTAAATGTTAAACTAAATTATAATTTAAAATTAAAATTTTAAATAAATTAATCAGAATAGCTTATAGAACAATAAAAAAGCTCATAAACTAACCAATTACTATATTATCCTTATTTTTTTTTACACTCTCTTATATTTTTTCTTATACTCTCTATTTACTTTCTTACACCTTCTTTTCTCTCTCCTCTTATATCTTATCTCTCTTTATTTAATACTTATACTATTCTTTATAATTTATTAATAATAAAAATATTTTTAAAAATAATTATCTAAATATTTATTTATTTAAAATTATTTTTTTATAATTTTTTTAAATTTGTTTTTATAAACTGTTTTAAAAAAATTATTTATAAATCTATTTTTAAAATTCTATTTAAATGGCTCAAGTTGGTCTTGCAAGTCGCTTAAAGACCTTTTTCGGTTTTGGGTGTGATTTGATGTGATGGTGCACAATTAGGAAGTGGGCCACCCACCCCCTCAATGTTGTGAGTTGTGAGCATAAAGAAAAGAATAGTTTGCCATGTACCTATCGTCCATCCGTACATTAAGTTAATAAAATAATAAGATATATGACTTTAAAGTATATTTAATTTTTAGATAATATTATTTTATTATAATTTTAATTATAATAATTAAGAAGATATTTTAATCTAATTAACAGTTTGTGTTATTTTATATTAATATCAGCTAAAAAAAGAAAATTTTACCTGATTTTAAATTATATATGAGTTTAATTTTTTTAAAATAATTTATGTAAAAAAAGAAAAGAAAAGTTTGACATGCGAATGGAAGCATGAAAAAACGTGACGAAGCGTGTGTGACATCCTCCTCCACGCCAAGGACCGCTCATTGATTTACGCATCTGCCTCGCTTGCAACGGCTAACCATGCTTGCACCACGCTCCGCCTATATATATATATATATATATATATATATATATACACATATATATATATATATTTAAAGAAAATATTTAAATTAAATTTCTTATATATATTTTATTAATTTTTCTAATCTCACAAGTTTGGTATTTTTAATATATTTATTTTACTTAAATTCACATAAAAAACAAGAATACTTAATTAAATATGATTGAAGAACTTAAAGAATTAAATATAAATAATTTGATATAAATATAAATTTTTTAAACCCACTTATGTTTAAATTATATTTTAATATGTTATATAAATAATATGATTATGCCAAATACATAACAAACATGTTTCTACTTGTAAGAATTAAATATGATTAAGATATTCTAAAAAAATCACCTAATATAAATTAATTTAATTAATTTTTTAATTTAATTTAATTAATTAAATATATCCTATATTAAATATTATATATATATGTTTATTAAAATAAGTTTAAATTCTTTCTATAAATATATATATATACATATATATGCGCGCGCGCGCGCGTGTATAATATAAATAATGCGGTGGGTGCAACGATAACGTTGGTATCTTTGAAGTTATCCTAAAACATGATTCGCCCTTGTCTTGTACCTATATAGGAAGATGCCGGTGTCAACTCGTTATCGTCTTCCATGGGCCGAAGAAAATTAGGAGTCATATGGCCTATATATGCACTTTATAGTAATTAATTAATTATTTATAATTATTATAAATTTTTATTATAGTTAAAAATTTTAATAAAAATGTAATCTTTAAAAAATTTTAAACTCAAAAATTAATTGGTAATCCTATTAAAATAGAATTTAAAATTTGTTATCAAAATAAGATTATTGATTTGAATTTTTTATTACAGAATACAAATAAAAAGATCGAAAATACTAAGATAAAATCAATCTAAATATATTTTTTAATTTATAAAATATAATTTATAGTTACAATTAATATTTTTTGTACTTTCAATATCTATTCTTTCTTTTTCTTCTTTATTCTAGAGAATAAGGGAAAGGGTAGATGTTGAACACTGACATGTAGGTGGACAAGTGTTTCAGCACCTGAACTTTTTCACTAATTTTATTTAGAAAAAGAAAACAGAGATGTCAAAAATGAAAATTGTCTTTAGGCTGAATGACTACAAAATTAAATTCATTCATGATTTTTAATATAATATATTGGTAAATACTTATCACCAAATAGTTATATTATAAATAATATTATATACATATATAATGATATAAATAATAAAAACTAATTATGAAATTGTTACCTAATTTAAAAATAAACACAAATAAACTCACAATATATCAAGTACCAACATAATGAATTTATTAACTGTAACACATTAATTAAAATTAGTACACAGAAAAAATAATTAAATTATTAAAAATTATACTTACATTATAATATATGTAATTAAAAAATTTTATTTTAAATATATTGCCATATTTAGGGATATCCTATTTATATTTTATGAAGAATATAATAAAATTATAAGAAGGAAAAGAAGTTAAAGAAGTAATTAACATTCCCATGGTCACGTGTCCCAGGCGGTTTCAAAAGTTTCGAAAAAGCTCAAGCTTATTTTTTTGCCTTTTTTTTGTCTATATATAGATATTCACATCTATGTTATGGAAACACGGATTATTTCAACCTAGCCTGTGCAAGAGAGATATTCATGGAGGATCAATGGAAAGCTCACTGTCTTCTAGTGTCCCATCCATCTCAAGGCCATGTAAACCCAATGGTTCAGTTCTCCAAGCGCTTACAACTCCACAAAGTGAAAGCAACATTTGTCACCACCCGTTCTTTCTTCAGAAAAGTTACCAATCCTAAATCTTCCATAGCTTTTGAAACCATCTCAGATGGCTTCGACGAAGGAGGAAAAACAGCGGCAAAGAGTATTGAAGCTTATATAGAAAGCTTACGGGAGGTCGGATCTGAAACCCTGTCTGAACTTCTTGAGAAGCTCTCCAAAAATGGCTCCCCTGTGGATTGCGTTATTTATGATACTTTCATTCCATGGGTTCTCGATGTGGCGAAGAAATTTGGGATTCTCGGTGCTGCGTTTATGACCCAATCTTGTACTACTAATAGCATTTACTTCAATGTTCATCAAGGGACTCTGAAACTTCCCATCAAGGAAAGTAAGATTTTGCTTCCTCCTTTGCCAGAACTTGAGCCTACAGATTTGCCATCGTTTTGTTATGTTCATTATGGGAAGTACCCATACATTTGGGAGTATGTTGTTAAACATTTTTCCACCATTGGAAAAGCTGATTGGGTCCTCGCCAACACTATTTATGAGCTGGAGCATCAGGTATGTGAATATGCAGATCTTCTGGAATAGAATGATTATTAATTTGTGAAATTATATTTTTAGCTTTCATATAGGTCTTTTTGTTTGAATCGGTGGGATTTTGCAAGAATTCCCAGTTTCGTAATTTTTTTTTGAATAAATACTGGATATCATTCTTCATCAATTTCCACCCGGCCGAGGCAAGGTGGAGATTGATCAAGGATACAAAAGGACCCTTCCAGGCTTTGCGATAATTTCGCAAGGTAATTTGCTGTTGCTAATTCCTATGCAAAATTAACCTACTGTGATCTATAATGTCTCTAAAGGGGCGATTCGTGTCACAACCTCTAATACAAGAATCAATGGCCTCTATACAATCAGAATAGACCACGGTACTGTTAAAACTCTTGGACCAGCATAGCTGCAGACCATTAATGATTCCTAGCATTTCTGCAATTACAGGCGGGACCAAAGTTAGCTTGCAGCTAAAACCGCATATCCAGTTACCATCTTTATCTCTAATAGCACCTCCACATCCACTTATTCCTTCCTGTAACACAGAACCAGTTTCGTAGTCTTATTGTCTTCGTGTTTTTTTTTTTTTGGAAAACCCTTCTATTCTACAGGTATACTTTCCCTAAATTTTTAATTTGGTACCCATACTTGTTTTTTCTCTTATTAAATCATTTGATCAGTTAGCACTTTTAGCCCTTAAAGGATTTATTAAAGAGAAAAACATGATAGATACCAATTTAAAATTTGAAAGAAAATAGAGTTACCTGCTGAATAGTTTTCCCTTTTTTTAATTAGAGAGGTAGTTACTAACAGCCTCAGATTATAAAGGGAATTAAATTCACGAGCTCCCACTTATAGGGAAGTTTTCACGCTACTAGGTAATAAAGTCATTGGGTGGGATGAGGCTGCTTGTTGTTGCTCTTTTAGTACTTTCTGGCATAAAACTTCCTTGCGCCAATATGCTGTTGTTTTTTACTGAACTGATAATTAAAAGCTCTCAATCAGGTGGTGGATTGGATGAGAAAGATGTGGCCATTGAAGACAATAGGACCAACTCTTCCATCCATGTTCTTAGACGAGAAGATCCAGGACGATTATGGATATGATCTGAACATGTTCAAACCCAAAAATGATCTTTGCATTAAATGGCTTCAAAATAAGCCTAAATCGTCAGTTGTATATGTCTCCTTTGGGAGTGTAGCATCTCATGATGAGGAGCAAATGCAGGACCTGGCATGGGGCTTGATAGATAGTGGCGCTTATTTCATGTGGGTGGTTAGGGAATCTGAAGAGGCGAAGCTCCCAAAGAACATTCTAGAAATTATTGCCTCGGAGAAGAAGGGTTTGATTTTGACATGGTGTCCCCAACTGAGAGTACTGTCACATGAGGCTGTGGGATGCTTTGTTACTCACTGTGGGTGGAATTCGACTTTAGAAGCTATGAATTTTGGAGTTCCAATGATTGGGGTACCAGATTGGAGTGATCAACTTGCTAATTTGAAGAATATTGTGGATGTTTGGAAAGTGGGAATTAGAGCTCCAATGGACGAGAAAAGGTTCCTGAGGCGAGAAACGTTCAAAGATTGCATAAAGGAAGTAATGGAAAGTGAAAAGGGAAAAGAAATGAAGGACAATGCCATCAAATGGAAGAATGTGATTAGGAATTCTATTAATGAAGGAGGAAGTTCTGATCGAGATATTGCTGAGTTCGTGGCTAAGATTTCTCAGCGCTAGTGACCTTCATGATCTTTAACCATAGTTGAGTCTGAATAAAAGATTTGAAACTGTGTGGTGTGCTTGTTAGAGGTTAATTAAAAAATATTGTATCCTCATTGCAACAGTATGCAACAGAGCACCTATTTCTGTCTTCTTTCTTTTTGTTTAAATAAATTGGTGAGCGGAATTGTGAATCCGCGACTTCCTATTTACAGTGAGTCTCAATGCCACTAGACTATATATTGGCCAGCACCTACTTTCTACTTCTGATGTTAGAAGCCAAAGAACTTCAATTCTATTGCTACTTGTTCTTTAAATTTGTCTTCATTGATTATGAGTCAATAATATGCTGAAATACCCATATAAACGAATAGAATTTTGAAAGATGCTATCCTGGGGTAAAATCTGTAATATAGAGGTTCAATTTGATTGAATTCCTTTTATGGAGTGGTGATAACTTTGTTACTTGGCAGCAAACTAGGTGTTAAATTGAAGGGTTCAATTTGATTGAATTCCTTTTATGGAGAGGTGATAACTTTGTTACTTGGCAGCAAACTAGGTGTTAAATTGAAGGGGAAAAGAAGGGAAACTGGTGATTTTTTGCCTTCTAAATTTTCTGGGTGTTGAGCACTTCTTCCCCGGTTAATAGAATATGCGTTAGTCGTAGCCGATCATATAATATGCGTTTTATGTATGACATATAAGGAATCCGTGTTATGTATGACATAAAAGGAATCTAAAAGGGAATTGAAATCGGCGGTGATGCGTTTTGATTTGATCAAATTAACATAAATGGGGTCTAAGAAAACCGAATGCAGATTCGTGATTATTTATGAAACAAAATTTTTCTTCTGGGGGCACTGCCCCCAGACCCCGCCCGCTAACCGGCTAGCGGGACCGCCGTGGCTACTTGTTCGTAGCGCAACATAATCGTAACATATGTTATTTGATGAGTGTTTTAGATATGAAACATTAATTACCCTTGAATTAAATCTGAATACTAATTCTTGAATGTTTGGGTATGGTGAACAATATGGCTCTAGATTGCAAGTGTTGTAATTTTTAAATACGGCCTGCGTGTCGTGCCTTCCTCTATATACTCTCGATGTACCTTCTCTTCTCATCTCACTCCCCTCGAATGTTAAAAGAGGTTTCTATATGTAATTTCCCTCTTCTTACTAGAGAGCTCCTCTCATTGGCTTGAGGGGACTTAGGATAGGTGAGCCATATTGTATCACGTTTACATTATGCATATTATGATTATATCAGCGCATGCATATTACTTGTATGAGATACGAACTGAGAAACATGCGTTTTATAAACCAGATAGTTAAATTAGGCCTTCTAAATGAAATCTTAAGTCATAATGCCGTCAATTTATGAACACTTGTCAAAATCTCGATCGCTCAATTGTGGACTCCACTAAATTGGGTGCTTTTGAGTTATCTTGGGGAGATAAGCAAGAGTAATGGTGCTACTCTCACATGTTTATTATTGTTTGACTTAATTGAGATTAACAAAACAGTTTTGGGTCTCAAGGCATTAGATGGGATTAAAAACATGACAGATCATATGATGATAGACTCCCATGAACATTTAAGAGTTACATTTGATGTAATTGGTAAAGGTGTTATCTACCTAAATAACTTAATTTAAGCGTCCTGCCAAAGCGGACTTAAGTTTGAGCCAAATATGGATCTTAGCCCACTAACTATTGCATTGAGGGTTGTTTATTTAGTGGGAGATTGCTAATTGAATTGCATATTTTAATTGTAGAATCATGACGACTAGTAATACTGCTACATTATCGCTGCGATCTGTCCTTGAGAAGGACAAACTCAATGGGACAAACTTTCTTGACTGGTTTAGGAACTTGAGAATTGTTCTCAAGCAGGAAAGAAAGGTGCATGTCCTAGATCAACCCATTCCTGAGGAGCCAGCGACCAATGCTCCTAGAGCTCAGAGAGATGCTTACACAAAGCATAAGGAAGACTCTGTCGATGCGGGATGCTTGATGCTAGCCACCATGGTTCCAGAGCTCAAAAGAGATCTCGAACACATGGAGGCTTATGAGATGATTATGCATCTCAAGGAAATGTTCCAGCAACAGGCAAGGCAAGAGAGGTATGAGACCACTAAGGCCTTATATTCCTGCAAGATGGCTGAAGATGCATCAGTCAGTACTCATGTCTTAAAGATGAAAGGGTACATTGATCACCTTGAGAGGCTTGGATTTCCCATGAGCCAAGAGTTAGCTACGGATTTGATCTTGAACTCACTCCCAGAAAGTTATGACCAGTTTGTCATGAACTACAACATGAATAACATGGAGAAATCTATTTCTGAACTGCATGGGATGCTTAAAACTGCTGAGCCGAGTCTTAAGAAGAAGCCCAGTGCTGTTTTGATGGTTCAGAAAGGAAAGGGTATGAAAAAGAAAGGCAAACGCAAGGGGAAGGGTCATGGCTCATCAGGTAAGACTAAAGAGTCAGGCAAGACCGAAACCAAGCCTGCACCAAAGAAGGCAAAGCCTCCTAAGGAAGGAGTCTGCTTCTTCTGCAATGAACCTGGTCATTGGAAGAGGAATTGCAAACTCTACCTCGAAGATCTGAAAAAGAACAAGAAGGATAGCGGGGCTATCGCTTCAGGTATTTATGTTATAGACATTCATCTTTCTACTTCCACTTCATGGGTATTAGATACTGCATGTGGTTCTCACATTTGTACAAATGTGCAGGGACTAAAGGACAGTAGGAAGCTGAAAAAGGGCGAGGTTGACCTACGAGTTGGAAACAGAGCAAGGGTTGCTGCGTTAGCTGTAGGCACTTATGAATTAGTTCTGCCCACTGGGCTTTTGTTAGTTTTGAACAATTGCTATTATGTTCCTGCTTTAAGTAGTAACATTGTTTCACTTTCTTATTTGGATAAGGAAGGTTTCACTTCCATTGCTGGGAATAGTAGATGTTCTATTTATCGTAATGATGTTTTCTATGCTCATGGTGATTTGCATGTTGATCATTACATATTAAATTTAGAACAACCCAATCATGGAAATATCTATAACATAACCGCTAAAAGGGTCAAACCAAACGATTTGAATCCGACATACCTCTGGCACTGTCGTCTGGGCCACATAAATGAGAAACGCATTTCCAAACTCCGTCAAGATGGATTTCTAAACTCATTTGATTTTGAATCCTATGATACTTGCGAGTCTTGCTTGTTAGAAAAGATGACAAAGTCACCCTTCACTGGGCACAGTGAGAGGGCCACTGATTTATTGGGCCTCATACATACAGATGTGTGTGGATCGATGAACACAAATGCCAGAGGAGATTATTCGTACTTTATAACATTCATAGATGATTTCAGCAGATATGGGTACATCTATCTGATGAAACATAAATCTAAATCTTTTGAAAAGTTCAAGATATTTCAAAATGAAGTACAAAACCAGCTTGGCAAAACAATTAAAGCCCTTCGATCTGATTGGGGTGGTGAATATTTGAGCCAAGAGTTCATAGATCATCTTAGGAGTTGTGGGATAGTCTCACAATTGACTCCTCCAGGGACACCACAATGGAATGGCGTTTCTGAACGGAGAAATCGAACACTATTAGATATGGTTCGATCCATGATGAGTCGAACAGATCTTCCGCCCTCCTTTTGGGGCCATGCCCTAGAGACAGCTGCGTTCACACTCAATCGTGTTCCATCTAAGGCAATTAAAAAGACTCCGTATGAGATATGGACTACGAGGACGCCTAGTTTGTCTATCCTCAAGATTTGGGGATGCGAGGTCTATGTTAAGCAACAAGCCTCAGACAAATTAGCGCCCAAATCCTCAAAGTGCCTTTTTGTGAGATATCCTAAGGAAACCAAGGGATATTACGTCTACAACCCTGCTGATAACAAAGTATTTATTGTCAGAAATGGTATCTTTCTCGAACGAGAATTTATCTCTAAAAGAACCAGTGGGAGTAAGGTATATCTCGAAGAAGTTCGAGAGCCACAAGACACCACAGAACTGCATATGGAAAATAGAGAAGACTCACAACAAGTTGTTGAGACTCCTCAAGTCACGCAAGGTCCACGGAAGTCTAATAGGACACGACTTCAGCCTCAGAGATATGGATTTTTTATTTCTGACAGTCGTGATGTGTTGCTCATTGAGCATAATGAGCCGACTACCTATCGAGAAGCTATAGTGGGACCAAACTCTGAAAAGTGGCTTAATGCCATGAAGTCTGAAATGCAATCCATGTACGACAATAAGGTTTGGACCTTAGTCGACCCGCCTGAAGGTATAAAAACCGTTGGGTGCAAGTGGGTTTTTAAGGAGAAAACTGACATGGATGGCAATGTAAATGTCTTCAAGGCACGACTGGTTGCAAAAGGATTTACTCAAACTCATGGTGTGGACTATGATGAGACCTTTTCCCCAGTTGCAATGGCCAAATCAATCAGAATCCTCTTTGTCATAGCGGCATATTATGACTATGAAATATGGCAGATGGACGTCAAGACAGCCTTCCTTAATGGAAAGCTCCTTGAGGATGTGTACATGACACAACCTGAAGGGTTTGTGCGTTCCGAGGACTTTGATAAAGTGTGCAAGCTTAAAAGGTCCATTTATGGACTGAAACAAGCCTCTTGGAGTTGGAATCATTGTTTTGATGAAGTAGTCAAAGAGTTTGGATTTCTTCAAAACATTGATGAACCTTATGTGTACAAGAAGGTTAGTGGGAGCACAGTTGTATTTTTGGTACTCTATGTCGATGACATCCTACTTATTGGGAATGACATTCCTACCTTACAGATTGTCAAGTCTTGGTTAGGAAAGTCTTTCTCGATGAAAGACTTGGGTGAAACCACCTACATCCTAGGAATCAAGATCTATAGAGATAGATCTAAAAGACTTCTAGGACTCAGTCAGAGTATATATATAGACAAAATACTGCATAGGTTCAGTATGCACGAATCAAAGAGGGGTTTCATACCCATGTCTCATGGTAGTCACCTCAGCAAAGATCTGTGTCCTAGTACACCTGATCAGCGAGGTCGCATGAGTAAAGTTCCATATGCCTCGGCCATAGGATCTATCATGTACGCCATATTATGTACTCGACCGGATGTCTCGTTTGCCTTAAGTATGACTAGCAGATATCAACAGGACCATGGTGAGGCCCATTGGACTGCTGTCAAGAATATCCTTAAGTACTTAAGAAGGACTAAGGACTTATTCTTGGTCTATGGTGGATTGGATGACGAACTTTGTGTAACTGGTTACACAAACGCGAGTTTCCAAACTAACCAGGACAACCAAAAATTACAGTCTGGATATATATTCCTCCTCAATAATGGAGCAGTAAGCTAGAAGAGCTCTAAGCAGGGCACTGTAGCAGATTCTGCAACAGAAGCTGAGTATATAGCAGCATCTGATGCAGCTAAAGAAGCCGTTTGGATCAGGAAGTTCATCACGGAACTAGGGGTGATACCTACCATCTCAGATCCAATAACTTTGCTCTGTGACAATAGTGGTGCCATTGCACAGGCGAAAGAGCCTAGGTCACATCAAAGGACCAAGCATATACTCAGGCGATTTTATCTCATCAGAGAAATCAACGATAGAGATGATATAAAAATATGCCAAGTAGCAGGAGAAGACAATGTTGCTGACTCTCTAACAAAGCCGCTTGTGCAGGCAAAGCATGAGCGTCATGTTAGGTCAATGGGAATTAGTCAAATTAATGATTGTACCTAGTGCAGGTGGGAGGTTGTTGGAAAATGTGCCCTAGGGGCCAATCATTGTCTTATGAACATTATTGATTTATGAATTTATTAATTGTGTTATCATATTATTTGCATGTTTACTGTGATATCCTAAATGTCCATGGTCGGTCATCTTTGTGGGAGCAGAGATGAAATAAGACCAGTATGACTTTGAAGATGTATAGAGATATAAATCAAAGTCATAGGCACATGTAAGAGTACAAGGTGTTGGACCGACCCGCTATGAGAGAGCTGCATGGGTTACGTCATAAGCTTCTCTCATATACAAATCATGTCACTATGCCCTATGACCTGAGATCATCATGGATTCCTACATGACAAACGCTCAGCTTTGACCTAGTCAAAAGTCACTTTTGACCGAGTGATCATAAAGACTATGTTCGGGCTTAGTGTTTTTTCATGCGGAGGAATGTGAATGGTCAAGATGGAATTTGTCCTTCACATTCGTAGAGAGATATTACTGGGCCCCTCGAAGAGTGAGTCTGAGAAATGTATGGCCATACTATAATGGAAAGGTAGTTCCATTTCTATAGTCAGACTACTCAGGGATCGAGAAAGTAATGGTCAGAAATAGGAGGATGACATTATCCATGCCTCATCCATGACCAAAATATCGCATGACAGAAGGGACATGATATGGTTGTATGAAAGGTTACATCGTTTATCGATTCTCATATGATTTGGGTAGTCGTTATGTCTTGCTAGAGACCGCTTGCGACTTGTGGGCTAGTATAGCAAATGGCCTACTGCCAACTTCATATGGGCCTACAGGGTCACACACAAAATAGCCCAACACGAGCTATGATGTCCAGATTTATTGAATCTAAGACGTGTTTAGATTCAATGAATGATCCAGGCTTGATGTATATATTTATTTATATTTATATTCGTATATATATAAATTCGTATATATATATTCTATATAAGGGATTTACAAGATTTAATTTATAAGGATAAATTAAATCTCTATCACGTTTGAATTTGAAATTCAAATTGATAGGATATCTTAAATTTGATTTGTAAGAATAAATCAAATACAGTCCAATCTTATCTTTATTTAAATTAAATAAATGTGGGACGGATTTAATATAAATATTATTTATTTAATTAGTTTCTTATCAAATTATACAATATGTGATATTGTATTCGAAATTAATATAGATTAATTCTAAAATCCAATTCGGTTGAGAAAAACGCAGAGCATCCTATATATCTGATTTTAGGAGCTACGTTTTGTGGACAACACATAACACAAAGAGGGCCGAACGGAATCTGTAAAAGGTTTGCAGATAAGAAACTGTTGAAGTAGAGACGGAGAGGACGAACTCTTGAGAAAGCCTTGGAGGGACAGGAGACGCTAGCACGTCGTTCGTGATTGGAACGCTATTCGTGTGGATACCAGTAAAGGAAGACGACCTGAGGAGTCGACTTCTTGCGATCAGAAAGAGAGCACGAGCTGCGGAGAGAAGCTGTGGACGTCTCCTTACGGTCAAAAAGAGATCACCAGCCGCGGAGAAAAGCTGTGGAAGTCGCGGAGAAACACTGAGGGTAATGCTTCTTCCCACTTGACTTAAACACATACGGTAGATCCTAGCAAGGAATGGAAAAATTTTTAAATTAAATTGGAAGACACGCAGCAGAAATTAATTTAAAAATTTTTCCATTCCTTGCCAGGATCTACCGTATGTGTTTAAGTCAAGTGGGAAGAAGCATTACCCTCAGTGTTTCTCCACGACTTCCACAGCTTCTCTCCGCAGCTCGTGCTCTCTTTCTGATCGCAAGAAGTCGACTCCTTAGGTCGTCTTCCTCTACTGGTATCCACATGAACAGCGTTCCAATCACGAATGACGTGCTAGCGTCTCCTGTCCCTCCAAGGCTTTCTCAAGAGTTCGTCCTCTCCGTCTCTACTTCAGCAATTTTTTATCTGTAAACCTTTTACATATTCCGTTCGGCCCTCTTTGTGTTATGTGTTGTCCACAAAACATAGCTCCTAAAATCAGATACATAGGATGCTCTGCGTTTTTCTCAACCGAATTGGATTTTGGAATTAGTCTATATTAATTCCGAATACAATATCACATATTGTATAATTTGATAAGAAACTAATTAAATAAATAATGTTTATATTAAATCCGTCCCACAGATTTAATTCACATATTTATTTAATTTAAATAAAGATAAGATTGGACTGTATTTGATTTATTCTCACAAATCAAATTTGAGATATCCTATCAATTTGAATTTTAAATTCAAACGTGATAGAGATTTAATTTATCCTTATAAATTAAATCTTGTAAATATCTCTTATATGAGATATCCTATCAATTTGAATTTCAAATTCAAACGTGATAGAGATTTAGTTTATCCTTATAAATTAAATCTTATATATCCCTTATATATAATATATATATATATATATATACGAATTTATATATATACGAATATAAATAAATATATACATCAAGCCTGGATCATTCATTGAATCTAGACACGTCTTAGATTCAATGAATCTGAACATCATAGCTCGTGTTGGGCTATTTTGTGTGCGACCCTGTAGGCCCATATGAAGTTGGCAGTGGGCCATTTGCTATACTGGCCCATAAGTCGCAAGCGGTCTCTAGCAAGACATAACGACTACCCAAATCATATGAGAATCGATAAACGATGTAACCTTTCATACAACCATATCATGTCCCTTCTGTCACGTGATATTTTGGTCATGGATGAGGCATGGATAATGTCATCCTCCTATTCCTGACCGTTACTTTCTCGATCCCTGAGTAGTTTGACTATAGAAATGGAACTACCTTTCCATTATAGTATGGCCATACATTTCTCAGACTCACTCATCGAGGGGCCCAGTAATATCTCTCTATGAATGTGAGGGACAAATTCCATCTTGACCATTCACATTCCTCCGCATGAAAAAACACTAAGCCCGAACATAGTCTTTATGATCACTCGATCAAAAGTGACTTTTGACTAGGTCAAAGCTGAGCGTTTGTCATGTAGGAATCCATGATGATCTCAGGTCATAGGGCATAGTGACATGGTTTGTATATGAGAGAAACTTATGACGTAACCCATGCAGATCTCTCATAGCGGGTCGGTCCAACACCTTGTACTCTTACATGTGCCTATGACTTTGATTTATATCTCTATACATCTTCAAAGTCATACTGGTCTTATTTCATCTCTGCTCCCGCATAGATGACCGACCAGGGACATTTAGGATAAGATCATGAATTATCCAAGGATGGTTATCACAGTAAACATGCAAATAATATGATAACACAATTAATAAATTCATAAATCAATAATATTCATAAGACAATGATTGGCCCCTATGGCACATTTTCCAACAGTTGAGCACTTCTTCCCCGGTTAAATCGTGTTCTGTTGGCTGAAGAGAATAGGCAATTTAGACAAGAATTGCTTAAGCCTTTGGGGGCTATTTTTATAAAAGGAAGAGAACGTAGAGCAATTGAATGTAAGTTTTTTTACAAAAAAAAATTAAGTGGTTTACTATTGATCTTTTACTAAATTCAGGATATAGGTTTAGAATTCAAAAAATACGTATAAATGAGTTCTCACTCTTATAGGATACATGACATTTTTTATGATTTGTCAACTTTTATTGGTAGAATAATTGAATGTAATTCAGTCACTTCTTCATCCAATTTTATTATTCTGTTTTTTGTTGCAATATCTCTGCCATTATCATGTTAGTTGAGCTATAGAAAGTGCAGCGAAGGTTTAGATTCTGGAATTAATTGAACAATAAGGCAAAAGTGCCCTTTTATCTTTAAACTTCATATAAATTTTTCATTTGATCCCTTATCTTTATAAAATATTTTTTTCCCATTCCCAACTCTAACCTTATTAGTCTAAATTAAATCCTCCAACTCTAACAAAATTAAACTTAATATGTGAAACAACTTTAATCCGATGTCACATTGGGGTTACTTCAAAAATTTAAACTAAGGATTGCATATAGTGCAACCTCGGGTCGTTCTCACTGAGGAGTCAAAATGTGAAATTAAATTCCTAAGTAACTAAATGCAATGCAACCTAAATTAGAAAATGGGATATATTTTGATGGACTAACAACTAAATGTAATAAATTTAAATAAAATATTTTTGGTATTTTTAGTTTAAAGAAAAGAATAATGAATGATAATAAGTGAAAAGAATAAATTCAAATGTGATTAATAATAATAAAAGCAATCCTCCAATTCAATAACGCAGGCAATCATATCTTCAACAGATATGAGAGTTTTAAATAATAAATTAAGAATTATAATTAAGCTTTTAATCCAACAACCGAGCCACCTCGAATTGTCACAAAATATTTTTCAAGTCCTAATTTATTAACTGCCACCAGAATAATAAAATAAGACTAAGGTTATTAAAATCCAATGCTTAATTATAACTCAATAATTCAAAAGATAGAATTTAAGCCAACAAGAGACACAACGATCTAATAATTCAAGTCACCTTAAAAAATCACAAAATATTCACGATAATCTCAATACAATGTCTGACCCATATCAAAGTAAATGAAATTAAAGTTAATTAAAGATTAATATCAAATATCAAGCAAAAATTTAGTCACAACAATCCTCAATAAATATAAATAAATCATTCTAAATATTCCTAATAATTATAAAATTAATCCTAAGACCTAGGAGTCATAACATAATTATTGGGTAGAGAATTAGAGCAACTTATACTCCTCTTTGAGATCTCAAGCTCATGCATTTACCATTGAATTAGAGAATTAGGATGAACTAGCCACGCATAGCCACAGAAATCCACGCTATCATCTTTGTCTTCATGCTACTGTTTTTGCTCGCTGCTTCTGTCATTGAACTGGTTGCTGCACTGTTTACGTGCTAGTTGACGCTGTGCTTCCTAGACGAGATAAGGCCGCGATGTGCTGCTGTGTGGAGGTCTGAAGCTATAACGGAGAATGACGACGTGTGGAATAGATATGGTGAATGGAAGTCTCACGGCGTCCTAGTTGTAGCATCTTATTCTTTTCTTTTTCAATTCAATTCACCGCCTCCTGTTGCAGCGTCCTGTGCGTGAGTGCTTTCTTTCTTTTCTTTCTTCGGTAGCCCCCTTCTTTCCCTGCATGAATGCTTTTTAAGAGCATTTTGAATAGGACAAAACTTAATGGGCTAAATTGTAAGGTTTGGCTCATTGGGTCTTATTGTACAGTTTCTAGTTTTATGGTCCTTTGTTATCATTTGTGAATTCCAATTTCTCCTAAATTCCTAAAATATAAAATCATAATAATGTAATACATTTTATTTTAAAAATAATTGATTATGAGAAATCATAAAAATATGACAATTATGCCCCCTTTTAAGCATTAATTCAATATAAGGCATATTGATTCAATTAGTGCACAAATAATATAATTAAGGACAACAATGTTAACAAAAACCCACTAAAATAATATGAATAAATCTATAAAAATATGGGTTTATCAATATGGTAATATTCATAAACGTTTTATTAATATTTAAAATTTTAATATCAGTATTTTTTGTTAATTAAACTAAATATGCCATGACTAGAGAATTAAAAAACACTTTATAAGATTAAGGGATTAAAATGAAGAATCTTTTTTTTGTACAAGAATTTTTAGAAAAGGGTTGAGCACACCTACGATCTAAGGATAGAGCAAAATTTTCCTTCTTCCTAAGCGATACTAATATCGAGTAGGGTAAGCCATCTATTACCTTCAGACATAAAAAAATAAATTTAGTTAAGTTGATTCTGGTGTTTATCAAGGTTAGGAGTTTTAAAATTTAGTTGCTCATTAACTAAGTTCTCATATCGATAGTAGAATTTGAACTTATAACCTTATGAGTTGTGAACAAATTCTTTACTGGCTAAAATAACTTTTATTAATATTCTGCTAGCATTTATCACAGCTTCCAACTACTAAATTTTCAATTAACACCCCACTATGTTGAATGGTAATATTTATAATTTTTCTATACAAAAGTAGATTTAGTATCGATCTCCTATTAAGATTAAGACATAATCTCAGGGTTTAAAGAGTATTTACAAGGGATTTACGAGATCGTTTGTCAAAGGAGCCCTCACTACAACAGCGAAAATTGAACTCGTGTCCTTATGGGATATGACTATATTTTTACTATATGTGTGAACTCTCATTTATTACTATTTAAAAAATAAACTCAATATAATGTGCTAGTGACAATTGGATCAAGTATGGATCATGACTTGTATAGATAATAGTTCAAGACCGGAAAAAACTTATGGGTCAAATCATTTATTTTCCAAGCAATATTGTGTTCTCTGTTACAAATGTAAATAATAATGTGAATCATAGACATAGAAGCTAGGTAGAAAACTAATTTATAAATGTTTAAAAAAAATAGTTAAGTTATTTTTTTAAAAAAATATAATAAGACAATCTAAAGCTTGTAAAGCAGACTATAAATGACTCTTATAAGACACAAACTTAGAGAATACATTGTTTGCTTTTTTAGTAAATTAGTTAAATTAATTATATATAATAATTATGTATTGGTTTTATTCAAATACTCCTTTAAAAATTATTATTTTTGTTGATTAAAAACTCAATTTAATATATACAATCAACAAAAATAATTTGAAGAAAGGAGAATAATTTATCACATGCCTCCTTCCCATCAATACAGCTTGGCCACCTCGCAACCAGTATTGAATTCACTGTTATAGAAATTTGTCGTGTTAAAACTTTTTCGCCGCAAGGGGTGGATTGGATTGTGGATGAGGAAGATGTGGCAAGGGAAGACAATCGGACCCACAATACCATCAATGTCCTTAGACAAGAAAATCCAAAACGACCACGGTTATGGTATCAGCATGTTCCAGCCCAAAAACGATGTTTGCATGAACTGCCTTCACAATAAGCCCAAATCATCAGTAATTTATGAAGTTTAGTAACTCTTGATGAAGATCAAATAGAGGAAATAGCTTGGGGTTTGATACATATGTTGGAAAACGTGCCCTAGGGGCCAATCATTGTCTTATGAGCATTATTGATTTATAAATTTATTAATTGTGTTATCATATTATTTGCATGTTTACTGTGATGACCATCCTTGGATAATTCATGATCTTATCCTAAATGTCCCTGGTCGGTCATCTGTGCGGGAGCAGAGATGAAATAAGACTAGTATGACTTTGAAGATGTATAGAGATATAAATCAAAGTCATATGCACATGTAAGAGTACAAAGTGTTGGACCGACCCGCTATGAGAGAGTTGCATGGGTTACGTCATAAGCTTCTCTCATATACAAACCATGTCACTATGCCCTTTGACCTGAGATCATCATGGATTCCTACATGATAAACGCTCAGCTTTGGCCTAGTCAAAAGTCACTTTTGACCGACTGATCATAAAGACTATGTTCGGGCTTAGTGGTTTTTCATGCGGAGGAATGTGAATGGTCAAGATGGAATTTGTCCCTCACATTAGTAGAGAGATATTACTGGGCCCCTCGATGAGTGAGTCTGAGAAATGTATGGTCATACTGTAATGGAAAGGTAGTTCCATTTCTATAGTTAGACTACTCAGGGATCGAGAAAGTAACTGTCAGGAATAGGAGGATGACATTATCCATGCCTCATCCACGACTAAAATATCGCGTGACAGAAGGGACATGATATGGTTGTATAAAGGTTACATCGTTTATCGATTTTCATATGATTTGGGTAGTCGTTATGTCTTGCTAGAGACCGCTTCTGACTTGTGGGCCAGTATAGCAAATGGCCAACTGCCAACTTCATATGGGCCTACAGGGTCGCACACAAAATAGCCCAACACGAGCTATGATGTCCAGATTCATTGAATCTAAGACGTGTCTAGATTCAATGAATGATCCAGGGTTGATGTATATATTTATTTATATTTATATTCGTATATATATATAAATTTGTATATATATTATATATAAGGGATATATAGGATTTAATTTATACGGATAAATTAAATCTCTATCATGTTTGAATTTGAAATTCAAATTGATAGGATATCTCATATAAGAGATATTTACAAGATTTAATTTATACGGATAAATTAAATCTCTATCACGTTTGAATTTGAAATTCAAATTGATAGGATATCTCAAATTTGATTTATAAGAATAAATCAAATACAGTCCAATCTTATCTTTATTTAAATTAAATAAATAGGTGAATTAAATCTGTGGGACAGATTTTAATATAAACATTATTTATTTAATTAGTTTCTTATCAAATTATACAATATGTGATATTGTACTCGGATTTAATATAGATTAATTTTAAAATTCAATTCGGTTGAGAAAAACGCAGAGCATCCTATATATCTGATTTTAGGAGTTACGTTTTGTAAACAACACATAACACAAAAGGCCGAACGGAATCTGCAAAAGGTTTACAGATAAGAAACTGCTGAGGTAGAGACGGAGAGGACGAACTCTTGAGAAAGCCTTGGAAGGACAGGAGACGCTAGCACGTCGTTTGTGGTTGGAACGCTGTTGGTGTGGATACCAGTAGAGGAAGCCGACCTGAGGCGTCGACTTCTCGCGATCAAAAAGAGAGCACGAGCCGCGGAGAGAAGCTGTAGACGTCTTCTTGCGATCGTAAAGAGATCACCAGCCGCGGAGAGAAGCTGTGGAAGTCGCTAAGAAACACTGAGGGTAATGCTTCTTCCCACTTGACTTAAACACATACGGTAGATCCTGGCAAGGAATGGAAAATTTTTTAATTAATTTCCGCTGCGTGTCTTCCAATTCCTTACAGTGGTATCAAAGCCATGCCGTTTTGTGTTTAAGTTAGGCTTGATTGTTGATTGATATGATATGTGTTAGTCGTAGCCGATCATATAATATGCGTTTTATGTATGACATATGAGAAATCCGTGTTATATATGACATAAAAAGGAATCTAAAAGGGAATTGAAATCGGTGGTGATGTGCTTTGATTTGATCAATTAACATAGATGGGGTCTAAGAAAACCGTTAGCGGGACCGCCATGGCTACCTGTTCGTAGCGCAACATAATCGTAACATATGTTATTTGATGAATGTTTTAGATATGAAACATTAATTACCCTTGAATTAAATCTGAATATTGATTCTTGAATGTTTGGGTATAGTGAACAATATGGCTCTAGATTGCAAGTGTTGTAATTTTTAAATATGGCCTACGTGTCGTGCCTTCCTCTATATACTCTCAATGTACCTTCTCTTCTCATCTCACTCCCCTCGAATGTTAAAAGAGGTTTTTATATGTAATTTCCCTCTTCTTACTAGAGAGCTCCTCTCATTGGCTTGAGGGGACTTAGGATAGGTGAGTCATATTGTATCACATTTAGATTATGCATATTATAATTATATTAGCACATGCATATTACTTGTATGAGATACGAACTGAGAAACATGTGTTTTATAAACCAGATAGTTAAATTAGACCCTCTAAATGAAATCTTAAGTCATAATGCCATCAATTTATGAACACTTGTCAAAACCTCGATCGCTCAATTGTAGACTCCACCAAAGTGGGTGCTTTTGAGTTATCTTGGGGAGATAAGCAAGAGTAATAGTGCTACTCTCACATGTTTATTATTGTTTGACTTAATTGAGATTAACAAAACGGTTTTGGGTCTCAAGGCATTAGATGGGATTAAAAACATGACAGATCATATGATGATAGAATCCCATGAACATCTAAGAGTTACATTTGATGTAATTGGTAAAGGTGTTACCTACCTAAATAACTTAATTTAAGCGTCCTGCCAAAGCGGATTTAAGTTTGAGCCAAATATGGATCTTAGCCCACTAACTATTGCATTGAGGGTTATTTATTTAGTGGGAGATTGCTAATTGAATTGCATATTTTAATTGTAGAATCATGACAACTAGTAATACTGCTACATTATCGCTGCGATCTGTCCTTGAGAAGGACAAACTCAATGGGACAAACTTTCTTGACTGGTTTAGGAGCTTGAGAATTGTTCTCAAGCAGGAAAGAAAGGCGCATGTCCTAGATCAACCCATTCCTGAGGAGCCAGCGGCCAATGCTCCTAGAGCTCAGAGAGATACTTACACGAAGCATAAGGAAGACTCTGTCGATGCGGGATGCTTGATGCTAGCCACCATGGTTCCAGAGCTCAAAAGAGATCTCGAACACATGGAGGCTTATGAGATGATTATGCATCTCAAGGAAATATTCCAGCAATAGGCAAGGCAAGAGAGGTATGAGACCACTAAGGCCTTATATTCCTGCAAGATGGCTGAAGGTGCATCAGTCAGTACTCATGTCTTAAAGATGAAAGGGTACATTGATCACCTTGAGAGGCTTGGATTTCCCATGAGCCAAGAGTTAGCTACGGATTTGATCTTGAACTCACTCCCAGAAAGTTATGACCAGTTTGTCATGAACTACAACATGAATAACATAGAGAAATCTATTTCTGAACTGCATGGGATGCTTAAAACTGCTGAGCTGAGTCTTAAGAAGAAGCCCAGTGCTGTTTTGATGGTTCAGAAAGGAAATGGTATGAAAAAGAAAGGCAAACGCAAGGGGAAGGGTCATGGCTCATCAGGTAAGACTAAAGAGTCAGACAAGACCGAAACCAAGCCTGCACCAAAGAAGGCAAAGCCTCCTAAGGAAGGAGTCTGCTTCTTCTGCAATGAACCTGGTCATTGGAAGAGAAATTGCAAACTCTACCTCAAAGATCTGAAAAAGAACAAGAAGGATAGCGGGGCTATCGCTTCAGGTATTTATGTTATAGACATTCATCTTTCTACTTCCACTTCATGGGTATTAGATACTGCATGTGGTTCTCACATTTGTACAAATGTGCAGGGACTAAAGGACAGTAGGAAGCTGAAAAAGGGCGAGGTTGACCTACGAGTTGAAAACAGAGCAAGGGTTGCTGCGTTAGCTGTAGGCACTTATGAATTAGTTCTGCCCACTGGGCTTTTGTTAGTTTTGAACAATTGCTATTTTGTTCCTGCTTTAAGTAGTAATATTGTTTCACTTTCTTATTTGGATAAGGAAGGTTTCACTTCCATTACTGGGAATAGTAGATGTTCTATTTATCTTAATGATGTTTTCTATGCTCATGGTGATTTGCATGTTGATCATTACATATTAAATTTAGAACAACCCAACCATGGAAATATCTATAACATAACCGCCAAAAGGGTCAAAATGAACGATTTGAATCCGACATACCTTTGGCACTATCGTCTGGGCCACATAAATGAGAAACGCATTTCCAAACTCCGTCAAGATGGATTTCTAAACTCATTTGATTTTGAATCCTATGATACTTGCGAGTCTTGCTTGTTAGAAAAGATGACAAAGTCACCCTTCACTGGGCACAGTGAGAGGGCCATTGATTTATTGGGCCTCATACATACAGATGTGTGTGGACCGATGAACAAAAATGCCAGAGGAGGTTATTCGTACTTCATAACATTCTTAGATGATTTCAGCAGATATGGGTACATCTATCTGATGAAACATAAATCTGAATCTTTTGAAAAGTTCAAGATATTTCAAAATGAAGTACAAAACCAGCTTGGCAAAACAATTAAAGCCCTTCGATCTGATCGGGGTGGTGAATATTTGAGCCAAGAGTTCATAGATCATCTTAGGAGTTGTGGGATAGTCTCACAATTGACTCCTCCAGGGATACCACAATGGAATGGCGTTTCTGAACGGAGAAATCGAACACTATTAGATATGGTTCGATCCATGATGAGTCGAACAGATCTTCCGCCCTCCTTTCGGGGCTATGCCCTAGAGACAGCTGCGTTCACACTCAATCGTGTTCCATATAAGGCAATTAAAAAGACTCTGTATGAGATATGGACTACGAGGACGCCTAGTTTGTCTTTCCTCAAGATTTGGGGATGCGAGGTCTATGTTAAGCAACAAGCCTCAGACAAATTAGCGCCCAAATCCTCAAAGTGCCTTTTTGTGATATATCCTAAGGAAACCAAGGGATATTACGTCTACAACCCTGCTGATAACAAAGTGTTTGTTGTCAGAAATGGTATCTTTCTCGAACGAGAATTTATCTCTAAAAGAACCAGTGGGAGTAAGGTACACTTCAAAGAAGTTCGAGAGCCACAAGACACCACAGAACTGCAGATGGAAAATAGAGAAGACCCACAACAAGTTGTTGAGACTTCTCAAGTCACGCAAGGTCCACGGAAGTCTAATAGGACACGACTTCAACCTCAGAGATATGGATTTTTTATTTCTGACAGTCGTGATGTGTTGCTCATTGAGCATAATGAGCCGACTACCTATCGAGAAGCTATAGTGAGACCAAACTCTGAAAAGTGGCTTAATGCCATGAAGTCTGAAATGCAATCCATGTACGACAATAAGGTTTGGACCTTAGTCGACCCGCCTGAAGGTATAAAAACCGTTGGGTGCAAGTGGGTTTTTAAGGAGAAAACTGACATGGATGGCAATGTAAATGTCTTCAAGGCACGACTGGTTGCAAAAGGATTTACTCAAACTCATGGTGTGGACTATGATGAGACCTTTTCCCCAGTTGCAATGGCCAAATCAATCAGAATCCTCTTTGTCATAGCGGCATATTATGACTATGAAATATGGCAGATGGACGTCAAGACAGCCTTCCTTAATGGAAAGCTCCTTGAGGATGTGTACATGACACAACCTGAAGGGTTTGTGCGTTCCGAGGACTCTGGTAAAGTGTGCAAGCTTCAAAGGTCCATTTATGGACTAAAGCAAGCCTCTCGAAGTTGGAATCATCATTTTGATGAAGTAGTCAAAGAGTTTGGATTTCTTCAAAACATTGATGAACCTTGTGTGTACAAGAAGGTTAGTAGGAGCACAGTTGTGTTTTTGGTACTCTATGTCGATGACATCCTACTTATTGGGAATGACATTCCTACCTTGCAGATTGTCAAGTCTTGGTTAGGAAAGTCTTTCTTGATCAAAGAATTGGGTGAAGCCACCTACATCCTAGGAATCAAGATCTATAGAGATAGATCTAAAAGACTTCTAGGACTCAGTCAGAGTACGTACATAGACAAAATACTGCATAGGTTCAGTATGCACAAATCAAAGAGGGGTTTCATACCCATGTCTCATGGTAGTCACCTCAGCAAAGATCTGTGTCCTAATACACCTGATCAGCGAGGTCGCATGAGTAAAGTTCCATATGCCTCGGCCATAGGATCTATCATGTACGCCATGTTATGTACTCGACCAGATGTTTCGTTTGCCTTAAGTATGACTAGCAGATATCAACAGGACCCTGGTGAGGCCCATTGGACTGCTGTAAAGAATATCCTTAAGTACTTAAGAAGGACTAAGGACTTATTCTTGGTCTATGGTGGATTGGATGACGAACTCTGTGTAACTAGTTACACAGACGCGAGTTTCCAAACTGACCAGGACGACCAAAAATTGCAGTCTGGATATATATTCCTCCTCAATAATGGAGCAGTAAGCTGGAAGAGCTCTAAGCAAGGTACTATAGCAGATTCTGCAATAGAAGCTGAGTATATAGCAGCATCTGATGCAGCTAAAGAAGCCGTTTGGATCAGGAAGTTCATCACAGAACTAGGGGTGATACCTACCATCTCAGATCCAATAACTTTGCTCTGTGACAATAGCGGTGCCATTTCACAGGCGAAAGAGCCTAGGTCATATCAAAGGACCAAGCATATACTCAGGCGATTTCATCTCATCAGAGAAATCAACGATAGAGATGATATAAAGATATGCAAAGTAGCAGGAGAAGACAATGTTGCTGATCCTCTAACAAAGCCGCTTGTGCAGGCAAAGCATGAGCGTCATGTTAAGTCAATGGGAATTACTCAAATTAATTATTGTACCTAGTGCAAGTGGGAGGTTGTTGGAAAATGTGCCCTAGGGGCCAATCATTGTCTTATGAACATTATTGATTTATGAATTTATTAATTGTGTTATCATATTATTTGCATGTTTACTGTGATGACCATCCTTGGATAATTCATGATCTTATCCTAAATATCCCTGGTCGGTCATCTGTGCGGGAGCAGAGATGAAATAAGACTAGTATGACTTTGAAGATGTATAGAGATATAAATCAAAGTCATATGCACATGTAAGAGTACAAAGTGTTGGACCGACCCGCTATGAGAGAGTTGCATGGGTTACGTCATAATCTTCTCTCATATACAAACCATGTCACTATGCCCTTTGACCTGAGATCATCATGGATTCCTACATGACAAACGCTCAGCTTTGGCCTAGTCAAAAGTCACTTTTGACCGAGTGATCATAAAGACTATGTTCGTGCTTAGTGGTTTTTCATACGGAGGAATGTGAATGGTCAAGATGGAATTTGTCCCTCACATTAGTAGAGAGATATTACTGGGCCCGTCGATGAGTGAGTCTGAGAAATGTATGGCCATACTGTAATGAAAATGTAGTTCCATTTCTATAGTCAGACTACTCAAGGATCGAGAAAGTAACAGTCAGGAATAGGAGGATGACATTATCCATGCCTCATCCATGACCAAAATATCGCGTGACAGAAGGGACATGATATGGTTGTATAAAGGTTACATCGTTTATCGATTCTCATATGATTTGGGTAGTCGTTATGTCTTGCTAGAGACCGCTTGTGACTTGTGGGCCAGTATAGCAAATGGCCCACTGCCAACTTCATATGGGCCTACAGGGTCGCACACAAAATAGCCCAACACGAGCTATGATGTCCAGATTCATTGAATCTAAGACGTGTCTAGATTCAATGAATGATCCAGGGTTGATGTATATATTTATTTATATTTATATTTGTATATATATAAATTCGTATATATATTATATATAAGGGATATATAGGATTTAATTTATACGGATAAATTAAATCTCTATCACGTTTGAATTTGAAATTCAAATTGATATGATATCTCATATAAGAGATATTTACAAGATTTAATTTATACGGATAAATTAAATCTCTATCACGTTTGAATTTGAAATTCAAATTGATAGGATATCTCAAATTTGATTTATAAGAATAAATCAAATACAATCCAATCTTATCTTTATTTAAATTAAATAAATAGGTGAATTAAATCTGTGGGACGGATTTTAATATAAACATTATTTATTTAATTAGTTTCTTATCAAATTATACAATATGTGATATTGTACTCGGATTTAATATAGATTAATTTCAAAATTCAATTCGGTTGAGAAAAACGCAGAGCATCCTATATATCTGATTTTAGGAGTTACGTTTTGCAAACAACACATAACACAAAAGGTCGAACAGAATCTGCAAAAGGTTTGCAGATAAGAAACTGCTGAGGTAGAGACGGAGAGGACGAACTCTTGAGAAAGCCTTGGAAGGACAGGAGACGCTAGCACATCGTTCGTGGTTGGAACGCTGTTGGTGTGGATACCAATAGAGGAAGCCGACCTGAGGCGTCGACTTCTCGCGATCAGAAAGAGAGCACGAGCTGCGGAGAGAAGCTGTAGACGTCTTCTTGCGATTGGAAAGAGATCACCAGTCACGGAGAGAAGCTGTGGAAGTCGCTAAGAAGCACTGAGGGTAATGCTTCTTCCCACTTGACTTAAACACATACGGTAGATCCTGGCAAGGAATGGAAAAATTTTTAATTAATTTCCGCTGCGTGTCTTCCAATTCCTTACAACATACTCAAAATTATTTCTTGTGGGTTGTTAGAGAATCTGAACAAGTCTGTTTTTCAAGAAATAGTTTCTGATAATAATAAGGGTTTGATAGTGACATGGTGTCGTCAACTTAAGGTATTGTCACATTAAGCTGTCGGATGCTTTATTACTCACTGTGGTTGGAATTCAACGTTAGAAGCTTTGAGTTCAGAAGTTCCAATGATTGGAGTTCCACAATGGAGGGATCAAAACACGAATTTGAAGTATATTGTGGATGTTTGGAAAGTGGGAATTAGAGCTTTTATGGATGAAAAAGGGATTCTTAGAAGAGAAATGTTGAGAAATTGCATAAAAGAAGTGGAAACAAAAACTTTATTAGACTAACACAAACTAAGTTTGCTGTCAAACGTAGTGTACAAATTAATGGCGAAGGAATGGAAAGCTCACTGCCTTCTAGTGCCACATTATGCTCCAAGAGCTTACAACACCATAAAGTGAAAGCAACATTTGTTATCCCTAAAATTAACAGGTGAAATTAACACCATAAATCACCGTAAAAAGGTAAAATAATTAACAGTTCTAACTAAAATTATTGTACAAAATTAGGATTTTTTTTAACTTTTATCGACCTATACTCACTATCAATTATTTTAGATAAGCTCATGAAAAGTATCATATCAGATATAAAGAGAAGAAGTAAAATATTTAGTGAAAAAGCTAAAATTTAAAAAAAAAATTTTATTGAAGCTCTTCAAACTCCTTCTAATAATGTTCATTTATCACCATCTAACTATAGTCAGCTCACTAAAAGTATTAGACTATATTTAGGAAAAAAATTATAAATTTGGCAAAAAGGTTAAAAGTCTATAAAACTTTTGCTATTGGAACTCTTTAAATTTTTTCTAATTAGATGGTGAAAATATTCAAATAAGTATGAGGTTGAATGAGTAAGGAGAAAAATGATAAACAAAAAAAGTTATAAGTTTTTAAACAAGAATAATACTTATATGGTATATTATAATTTATAAATAATAAATAATAAAAAAATGAGTAAATGATAAAATTAAAAAATAACTTAACTTTTTTAGGAAGGGAACTACGTTAATGACAAATATAGACATTCAAAATAGGAAAAAAACACTATAGTGAAGGAGCCAATAGATTTCTGCTATTGGCCTCTTCTTCAAATTTAATCTATATTTTAAGATTTATTTATAATAAATATAGGGTAGTAAATATATGCTAGCATGTGCTGGGCTCAAAAGTCAAAAGCAAAGCTTTGAAAAACAAAACAAAAGAACAAGCTACGGCAACACATTATGTACTTACGTCAGCTCCTCCTTTTTTATTTTCATTAATTCAAAATGCAAAGCCTTCCCTCTGTCTTTTCAAGTGGAACTCCCCGCTCATTGGTGCTCACTGCTCTCTCTATTTTCCGGGGTATCTCTCTCAACTTAGAGAACAAATGTAAAATCCTCCCACCGTAGAAATCTGAAAAACTTCCTTATTTCACGTTTTATCATGATTTTGTAGTTCTCTTTCATATGTAAGTTTTTTTTTGTTCATCTCCGCATTGTTTTTCTTCCTTTTTAATGGGTATTTTTAAATAATCGTTCTCACTTTTACTATTTTTTCTCTACTAATAATATTTTTAATGATAGTTTTTTATATAACTGCTTTTAAAAATATTTTTTATAACATTTATTATCAAAATCATCATGAAAAATATTTTAAAAATAGAATTTATATACGAAAATACCTTTGTATTTTTTTTATAGCAGTTTTGCTTATAACTAATGTAAGTTAACGCCGTGATAAATGTTTTTTCTAGTAAAAAAGTTAGATCTAGAAGACCAGCGATGATGACCAATAACTGAAGAGAAAATTGGAGATGCCAACTTGCAGTGAAGCAATGACCATGTATGCGACCCTGGAAGTGAAGATGGTGGAGGCGACGTCATAATAATAGTGACAAAAAAGAGCATAAGAGAGAGAGGAGAAGAGAATAAAATGTTAAAAAATTAGTGATAAAATATTAATTAGGTAGTCTATAAGTTATTTTCCTATTTTAAAAGTTATTCCCATGAGTTTATTTAAAACTATAGTTTTAAATTATAGTTCAATTTATAATATTTTTTAGATAAATATAACTGTTAGTTTTAAAAAAAATAAACTAAAATTTAGATTAAAGATTCTTTTAAAATATTGCTTTGAAGTGAATCTAAACACATACTAAAACAATAAATTTATTTAGGTTTTTGACAACTAAATGGTTTAAAAACTAAATTTATTATATGAATTAAGATGCAAATGTATTTATAAAGTTCTAGTATTTCTCAATATCACCCTTAGCATCATAAAGTTTTTTTATGCAAAATTGCCCTCGAACTTTTATGAATTAGGCCGTTAAGTACTTAATGTCCGATTTTTTAATAAAAATAATGAAATTGTTCAGGTTTCTCTTTATTCTTTAGCAAAAATCACAACTAAGTACCCCATTCCATAACGCCTCCTCCCTCATTTTACATTCTGGAGAGAATTACAATTAATAACCTTGTACTTTCATATCTACTCTTTTTTTTTTTGTTCTATAGAATATTTTTCTTCTCTACTCTATTTTTTTCTTATAAAAATTTTTAAAAAATAGTTAAAGTCTAAAGACAGATAAAGTTTTTTTTTCCCTAAACTATACTATATTAGATAGATCAAGTTATCAATTAATCTTTAATATAAATTTAAATATTTAAAAATTATAATATTATTATAAAAAATATGATTAAAATTATATTAAAATGATTGAACATGGTCCATAGAATAAAGGAAAGAGTATATTTTGAAAGCATAGGTTTATGGCCCAGAAGATTTGAAAGCATAGGGTTATGGCCCACAGGAAGTTATAGAATGAGATATTTGGTCGTGATTGGATTATCAAATCGGAGTGACCAGCGCTGATTCAAAGTACATATTAGGGATGTTTGGAAAGTGGGAATGAAAACCCGAATGGAAGGTGAGAAAGGGATTCTTAGAGGAGAGCTTTGAAACATTTCATAAAAGGAGTAATGGAAAGTGAGAAGGGAAAAGAAAGGAATGATAATGACATCAAATGGAAGAATTTGATTCGGAATTCTATGGATGAGGGAGGAAGTTGTCATCTACTGCAGAATTTGTGGCTAAAATTTTCCTTTCATGTGGCTCAAGCTACAAAAATATTCCTATAGAAGAAGACCGGGAAAATTGAATAGCTGGAATAGTTATATATATTTTTTAATTTTTAGTTAAAATAATTTAATATTTTATTAATAAAGTTTACAGCTTCATCATCAAAATATTGAAATGTGTAAAGTATGATCTTTTATCCTATAATTTGTGCTATAACTTTCACCTATAATAAAATTTGGTTGTGGAGAGTTGATTATAGGCTATAGTCATAAACAATTATACGAGTTTTCCTTTTTTATTAGAATCTATAATACAAGTGAATAAAAAGAATATGTTATTCTTAAAAGGCTCTAAATTGTATAGGATAAAATATTTAAAAATATTATTTTTTAATGTGATATAAATTGTATTATTGATATATTAGTAAAAACTAATAGCAAGTAAATAAACAGTTTATTAACTATAAGTAATAAAATTTACAATTATAATTTATTTTGAGACAGGTTAATATAGTTGTAGATGTACTATCAAAAAATACTCTTTTTAAATATGCTGTATTTGCATGTGTCTTTTATATTTGTAGCATTTAATGAATTAAAAATAGATAAAATTAAATTCCATTTAATTTTTTTAATCTTTAGACTTATTCCCCCTCATTTAATAAAAAAAAGAAAAGAAAAAAGAATATAGTTTGACACGTGAATGGAAGCAGGAAAAAACGTGATGAAGCGTGTGTGACAGCCCCCTCCGTGCCAATGACCGCTCATTGATTTACGCATCTGCCTCCCTTGCAACGGCTAACCATGCATACCCCACGCTCCACCCATATTTTTTTTTCAAATAAAATTTATATCAAACATTTTATATCTATTTTATAACTTTTTAATTTTATAACTTATTTTTTTAATATATTTATTTAATTTGAATTCACTTAAAAAAAATAGCTCACGTAGTTAAATATAATTAAAGAATTTTAAAAAAATAAATATAAAAAATTTAATGGAAGGATAGTCTTATTTTTTTTAATCCCTTTATGTTTAAATTATATTTTAATAGGTTATACCAATAAAACCAACATTTATTGGCACAAATGGTACTTTAAAAAAAATTGGTAAGGATAACATCAAAAGTAAAGTAACACTCGGTATCTTGATTTTATTTCTTATATAGTACTAGTATCTTAATTTTATTTGTGGTATAATTTTATTCATAATTTTTTTAATTTGATAAAATTTTACTTATAATCTTTTTAATTTCGTACAATTTTATCAATAATTTTATTCCTTAAGTACTAATAATTGTATCAAATTAAAAATATTATAGATAAAATTATATCAAATTAAAAAGGTTATAGGTAAAATTATATTACAAATAAAATTAAGATACTAGTAATATATAAAAAATAAAATTAAAATATTAGATAATACATTATTCATAACATTATTATTAGTGCAGTGGGTGCAAGGATAACGTTAGTAGTCTTCTTTATCTTAACTTGATATGCTCTTATCTTGTGTTAATTTGTATGAAAACATGTACATTAATCACAAATTCAAGCAAGTCTATTATCATAAATATATACTTATCAACTTCTTAAATATGAGTTACTTTTAATATAAATATAAAATTTATTTATTATATTTATATTTTTTTAAATTATTTTTATTTATATTTTTTAATAATAATTAAATAAAATAGACAATGAGAAAGTTATAAAAATGATTAAAAAGCTATAGAAAAATCACTGTAATGCGAACTACTTTAATTAATTTAGTTTAATTAATTAAATAATTTTTATATTAAACATTAATTATTAAAACAAGTTCAAATTCTCTCTCTCTACTATAAATAATGCAGTCGGGCCAAGGATAACGTTAGTATCTGTAGGTTATCCCAGCGGGGTTCGCTCCTCTTATGCCTATATGGCAAGATGCCGTTGTCAACCCGTTATCGTCTTCCTTGCGCAGAAGAAAATTAGGACACGTGTCAAACTGGGGGAAAAAAACAAAAAGAAGAAAACGAAATGTTGAGTTAGCAAGTTAACAAGATTTAATAAAAACTAGAGATTTCTGCCATACGTTACCAGATAGTAAACAAAAATAAGTTAATTCATTTTATTATAATTAAAAATTTTAAATACATATGAAATTAATCATTAATCTTATTAAAATGGGAATTTTTTTTTTAAATTAATTTTAGATTCTAAACAAAAGAACTGAAAATACTTAATGAAGTCGATGCAAAATTGAAGGAAAAGAAGTTAAAAGAAGTAATTAACATTTCAATGGTCACGTGTCCCACGCGGTTTCAAAAGTTTTGAAAATTTCTGCCCTTTTTGTCTATATATAGATATTCACATCTATGCATGGAACAGGGATTATTTCAACGTAAAAGAGATATTCATGGCGGATCAATGGAAAGCTCACTGTCTTCTAGTGTCCCATCCATCTCAAGGCCATGTAAACCCAATGGTTCAGTTCTCCAAGCGCTTACAACTCCACAATGTGAAAGCAACATTTGTCACCACTCGTTCTTTCTTCAGAAAAGTTACCATTCCTAAATCTTACATAGCTTTTGAAACCATCTCAGATGGCTTCGACGAGGGAGGACAAACAGCCGCAAAGAGTATTGAAGCTTATATAGAAAGCTTACGGGAGGTTGGATCTGAAACCCTATCTGAACTTCTTGAGAAGCTCTCCAAAAATGGCTCCCCTGTGGATTGCGTTATTTATGATACTTTCATTCCATGGGTTCTCGATGTGGCGAAGAAATTTGGGATTCTCGGTGCTGCGTTTATGACCCAATCTTGTACTACTAATAGCATTTACTTCAATGTTCATAAAGGGACTTTGAAACTTCCCATAAAGGAGAGTAAGATTTTGCTTCCTCCTTTACCAGAACTTGAGCCTACAGATTTGCCATCGTTTTGTTATGTTCATTATGGGATGTACCCATACATTTGGGAGTATGTTGTTAAACATTTTTCCACCATTGGAAAAGCTGATTGGGTCCTCGCCAACACTATTTATGAGCTGGAGCATCAGGTATGTGAATATGCAGATCTTCTGGAATAGAATGATTATTAATTTGTGAAATTATATTTTTAGCTTTCATACAGGTCTTTTTGTTTGAATCGGTGGGATTTTGCAAGAATTCCCATTCCTAATTTTTTTTTTTTTTGGAATAAATACTGGATATCATTCCTCATCAATTTCCACCCGGCTGAGGCAAGGTGGAGATTGATCAAGGATACAAAAGGGCCCTTCCAGGCTATGCGATAATTTCGCAAGGTAATTTGCTGTTGCTCACTTCTTCTTAGGGGTGTGCCTAAGTAGAACCTGCCAATTCCTATGCAAAATTAACCTAATGTCTCTAGAGGGGTGATTCGGATCACAGCCTCTAATAAAAAAAATCAATGGCCTCTACACAATCAGAATAGACCACAATACTGTTAAAACTCTTGGACCAGCATAGCTGCAGACCATTAATGATTCCTAGCATTTCTGCAATTACAGGGGGAACCAAAGTTAGCTTGCAGCTAAAACCGCATTTTTTTTTTAAAACCATTTTATTCTACAGGAAGCTATACTTTCCCTAAATTCTTAATTTAGTACCCATTGTTTTTCCCCTTATTAAATCTTTTAATTTTATTTTATTAGTTCTGTCCTGACTTTGATCTGTTAGCACTATTAGCTATGGATATAATTGTACTAATTGAGTAAAATTAAATATTTTATTAACAAAAATAATAGATACCAAATTAAAATTTAAAAGAAAATAGAGGTATCTGCAAAATAGTTTACCCTTGTGTTTTAATTAGAGGATTGTCACTTGAGAATATAAAAGGGATTAAATCCACGACCTCTCACTTATAGAGTGAGTTGTAGGGGCGTTTTCACGCTACTAGGTAACAAAGTCAACAAAGTCATTGAATAGGATGAGGCTACTTGTTGTTCTTTTAGTACTTTGTGGCATAAAACTTCCTTGCACCAATATGCGGTTGTTTTTCACTGAACTGATAATTAAAAGCTCTCAATCAGGTGGTGGATTGGATGAGAAAGATGTGGCCATTGAAGATAATAGGACCAACTCTTCCATCCATGTTCTTAGACAAGAAGATCCAGGACGATTACGAATATGATCTGAACATGTTCAAACCCAAAAATGATCTTTGCATTGAATGGCTTCAAAATAAGCCTAAATCTTCAGTTGTATATGTCTCCTTTGGAAGTATAGCATCTCATCATGAGGAGCAAATGCGGGACCTGGCATGGGGCTTGATAGATAGTGGCGCTTATTTCATGTGGGTGGTTAGGGAATCTGAAGAGGCGAAGCTCCCAAAGAACATTCTAGAAATTATTGCCTCGGAGAAGAAGGGTTTGATCTTGACATGGTGTCCCCAACTGAGAGTACTGTCAGATGAGTCTGTGGGATGCTTTGTTACTCACTGTGGGTGGAATTCGACCTTAGAAGCTATGAATTTTGGAGTTCCAATTATTGGGGTACCAGATTGGAGTGATCAACTTGCTAATTTGAAGAATATTGTGGATGTTTGGAAAGTGGGAATTAGGGCTCCAATGGACGAGAAAAGGTTTCTGAGGCGAGAAACGTTGAAAGATTGCATAAAGGAAGTAATGGAAAGTGAAAAGGGAAAAGAAATGAAGGACAATGCCATCAAATGGAAGAATGTGATTAGGAATTCTATTAATGAAGGAGGAAGTTCTGATCGAGATATTGCAGAGTTCGTGGCGAAGATTTCTCAGCACCAGTGAGCTTCATGATCTTTAACTATAGGGGAGTCTGAATAAAAGAGTTGAAACTCGTGTGGTGTGCTTGTTAGAGGTTAATTCAAAAATATTGTATCCTCAGTGGAACAGTATGCAGTGGAGCACCTGCTTGTGTCTTTTTTTTTTTTTTTGTTGAATTAGAGTGGTAGGGGCTGATGACCTGAGATGAGAGTATAAGCGGAATTGCAAATCCGCCACTTCCTATTTATAGAGAGCTTGAATGCCATTAGGCTATAAGGGCATTGGCTAGCACCTACTTTCTCCTGGGAGAAGCAAGAGAACTTCAACTCTATTGCTACTTGTTCTTTAAATTTGTCTTCATTGATGATGAGTCAATAATATGCTGAAATACCCATATAACCAAATAGAGTTTTGAATGAATGATCCTATGTTGGAGTAAAATCTGTAGTATAAAGGTTAAATTTGATTGAATTGCTTTTATGGAGAGGTAATAACTTGGTTATTTGGCAGCAAACTAAGTGTTAAATTGAAGGGGAAAAGAAGGGAAACTAGTGATTTTTTGCCTTTTAAATTTCCTGGTTGTTGAGCACTTCTTCCACCTTTAAATCGTGTTCTGTTGGCCGAAGTGAATAGGCAATTTGGACAATAATTGTATAAGCCTTTTGGGGCCATTTTCATAAAAGGAAGAGAATGTAGAGCAATTGAATGTAATTCCGTCACTTCTTCATCCTATTTTTTTCAATTGAAAAAAAGACAGAAGTGCACTTTACTCCTTCAACTTCATATAAATTTTTCATTTGATCCGTTATTTTTATAAAATATTTTTTCTAATCCTAATACTATTAGTCTCAAATATATATTTTTTGTCTGCAATATATTGTTGCTTTAACAAAATTAAAATTAATATGATAGTATTTATAAATGTTTTGTCAATAGTTAAGATTTCAATATCAGTATTTTTTTGTTAATTAACATAATTTTCTTATGAGTAGAGAATTAAAAAGACATTTTATAAAATTAAGGGATTAAAATAAAATTTTATGTACATAAGTTAGAGGATTAAATACATATTTCTGTCTTGTCTAACATGTGTGAAAAATCGGTGTTGATCCATGGGAAACTTCTAGAGACACATGTCCTACTAATATTTTTTAAAAGAAAAAATTTAATTAAGTTGATCCAATTTATCAAAATTAGAATATATCTTCAAGGTCAAAATTTAATTTTTTATTAATAATATTTTCACATCAATAATAAAATTTAAATTTATAATATTATAAGTTATGAATAAATTTTTTACAGATTAATTTTTATTAATATTATGTTGGTATTTATCACAACTTCCAACTACTAATATTAATTGCATCATACAATTTTCAACTAACACTCCACCCGTGTGAAATAATACTATTTAGAAAATAAACTCAAGATAATGTATTTGTGACAATTGGATTAAGTATGGATCATGGCTTGCATAGATAATAGTTCAAGACCCAGAAAAACTTTTGGGTGAAATCAAATTCATTTTCCAAGCAAGATTCTATTCTCCGATAGAAATCTCCATGCTAGACATATAGAAAACTAATTTATAAATATTTAAAAAATTAGTGAAGTTATTTTTTTAAAATATAATAAGGCAATCTAAAGCTTCTAAAGAAAACACTATGAATGACTTAAATAAGACACAAAAACTTAGAGAATATATTGGTTATTTTTTTAGGAAATTAGTTAAGTTAATTATATATAATAAATGTGTATTAGTTTCTTTAAAATACTCATTAAAAAATAATTATTTCTGTTGATTAAATAAACTCAATTTCACGTTTGCAATTAATAAAAATAATTTGAAAAAAATATTATAAATTTAAAAAAGAGAATGGATTGAGGGAGAATTAGAAGTTGATATTATCTCATCCCTCCTTCCCATCAATATAGCTTGGCCACTTGGCAACCATTATTGAAAGGACTGTTATAGAAATTTGACATGTTGAAACTTTTTCGCCACAGGGGTGGATTGGAAGAGGAAGATGGGGCCAGGGAAGACAATAGGACCAACAGTATCATCCATGTTCTTAGACGAGAATCAAAACGACCACGATTATGGTATCGGCATGTTTAAGCATGAAAACGATGTTTGCATGAACTGGCTTCACAATAAGCCCAAATCATCAGTAATTTATGAAGTTTAGTAACTCTTGATGAATATCAAATAGAGGAAATAGCTTGGGGTTTGATACATACCCAGAATTATTTCTTGCGGGTTGTTAGAGAATCTGAACAAGTCTGTTTTCAAGAGATAGTTTCTGATAATAATAAGGGTTTGATAGTGACATGGTGTCCTCCACTTAAGTTAATGTCACATGAAGCTGTCGGATGCTTTGTTACTCCTTGTGGTTGGAATTCAACGTTAGAAGCTCTGAGTTCAGGAGTTCCACAACGGAGTGATCAAACCACGAATTTGAAGTATATTGTGGATGTTTGGAAAGTGAGAATTAGAGCTTTCATGGATGAAAAAGGGATTCTTAGAAGAGAAACGTTGAGAAATTACATAAAAGAAATGGAAACAAAAACTTTGTTAGACTAATACAAATTAAGTTTGCTGTCAAACGTAGTGTACAAATCAATTGAAGGAATGGAAAGCTCACTGCCTTCTAGTGCCGCATCCGCTGCAAGGCCATGTAAACCCAATGCTCCAAGAGCTTACAACACCATAAAGTGAAAGCAACATTTGTTATCCCTCGTTCTTTCTTGAAAACCCTTACCACTTCTAAATATTCCATAGCTTTTGAAACCATCTTAGATGGCTATGACGAAGGAGGAAGAAAAGCAGCAGAGAGTGGTGAAGCTTATATAGAACGCTTTCGCAAAGTTGGATCTCAAACCCTATCTGAACTTCTTAACAAGCTCTCCAAAAATAATGGCTTCGCTCCAGTAGATTGTGTTATTTATGATACTTTTCTTCCCTGGGTTCTTGATGTGGCCAAGAAATTTGGCCTTTTTGGTGCTGCGTTTAGGACTTAATCTTGTACTGTTCATGGCATTTACTACCATCTTCATCAAGGAACTTTGAAACTTCCGGTCATGGAGAATAAAAATTTTGCTTCCTCCATTACCAGAACTTATACCTTCAGATTTGCCATCGTTTTTGTATGTTCAATATGTGGCGTTCCCATTCTTTTCGGACCGTTTTGTTCTACATTTTTCTAATATCGGAAAAGTATATGTGAAACTATAGTTTTAACGTGTTCTGATTTTGGACTTTTGGTTTGAATTTGGTCAGTAAACGAGAAATTATTTCACACCTTTTTTTTTCTTTCTTTTTAAATTTTAGTGGAATTTTGCAAGAATTTCCAGTCTCTTGGAAAAATTAATATGAAAATCCTTAAACTTTTGCTTAATTTTTAATCAGATTTTTTTTTCATTAGGTTCTTGTATAGTTTCATCTTATTTTGATCAAGTCCCTATAACTTTTTTCTTTTTACCAAGTACTTACAGTTTGATCTATTTTTAATAAGTATTGATATTTTTTTAATTTTTAATAGCCACCGAAAATTATATGAATCTGATTAAAAATTATGTGAAATTATAAGGAATTATAGATTAATTTTTTGCTTTTAAATTTTACTTTATATTTTACTTCTTTTTGGCCCATTTCGTCTTTTGATGAAACTTCCATACACCAATATGTTGACCAACTCCTTGATGCTTGTTCTGAAATAAAGTGTGCTTGGTGATTGTGGTCATATTTTCCAAACATTCTTGTTTACAAAACTGATAATTAAAAGCTGATCTCATCAGGTGATGGATTGGATGAGAAACATGTGGCCATTCAAGACAATAGGACAAACTCTGCCATCAGTTTTCTTAGACAAGAAGATGCAAGACGAATATGACTATGATATAAGAATATTCAAACCCAACAATGATCTTTGCATGGAATGGCTTCAAAATAAGCCTAAATCCTCAGTTGTTTATGTCTCCTTTGGAAGCATAACATCTCTTAGTGAGGAGCAAATGAAGGAATTAGCATAGGGTTTGGTAGATAGCGACGCTTATTTCTTGTGGGTAGTTAGGGAATATGAAGAGGCGAGGCTTCTAAAGAACATTCTAGAAATTATTGCCTCAGAAGAATGGTTTGATTTTGACATGGTGTTCATAAATAAGAGTATTGTCATCACATGAAGCTGTGGGATGTTTTGTTACTCATTGTGGATGGAACTCTACATTAGAAGCTTTGAGTTACGAGTTCCAATGATTGAAGTACCGAATTGGACTGATCAAAGTACTAATTCAGAGAATATTGTGGATATCAGGAAAGTGGGAATTAGAGCTCCAATGGAAGATGAGAAAGGGATTCTTAAAAGAGAAACTTTGAAACATTGCATAAAACAAGTAATGGAAAGTGAAAAGGGAAAAGAAATGAAGGATAATGCCATCAAATGGAAGAATTTGATAAGGAATTCCTACTGATGAAGGAGGGAGTTCTTATCAAAATATTGCAGAATTTTGTGGCTAAAATTTCCCAGCCCTAGTGAGCTTCATGATCAAAATATTGAAACAGGAGTTATAAATATCAGTTTCTTCTGCAAACATGAGAGTTTCGGTTGCAAATTAGTGAGAGAGGTGACTTATAAAACTTAAATTCGTAATATGCAAACTAAAACTCTTATATTTACAATTGTCAAAATACCAATATGGTGTGTTTCGTGAAATGTTTACATATGTTGAAGTTAATTTGTATTTATGTCTGACACTTCCTAAAAGATAATTACTTAGTACCATTTTTGGTCTTGTAATTTATGGCTGGATAATGGATGAATACTCCTAACCTTAAACCCTATTTTATACCATCATAAATACTCCCATTATCCTTAATATTAGAGTTATTAATTAACTAATATGGTTAAATTAAGAAATTTAAATAAATTAGTTAGTTATAACTAAATATAAATTTATAGTATATACTCATTAATCTATTTAAATTAGTTAACTAGCTATTACTCTCTCCGATTTAATATATAAGAAGTTACTAACTAATTCACATGAACTAAGGAATATTAGTGTAGTCATTTAATATGTCTTAAATTGATAAAATTACCTATTTTAAATAATGTGATTTTTAAATTTATATTTATTATTCATCACATCTCTCTCTTTTATGAGGAATAAAAGTAGAAAATAATTATTAATTACCCTTCAACCTCTTATAATTTGGATCACAATTTTCTTCTAAAAAACTTCTTATATATTGGACTGATGAGAGTATATTATAAAGGGGTAAAGGTGTAAAAATATTCATAAAATTTTATCCTAGGAGCACTCAACACCATATGGGTTTTTGGGATATAAAATAACTATTTTATTTATATTTTCATTCTCTTTACCCTTTTACATCTTTGCATATGTTGAGCTTTTGTTGTCCACTCTCTCTCCTCTTCATCAATTGTCTGCCATTGTAGTTTCTCTGCTCTATCGTCATCGTCATATGTCATTGTTGTTATTTTCTTCTTCTTTATATCTTGAGTATAGTAGAGGAGGGATGACGATAATAAAAGGGATAAATAGTAAACAAAAATTATGTTTTTTCACCTTATACCCTGTATAATAATTTATTAATCACATAACTCATTCTAATAATAAATATCTAAATATTTATTTAGAATTATTTTTTCTATAAGAGCTTTTAAATAACTTATTCTTTATAAGAATTTTTTTAAAAGATAAATCAAACGGGCTTATAATCTAATGCCTAATCTTATTTGATCAAATTATGTCAATTTGGGGAAAAAATAGAGAGAAGAAAATGACATGTTGAGTTAGGTTATTAACAAATCTACCTTGTTTTATACCAAGTTTTAATATGCAGAAAGTGAATCTTATTAAAAAATCCCCATTGATAGATTGATTAGCAAATATTACTAAAAGGATAAATTTAGTTAGTTTTTTGACAACTAAATGGTTTGGAAACTAAATTTATTAAATGAATTAAGATGCAAATACTTGTATTTCTCAAGATGGCCTTAGCATCATGAAGTATTTTTTTTATGCAAAATTGCAAACGAACTTTTATGAATGAGGCCTTTAAGTACTTAAAGTCCCTTTTTAATAAAAATAATGCAATTGTTCAGGTTTCTCTTTATTTGTTAGCAAAAATCACAACTAAGTACCCCGTTCCATAATACATTCTCCCTTCCTTTAGATTTTGGAGCGAATTACAATTAATAACCTTATACTTTCAATATATACTCTTTGATTTTCATCTTTATTCTATAGACTAAAGAAATGTCGTGATTTGTATGAATATATTTATCAATCACAAATCTAAATAAGTAAATTATTATAAATATATACTCATTCAATCAATATAATTAAAAAATTAATATTAATCTTTAATATAATATTTATTTTTTATATTTATTAATTTTTTTATAAATTACATTTATCAATAGATCTAAATAATAATTAAGTAAAAAATAAAGAGAAAGTGTTAAAAATAATAAAGATATTTTTAAAAAAATATGTAATATAAACTAATTTAAATAATTTTTAATTAAATTAAATTAATTAAATATATCATATATTAAATTTTAGTTAAATATTAACCAATATCAAATTAAATAGGCCAATACAATAAAGTAGTAAAACGATGTCGTAAATTCGCCGTCTTTGTTTTTTTTTTAATGCTTCGGTCCTTTTTAGACAGGGAGAGGGAATGGAAGAATCTGAAGAGAAGATGACTGAATTTGGGCCTGCATGTTCCGGAAAGGCCTTTTTTGGGTTCGGATATGATTTGATGTGATGGTGCACAATCAGGATGTGGGCCCCCACCCCATAATGATGTTGTGAGTTGTGAGTTGTGAGTTGTGAGTTGTGAGTCGTGAGTTGTGAGTTGTGAGCATAAACTCATGTCTGCCGAAAACATAAACTCATGTCTGCCAAATTCCATTTCTAGCGAGGAAATCCATTAAATAAAAATAGCAACCCTCCTTCATTATTCTATGTGGATTAATTTATGTCCTCCATAATAACTGTAACGGGAAATGGGGCAGAGAATGATGATTAAATAATTAATAAATAATAATAATAATAATAAAAGAGAGTATAGTTTGACACGTCAATGGAAGCAGGAAAAAACGTGATGAAGCGTGTGTGACCGCCTCCTCCACGCCAATGACCGCTCCTTGATTTACGCATCCGCCTCCCCTGCAACGGCTAACAATGGATGCACCACGCTCCGCCTCTAACTTGCAACGGCTAACCATGCATGCACCACGCTCCGCCTTTTTTTTAAAAAAAAAAAACAGTTAGATAAAGTTCCTTATATTCATTTCATCAATTTTTCTAATTTTATATATATCTTATTTTTTAATATATTTATTTAACTTGAATCTACATAAATAAAAATATTTCTACTTATATGCAATCAGTTGTTAGAATTAATATGTTTTCAAACCGTTTATTTGAAAAAAAATATTGGAAATATTGCTTATTGGATGATCATGATACATCTCAAAAATTGAAATTCTTGATCAATTGAAGAACAATATCATTATGTTTATTTAATAAGATATTAAAGTGAATTATTGACTCATTCCATATTAGAAAGAATCATAGGAAATCTTTTGATAACACAGATTTCTATTTCTTAATGATATCTCATTATCAAGACAATTGGTTGAATCTCACGAAACCATTTTATATAAGCTTTGTAAATTATGACTAATTTCTTTAACAATACAACCAACGTTTATTGGCAGAAATAGTACTCTTTTTTTTTTTGTAAACTTTGCTAAGGATAACATTATTGTTATTTTTTAAGTTATCTTAACTCGATACGCTTTCTTCTTTCATAATATATAGGGACTTGCTTGAAAAACTCTCAAACTATACTTTTAAAAAAAAATTAATCTAAATTTTAGTATAGAAAAATTTTAAAATAAATAGCTATATTTATTCAAAAGAGCTATTGGATCAAACTATAGTTTAAAACCATAGTTTTAGATAAGCTAATATGAATAGCTTTTAGAATAGGAAAAAAAATTATAAAATACTTAATTACTATTTTATCCTTATTTTTTCTTATACCCTCTCTTCTCTCTCCTCTCTTTTATCTATTTACTCTTCTCTCCCCTCCCTTCTCTGTATTAACTCTCCTCTCTCCCTCTATTCACTCTTCTTCACCCTCTCTTTTCTACCATATCCTCTATCCTACTTTTAATAGAACAATATCATTTCAGGTAATTTTTCAATTACAAATTTTTTTTTTGTAATAACTATCTAAATACTCATTTACCCATAACCACTTTTTTTATAAACTCTTCTCTAAAAGTTATTTTTCAAAAGCTACCTAAAAATATTTTTTTTATAAATTATTTTCTAAAATTCTATCTAAACACACATATAGTTAAGACAAGTAGTTCAAGGAATAAAAATGTAGCTATAGTAGGAGATTAAACGAGTTGAATGGTTGGAATTACGTTAGTTTAAGGATAATGTAGCAAGAGTTGTAATGTGAAGACAAGTGTAGTGTAATTTTGCAAAAGCTTTGGAGACTTTGTTAATAGAAATTAAACTTTGGGAAGTAAACAGATAATTGAGGTAAATTTTGAGGATACAAACAAATTCCATTATCCTTATTTTTCTCTACTTATTTAATTTTTGTTACTATATATGGAGTATTTGGCCATTGGGAGGAAGTGGTTAGAAACATAATATAAATGTGCATTATTGGCTGGTGGGGAAGTGGTGGAAATATTATACATTATCCTATCACGCAGCCAAAGAAGTTCAGTGCAGTAGTTATAATCTTTAATTAGTGGCTGCTGAATGTATCAACCATTACATGCCTTCAATGGCAACATCACAAACTTGTAATTGCTATTTTTATATTATTGGGAAAAAATGATTAACTTTATATTTTTATAAGAAAATTTTAAGGAGGAATAAGTATATTTGATAGGAAGAAAGAGTTTTCAATAGAAATAGAGATGGAAATAGAAGTGGGAGGGAAATTAGATTTAAAATAATCTTTAAAAATTTGTTTCGTATGATGTAAATAAATATTAAATTGACGTATATTTCTTTTATAATTTAGGATAAAATACTCTAAAATAATTTTTTTATAATTTGAGAAGGATTATAGTTATTTAAAAATTTTATAATTGGAATAAAATAATTTAAAAAATTTTACTTCAACTTCTATCATCTTAATTCCCAATTTTTTCTAATAGAACTAAAATGTCCAGGGAAAATAGGAATAAAAGTGACTTTCATTGTATCAAACGGGATCACTTCTTCACCCCCACTCCACTTTAACCAAATAAAGTGCCTATTTGAAAGGAATGAAAACTATGATTTCAAAAAAAATTGTCTGAATTTTAATTTTAAAAAATTTTAAAATAAATAATTATATTTGTTTAAAAGAGTTTTTGAATAAAATTATAATTTAAAATTAAAATTTTAGATAAACTACTGATACTAGTTTCTATAATATAAATGAATTTATAGATTATCTAATTATTATTTTATCTTTATTTTTTCTTATATCGTCTCTTATCCCTCTCTTCTACTTTATCTCTTCTCTCATCTTTACTTTTTTTCTTTTGTCTTCTCTACCCTCTATTTTCTATATACTATATCTCATTTCTCTTATCTATAATCTCTCATCTATCTTTCTCATATTTTAATAAAATTATATAATTTTTTAAGTATAAAAATCTTTTTACTAATAAATATTTAAATAACTATTTATTTAAAATTATTTTTTATAAATTTTTTCTTTAAAAAAGTTTTTTTCAAAAGATATATAATTTTTTTAGACTCTTTTCGCATTAAATGTATGAATGGGATATTAATGACTTATAAATAAACGGGCGGGGCTTACGTATAAAGTTTACAGCTTCATCATTAAACTATTGAAAGGTGTACCTATGCTAAAGTTAATTTGTCCTTATGTTGACACTCCCCCAAGATAAATATGAAGTATTGTCTTTTGCCTTGTAATTTGTGGCTAGTTAATGGATGAACGCCAATTTTATAACATGTATGTTTAGATTATGTTTGGAATCTTAAAAAATTAAATAAATTAATTCTAATTAAATTTAAATATTTAAAATAACTTTATATTATAATATATTTTTAATTTATCTAAATTAACTAACTCTTATATTAAATATAAAAAATTATTTTTCAAAATCAGCTTCCCATCTGCGTGTATATATATAGTGCGGCAGGTGCAAGGATAACATTAATGTGTATTTAGATATATTTTTAATAAAGAAAAAAAAGTTTTTAAAAAGTTTTTAGAAAAAATTTTTAGAGTAGAGTTTATGAAAAAGAAATAGTTCTGAATAAATAGATATTTAGATAGTTATTTTAAGAATAAATTTTTATATTGATAAATTATTAGAAAATATATGAGATAAAAAATAAATTATATTTATATCTACTATTCACTTTTTTCACTACCTAGAGACTATAGCAACGATGAGCAGTGACCCTTAACGAGAAAGACAACATATTTAGATAGCGAGCAGTCACCCAACGACAACTCGTGGATGGTAACTCCTAATGACTACTCATGTACAGTGAAATGGGCGACAAATGGTGGATGGTGGCAAGCAACATGTTTCATCGAGCGGAAAATGAGAGAGAGGATGAAAACAATAGTAATATAATAATTAGATAGTCCATAAAATCTTTTACTATTATAGAAGCTACTCGCAGTAACTTATCTAAAATTTTAGTTTTAGACAATAGTTTGATCTAAAAATACTTTTAGATAAATATAACTATTTTTTTAAAATTTTTTTAATTTAAGATTTGAATTATAAACCCTTTTAAAATTGTTGTTACAAAAGTTTTTAAATAGATCCAATAAATTTTTTTAAGTTATCTGGACTTGATATGCTCTTTTTTTAATTTGTATGTTTTGTTAATCACAAATTTAAACAACTCTATTATTATAAATATAAATTCATTTAATTTTTAATATATAAATTAATTTTAGTCATAAATATAAATTTTATTTTTTTTATTTATTATTTTTTAAATTATAGTTATTTATATATTTTTAATAATAATTAAATAAAATATAGAAAAAGAGAGTTAAAAAAATAATTAGAGTATTATAAAAAAATCACATAATGGGAATTAATTTAATTATTCTTTTTAATATAATTAAATTAATTAATCATACACTATATTAAAGATAAGATAAATAATAATTTTTAAATTCTTCTATATATTATATATATATATATAATATAAATAATGCGGTCCATGCAAGGATAAGGTTAGTATATATCTCAATAATTGCTTGCCACATGGGGCCATTAAGTCTCCTTCCATTAAATTTTAGCGGGAACTAGCGATTTCTACCGTCCAAAGAAAGAACTAGACATTTCTGCCTTGCGCGAGAGTGGGAAAAAGTAGGTAGCCGTCGGTGGAAGGATCACGTTAGTCTCTGTTAGTTTTTTTTTTTAGGTACGATAGCATCTGTAAGTGATCCCAACGTGATTCTCTGCTCTTATCTTGTACCTATATAGGGTATGTTGAGTTTCATTAGAAATGATAGTTTTAAAAAAATTATTTAAATAAAATTTAAATTTATTTTTTTAAAAATAAATAATTATATTTATTTAAATAGATTTTTAGACTAAATTATAATTTAAAATTAAAATTTTAGATAAGTTAGTTAAAATAGTTTATGAAATAGTAAAAAAATGTATGAACTAACTAATTACTATATTACCTTTACTTTTTCTTACACCATTTCTCCTCTCTTCTACCTTTTTTTTATAACTTCTCTCTTTTTTTTCTTACACCTTCTCTCCTCTTATATTTTATCTCTTATCATTTAATACTCATACATTTTTTATAATTTATTAATAATAAAAATATTTTTAAAAATAATTATCTAAATATTTATTTATTTAACATTATTTTTTTCCATAAATTTTTCTTTCAAAACCTTTATACTAAGATGCCGTGGTCAACTTGCTATCCTCCTCCTTGTGCTGAAGAGGATTAGTAGGGTACATAGGCCTATATATTTACATTATAGTAATTAATTAATTATTTATAGTTATTATAAATTTTTATTATAATTAAAAATTTAAAATATTATAACAATTTAAAATTTAATTTTTAACTATTTTTAATTTATAAAATTAATCGATAATCCTAATAAAGTGAAACTCAAAATTTTGTAAAGACTAAAATGAAATTATTTATTTAAATTTTTATTACTACTTCTAACAAATTAAAAAAATATTAAATAAAAGTAATTTAAATATATTTTTAACTTATTATAAATTTTAAAAAATAGTTTATTGCTACAATTAATATCCCTATGCTTTGAATTTCTATTCCTTCTTTTTCTTCTTTATTGTATAGAATATTCTTCTTCTTCTTTATTATAAAGGTAAGGGTAGATGCTGAACACTCAAAAAAAGAAAAAGAAAAAGAAAACGACATGTAGCGGGAAAAGTGTTTATGAACGATTTCACTAATTTTATTTAGGAAAAAAAGCAGAGATGTTAAAAATCTTTAGGCTGAATGATTAACACTATAAAATATTTAAAATATAATTAATATTTTAAATTAATTTTAAAGATGTGATTAACACTATAAAATATTTAAAATAGTGTAATTTTTACTTTTTACTTTTAAAAATATAAATTTTTGTCCAAAATAATGAACTTTTTTAACATATTATTATTTAAAAGATCAAATATATTATATTATTTAAAAAAATACTAAATAAATTTTAAAATTAATATTATATAAAATTTATATGTGAAAGATTTATAAATTATATTATTTATTTAGTATAATTTATTAAAATAATATTTTATATATAGTATTTTAGATAATAATATGTTAAAATAAAAAGTTTAGATGATATGTTTTAAACAAAAATTTGTATTTTTGATATTGAATTGACAAAAATTTAAATATGTTAAGATATTAATTGTATATCTAAAATTAGTTTAAGATGTTAATTATATTCTTAAATATTTTTAAGATATTAATTATATTTTTAAAATTAATTTAAAATATTAATTTTACCTTTATTATATAATATATTGGTAAATACCTATCCCACAATTGTCCCACTGAAAATTTAAGAACAATGGTTCAAACTAATATTTTACAAGTTCGGTTGGAGAGGCCAAGGATTATGGTTGGAAAGGTCAAATCGTTCCTAATGGAGATAATTTAAATTATTACAAATATTATCAATACCGTTACGCAAACAATAAATAATATATTATAATTAGGTTACGACTATAAAATTTCAGGGTCAATTCTATTTTTTTACTTAAATTTTAAAATTTTAGATTAATACTTATAAATTTCTCTTTGTATATATTAGAACGGTATTTTGAAGGATTTTTCAAGAAATAATTAACATTTCCATGGTCACGTGTCCCAACGCGGTTCCACAAGTTTAGAAAAAGCTGAAGCTGATTGCCTTCTTTCACGCAATGCCAGCAAAAGAGCAGTCGTAGGGTAATTATTTTTTTCACTTTTATTTCCCCTCCTTTCTTCCGTTCTTCATCTACGGTGACCCTGTTTCTTTTGCTGAAAATTCCAGATCTCGAGGAAAACTCAGACTGTCCGGTTACTCCAAAGCTGTTCCGGTTTCCGGCTTAAAGAGCGGTTTACAGCGGCTCAAAACGGCTTGACAACAAAAACGATTTTAAGGTGCGACCGAGCCGTCTTCTACCGTTCGACTGCCGGAGTCCGGTCCCGTCCTGAAATCATTGCTTCTTTTAATTATATATTAAAAGTTGAAATTAAAAAAGTAATAAAGTAATATTATTTTTTTGCCTTTTTTGTCTATATATAGATATTCACATCTAAACCATGGAACAGGGATTATTTCAACCTAGCCTGTGCAAAAGAGATATTCATGGCGGATCAATGGAAAGCTCACTGTCTTCTAGTGTCCCACCCATCTCAAGGCCATGTGAACCCAATGGTTCAGTTCTCCAAGCGCTTACAACTCCACAAAGTGAAAGCAACATTTGTCACCACCCGTTCTTTCTTCAGAAAAGTTACCATTCCTAAATCTTCCATAACTTTTGAAGCCATCTCAGATGGCTTCGACGAAGGAGGAAAAACGGCAGCAAAGAGTATTGAAGCTTATATAGAAAGCTTACGGGAGGTTGGATCTGAAACCCTGTCTGAACTTCTTGAGAAGCTCTCCAAAAATGGCTCCCCTGTGGATTGCGTTATTTATGATACTTTCATTCCATGGGTTCTCGATGTGGCGAAGAAATTTGGGATTCTTGGGGCTGCTTTTATGACCCAATCTTGTACTACTAATAGCATTTACTTCAATGTTCATCAAGGGACTTTGAAACTTCCCATCAAGGAAAGTAAGATTTTGCTTCCTGCATTACCAGAACTTGAGCCTACAGATTTGCCATCGTTTTGTTATGTTCATTATGGGAAGTACCCATACATTTGGGAGTATGTTGTTAAACATTTTTCCACCATTGGAAAAGCTGATTGGGTCCTCGCCAACACTATTTATGAGCTGGAGCATCAGGTATGTGAATATGCAGATCTTCCGGAATAGAATGATTATTAATTTGTGAAATTATAATTTTAGCTTTCATACAGGTCTTTTTGTTTGAATCGGTGGGATTTTGCAAGAATTCCCATTCGTAATTTTTTTTCCAATAAATACTGGATATCATTCTTCATCAATTTCCACCCTGCTGAGGCAAGGTGGAGATTGATCAAGGATACAAAAGGGCCCTTCCAGGCTATGCGATAATTTCGCAAGGTAATTTGCTGTTGATAACTTCTGCCTGCGGGTGTGCCTAAGTAGAACCTGCTAATTCGTACGCAAAATTAACCTAATGTCTGTAAAGGGGTGATTCGGATCACAACCTCTAATAAAAAAATCAATGGCCTCTATACAATCAGAATATACCACAATACTGTTAAAACTCTTGGACCAGCATAGCTTCAGACCATTAATGATTCATAGTATTTCTGCAATTACCAGAGGGGGGGGGGGACCAAAGTTAGCTTGCAGCTAAAACCGCATATCCAATTACCATCTTTATCTCTAATAGCCCCTCCACATCCACTCATTTCTTCCTATAACGCAGAACCAGTTTCGTATTTTTTTTTTTTTTTGGGAAAACCATTCTATTCTACAGTTACCTATACTTTCCCAAAATTTTTAATTTGGTACCCATACTTATTTTTCTGGTTATTAAATCCTTTAATTTTACTTTATTAGTTCTGTTAGCGCCTGCTGACTTTGATATGTTAGCTCTATTAGCCCCCAGGATATAAGCTAATTGTGCTAACAAAGCAAAATTAAAGGATTTATCAAAGAGAAAAAAAAATGATAGATACCAAATTGAAATTTGAAAGAAAACAGAGGTACCTGCAAAATAGGTTTACCCTTGTTTTTTAATTAGAGGATGTTCACTAACTGCTTGAGAATACAAAAGGGATTAAATCCACGACCTCCCACTTGTAGAGTTGTAGGGGAGTTATCACGCTATTAGGTAACAAAATCGTTGGGTGGGATGAGGCTGCTTGTTGTTGTTCTTTTAGTACTTTCTGGCATAAAACTTCCTTGCACCAATATGCTGTTGTTTTTTACTGAACTGATAATTAAAAGCTCTCAATCAGGTGGTGGATTGGATGAGAAAGATGTGGCCATTGAAGACAATAGGACCAACTCTTCCATCCATGTTCTTAGACAAGAAGATCCAGGACGATTATGGATATGATCTGAACATGTTCAAACCCAAAAATGATCTTTGCATTGAATGGCTTCAAAATAAGCCTAAATCGTCAGTTGTATATGTCTCCTTTGGAAGTGTAGCATCTCATGATGAGGAGCAAATGCAGGACCTGGCATGGGGCTTGATAGATAGTGGCGCTTATTTCATGTGGGTGGTTAGGGAATCTGAAGAGGCCAAGCTCCCAAAGAAATTTCTTGAAATTATTGCCTCGGAGGAGAAGGGTTTGATCTTGACATGGTGTCCCCAACTGAGAGTACTGTCACATGAGGCTGTGGGATGCTTTGTTACTCACTGTGGGTGGAATTCGACCTTAGAAGCTATGAATTTTGGAGTTCCAATGATTGGGGTACCAGATTGGAGTGACCAACTTGCTAATTTGAAGAATATTGTGGATGTTTGGAAAGTGGGAATTAGAGCTCCAATGGACGAGAAAAGGTTCCTGAGGCGAGAAACGTTGAAAGATTGCATAAAGGAAGTAATGGAAAGTGAAAAGGGAAAAGAAATGAAGGACAATGCCATCAAATGGAAGAATGTGATTAGGAACTCTATTAATGAAGGAGGAAGTTCTGATCGAGATATTGCTGAGTTCGTGGCTAAGATTTCTCAGCGCGAGTGAGCTTCATGATCTTTAACCATAGTTGAGTCTGAATAAAAGATTTGAAACTCGTGTGGTGTGCTTGTTAGAGGTTAATTAAAAAATATTGTATCCTCGGTGCAACATTATGTAGTGGAGCACCTGTTTGTGTCTTTTTTTTTTTTTTGTTGAATTAGAGTGGTAGGTGCTAATGAGATTATAAGTGAAATTGCAAATCCGCGATTTCCTTTTGATAGAGCTTGAATGCCATTAGGATATAAGGGCATTGGCTAGCACCTACTTTCTCCTGTGAGAAGCAAAAGAACTTCAATTCTATTGCTACTTGTTATTTAAATTTGTCTTCCTTGATGATGAGTAAATACTATGCTGAAATACCCTTAAAACCAAATACAGTTTTGAATGATCCTATCTTGGAGTAAAATCTGTAATATAAACGTTAAATTTGATGGAATTCCTTTTATGGAGAGGTAATAACTTGGTTATTTGGCAGCAAACTAAGTGTTAAAGTGAAGGGGAAAAGAAGGGAAACTAGTGATCTTTTGCCCTGTAAATTTTCTGGTTGTTGAGCACTTCTTCCACCTTTAAATCGTGTTCTGTTGGCTGAAGAGAATGGGCAATTTGGACAAGAATTGCATAAGCCTTTTGGGGCTATTTTCATAAAAGGGGGAGAATGTAGAGCAATTGAGCGTGCTTCCGTCACTTCATCCAATTTTCTTGTTCTGTTTTTGGTGCCAATATTTCTGCCATTATCATGTTCGTTCGGCTATGGAAAGTGCAGCGAAGGAACAGGTTGCGGAATTAATTAAACAGAAAGGTGAAAGTATACTTTAATCCTTTAATTTTATATAAATTTTTAAAATATCATCGAATAACGAATAAGTTAATGTAATAACTAAGTAATATCATGACTCAAAATTTTTGAAAATTAAAGAGAGATTAGTAATTAATATTATTTATTGAGATATATAAGCGAAAAGATTGAAAGTATTGAGCCTATGTTTATAAATTTAAAATATTATAAAATTAATTAATGAGATAATTAATTATTAGAACTTAATTTTTTTTAAATATTAGAGTAAGATTATTGATTGATATTATTAATAACGGTTTATAGATAAAAGAATTTTTATTAAAAATACTGATGGAATCCACCGGGAAAAAAAGTACAAAGGAGGAGGGTTAACTTCTGTCTTTTCTTTGTTAGATGAGAGTACAGAGTGCAGAACTTAAAGGTGAATAAAATTAACTTATTGAGAAATTTAATCGTAATTATTCTAAATTTATTAAGTGCTGAAAATATAAAAGATATATGCCAACTATTATAATAGATTTAGAAAAATTTTCTTTTGCTAATGTAGGCCGTTTGAATAAAATTTTAGAAATAAACTTATAAAAAAGAGAGTTTTTAGACAGCTTTTAAAAACAAAATTTTGGAGAAGAGTTTATAAAAAAAAATAATTTTAAATAAATAAGTGTTTGGATGGTTATTTTTAAAAGTATTTTTATTATTGGTAAATCATGAAAAATAGTATGAGTATTAAATGAGGAGAAATAAGAGATGAGAGGAGAGAGAAGAGAGGAGAGAATGTGTAAGAAAAGAAAAGAGAGATGATGTAAAAAAAGTAGAAAGGATGAGAGAGTGTATAAGAAAAAGTAAGGATAATATAGTAATTGGTTAGTTCATAAGCTCTTTTACTGTTCCATAAACTATTCTGACTAGTTTATCTGAAACCTTAATTTTAAACCATAATTCAGTCTAAAAGCCCGTTTGAACAAATATAACTGTTTGTTTTAAAATTTTTTAAAACCTAAATTTTACCCAAATTTTTTTTAAAACCTTAGTTTATAAGCAAACTAAGCGTGTGTTTGACAATCACTTTTAAAAACAAATTGTAGAGTAAAACCATGGTTTAAGTATATGATAGCCAAACATTATTTTTTTTTAAATCAATTCTAAGATTCAAACTATGGTTTCCAAAAATTGAGCGCAGAACAGCTTCATGGTTTGCCCCCACTACTGCAGTATATTAGTGAGTTTATTAATAATTTAAATTTTATTTTAAAAAAGCAAAAATAAATATTATTTAAAATCTAAAATTTTAATTTTTTATTTTAAAATTTTAGAGAAAAGATAAATTTACCAATGAAAATTATCATCTTCCATATTTTTCGACGGTCATCTATATTGGTTAACTCTAATAAAGTTTTTAGTGAAAAAAATTAAAATTCAGGTGAGTATTATAAATTTTTACCTTATTCAAATATATATGTATATGTATTATTTTGTAATCACTTATTGTAAATATTTGTTAACTTTATGTAATTATCATATTGTTTATGTCTTTTTTAAGTTATTTATAAAAAAGTGATTCTGCTACTAATTATTTAAATATTTTTAATTTTTAAAATTATTTTTTTTCTAAAATTTATTCTTCTCAAAATCTATTCTCTAAAAGTTAATCTAAATACACCCTAAAAAGGCAATATATCTACAATTCTGTTAGCTTATTTGGAGGTAAATTGCAGTTATAAATTTTACTATTTACATCCTAACTTACGAATATTTATAAATAACATATTGCTTTTTTTGACAATATATTAATAAACTTTGCTTCAGATTTAAAAATGATATTCCTGAATACTTTTTCCCATTCACTTTAGAGCATTTTAAAGATAGCCAATTCCTCAGCTGTATTACAGACTCTAATAAAGAAAAAAAAAAAATCTATATAGCCACTCACTATTAATACGCCAATTTGAAGGGTAATCTGGTTGGCGCAAAGGATAAATTGTTGTGAAAATCCGACCCGTTAATGTCCCAAAAATCCGCCCCGGATTATTGCAAGTGATAATAGAATAGGCAAGCTTCTAGGCTCAAACATCGTAGCACTCTGGCGCTCTCGTGTTCTAGGGTAACACAACGCTGGAGAGTGGAAGGAGGGCGGCCATCTCTGTAGGATCTACTCTTGAACAAACGACTAAGGTTTCTTTCGTCCCTTCCTTTTCGTTCTCAATCTATGTCTTTTTCATGTAGCCACACTCGCTTGAGATTCTGTAACTGGTAAACGCTCGTAATGATGAATCCCTGTTCGTTCTGTTTGTTTTTCACCCTACCTTAACACCGGGCATGAATTTCTTGGGTCTTATTGTCGTTCGGGAACTTCAAAATTGTAACTTCTTTTTCTGCTCATCTTGTGTTCCTCCAGTATTAGTTATCGTAGTTCTGATCGTAAATTTGATTGTGCGTCTCTGTCGTCTGTACCTTATTTTGGTGATACGTTGGGGTTGTCGCTGTTTTCGCATCAGTGAGCATTTAATTAATTGATTCTTGGCAATGTTTCGTTCAGCTTGGTGGAACTTCTATGGATTTTTTGTATTTCCACTACATTTGTTCTGTTAATAGGCGATTTGTTTTCTCGTGTTATTCATTTTATAGGAGCAGGGATAGTTGAATTCTGCTGAAAGCCTAAAATGACTTCATTTTTGAAGCCTGAGAATGCTCTGAAAAGAGCGGAAGGTCAGTTCGAGAGATTAATTTTTACTTTCTTCTTGGTTAAATACTTTCATGTCTTTGTTGGAAGATATGATTATATTTTCAAATGTAGTAATGCAATGGACTTATTCTATGTAAAATTCAATGTACAGAATTGATCAATGTTGGACAGAAGCAGGATGCTTTGCAAACTCTTCATGGCCTTATCACTTCAAAAAGATATAGGGCATGGCAGAAAACACTTGAAAGGATCATGTTTAAATATGTAGAACTCTGTGTAGACATGCGGAAAGGGCGATTTGCAAAGGATGGGCTCATTCAGTATCGAATTATATGTCAGCAAGTTAATGTTAGTTCACTGGAGGAGGTGATCAAACATTTCATGCATCTGTCAACTGAGAAAGCTGAACAAGCTCGCAGCCAGGCACAGGCATTGGAAGAAGCTCTCGATGTTGATGATTTAGAGGCTGATAAAAGGCCGGAGGACTTGATGCTTAGCTATGTGAGTGGGGAGAAAGGAAAAGACAGATCTGACAGGGAGCTTGTTACTCCATGGTTTAAATTTCTTTGGGAAACATACAGGACTGTGCTTGAAATATTACGGAACAATTCAAAACTGGAAGCTCTATATGCTGTAAGCGTTTTCCTTTTCTCTCCTTTTGTTTTCCTGTGCTTGGTGTGGTTTCCATATTTTTAGGGGCTGATGCTGTTGTTTTTAAAGTTATGTTTTGTTCATCTTCCAAAGTTTTTCACCTAACCATTTAATGTCTCTCTCTCTCTCTCAGCCACTCAGTTTGTGATTGTCTTTCACATATGTTCTATCATTGGACTAGAAATTTCCTGTTGTATTGAATTTTTCACACATACGTAATTCTCTCTGTTTTTTTAATTTCTGGTATTGGTTGTTATGTGGAGGATGCCAGCCATTATCGTGTCTTTGATATTTATAGCTGTCATAATTGTGCTGTAATGCTTATCTGTGGGTCGTTTGCTTCTTGAAGTCTGAGTAATCTCAATTGGAATATCTAAGATAGAATAGAGCCTCACGAATTACTTATAAATTTTGCTGGCATCAGGGACAATGTGATTACCATGTACCTGTGCTCCTTATTGATTAATAATAAATTATTTTTAAATTTATAACATAAACTGCAGCGAGTAATAAATTGGTTGGGTTTGGGATATTATTGGTTTTGCTAAGTAGTATTATATTTAACATTTTTAATTTCTTTATTTGATCTGAATTGTTTATTGAATTATTAATAAACTATTTTCCTTTGTGTAGATGACAGCGCATCGGGCTTTTCAATTTTGTAAGCAATATAAGCGAACAACTGAGTTCCGTAGACTTTGTGAAATTATAAGAAACCATCTAGCCAATCTTAATAAATATCGAGACCAACGAGATCGGCCTGATCTTTCAGCGCCTGAAAGCTTGCAACTATATCTAGATACAAGATTTGAGCAACTGAAAGTTGCCACTGAACTTGAACTCTGGCAGGTTAGTTATGGTCCTATTTTTTCATCTTTCTTTTAGATGATTGTCAATGGAGAATGTATGTAACAAGCTTGATAATTTTTTTTTATTGTGCAGGAAGCTTTTAGATCTATTGAAGATATACATGGACTAATGTGCATTGTCAAGAAAACGCCCAAGGCGTCTTTGATGGTTATTTACTATGCTAAGCTGACAGAAATATTTTGGATATCATCGAGCCATCTTTATCATGCATATGCATGGTTCAGGCTCTTTTTGCTGCAGAAGAGCTTCAATAAGAATCTGAGCCAGAAGGATCTGCAATTGATAGCTTCATCTGTTGTTCTGGCTGCACTTTCAGTACCTCCTCATGATCACACTCAAGGTGCATCTCATTTGGAATTGGAGCATGAAAAAGAGAGGAACTTGAGGATGGCCAATCTCATTGGTTTTAACCTTGAAAGTAAACCTGATAGCAGAGAAGTGGTAACATACATCTTTAACTGTTCTCTCAACTTAGCTAATCGATGTTTTTATTCTGATTCTACTATTTTGCTTTTGTTACCTTTTCTTTTCTTCCCCTCAGCTTTCAAGGTCGGCCCTTCTTGCTGAACTGGTAAGGTCGAATCTTTGATTATTTTGATAATTCTTTTTTCTTTTAATTTTCTGTCTGCAGTATTTTCTTCATATTTTTGTGCACGCACAGAGAATTCATCTGCGCCCTACAAGTAGTTTTGTCTTTTATATGTAAACTGCATTTATTTGTTTGTTTGCTTGGTTTGTGGAAAGGGGATTTTTATTAGGTTGCGAAACATTGTTTAAATTCTGGATACCAGAATTTTCTGTATTGTTGAAACCTTTTTATGAATATTTTGTTTGTTTATATTTTCTTTCTCTCCCCACCCTTTCCCTTTCATTAAGCCTGCAGTTTAGAGATAATTGATAGTGAGGTTAGAAATAAAGGTTTTAGAGTATCTTTACTACATTGACCTCCAGAAGAAGTTTCATGAATCTATTTATAAAATTGCTGCTAGTGCAATCAATCTCATGTTTGTCTTCTGATTGTCACTACAGGTGTCCAAGGGTGTAATGTCTTGTGCAACTCAGGAAGTGAAGGACATTTATCATCTTCTCGAACATGAATTTCTTCCCCTAGATCTGCCATCAAAAGTTCAGCCTCTGCTAACCAAAATATCAAAATTAGGGGGTAAGCTCTCTACTGCTTCTTCTGTCCCTGAGGTGCAGCTGTCTCAGTATGGCCCAGCACTGGAGAAACTAGCTACCTTGAGGTTGCTACAGCAGGTGCATTTTAATATATGGGGTCAATTTGTTGATATTTAATCGTTTCTTCTGGGAATATTTAATTATTATGTATGCTAAACGTTGTCCTTTGTTTTTTCAGGTGTCCAGTGTATACCAGACAATGAAGATTGAGACCTTATTGGGAATGATCCCCTTTTTTGATTTTTCTGTAGTGGAAAAGATTTCTGTGGATGCTGCTAAGCATAACTTTGTATCGATGAAAGTTGACCACACGAGGAATGTTGTAGTTTTCTGCAAGACGGTATGTTTCCATTCAGTTGCTTAGCTGCATTACTAACACGTGATAGGATAGGAAGACAATTCACCCTTTCACCTGATAATGGTTCAGATTCAGTTTTTGTCTTGTTACAATATCCCATAATAGATGTGCTTGGCAATCAATTTTGCATTTGCGGAAAAACACCACACCTTGTGATATGATGAAAATAATTCTTTTAATTAACATCATCCTGAAATCTCCCTTCTCTTAAAGTAAATAGTAATTGCTCATTTTCATTGCAGAGTCTTGAGTCTGATGGCTTAAGGGATCATCTGGCTAATTTTGCTGAATTTCTGAATAAGGCAAGACAAATGATTTACCCTCCTGATGGGAAGCCTTCAAAACTTGGACCTTTGCTTCCCACTTTGAATGAGGTTGTGGCCAAGGAACACAAGAGGCTTCTTGCACGGAAATCAATTATTGAGAAGCGAAAAGAAGAACAAGAACGGCAGCTTCTTGAAATGGTATGGTCTTGTGAATTAGTAATGCTTGAGGCTTGCAATTTTTACCAATCATTTTGATTTTAAGTGATTCAGTTTTCCCTTAAATCTTGTGTATGTTAAAGGAAAGAGAAGAGGAATCGAAGAGATTAAGACTGCAGAAAATAACGGAAGAAGCAGAACAAAGAAGACTTGCCAATGAGTATGAGCAGAGGAAGAACCAGAGAATTCTCAGAGAAATAGAAGAAAGAGAAATGGAAGAAGCTCAGGCATTGCTTCAGGAAGCTGAGAAGCGCATTAAAAAGAAGGGGAAAAAGCCAATAATAGAGGGTGTAAGTTGAAGTCTACATCTGACTAAATTTCCAATTATTTTGGTTGGGGGAGAGGGTGTATTGAGAGTAAGTTATATCTGCAGGAAAAACTGACCAAGCAAACACTGATGGAGCTGACTTTGACTGAACAACTCCGCGAAAGGCAAGAAATGGAAAAGAAACTACAAAAACTTGCTAAAACGATGGACTATTTGGAAAGAGCCAAAAGAGAGGAGGCTGCTCCCTTGATTGAAGGTGCATATCAAAAGCGCCTAGTTGAAGAAAAGCTTCTTCATGAGCGTGAGCAACAGGTAATTTATTTTTTATGGTTTACTGGAAAGGGTGTAAAAGGGTGCTCTATACTGTATGAGTAGTATGTAGATTCTTTTGCATGCATAAAATGATATTTTCCCCTCCTAATTTAATTTCTGCAAATATGTTGCACGGCATTGTTTCTGAATCTCTGGCTTCCTTTTTAAGTATATTTTTTTTTACTATACTGATTTGCCCACCTTTTCTTTGATGCAGCTTGAGATTGAAGTTAGCAAACAGTGCCATGAGGGAGATCTCGAGGAGAAGGAAAGACTGGCACGTATGGTTGGCAATAAAGTTAGTAATCATCGATTTTTGTAGCTTGATTACTGTTAGTGGTCTTTTGGGAATTGATATAGATGGCTTGTGTTATCTGATTCATGTTGTGTTAATGTTTGTGCAGGAGATTTATCAGGAGAGAGTTGTCAGTCGTCGCCAGGCAGAATTTAATAGATTGAGGCGGGAAAGAGAGGAGCGAATCTCAAGGATTTTACAGTCCAGAAGACAAGAGAGGGTACAGATGAGGAAGTTTAAGTATTATCTGAGGTTAGAAGAGGAGAGACAGCAAAAATTGCGCGAAGAGGAGGAAGCTCGGAAGCGTGAAGGTAATCTCACCCAGAACTTATTTCATAAATACTATTATAAATGCATTGTCCTCTCTATATTTTCCTTATTGGTATTGATGACTTTGCAGAGGCTGAGAGGCGGAAGAAGGAAGAGGCTGAGCACTTGGCAAAATTGGCTGAGATAGCAGAAAAGCAGAGGCAAAGAGAGCGGGAACTCGAAGAGAAGGCAGAGAGGCAGAAGAAAGAAGCACTGTTTGGCAGAAGTGGCGAGGTAGCTGTGAAGCCTCTTGAACCTTCAGCCCGCCCACTAGAGGCTGGTCCTACCTCTGCCACTCCTGCAGCAGCTCCTGCCGCTGCTGCCCCAACCCCTGGGAAATATGTCCCTCGGTTCCGGCGTGAGAAAACTGAAGCCCCAAGCCCTACCCCGCCTCCAGAAACTGATCGATGGACAAACTCCAGCAGGCAGGATGGGGACAGATGGCGTACCGATGATCGAAGACCTGCTTTTGGTGCTGGTGGGGGTTCGCGGTCATCATCAACATGGTCCTCATCCAGGCGTGGATCTGATCGTTGATCAAGTTGGCCCTTAATTTGCAGGAGAAGAGGGGACAAATGGGGCGGTGGGTCATTGATTAATTTTGTGTTTGTTCCTCCATGATTGAGCTATTTATCAAGTTTTGTCTGTAAACCTGGCATGTTTTGAGTTATAGGATTCTTGTTTTTTCTTTTCTTTTTTATTTTTTTGTCATGGAAGACTTGATGCTCATAGAGCCGTCGGTTGAGGAACAGTGCTGTAATCTCCTTATCTCATGACGAGGTTGAGTATATCGGATATCCGGAGTTGAATACGGAATTCCGAATGAGGTTTGTCTCAGACCTATTTAATCTTTGATGGCATGTTGAAATCAAAATTTCATGTTTCTTTCGCTTGGCCGCCAGTTACGGGTATTTTATGGCCGTAAGGGTCTCTAGACAAATCTGAGTATGCAATCCATTTTTTTGACGTCGATAACGAGTTATTGAATACTCCTAATAGCATTGATATACAAAAGTTGAGATTGCATTCATATATAGTTGTATATAATAGGGTCTACGGCTCAGTAATAAATAAGTATTATCTATAGGTTAAATGACAAATTTAGATATATAATTATTTAAAATATATTTAATTTTTATTAAATATTATTTTATTGTAGTTTTAATTTTAATATTTAAAAAATTATTATAATTTTTAGATGTTTAAATTTAATAGATAATTTATTCTGTTAAATATTAGTATTGTTTAAAAGAAAATGAGATTTAACTCTACTTTTAGATTGTTGGTTAGTCTAATTTTTTATTAAAAATTTTTATAATAAAAAAAAATATTACTAATAATGGCTTGACATAGTAAATAACTGGGTCTTTTGAATATGTTTTAGATTTGAAGTAAAATTTATTTCAACGACAAAAAATAAATTGAGTTAGTAACCAAAAAAAAAAAAAAGGATTCCAAGTCTTTTTTATTTACAAAAAGTCTAATCCACCCCACCATAACTTACTTCCACCACCGCTTGATACTGACTCAGTCAACTCAACTCATCTTCCATTCATCATAATCAGCTCTCGTATATAATCCTCAAGGAGGCACCTTCAATAACAGGGATTTAGAGGAAAGAGGGTGGGAGGTAAATTTTTTTACGAGTTTGAGTTAAAAAAAATTAAAGAAGTGGGGTTGATAATTTTTAATTTTTTTTTATTCTTTTATCTTCTATCTTCTTATTAAATTTTATGATTTCTCATGATGTCTCTCTCTCTCTGGCTTCATCCCTGTTCGCCTCCGACCTCCTATTCTTGGGCTCTGCTACTGTCTGCCGCCACTGTTTCTAGTGTTCACGGTGGCTGTGGCGTCATTCTCCCCGGAGATGGCTTTCATGTTTGCAGTATCGCCTTCTTCTTCTTCTTCCTCTTAACAAGTGCAAGATGGATGGGTCCATTAGAGTTCCGTTGAAAGTTCCCGGTGCTATACTTTGTTTTCCGGCTCCCCTGTTCCATGAGTCCAATTTCGTATCGTCGTTCCGCGTATTAAATCGGTCGTCGTAGTCGCTGCTTCTGCTCTTGTCGTTCGAGCCTTAAGCTTGTGTGATCATCATCAACAAGCACCTTGATATTGCTTCTCCGATTAGATTAGTTACGATATTCTTCTTGAATATCATTTTCCAGTCAAGTTCTGAAATACAGAGCTTAACCTACGCGTTTCCTTAACATTAGAGCCATGTCCATTTACAATTGAAATGCCATCCTTTCTTTTCCCTTTAATTTCTCCAGTTCTCTCGTTCATCTTCTGTTGCTTTACACTGAAACCACCAAAATAGTACTTCTTGCTATTGAAGAAGATAAGAGTCCTTTCTTAATTTTTCTCTTCATTTCTGGTTGTTGATAATGCTATAATGTTTATCTCAAGAATTCATTTCAGGGCGAGCTTTCTCATTGAACATAGCATGTTGTGGCTGCTCCATGTGACATTATACGAAATAAAGATAATTACTTTGATATCATTACTCTTACATAAAACGTTTTATTCCTTTATTAAATTTACCCCGCATGAAGAATACATTGGAATTGCCTGTTGGATGTCCTCCTATCTATAAAAGTTGGAAACTTGAAAAAAAAAAACACAAAGTTTCGGATTGTGCGATAATGGCATTAAAAAATTGTAGAACAAATGCACAAGGAGGGAAGAATGCCCTCAGGAAGAACCAAGGGAAAATAAATAAGTAAATGGTAGCAAACTTGGAATGCCCATATGCGCTCTTGTTAAAGTAAATGTATAAAAAGTTTTAACAAAGGATTAAAATATTCTAAGTCTATTTTCAAAATGCTGCAGGGTTTAGGGTTTAAAGGAAATATCATTCTTTGCAGAAGTTTGCATTGGACTTCAAATTTATATGCTCAAGTTAGTAAACAAAACTTCTCAATATCTTCGACGACTTTAACGCCACATAACTGGAATTTTTCCTCAAACGAAAAAATCGTGGTGTTCTGTTAAATAGCTGATAACAACCCTTACCCCTCTCTTTTCACTTCTTGCATGCAGAAAACATTCAAACTGCATAATCAATATATTATCGTGGTTGTTTGCAGCAAGTGTTGGCATCTAAACTGGTTCGAAATAAGGACAGAACACCGCAAAATCTATATATTATAACCCATATTTTCTCACGTTCAACCTGCACATGAAGCTGTTCTATTCTACTAATGTTACAAATAGAATCATCATGTTATGGGGCCTAAAAACTGCTGACAGACTTCAGGTACATTAAGGATGTTCTCCGTGATTTTTTCTTTTTCACATGAATGAATTGGGGTTTCTTGTCTGATTTAGTTTTTAGTGGAACCTTGAAGTGTCTCCAAAAGATGTTCTATTCTATACTTCATAACAGGTTGCCCTTTTCGTGTTTTCTTGAACATTTTGTTCCGCATAGCCTTTCTCTGAGATTCAGCCTTATCTATTTCTTCCTTCTTTGTCTTGATAGCTGCCTCCCTTTCCAGCCTTTCTCTCTCTTTCTCCACGTGTTTCTTCTTATACAATTCTTCCAAACTAAAGGAAGCATCCTTTTTTATCCTCTTCTTGCTCTTGTCCCTGTCTTCTTCAACTCCAGTCTCACTCTGCAACAGCCAACAAAATAGAAATGAAAGGAGAAAAAAGCTTACATAAAACTCCACATTTAAGAGTCAAATCCAGTATAAATAGTTATCAGCATCGGATAAAGGCCTAAGGAGCAAAAATTGAAGCTAAGGATAAGCTCTTCCTTTAAAACACTGACGATACAAATTCTATGAAGCAATATTGGAGGTTGGAACCCTTAACTATTTCCAGAATGACACAAAGTTAAAGAAATCTAAAAGAGGCGGCACAACAAATATTTGACAATCATGTATGATTTAGTCGCAAGGTCTTGACCTATAGTTAGTAAGATAAATAATTATCACTGGCAACAGATACTTAAAAAGGGAAAGTAATCCAGTCCAATAACAAACCTCAATCATTCTCTGGGTTAAGGAGATATCATTCTGCCCATTTTGCTGCTTTAACAACTTCTTAAACTTGTTCACCTTCTTAGCATTGTTATAGAACTCCCTTTGCTTTTCTGAGAGAAAAGCGAAAGCATTTCAATCAGGAAGGAGCATTATATGACAATGAACAGAAGCTAGAGTATGGCATTGATGACATCCTCATTCTCATACTACTTTGAAGGATAAGTGATAAGTAGAGAATAACATAATTCAAACAAAAGTTCAGATAAATAATTATCAACTTTGTCAAAGTCAAGAAAGGAAACAGAAAGGAAAATCCATTGGGGAACTAACGGATACTGAGAAATGAGGTCCATTTCATATATTGTAAATCCTTTGAACCCTCAGTTTTTAAAAATCAGTGGATCAAAACAAGGAATAATAAGAACACTATTTACTATCTTGAAGATATGCAAGGAAAACTGCGGAGCATGAATTCTAAGGTATGTAAGGCTATTTAGTAAGGATTGCTCTCAAAAAAACCAAATGATAAACTGGTACTATATCAGTGGTTATCCTGGAAACCTAGTCCCGAATCCAACTTTATCCCAGAATATAACAGAAGCAATAATACTCTAAAATTGAATATAGAGCCTAATATTCTATTAAATCCAGAATCAATTTCTAAGGATTTCCGCACACTCTTTTATTGCTTATGTCACTTGTAACAATTTCAGTCAAAATAAGTCAACAAAAATCAAACCATCTTCAATAAATCAAAACGATTGAAGGAGACAGAAAGGACCAAGAACCAAGGGCACAACTAACGCGACTAAAAGGGTTGAAAGTAATAAAAAGAAGATGAATGAATAAAGAGTTAAGATGCATACTTATTAAAGCTGGGTTATAGTGATTGTCCTTGGATTTCGCATTAGCAAATGCTTGAAGTGAAAGTCCACCAGCGCCCAACCTCGGCAGATTATTCCTTTTCCTCTTCTTCATCGTATTTGATTTGGGTGTATCGATTGATTCAGACTTGTTGAAGGATTCGCTAGTTTCCTCGTTCTTCCGACTTGAACTCTTCATTTTCAGCAGTTAATGTTGTTCTAGCAATGGTGGACAACTCAAATCGCTGGTGTTCCTCCGAGAACAAGGGACAATTCTGTTCTGTTCAAGGTTCGCTTGCCCTAATTTGTTTCTGATGGACTAATTTCCATGGAATGAAACCGGTTCGGATTGGGTGGGTTGACCCGTGACTGGTCATCAGGCCCACCCGGTCGTCCAATCAATCAAACAGGACATGACCCGATAAACTTGACGACCCGGTTTTAACCGGGGAGAACCCAGTGAATCCGACGGGCTAAACGGTTTTGGCTGGGTTAGAATTTATTATTCGTAAAATTAGGTGATATTTTTAGAGAGATTAAAAAAATTAAATAAATATAAATTTATTTTATATGATGTTTAATCTACTTAGCCACCTGATTGTTTATGTGGCTGATTGGTATCCTATGGTACGATGTTATCTGGCAAAATGCTCGAAAGGAGCCCTATTATTTATGAATTAAACTAACAAAAAAAAAAAAAAATAGAACATATTATTATTTAAAATATATTTAATCTTTAAAAAATATTATTTTATTAATGTTTTAAATTTAGTAATTTGATCTAAAAAAAAGTCAAAATCATATTATTTAAAAAAACGGTGAATACCCATAAAGGAGTATCCATGTCCCAAATAGTTTGATGCCATTCTGCCACATAGAGTTTAGTCTATTAGAACTTTCCAAACCACAAAAGGGCAAAAGTCAATTAGTCAAACAAACTAATTAGCATCTCAAATCAGAGATTCATAAACTACTAAATTTAAAAATAGATCCTTAATGACAAAAGGAGATTTCTGCTATACACATCAGCCTTACAGGGGAGAGGAGGATAAGGAAATCAAAATACATTAAGCAGTGAACTAAAGTAACTCACCTATATATACTGGTCGCCCGTTCATAATATGATATCCTACATTGTTTCAATATTGATGATAGCACACATCTGGATCTAGATCACCAAGAACTATATTACACTTTAGTCTTATTCTTGGATTGCAAAGCAAGAGATAGTTACATGCGAAAATTGATTAAATTATACCTCTCTCTATATATATGTATATATCTCTCTTCCTTTTCAATTATTCGCGAGCCACAATAAGTTCCTCTAGATTTCCAGCATCACCAATATCTGTGGGTACCAATATCTCATCCTCAGTTGTGAAATTGTACCTACTCCCAATGGCTCTTAGAAATTGGTATACTTCAAACAACGTGGGCCTTTCCTTGGCAGTTGATGAAACACAGTTGCATGCAACCTTCAGAAATTGGAAAAGCTCGTGATCGAATTCGTTACCAGCTAACGATTCATCGATGGCAGTCTGCAGTTCAGAGTTGCTTGAGAGTTGGGTAATCCATTCAACCAAACTTCCCTTGAATGTTTCTGGAGCTTTGGCCACATGGGTGGGTCTTTCACCAGTCACCAACTCAAGAAGAACAACTCCGAAGCTATAAACATCTCCCTTAGGTGTAGCCACCAGTGTTCTCGCGTACTCGGGAGCAACATAACCTAAATCCCCAAACTCCCCATTCACGAAAGTACTCAAATGTGTATCAATTGGGTTCATCAGTCTAGCAAGGCCAAAATCAGAAATTTTGGGCTCAAAATCAGCATCCAATAGGATGCTCTTAGAGCTTATGTTACGATGGAGGATACGGGGATTGCAGCTATGATGGAGCCATGCTAATCCTTTAGCTGCTCCGATAGCAATTTTAAGCCTTATAGGCCATTCTAGGGTGCTCTGACTTTCAGCAGGATGTAGCTGATCATGAAGGGTGCCATTTGACATAAAACTATAGACCAAAAGCCTCTCCTTCTTGGCCACGCAAAAACCTAAGAGAGGAACCAGGTTACGATGTCTGACGGCCCCGAGGGTAGACATCTCAGACAGAAATTCTTTCTCAGAGTGTTGAGATTGTTGCAATCTCTTAACCATGAGTGATGTGCCATCATCAAGGGCAGCTTTGTACACCGTTCCGGTTCTTCCAGACCCGATAATATTTCCTTTACTGAAGTTGTTAGTAGCCTTCATGAGATCGCTCAATTTCATTTTTGAAACTGACTTCTCAAACATTGACACCTGATCCAATTCAATACAGGTAAGCTCTATTGCCCCGACAATTCAAAAGCAAGTAACTCAGAAATTGAGGCTGTTTGTATCATAAACAGTAACCAGGTAAAATATATATTCCAAATCTTTCAGTGAATGGTATAAAAAAACATATCATATTCATGAATCTGGTACAGATCAGCAGAAGTTAACAAAAGGTTTCATCACAGTTAATGCTAACAACGATTTTAGAAGAAAAATATTACAGTTACTGTTTTTAATAAAACCAACCATGAACCTTCAACTATTCGTGACAAAGACCGTTTCATCCTAAGAACTTGACTTGTTAAAGTGAAGGCCCAATAATGGTTTCATTACAATATCAATTTAAAATAATTTAAATTGAAAATGATTTATAAAGAGCTTTTGATATTAAAGATAATTTCAGTCGTATAATTTTCTAAGATACGCTAATGGAGCTGAGAAGAAAATTGAATAGCTTCTCATTGTGTGAATACGACTTTGGTGTAATGCATTAATAAAGCTTACCTTTATTCCTTTAGTTCCCTTTAGACTTCTTGCCCATTTGTTGCCTTCAGGGTCTTCTTCCTTCTTAATTACAGATACTCTTCTGACAAAGAAGAACAATCCAATACCTATTACTAATGATCCAACTGTCACTCCGCCAACAGCTGCTCCAACTATAACTGCAGAGTTACTCTTGGAGGATGAGGCCTCGCAGACTGGCAAAGGTTTACCACATAGTCCAGCATTATTTGCATAGCCAACAGCTGAGATGTTCGGAAGGTTTGGAATTGGCCCCGTCAAAAGATTGTTTGTGACAGTAAATGTCTTTAGCCTTGGAAGCGTGCTCAATTCTCCAGGAATTTGCCCGGTAAGTCGATTTTGATCCAGTTTAAGGGAATTAAGATAAGAACAATGTGCAAGACCTGCAGGGATTGTCCCAGAAAAGTCATTTGAAGATAGATCAAGAGTTGTCACAAAGTTAACAAGATGATTGATATCTGCTGGGATTGTTCCAGAGAGTTTGTTCATTGATAGATCCAATCCTGTTAAGCTGGAGCATTTTTGAATGGCACGAGGAAACTGGCCCTTGAGTCCCATGTTTGACAACTTTAGATTTAAGACTTTGTTCTCATCAGGGTGCCAACATTCAACACCAGTGAATCTGCAGATAAATCCTTCTGTGTTGTTGTTGAAATCCCATGAAGACTTCAAATAACCATATGGGTCTTCAAGTGAATTTTGTATATTTTTCAAGCAGGAGATATCAGTAGCAGTCCCGTAGGTCATGCTACAACCAAGCAGCAACAAGAAATTAATAATACTAACATGAGCAGAGAAAGTTCGGCTACTCAGAACCATCTTCAACCACGACCTCAAGCACAAGCCAAGAAGAAACAATCCAGGTACCTCACTTCAATTGGGATCCGTTGAAGGTTATAAAATCCATACTATAGTCCCCTCAAGAACACAGCCTGAGACACATTTCAAAGAAATTAACGAACAGAAACGCAATTCAACACTAATTGAAACGACCAGTTGCTCAGTCGCAGCAGAAAAAAGAAAGACACGAATTATAGCCTAAACCAAATTCACACCCTCTACTACTTAGACGCCAGAGAGATATCAAAACCCTGAGAAACCAAGTCAAATTGACTCTGATACTGACAGATAAAGCAAAAATCCAAGTAATCGAGATAGAGAATTGCATGAATTCTATTCAAGTACTGCAATACCCACCATAATTATACAAGATTCCAGCTCAGAAAAAACAAAGAAACTTTCGAAGCTCAGGAAATAACGGGGAAGCATCGCTCTGCCCAGGAGGAACGGCAAAAAAGTAGCTGAATTGGAGAAAAGGACGTGCGTCCGGTTTGAAAAATCAGAGCCAAAATCGAAGGGCTAAGAGTTGAAAAGGATAGAGAGGAAGAAGATAAGTTAACTATGAAGCGAGGGTGTGTGAAATGGGAAGTAGAAACGAAGATAACCCATGGGTCAAAGAAGGCAGTGGCAAAAAATTCCAAGCTCAGGGACGACTTAGCGTGCAGCAAAGCGAAGACTTTTTTGTGTTCTTTTTTCTTGTTTGTTACAAACTTTTTTATGTTTTTTTTATAAAAATTTAAAAAAAAAGATTACATCCACTTACGTTTATAAATATTACGATTAATATTATATTTTTAATTATAAATTTAAATATTTAAAAATTAAAATATCTTTTATAATAAAATAATAATTTTTAAAAATTAAATATACTTTTAAATAGTTATTCATGACTCAATGACTTGCTTTTGCTTAGGGTGTATTTGGATTAGCTTTTGGAGAATAGATTTTACAAATAATAGATTCTGAAGAATAAATTTTAAGAAGAATAGATTATGGGAAGAATAGATTTTAGGAAGAATAGATTCTGGAGAATAGATTTTGGGAAGAATAGATTCTGGGAATAATAGATTTTAGGAATAGAGATGTTTGGATGATTAGTAGTAAAATCACTTTTTATATTAATACATTACTAAAAAGGGTATGATTTGATTAAAGTATGAGAGAGGAGAGAGGGTAGAGAATAAATAAGAGAGAGGAGAAATAAGAGAGATGAGATAGTGTAGAGAAGATAGAGGAAAGAGGAGATAGTGTGAAAAAAAGAGAAGAGAGAGTATAAGAAAAAATAAGGGTAAAATAGTAATTGGATAGTCTATAAGATCTTTTACTGTTCCAAAATCTATTTTCAGTAATTTATTCAAAACCATGGTTTCAAACTGAGGTTTTGGCCAAAATTAATTCTGGACAAAAACGGCTATTTGTTTTAAATTTTTTCAAACTGAGGTTTTGATTAAAATTAATTCTAGACAAAAATTACTGTTTGTTTCAAATTTTTTTAAACTGAGATTTTATCCAAAATTAATTCTAAAAAGCTAAATTTAAACACGCACTTAGTAAAAGGGGCATCATGGCCCAATGAAAATCAAAAGCTAATATATATATATATATATATATATATATAACTATTTTATAATTTATATCATGAATATTTATATTAATATAAAATTGAAATGCATCACCACTTATTATTGTTCACACCTTTTTTTTATAGTGTCGCTTGTTTTTTATCATTTGTATAATATATCATGTGTGCGATTGGAAACACATAAAATCTAAATTTTAAATATAGGTTTTAATAAAATTTAAATTTTAAAAAAATTAAAATAAATAGTTATATTTATTTAAATAGATTTTTAGATTAAATCATAGTTTAAAACTAAAGTTTTAAATAAGTTGATCAAAGTAATTTATGAAACAGTAAAAAAATTTATAAACTAACCAATTATTATATTACCCATATTTTTTTATACCCTCTCTCCTCTTATATTTTATCTCTTCTTATTTAATACTTATACCTTTTTCATAATTTATTAATACTAAAAATATTTTTAAAAATAACTATTCAAACACTCATTTATTCAAAACTATTTTTTTTATATAAGTTCTTCTCTAAAAACACTTTTCTATAAGTTGTCTAAAATTTTTTTTTTTATAAACTAATTTTTAAAATTATATCCAAATAAATCTATTTATATATATATATATATGTATGTATGTATGTATGTGTGAAGGGCCGCCCATGTCATCTAATGTCTAAAAAGTGTGGTAATCACAATAATGAACAAGATTTTTTTTTTTTGGGAAATCCCCAAAAAAGTCTTTTAAATTTTTAAATTCTAAAATCGTCATACTAATTTTTAAAATTCTAAATTATACTCATAATTAAATAAAAATTTTAAAATTTAGAAGCTTTTATAATTTTACCTTTTATTTTAACCACATGATTTACTAATTTTATAATACAATTTATTACACTTCATTAAATATTTATAATAACAACAATACAATTAATAACTATTTATTTTCACATTTTAAACCTATTAAGTTAAATATATTCTTTATAGATATTTATTATTTTTATAATAAAATTTATTATACTCTATTAGATATTTACTATCATTACTGTTATTATAAATATCTAATAAAATATAATAAATTGTATTATAAAAATAATAAATTGCATGTAGTTAAAGTAAATGGTAAAATTATAAACGCATCTAAATTTTAAAATCTATATTTAGTCATGGGAATGAACTTGGGATTTTGAAAATTGGTGCTATCATTTTAAAATTTAAAATTTTGAAAGGTATTTTTGGGATTTTTCCTTTTATTTTGAAGCCAGTTATTCAAGCTTGGACCTTAAAAAAGAAAAATAGATTTTTTGGTACGTCATGTCAATTATTAAAGAATATACATGCATGACGTTTGTATTTTTCCAATCACTGGAAAATAGTTACAAACTCACAACCAAATCTTAATAGTTGCATCACAAATCTAACACTTCTCTATATGTTTACAGTAAAAATTACTTAATTAATTTGTATAAATTGATTGGACTAAATAAATTATTAAATTATAATAAAATGGTTAATATTTAGTTTTATCTTAAAAGTTTTTTATATAATAATTATATGGATATTCAGAAATTTTTCTTAAATTATAGTCTTAAAAGTTTTAAAAAAGAATAAAATTATCCTAACTATTAAAAAATTAACATTTATTTTTAACGATTAGGGATGGTACTATTTTATTTTTAACATTTTTTAGATAATATTGATCACAAAAAAATTTACAATATCCATAACTCTTATAAAAAAAATTTAAGAATAAAATTAATCCTTTAACCATATAACAAGTGTGACATAAATTTATCTAAAATACTTATATGTAACATTAAATTACATATTAATTTATTATTTTAAAAAATAAAAAATATAAAAAATAAAATAAATTAAAATTTTATATTTATGATTAATAAAATTATTTTCTTAACTAACTCTGATTTTTTTTGGGTGAAATATTGTTAATTTAATTTTGGGCGTTGCATTTGAAGCGATCAACTAAACATTATTAAATGACTTAATTTAATATTTGCTCAAAAAGAAAATTAAAAAACACACTGGCTTAATTATTCCTCCCTAAAATATCATGAGCTATTTATTTGCTCACAGGATTTATGTACCCTGGCCTTATCGCGGGTGTGAGTGTTTGCTCTTGTCTATTTATAATTTATAAAATGTTTAAAAACTATATATTTCATTTATTTTAAATATAGGAGATAAATAATTAATTTAAAATTTTAAAAAATTAGTTATTTATATAAAAATTTATGTTAATTTTTCTAAATAAACTTTTTAATTATTTACATTAAAATTATTTATATTGATAAAAAAAATTCCCTTTATGTGTAACAAATAAAAATAGTTAAAAATATAAATTTAAAAAATAAAATTAATTAAAATTTTATATTTAAAATTAAAATAAATCTCACAAGTAATTTCTACTTTTGGATTGAAGATTTCTAGAATATTTTATATTATTAATTAATATATAAAGTTTAGGTATTTTTTTCCATTTTTATTATTAAGATATTATTAATAAATATTTTTTATATTATTAATAAATCTACATTTAGGGAGCATGTATTTATGCCTTCTAGGAATGAAAATATCCGAGATTTTTTGCCCATTTGCATAATATAAAAATCTAATACGGCAATGACCAACCAATAAATATATTTTTAGTATGTTTGGATAGGATTTTAGAAATGAGCTTATGAAAAAAAAATTTTAGACAGCTTATAGAAAAAGATTTTTGGAGAAGAGATTATAAAAAAAATAGTTTTGAATAAATGAGTATTTGGATAGTTATTTCTAAAAGTATTTTTATCATTGATAAATTATGAAAAAGGGTATGAGTATTAAATGAGGAGAGATAAGAGATGAGAGGAGAGAGGAGAGAGGGTGTAAGAAATAAAAGAGAGAGAAAGTAGAAGAGATGAGAGAGGGTGTAAGAAAAAGTATGAGAGATAGTGTAAGAAAAAGTATGAGAGATATAATAATTAGTTAGTTCATAAGCTCTTTTACTGTCCATAAACTGCTCTGACCAGCTTATCTAAAATTTTAATTTTAAATCATGGTTTAATCCAAAAATCCGTTTGAATAAATATGACTGTTTATTTTAAAATTTCTCTAAACTAAAATTTTAGCCCAAAAACTCTTTAAAAACTATATTTCCATGGTTTCCAAACATACCCTTTACCAATAATTTAGCACCTATTTTCCTTAAATAAGATCATAATTTTGAGTTTTTATATAATGAAAATTAAAATTAAAAAATAGTACCTATACAATTTGACTTGACTTGACTTGATGGATCATTAATTATGAAGACCTAATAATATGATTCTTTTTTCTAAAAAAATAAGACTACAATTCTTTGAGCGGTGTATTTAAAATACTCATAAAAATATTGTGACAATCATATGATAATATATATTGTTCATAATCCTATAAATTTTTAAACATAGTACTTGTTTAACTAAAAAAATTAAATTTTTTAGGCAAAAAAATTTAAAAATCGAATTTTATATGATTTTCAAAAAATAAATACCTCCCTCTCTCATTTCAAGAAAATTCCATCCCCCAATATTAATAAGAATCCTAAACACGGTTTTAAAAAAAAATTTATAAGACATACAAATATTTTCTATCTAAATTTTTTTATAATAAAATTATTTGTCATATATTAACAACATATTGATATATATTATCATTCCCTTACTCCCCCAAAATATAAATAAGAGAAGATTATAAAATAACCCAACCAATTCACCAAGAATTTTGGTCCACAGTCCATAACTCAATAAATAGTATAAAAAATTAATAAATAAAAATTTTACAATTGATAAGTGCATTCAAATTTAAATTGAAAAATTTAAAATTAAAAATAAGCAATAAAGTAAAATATGAAAATAAAGGAATATTATCATAAAAAGAAAATATTAGGTTAGGAGGAGTAATTAATTGAAAATAGAATATTATAAATGGCTCAATTAGGCCTAATCACTAAGTAATGGAAATTACTGGTTTTTTTTTTAATCAGGAAATTACTGGTTAAGGTAACATCAATTTTGAATGAATCCACGAGACATGACTATTCCCACAACCCTTGCTATCAACCTCTTGCGTCAAGTTTCTGCTCTCCTTTCATTTCTAAGACCATAATTATTTATTATGGCCCACATTATGGTCAACACATTAATTAAAAGTCATTTAATTCATCCACTTATAAGCTGATCGTTGTCCTATTTCCTTCATGTTTTTAAGGAAAAGCCTTGAGCTTGGGGATAATCCAACTAGAGAATTTATTTGAAAATAGATTAAGTGTGTGTTTGGTATGTAGATTGAAAAAAATGATTTTAGAGTCTAACTATAATTTTTTTATTTTCTTCCTAAATAATCCTCACATATAAAAAATCAATTCTTGTATGTCAAATCATAATTTTGAGAATAAAAATATAGTTTGAGTATAATCTACGTGGCATAGATTTTTCTATCATTCGTAAGGTATTTATTACTGTTTTACTTTTTGTCATCAACAGTAATACACATTTTGTTTCTTTCCTTGTGTCCACTTTTCTCTCCTGCGTTTCTCTCTCTTTCCATTGTATATGTATTTTTATTAAATAAAAAAATTAAAATTAAAATTATTTTTTTTTATAATTGTGATATTAGTTTATATGTCATTTTTAGTAAATTGTCTATAGAAAAGTAATCATATTACTAATCATCCAAATATCTTCAATTTTTAAAATTATTTTTTCCCTAAAATCTATTAAAATTGAAATTGAAGTGAATATTGTAAATTTTCACCTTGATCAAATACATATGTATATGTATTATTTTTTAATCACTTAAATGAAAATATTTAAAATTAATTTTATTCTTTATATAATTGTGATATTAGTTTATGTCTTTTGTAGTAAATTACTTATAGAAAAGTGATTCTGCTATTAATCATCTAAATATCTTTAATTTTTAAAATCAATTTTTTTTTCAAAATCTATTCTCTAGAATCTATTCTTCCTACAATATATTCTCCAAAAACCAATCCAAACACACCCCAATACTTGGCACTAATGGAAGGAGGACACCGAGTGTATGTATGTATGTATGTATGTATGTATGTATGTATGTATGCTAGAATTGTTGCATAAAGCCGGCTCATTAATGAATTGATAGATCTAATACTGTTAAAATGAAGCTATTTTTGAATTGGTTAAGTTATATTCAAAATGTTAAAAGTATTTTTTTAATAGTAATTAATATTATAAACTAATTTATGTTTATTTTTTTAATAACACTTAATATTATAACATATTTTTTTAATAATTTTTTTGTGTGTATCTATTACCTTTAAATTATTTTTTCAGCTGTATTTAGTATCTTAAGTATAAGGTGTTCATTTTTGTTAAAAAAAATATTTTAAAGACAAAATTATACAAAAAAGTAGTTTACAATACTGAGTGTTACTAAAAAAATACTTTAAAATATTATATTAAATTAATTTAAGATATTAAATATTATTAAAAAATATTTAACGATGATGAATATATTTTGATCCATAGTTTTTTTAGGAAAGTTTGTGTAGAGTCCAATTTTTTTTACTATATATATATATATATATATATATAATTCTATTGAAGACAATCATATTTAAGATATTATTGGGTACTAAATATAAATATATTTTCTAACAAAAATTTAAACCTAAACTCATTAGACTATATTATAATGGACTAATTTTTTCTATTAACACGATTCTACGTGTACTTAAAGGAGATGGGCTTAAGGGCATGATAATTTTTTTTTGTTATATATTTTTTTTAAAAAGGATTAGACTCACTCGTAATCTAAGTGCACGGTGAAGTCGCTCTTTCTCCTAGGTGATACCAATATTAGTAGGGTAAATAGTCAATTATCCTTAGACATAAATCTAGATACCCAAGAACTAATATCATTAAGTGCTATAATTAAAATTATAACAAAGTGATACTCCCAATGCCACAATAATTGATCATAGATAGATGCTTCCATTTGGAGTTCATTGGGATTCTTGTGTCATTAGGATTTTATATTATATATTAGTTTTTAATAAGCCCATATACAACAAATCATTTATCCGTATTTTATTTAAGTCATTAAGAGGCTTAGTAAAAAGCCTTAGAACACGCTTATAAGTTGGAAAAATATACACAACAAGGGTTAGTTCCATTATAGCAATTGAAAAAAAATAAAATTAAACCTGATACTTATGGCACCTTGAGTTTGGGTAAATTATAGGTTTTGATTAAATTTATTTAATTTTAGCATTTTGATCATTTTTGACAAAATGTAACTTGATATTATTTTGATAATACCTTAAGCATGCATGACTTTGCGAGATGAAAACAAAAAACTTAATAATCAGAGATGACCTTTCAAACAAATTTTAAAGTCAACAAGTCAAATCATACTAAAAGATCTAAACACTTATCCACACGTTAACATAAATGCAATCTAAAGGTTAAGCTCCCACTAAAGTGGAGTTTGGATTTGGATGCTCCTCATCGAGTGATGAGTACTTATAGGATTCTCCAGATCTAATTTTAACGGTCTAAATTTATTTTTTAAAAGACTTATTTTAATATATATAGAATTTAAAATAAAATAATCTTTTAATTATAATTAGACTTAGTAATATTTAAATTTAACCTGATAGTAACGATATCATATGCTAATCACTTAACCTAATATCACTTAACTAGACAGGCCGGCATACATTTGTTTTCCCTAAGGCTAGCTCTTTCTCATTGTGTTTTTTTTTTAATTAAAAGGTAGACATTTAAGGATACGAGATTGAGGAAATTAAATCCGCGCCCTCAATTTACAAGACCCACAGGGATCGGCCTTGAAAATTAATTTGAAAGATAGATTAAGAGAAGTAAAAAACATAAGGAGATGATCGATATCTGCTGGTATTTCCCCAGAAAGTTGGTTCATTGATAGAGCTAATCTTGTTAGGCTCGAGCAATTTTGAAGGGTACGAGGAAACTGGCCCTTGAGTTGTTTGTTTGACAGATCTAGATTCATGGTACCCAACATTCAACCCCAGAAAATCCTCAAACAAAATATTCTGTTTTGTTCTTGTTGTAGTTGATGAAACCCCAAGAATTCAAAGAACCATGCGCGTCTTCAAGTGAATCCCTGATACTCTTCTATTCGACGAGTGCACAAGATATATATATATATATATAGCGTCAAGTTCTGCATGTTGAATGCAACCCATAGATCACAGAAAGACAATAAATAGCCAACTAAACCGAATTATTGAATATCTCGTTATATATGCACGACATTACCATGGTATTTGTTGAAGGTCACCCTCATCATATAGTATAAGTATCTTCAAACCTTGCCTAATCCATCAATGGTTGTTAAAATTACCCCTTATCAAGCTCCAGCGCCATTTCAAAAATTATATATATATATATATATATATATATATATATATATATGTAACTCGAGAGCCACGGAATCCTTCAAAGACGCGTTATTAAATTATAGTTCAGTCAACCTAAATTGCAGACTTGCAAGGAAGTCAAACCAAACACAGGCCCACACAAGTTAATTGCTGACTTTTTGTGCATGTATAGAAATAAGGAATATAATTATAAAAGAATTTAAAAATAAATGAGTAATTATGGATATATTATTATTTCTTATAACTTAACTTACTATTATATGATATCTATTTATTGTGAAATTTTTTTGTGATAATACATTTATTCTTTATATTTCATATCTTGAATTTTTTATAAAGTCTAGGTTGTATTCTTGAGCCGATAGTTAACGATTAATTTTTTTAAATTATAAAGATTACGGAAATAGATTTTGAGGGACTCAGTCATCCACCAGCTGTTTCATGCTAGTCTAGGAAACTTGTTGAAGACCAAAATGCTGCTCATGCCCAAGCGTTATTACATATGGAAAATATAAAGTTTACATGTTGCGCCATATATAATGACTTTGAAGTTTGAAATGAATACTCCTTATCAATCGCAACTTGGCTTTTATGCTGTGATTACTTGATAAAGTAAGTTTGTTTCTTTCCATGATGTTTCATATGTAAGGAACCTGTACGTACTGTAGAAATTTATGTAAAAACTAATCTATTTTCTTTAATAAATTGAGAAGGAATAATAACAGAAGAAACGTATGCATGCATACAACACTAAACAGAAACTGAAACTGAAACGACCAGTTGATTAATTATATTAGCCGCACCACAGAAAAGATAATTAATATCTTTAACGTTCACCGTTAACGGTTAGTGATATAATTAATTATACCTAACGATGTTTGTTAGTGGGAGGTAAAAGAAACAAGCAAGACCAAATACTAATGCTACTCCTCCGACAGCTGCTGCAGCTACAGTTGCTACAATTGTATTTAGATCTCTTGAAAAGACATTTGAGGATAGATGAAGAAAAGTCACAAATTTAAGGAGATGATCGATATCTGATGGAATTTTCCGAGATTTTGTTATTTGATATCTTGAGATTCATGACTGTTCTCATCAGGGTGCCAACATTCAACACCAGTGAATCCACAGATAAATCCTTCTGTGTTGTTGTTGAAATCCCATGAAGACTTCAAATAACCATATGGGTCTTCAAGTGAATCTTTTATACTTTTCAAGCAGAAGATATCAGTTTCAGTCCCGTTGGTCATGCAACAACTAAGCAGCAACAACTAATTAATAATCAGAACATGAGCACAGACGGGTCGGCCACTCCTCAGAACCGTCTTCAACCACCAGCGATTTCAAACACAAGCCAACATGCAGAAAGAATCCTGATATTCTTGTGAACATAAAGAACCGAAAAACCAGTGTTGTTAATGGTTGAATATTCAAAAAACCCACCACCTGAGTTATCTAAGAATCCAACTCAGGAAAAAGGACGATGCATGCGGAGCTTCTCAAGAAAGATGCAAGTGCACCTGCCTGCCTGCCTGACAGATATATATATACTTCTTAAAACTTTTTCTTCTATAAATGATAGATGTCGTACTTTTGAAGTACCTAAGAATTCCTCCTAAAATAAATTCCTCTATTAATTTTTATATTTAGAATTGAAAGGAGGAAATAATTAATTAGGTCTTGAGAAAAATTGTGTTAATTACGAAGAAAGAGAAACGAAGAGGAGAGCTATTAGTATTAAGTGGGTCAAATAAGTTTAGGAGGCGCCAAAATTTCCATGCTTAGAGGGACGACTTGACTGCGAGGGTGAGCAACTAGAATTTTGTCAATTTTAATTAGTTATTTTTTAAAATTATTTTTAACAAATATCATTAATTAGAAGAGTTTGAGTGATTAGATGGGGAATTTATAATTAATTAAGAATACTAAATGATAAAAAGAATATTTTAAATAAAACAAGTAATATTTTGACCAAAAACAAAAGCAAAACAAGTAATATAATAAAACGTGTAGAAGTTTTTTTTTTTTATATAATAAAGACTAGAATGGGTAGTATATATATTAATTGGTTATTAAACGAGACTGCTAAACTCTCATGAGCTTATACCGCCTAAGATGGTTTCAATATTTTAACAAAATCTCATGTAAACGCTTTTTAATTTTTAGAATTATGTCTTAATTTTAGTAAAAAATTGGTGTTAAATTTATTTAATTTTTTTTATAATAAAAATATTTTAACAAAGGCAAATAATTTTTTATCAACTAAAAAAGGCCTCCTTTTTTTATAAAGAACAGGGGTTAGAAGTTTCAAATTTTAAATCTAAAATTTTGATGAATATTTTCAAAATTTTATTTTTTATTTTCTGCCATCATAGTCCCTCACCTCTGTCTTACTCTAGACTTTAACGATAATCAAAGATCGATAATTTCATTCAATTTTATATCTCTATATATATATATATATATATATTGAGATATTCATAACTTTATTTATAAATAATGATTAATACAACTCATTTTTTCTTATTCTATGTAATATATAATAAATCTATCGAATAAAACAGAAATTTAATTTGCCATCCCATTTAATTATTTTCTTGACACCTTCATATTCATATTAGACAAAAAATTATTTTATTTTTTTATCACCAAATTCTTTTATAAAACATAATTATAAAATTATTCATAATTTAATATCACATTATTAGATATTTAAAAAGTTATAGGTATAATTGAAGAACATGGCGATTGATTAAAAAAACCACTTACCATCTCAACTAATATTTTATTTATAAGTCGTAATATCTAATTGCCATCTAATTTCACCAATTAGTCAAAATCCCCTATTTCTCAAATTGGAGTTCATACCCAAATATAAACCGATTGAGTTCTAAACTATCGTATTACATCCGTCATTATCCAACTGAAAACCCAATTGATTCTCAAACCCAAAGCTCTTGGTTAATTCCAAATGATTCATGTTCACACCAAAAATTGATAAAGTATGCCCGATTGTCTTGACCAACGCAAACCTCTTAGCAACACTTTCTAAGGGTCTCAAGACGACACATTTTTACCGTCTCAGCTTAGCTGTGTATGCATCATGGCTTCACTTCACAGTTCACACAATCAAAACGGATTGGAGTTTCTCCAAATGATAGCCTGTGTTGTGATTTATGACTCAACTGGTGCTCATGCACATATCACAAACAACCTCGACAATCATAAATTCAAAGACTGAGAGTCCAGTAGGAAAAACATGCGGTATTTATCTTTGCCAGCGGATATCTAATATAGGATGCTTAATGGGGGTATTTAAGTAGATTGATTTTCCCACCCCAACTATTACTTTCTAGGATAGAGTTTCCTGAATTCCCTATCCCACTTGGGTACCTATCAATATTCCATAAAAATGGTTACAAGATCCACACTGTACCATCAATAAGACTGGCCACCATGCGTTGTTATTATTCATTTTAATACATTCTAGTCGTGAGTGATAATCCTGAATGAATTGAATCAAGAAAGCAGATGTTGGGTCTATTAGGGGATACACATGTAAATAAATGAAATGGCAGAGGTCAATGGGATATGCAATCTTGGTTTTAAATTAATGCCGAACATGGATTACAAGGTCCAACAAATTAGAGTTTTCATGCTTGTAAACAAATCTGTCGTTGTATGAGAGCAAAACTAACCCAAGGTAGCGTTAAGATTTCTCGGTCTCTTTCCCCACTCTTTTCAAGTTTTCTAGTGGCCATGAAGCTGCTGTTTCTTGGGCATTAGACAGTCGCCAAGGTACAAAATAATGTGAAAGCCCTCTGCAAGAAAGACCCAACAATCAAATAATCAAACACAAGTCACCAGGATATAAAATTTATATATTTATTTATAGGTATACCATGTGTTTAAACATATGTAAAGAGTTCAATTCTGGAAATTAAATTAAAAATATAACAAATAAATCATTTCTAGGTAATGCAGTCTGGCATGTGCTCGACACAATCAATTTCAGGTGTGTAATTTTTTGAGTAGGAAAGTTACCTAGGAAAACAGAATACATACAACACAGAATTCCCCTGCCACTTTCAACTTCATGATTCCTCTTTAATTCTTTGTTTCTTTGACTTCTTCACGTGAGCATAGTCCAAGGATTTTGGTTCCTTAACTGTAGCATTTCGCTCCAGGATTTGTGATTCTCCCTCATTTTCTCTCTTCTTCTTTGCACTACTGTATAGAATAAGCTAGAGTCATGCACAAAAATATCCTCTATGCCAGTAATATTATTAGTCTAAAAAAGTGTTCAAAGTAAAAAACCTGTCACTCTGGGGAACATCTTCCAAGTTCTTATCTAACCAACGAATGCTGCCAGTGGTATCTGGCTTCAGGGATCCGAAAAGATGAAGTATTTCCTCATCAAAGCTGCAGACATAAATCATTGATGTGAATAATGTGATGAATAACTTGCCAGATGAAACTTTGACATACTTCAAAAATACATAACCATACGTATGATCTAATAATTAAAATTCAAGAAGCTAGCTAACAAATATACTGAACATTAGCAAATCATGTTAGGAAGTTGCAATAACAGTAGATATATCAAATGAATAAAACTTAAGCGAGGGCGAGGCAATGTTCTGTCATTTCACAATGGAAAGGATTTTCAAGGAAGGAGACCTCCATGAGAAAAATTTGAAAATATATAGGACCTGCATGAAACCTAATTCTTCCTAGTTACCAATCAAACCATGAGTGACCAAGGTTCTAGTTGGAATAAACTAAAAATTTGGAAATAAATTAAATGTATCTACTGACGTCAAATAAATTAAATTAAATTTAAAATGTACAAATGTTTCTGGCACATCATATCCTTTATAACTCGTTAAATTCCTTAAGTTCCACCCACATTCTTCATGCTCTATTCAGGATGCCAGGCAAAGAATGCCTAAAAAGCAATGAGGAAGGCTTAAACACAAATATCTAACATCAAGACTGAAAAAATCAGTTCCAATTATTTCAGTTAATGATTATTTGCAAACCTTTACTTTCTAAAGGAGACAGTGACAGACATATGCCTAACACAATTGAAATGGATTCTTATGCAACATAGAAATGCATTGAACACGTAATCTTATTTTAAGTAGCATCAGCACTATTACCTCTTGACTTCAAAGCGTATCATGGTTCCAACCTTAATCACATGCCGCTTGTTCGATCTGCTTGTGTACCTACCTTGCCCATTTTTCTATTAGAAACATAAACAGCATGTAGACATCATTAATTAATCATACTAAAATCACAATCATAACATTAAGGAGGAGAGATAGATAGATACTATTGAAAATCATGTTTTCTTTTCTGGTCAAATATTGAATATCATGGTGAGGTACTCACATTTTTGTATGTGAACTCTTCCCTAATGTCTTTGTCAGCTATTATTGCAGAAGAAAAGCCAAGCACAATGACATGGATAGATTCTTGTGTAAGCTTAACAACCTTCCCTTCTGAAAGCAACAATCAATTGACCAAGTTAGCAAAGAAAACCAAGGTAATGAAAACCAGACCGGTCAACGATCAGGTTAAAGCAGTGGTTCAAGAGTTAGTGGGTTAGACCAAGTGAACTCAAGGTGAGACTGGTCGTGACTAAAATGATATAATTTAATTAAAAATATTCATATTTGACTATAAATATTTTTAATTAAAATTGAAGTGTGCTCCCAAGGAAGTGGAATACATGCATTAAGGGGCAAAAGAGTCATATCTTATTGGAGAGACATGAACCAGGCCAAGAAATAAATCTATTGAGCCCTTTTAATGGTGTGTACTATGAAGTCTTGTGTAGTCTCAATTGGTACATGTACGGTGAGGTTTTGTTTTAATTTATTTTATTTAAATATGGTGGGAACACAAACCCAAAGGCCTTGTTTATTTTGAGACAAAGTTTGACAAAGGGTGCAATGCTGTCAACAAAGGCTTCCGTCTCTAACTCTGTAATCAACCCCTATCACCATCACTGATGCCGAGTGATCCTCAATATCTACAAGTGGCAGATTCTTATCACAGATTTCAGATCTCAGCAACAATGCCACTTCTCATCGGTTTTTGTCACCAACCTTTCTTCTTTAGCCTCCACTGTCTCCACCATCTCCCATCACTTGTAGTTCAGGAAATTGTCCTCAACCCCAGGTTTCCCTCCACTTCTTCTCTGAGTTTTGGCACCATTAGTAGTTGTTGCTACATTGCTCCTCCCTTTCTTCTTCAACCTCCCTCATCAATCTGGATCTTTGGTCTCCCATCATTTTACGCATCTGAATGTCTCAACAAAAAACACCCAGGTAACCCGCTGGTTGGGCGGGTTAAAAGGGTTAGTCCCAGGTTACACTGGTTTATACCAGGTCACCCTGGGTCAAATTCCCACCGGGTCTGTCTATGAACCAGACCGGACAAGTGGCCATGTCAAATAAGAACAGAATAAATATAAAAAAAAAATATGAAGATTAATTTCATTATTTATAGACTGATATAATCATGTAACTACAAATACTAACACACTCGTGATTCTTAAATCACAACAAGTGAATTACCTAAAAGCATATTTGGCTTTGGAGAAAAAAGTAACAATTTTGCCTTCAGTTTAACACCAAAATAAGGATGAACTCCAGAAAGAATTTTTGCACATTTCTCAAGGAAGTTGACATCATAGGCTAACACAACCCCATCAAAGATTTCACTGAACCTGCAAGGATAGCACACCAAAATAGCGTTACAAAAGGAGTGAGTGTGCAGGCACGAATATAATGCTCCATAGTATCCTAAAACAAGCAACATAAACACATTGGCATACCACTGACATAATTAAGCCACAAAACTTTCATGAAAATGAAAATTTTAAATTTAAATTTAAACTCAAAAGTGAACTTATGATGTGCGCATGTGTTTTCAAATATATGAATGAAACCTATATCAAATAAAACTACACTCTTTTTTTTTTGCACTTCTCTCGTCGGTAGTTGATAAAACAGGGCTAAAAATGCCAGCACCCACCATTGCCATAAATCTCTTTCTACCCACGTAAAAATAAAATAATTAGCAGCTACTTATAACAGCTAAAACTTCATCAACAATAATGCCTAGAAACATGACAAAAATCATAACTGCATTCATAAATGCCACTAAAATATAAAGTCAAAGGAAGGTGAGATAACTTACGTGAAAAGCAAACTGCTGAGCTCATTGAGAACCGCTTGGGGAACTTTGTTACTTTTCGAAGGATGAACATATACGACTAGATTAGCATCTGACACCTTCAACCCCTCCATTGCTACTACTCCTGTTCAGTGGAGCAGAAGCAAAGCTACCCTCTGCCCAACAATATGCTTCCAAGATTCTGAAAACTATGACAAGAAAAGAAAAATTAAAAAAAAAATGAACGAATGGCAACGGGTACGAAACATAGATTTAGACTACAAGTTGGGGATATGGTGTAATTCATAAGAGTAGTGGAAAAGTGAAAGTAAGGCTGCAATGTGCATGAGGTGGAAAACAAATGAAAACTATGAAAAATTATAGAAATTGGATTTCCTACTTCCAAATAAGAAAAAAACTACTTTGTACTCCCCACCTCAATCTACTGTGTAATACAGGACTATGCCATTTTCTTTCTCTCTTCCCCTCCCCAAAAAGAAAAAGAAATTGCATATAAATTAACTCCAAACAGGGAAAACTACAAGTTGTAAGGAAGAAATAGCGGGGGTTCTGTTTCAGATTAAGGGATCAGTAGATACCCGGCACCACGAAATCTAAAGTCAATAACTATATATAAGACGGACTATAGAAGCATATAAGTGCAGTGCCTATAAGCAATTCCAAAAAAAGTCTGAGCTTTTTCCGACATCCGGAAACTCTGAAACCGTTGGATGCTTCCTACTGAAGAAAAATATTTGGCAAAAGAAAACACGTGAAAAAAAAAACCTTTTCGACGTCGGCGTCGTTGAAGAGAGAGATAGGACCCAAGCTATACACGCACGGGTCTGCTAGAGACGACAAACAATGAAAAGAGATAACGCACCGCCGCCGCCGCCGCCTGACGGTCCGTTCACGAAGAATAAAAAGAGGACGACGTAGTCGCTGGTCAGTGTTCAGAATGAGCGAGTGAAGGGGGTGACTGCTGATTCAGTTGAAGTTCAACTGATCTCCTCTACTCGAGAGAAGAGGGATTTCGAGGTGGAGGCTATGGGGAAGAACTGCTTTAAGGGGTTAACTAGGGTTTTATTATTTTATGACATATTTCTGTTTATGGATTTCTTTCTTTCTTTTGCCTCCCCCCTGTTTATGGATTTAGCGGAATAATTCATTTCACGATTCATATCCATAATAATAGTATCAAATAATAATTTACACTAATTGATACGAAATTATTTTTCAAAAAATAATATCTGAGTGATCAAATAAAAAACAGTAACATAATTCGGATCAAAAATGAAATTTTGTTCAAAATAATAAAAAAGAAGAAAAGTTTAATTTTTATATGATAATAAATAATCTGAAAAATATTTTATTATCGAATTACTTTTTTAAAAAAATTAATTATTGAAGAGCGAAGACTGAATGATGCTCCAACGACACCGGTTAGTGATAATACTCCAACCAGGATTACATAAAGAGTCGATTTTTATCCTTTCCTTGTCGCGCTCTCTTCATTTCTCATCTCTTCATGGATTCGCTTTCTATACTTCTCCCTTCTTTCCCACACTCCAAAAACCACCCGAAACCCCAGAAAAATCCTCCTTCCTTCAAACCCTTCAATCTTCTCTCAAACCCGAAACCGCCTGATTCTTCATTCCAATCTTCATATTCCACTAAGAAAATTCCCATTTCGCTTTCTCAGAGTTCTCCTCAAAATTTAGCCAAGTGCTTATCTTTTGCTATAATTGACCTCTTCCCTTGTTTTCCTTGTCTTGCCACTGAATCTGTGGCAGAGCCAGAATCGGGAAAAATCAACTTGGAATCGATTGTGGTTTCGATTGATAACTTTTTAAATAGATATCCTTTTTTCGTTGCTGGGTGTACCTTCATTTGGCTTGTTGTTATACCTTTGAGTCAAGAGTATTTTAGAAAATACAAGTTCATATCTGCCATAGATGCATATCGGAAGCTTCGGGATGACCCTAATTCTCAACTCTTGGACATAAGAGATAGAAAGAATTTGAAGTTTCTGAAGTCTCCCAATTTGAAAATTTTGAATAAGGAAGTAGTGCAGGTTGAGTTTTTGGAAGCAGACGAAGATGGGTTTATCAAGAAGGTATTGCAAAGCTTCAACGATGCGCCAAATACTGTCCTCTGTATTCTGGACAAGTAAGTGAAATAAAATATAGCATTTGAATGCAATATATTCTCCTAGGGTGGAAAAGATTTCTGAGTCCTGTGTTCTTTAGGTTTAAAATACTTCTTATTGGAAACCAAAAGGAAATGCCAAAATATAAATTTTGTCTGATCAAATTGTTTAATGTGGCAAATGCAGAGTTGTTTCTGACGGTTTTACCTTTGGACCTCCATGAAGGTCAAGTACAAAAATATGATAGAAATTTTGATATGCATAATTTATTTGACTACCAAAATTTTAAAACTATCAGAAAATAATCATATTATGGCACTTGGAGAAATGTACCTGATGCATTTTCAGTGTTTCTCATTTCTCATTCTATAACATAACCCTGCGAAGGAGTGATTAGATAACTACTTCAATCTTTGTTCCTATGGATTGTACAGAGCCTAGGAGCAATTTTACTGCTTTTTCTTGTTTGTACGGCAAGCCGATTTATTTTGACCTACTAAATGTCTTTTAATTGGATGTTTCAAAGTTTATCTTCTGCTTATACTGTTCACTTCTTGACATCTTAATTTTTACAGAAGATTGAAATATGTAATTTATATAGGTCTGTCATAAAGGTGATAGAAGTTGCATTGTAGATCAACAAAATTTCATTTTCGTTTACCAAATGCTATACACAATTCAAAGTTCATCAGTTGCTTCGTTTTTTGTGTGTAAGGTAGTTTTGATGGTAAATCCATGCAAGTAGCCGAGTTACTATTTAAGAATGGTTTCAAGGAGGCCTATGCAATTAGAGGAGGAGTACGAGGCGAGCAAGGGTGGATGGTATGTGTATTTTTTATGTTTCCCAATTCTGTCTGATGTTCTTCACCACATAAAATTCATAAGAAATTTTATGTAAGTTGGCAAATAATCAAATTCTTTATCATTATATTGTGATAATTCAATTCTCACTCTTATATTTGATGACAACCTTAAACGAAGGTTTCTGGTAGCAGAAAGTTTGTTGGAAGGATGATTTAGAGGAATGAATTTTATGCCTTTGTATTTGCAGGAAATACAGAGTAACCTTTTACCTCCTTCTGTACATATTTACCCAAGGAAAAAGAAACAAGCTTCAGAACAACATGGTACAAATGGGGCCATTCAGCAAAATGAAGACAATGGTAACGCCTTGTCCTCAGACGTCCCCAAACCCGTAGATCGAAGTTCGGACACTGGACCTGCGAGAAAGTCTGCAGAATCCTTTCCAGATGTGAAAATTGGTTCTAAAGCTTCGTCCTCTCCCTACCCGAACGTAAGTTCACTGAAACCATCTTTTTACTCCCCAATTACCATCCATTTAAGTACTATCAAATCACTTTTGGATATCTTAACAGGGAAAAAAAAAAAGAGCATGTCTTAGTAAGATTTAATAACATTCTGTTTGTTCATTGGTGAAATGAAAGGTTCAACTCCTTCCTCATTGTAATCATTGAGCAAATATGTATTAGCATGAAAGTTAGCATTTCAGTAGGGTCATGGTTGGGCTCATACTTGTATCCTATAGCATGTTATTTTACTGGCGTTCTAAATCAATTGTTTAGAAAATTGGGTAATTCTCCGGAAAGCATACCTTGGCCTATGATTACTTTTATTGTAACATCTGAAACTTCATGCTTCAATTCTAAAAGTAGATAAGAACCCTTTTATGATTGTGTTTATGTTCTTGACAGTATCCAGATTTGAAGCCACCATCCTCCCCAACTCCATCAAAGCCGCAATAGTAACATTGTTGGTATACGATCCCCATTCTTGCCTAATATTTGAATGTTTTATCTTGACTACAATATCTTCTGTTTTATATTTGTTAAATTTCAGAGATAATGAAAGTAGTGTTTCCGTTATGAATGCGCTAGGGGATTATTCTTTTTATCTTCTTGACAGTGCACCCAAGACATGAAGCCACCTCATTCCTTCATCCATCAAAGCTTCAACAATGATCTCTCGTTAATTATGACATTCTCAACCGGCATCTTTAGGAAGAAATGATTTTTATCAGCAGAAATTTAATAGTTGAATTTCTTATCTCCACAATTTTTAATTTCTTTATACGCTTGTTGAATTTCAGAGATAGTGAAAATCATGTTCTCAGTTATGATTGAGCTAGGGAATTATTTGTCAATTTTTCTGACAGCAATCAAAATTCTTTGTATCTTAATGGCGTACTGCATGAGATCCTTTAGGCTTTGTTTGGTTGGAGAGTTTTGGAGGAAAGAGAAGGGGAGGAGAAAGTGTGTTTGGTTGGGAAAAATAGAGGGGAGAGGAGGGGAGATTTTTTGTCATTTAGTGCTCCCCTCCAAAAGTGAGGGTTTTTAGAGGAGAGAGAAATTTTTTATCCATTTATGACTAAATTGCCTTTTATGTATTTTTAATATTCCAATTGTACCCTCAAGCCTTTTTTTTTTATTTTTCTCACACCTAATTTTTTTTAATTGCTAAAACTTAATAAACATAATAAATTATTTATATATTATATTAAAATATATAATAATTATAAAATTAATAAAAAATAATGTTAAAATTTTATCATATTTTTTAATTTTTTTAATTTTATTATATATATAAATGAGATAAAAAATTTAAGATTCATAAATTAAAAAAATAAATAAATTTGATATGAATATTGTAAATAAAAAGTAAATAAATTTAAATAAAGAGATAAAGGTATATTTGTTAACTTATAATTAACTCTATTCCTCTCCCCACCTCTTCTGAACCAAACAAAAAATATCACTAATTAACCTCATTTACTTTTCACTATCCTCCCTTACATTAGCCTAACTTACCCTCCCCTCAAACTAAACAAAGCCTTAGTCCTCACACCGGACATACGGATTGCAGAATCAATCTGACTATTAGGGCCTGTTTGGATTAGCTTTTGGAAAATAGATTGTGGGAAGAATAGATTCTGGAGAATAGATTTTGGGAATAGAGATATTTGGATGATTAGTAGTAGAATTACTTTTGGGTATGATTTGATTAAAGTATGAGAGAGGAGAAAGGGTAGAGAAAAAATAGGAGAGAGGAGAGAGTGTAGAGAAGAGAGAGGAAAGAGGAGATAGGATGAGGAAGAGAGAGGATATAAGAAAAAATAGGGGTAAAATAGTAATAGGATAGTCCATAAGCTCTTTTACTGTTTCAAAAGCTATTTTCAGTACCTTATTCAAAACCATGGTTTCAAATCATAGTTTTGGCTAAAATCAGTTCTGGATAAAAAATGTTGTTTGTGTAAAAAAATTTCAAACCGAGGTTTTACCCTAAAATTAATTTTTCAACCTAGTATCCAAACACACACTTGGTTGTGATTGTTATGCTAGGAAGCTATTTCACAAATTAGCATAAGAAACTACATGTCCATTTAAATTGAAACTTATTTGGAATGTGTGGTGCAAGGTCAGGGTTTCTTATTCTATGTTTCCTGAAAAACCTTTTTTGAAGATGACAAGTCTTCTTCAGAAACGTGTTTCTCGAGTTTTATGGATTATCACATGCAGTTTGAGGAAGCTGACTATTCTTAAAGAATTACTTCCTTCTTAATCTCTGTTTTTATTTTCCATGTTTTTGGTGAAGAGAAAGACCTCAAATTGGTTTCTCTGAGAATTGAAAAATCTGGACTTCCAACATTCACATTGTAGTAAAGAGAGTTGTTCTTCAGATAATTAACAGGGTAGGAATGGAAAGCTTTAATGAATCAAATGATATCTTAGAAACAACAATAATCTTTTAAAAGTCCAATTCACCCATCCAAGACTCTTCAGACACAAACAGTCAAACACACTACATTGTGCAACATATCAATATTACAAACCAAAATCAGATTTTGTAAAATTCAGGTATGTTGCAGTCTTCTTCACAAGAAATTGATGCCCAATACTTAAAACAGGCAGCTCCACGAGATCACTAGATTGAACACTTGAAATGATACTCTGCCGTTCTACATCTTCATGGAAAGTTGCCGGGTCTCCCTAAACATGTTTAACAATAGACTTCGTGGGGTTAATGATCCGAACATGTATGAGAAATTGATCATGCGTTGTGTTATCCATGGAAGAAGAATACACGGCATTGAGAAGCATTGCTTTCAAGTGACAACCTTTGACTTCAGGCACCTTAAAAATCACCGAGTATCCTTCACCTTTGCAGATGAATCAATCATTAGGTAGTTGAGAATCATCCAATCCCTATATGGCATCGACACAGGAATCAAATAATAATGTGGCCAAAAAAGGAAAGTAAGGATCAGAAACATTTATTTGACCATGAGGGAAGTAATTGTTCATGTTTCTGTTGATTATTTTCCGCAAACGAAACCGAAGCCTTTTCATCCTTATATTAGCAAATAAAACACACACACACTAACACTAACTATAGTTGGTTATTTCTCAAAGCTCATGGCGTTTAAATACCAAAAAAAAAAAGAAGAGACAAACCTGCGAAAATTCCTCTTTGAACACGTCTGCTTTATCCAACACTCCCAGTTGAAGTAAAAGGGAATCAATGGAATCTGCTGGCCTTGCAATGTGAAGTTGGTCATCGCCCTCAGATGACGCAGAAGCTTCCATATGTGAGATCTGTGGTGTATCTCGAGTTGATTCCTATTCCATAAAATTTGTCTTATACAATGCATCCAAAACTCTTGCCATTGCTTCATTAAATCGAAACTGTGATCGGCATTCCTCCCACATACCTTGACATGCTACCAACTTGTCATTGAAACTTTTTAGAGATTAAATTCCTTCCATATGACCTCTAAATAATTCTCCCAAATAAATATACACAACTCGATCAAGTGGCATAGCGGGCATTGTTAGATTAAAGAAGCATTCGTTAGGTATAATCTCTTTGGTGCTATAACAATCCTCTGACATCCCAGTTGTGTTCGGGGTCTTAACACAGTGGAATTTATATAATTAATTCATTTATCAGCCACTCGAGTTTGAATAGTTCGCCACAAAAAGTCAGACCTAAATGAAACAAGTTGGTCAATTATAATTGTTTTTTTCCCCGCTAGAAATCATTCAATTATAATTTATTTTTATTCTTTCTTTTATGTTTAGTTGTACAATAATATCATCCTCTTACCTGCCGTTTAATTGATATATATATATATATATATATATATATATATATTTCCATTTATAAAAGAAGAGATAATGAAATTTTTCGCCCCTCGAGTTTGAGTCAAGTATCTATTTGATCTCTCAAGTTGCCTCAGCTTTCAAGTCAAAGGAAACACAGTATAATATGCAAAATGATAGAAGACTTACTTGAGAAAGAGACGGACGATGATGGAACAACAAGCAGCACTGATTAGAGGGATATATTTATTTTATCAGTTTTATTTTTCCTTCAAACCATAAGAACTAATTGTGATATAGTTATAAAATTTTAGGAACTTATGAAATCCTTGATCAATACAAGACTATTAAACTAATTAGAGTTAATTAAAGTTATACCACAAACCCCCAACTTCCGAAAACTGATTCTATGGGATATTCCTCAATCGAAATATGGAATTTGCGGGTGAATAAGGTTAAGGTTTTTTAGTCTACTATGATTTTTGAAGCTGACAAGTCTTGTTAAAAAATGTTTTTCTTGAGTTTTATGGATTATCACATGCATTTTTGAAAAAAGCTGACTTTTCTTGAAGAATTACTTCCTTCTTAATCTCCGTTTTTATTTTCCATTTTTTGATGAAAAGGATGACTTCAGATTGGTTTCTCTGAGAATTGAAAACTCTGGACTTCCAACATTCACATTGTATTAAGAGAGTTGATCTTCAGATGATTAACAATGTAGGAATGGAAAGCTTTCATCAATCAAAAGATATCTTAAAAACAACAATAATCTTTTTTCAATTCACCCATCTAAGACTCTTGAGACACAATCAGTCAAAACACACTATACAATCAACATAAAACGACAGATGTTTGAAAGGAAATATGACAGTTTAGGGTCAACTATTTTAGCAAGATAATGACAGTTAGTGGCCCTAAACCTTGAAAGTGCCAATTAAAGACTGGATTTATTTACTGATTAGGTAAATTCTATAGCTGACCTGTAAAAATCTTTAAAAGTTCAATAACTGTCATTTTCCCTTCATGGAAGTTGCAGTAAGTTTTTTCAACAATGATTTCAATAACCGGCGAGGCTTAGAACCGTCATAAATCAGGTATGCTGTAATCTTCTTCACAAGAAATTGAGGCCCAATACTTAAAACAAGCTCCACGAGATCACCAGGTTGAACACTTGAAATGATACTCTGCCATTCTTCATCTTCATGGAAAGTTTCCCAGTCTCCCCCATGTTGTTTAACAGTAGCCTTGGTGTAGTTAATGATCAGAACATTTATGAGAAATTGAGGCGTTATTGTGTTATCCATGAAACAAGAATACACAACATTCAGAAACATTGCTTTCAAGTGACAACCTTTGACTTTAGGCACCTTAAAAATTACAGAGCGACCTTCACCCTTGTACATGTACCAATCTTGATGCTGATCACCAGGTAGCTGAGAATCATCCCACCCTCCATTATTCCATCCCTATATATAGCATCAACGCAGGAATCAGAAGCTTGTATTTAAGTACTTATACAGGAAACTCTTGTTTCCAAACATGATGGGGGTAGAAAAGAAAAGAGAGACAAACCTGTAGTATTCTGTCTTTCAACAAGTCTGCTTTGTCGCACACTCCCATTTGAAGTAAAAGAGAATTGAAGGAATCTGATGGTCTTGCATTGTGAACCAGGTCATGGTCCTTAGATGACGCAGAAGCTTCCACGTATAAGATATGTGGTGTATCTCGAGTTGATTCCAATCCAATAAAATTTGTTTCATACAAGGCATCCAAAAGTCTTTCCATTTTTCCATTGAAACGAGACTGTGATCGGCATTCTTCCCACATAGCTCGAAGCTTGGCAAGATCACCCAGAAATGGAGATAGGCCATGAAAGCTACCATTCTGTACAACTGAGAAAACTAGAGATGATATGCTCATAAAAAATGCTTCACTACAGGACTGGGAATTGTTGGTGGGTGACATCCAAGACCATATGAGAGAAGGAAATATATCTTGTGCCCTTCCTTCATGGCCAGGGAATGATACATATCCATGAATAAGCCCTTTCAATCTTGCTAATGACTTTGGTACTGTTGTCATGGCAGTGTCATCTGCCTTCAGTATTGTCATGGATTCCATCTGCTCAATATCTTCTTCCAAATGGTCAATCAATGAACAACCTGAAAGAATTAGAGTTTTTAATGATTTCAACTTGTACATGCCTCTGGGAAGAACCGTAAGGCACTTGCAGTCTTTTAGATTTACAAAAAGAAGCTTTTTCAGATCTCCAATGCTATGGTGAACTAACATCAAGCTCGGACAATCTTTCAGCACTAGCTTTTCAAGATTTGGTAAGTTTGTAAAATCAGGAGTTTGTCTCAGGTGAGGTGAATGACTGAGAATGAGTATTGTCAAACACGGCAGCAGCTGCAAAAAATGAAGTTTCATATGAAAAATTAATCAAACATTAAAGGCTTAAAACTGTTTTTTTTAAGGGGGGGGGGTGTGAGAAGACAAATCCATACTTGTGCCTTCTTCCAAACGAGTTTGAGGTTGCTGTATTTAAAGTCAACAGCAACTAAGTTTTCCTTGTACAAGCTGTCAGGTGTGGATTTTAAAGGAAATCCATGCCAACAAAGCCACCTTAGCTTTTGGGAAACATGCCTATAATCTCCTTCAAGATTTACATAATCTAGTTGGAGCAATCTGAGTTTTTTCATTGCCTTGAATACCTCAGAATCAATCACATGCACTCTGTGGGGCAACTTCAGAGATATCCCTCAATAACTTTTGTTCCCTGTAAATACATGCCATAAAAATGTTAAGAAAAAAAAAAAAGAAGTCTTTGCTATTTGCTATAAGAGAAAAGAAAATAGGACATGGAGGAAATTATTACCGTATTTTTTGTTAACACTTCAATTACATCTTCATAAAACCACAATCTACTGCGATCCTCAGGGTCCTTTCGTGGACTTCCACCAATGATTTCTCTTCCCATATCACGTCCAGCTTATTATGCCGGTCAACACTTATTAGGCTTCGCTCAATGAGGGTTGTTATTCCGATTTTTGCATTAAAACCACATCCATTTAATATATGTGTTGCATAGTTTCTATCCTTGTTGAGAAAGAAGCAACATATGTCAAGAAATATATTCTTCTCCATATCATCCTTTAAACCATCAAAGCTTATTTTTAACTTTGCTTGTATCTCATCATTTGGAATCCTTTCTAGTTTGGACAACACATCCTCCCATTCTTCAATTTCTCTGTCAAACAAACAAGAACCAAGGACTTCAAGAGCTAGTGGAAGTCCACCACAGTAAGCAACTACCTTTCTAGAGAGTTCTGTGAAGTTTTCCAAGGGAGCTGCATGCTTAAAAGCATGCCAACTGAAAAGCTTAAGAGACTCAGTTTCATTCATTTCTCTCATTCTATACTTATAGTCAGCTTTAAGGACATTAAGTAGACGCAAATCTCTAGTTGTAATGATTATCACACTCCCTGGACAAAACCATTCATGGCTCCCACATAATGCCTTCAGGGGATCAATAGTGTCAACATCATCTAATACAACAAATGCTTTTATGTTAGGAAATCTTTCTTGAATTACTTTTTTCCCTCTATCAATGTCACGTATCTTGAAAACTTGTGTTTTGGTGATATCAGAAATGAGTTGCTTTTGCAAATTAACTTGGTCATTAGCATGCTTTGAATTTTCTCTTATATTTGCAAGGAAACTTTTTGCTCCAAACTGACGACTAATTTTATTATAAATGGCTTTAGCAACAGTTGTTTTGCCAATGCCTCCCATGCCCCAGAGGCCAATGATAAGAGCTTTTGGTGATATCTTTTGTGACCATTCAATTGTTAGTTCCTGAACTAGTGACTCGATTCCCACTGGATGGTCAGCGACAAACAATTGTCCAACGTCTAATTTTTCTGAAACATCCTCAACAACAATCTCAATCAGCTTCCTTTCATCCCTGTCAGTCAATATTAAATATCCATGAAACAATAATCAGCCCCTTAAATAACATCATTATTAGAAATAAGCCAACATGACTTATTTTTTAAACAGAAGAATTTTACTAGACCATGAAGAATAAGAGATGAACTCATTTAGCTGCTAAATATGTATATGCATCATAGCTGGCTTCTAAAGGCCAAGGCCACATGGAGGAGGCTGTTGGAACTGTCTTAAGCTTGCCCGGATTTTAACTCTACATATTTTTTTAATTGGACCGTTGTCTGCTCATATTTAGCACTGAATCACAGGATTCTAATAATAGAAGTAAGCATTTGACCAATGCGAGTTAGCTCTAACAGAAAAGATTAATCCTACAATGAACTAATGTTCGAATCCTATTGTACCCACATTTAGTACATGATTAGAATTAAGTAGCTGTGTTCCTTTGAACCTATAATTATTTTTTGTCCGTGGCAAAGTGCAAGAGCAGAACAAGGAACACAATTATAATATTTTAAAGTATAAATATGGGCGTTTGGATTCCTCTCACGGTCAGTTACGAGAGCCTAAAGGGTCAAAGTAGTTCCAAAAATTGAAATAGAAAGGGGTTAATCCAATTATTTTGTAACAAGTGGGGAAAACTATTGAGTTTGAGCATTCAAATTTTCCTTTTCTTTTATTAAATGAGACCTGGTTTAGAATATTACCGATCTGCTGAATGAAAGCCGGCAATGTTGGCAGCTGCCGTGAGTGCCTGCCTCCACCCCAACACCCGATCGCTCTTCCTTCCCAACCTTTTCTCGTGTCGTTTCATTGCTTCACCATATGTGCCTCTCTGATGACGAACATGAGACGGTTCTACGTTATAGAATATAGGAATAACCACCTGAGCTCGACTTCTATGGCATTCCATTATTTTCACCAGTTCATCCAGGGTCCACCTGGAAGAAGCATAATCTCGAGAGAAAATTATGATCGCAATTCGTGATCTTTCAATTGCTTGCAATAATGAGAGAGAGATAACATCTCCCCTCTCAATCCCTGTATCCATGAAAACATGGATTCCTGACTGTGTTAGAAGGGCAGCAAGATGAGAAGTGAAACCGCTACGAGTGTCTTCGCCTCTGAAACTGATGAAGACGTCGTACGTCCATGAAGAGATAGTAGTAGTAGTAGTAGTAGTAGAAGAAGAAGACATCGCTTATTGAGGTAATCGGACAGGAGGGCAGTAGAAATCTTCAACGGATCAGAATTCCACAGAACGAAGGCCATGTTTATGCCTACAAGTCACTAGTCAATCACTCGTTCCCGTTTGATTATTTTATTATAGGCCGGCCAAACTTGAGAAATTCTTAGGCACTCTCTCTCATCATACATTTTCCCATTACCACTACACACCAATTCATCTTCAGTAGTTGACTTTCTTATCTCCACAACTTGAATTTCAGATATGCCGCAAACCATGTTCTCGGTAATTATTTGTCAATTTTTCTGACAGCAATCATAATTCTTTGTATTCTAATTGATGTACTGCTTGAGATTACGTACGGAATGAATCTGACTGCTTGTTTGTGATTGTCATCCTAGGAAGCCTTTTCACATATTAGCATAAGAAATTACATTTGCATTTAAATTGAAACGTAATTGGAATTTGTGCCGCATGGTCTTATTCTCCTGTGTTTTCTGAGAAACCTATTTTGACGATAATTGTTGTTCAAAAACGTGTTTCTTGAAAACTATGGATTATCATATGCTGTTTTAGGACCTTCTTAAAGAATTACTCCTTTATTAATTTCTGTTCTTATTTTCCATGTTCTTGGTGAAAAGAAAAGACTTCAAGTTGGTTTCTCTGAAAATTGAAAAATCTGGACTTCCAACATTAACATTGTATTAAGAGAGTTTATGTACAACATTAACGAATGATACGCCTATGCATTAAGTAGGTGATCCATGCTACTACATAGATGAAGCCATAAACTCATTTCTTCCATATGAAATACAAATAACTTGATATGCAAATTAAATCTCATTACACGACTTAAAAGTAATTGAAGGGTATATAATTAAAAGTTATATCATACTTAGTTTCTCAAGATGAAAAAGTCATACTTCAATTATTCAAATATCAGGTTCTATGAAGGTCTTATATTAGATCTGAGTTCTTGAAGAGATGCACCCCTCTTAATATCAGAACCATGTGATACATTATCTTATGTGACTATAACAATAATAAGATTAGAGATACGTTAGTAAGGAGAAATTTCCATCTATAAGTGATACAGGAAAAATTTCAATTTATAAGTGATACATCTTCTATTTCATCTGAATAAATAAGAATTTCATAAGAGTACAATGATCATTCCATAAACCGAATCATCTTTAGTCAATCCTACATATCTATCTGTGGACCAGCCTAACTATATGCTCATAAAGATAGATATTCGGAATTGACCAAAGATGATTCAGGTTATGGAATGATCCTTATCCTCTTTTATACAAGAATAATATTGCTATAGTCTCTCTTCTGAGGTTCAAACATTCCCCTTTCAAATCATTTCAGAACAGTCTGCCTTCGTTTCCTACTAGAAGTATAATTTCTACCAATATAAATATATAGCCAGTAATCCCTTAAAAGATCACTACTATCAAAATCAAATAATAATACTACCCTTAATCTCTAATAAAAAATTAATTAAACATACCATAATTTGCCATTCCAAATCTTGGAGGTTAAAATTTACAAGAGGTAAAGAAATTATAAGAGTACAAGGCTCAAACTATTCAAAAAAATACTGAAAATTATATTGATCTGCTTTCCTACGAGGAATTACAATGTTTATATAGGCATCAAATGACTCTTCTTAAATTTCTCTTAATTATTCTCCTAATCATGACAAACATAAAATACTATTTATATTAACTTTTACATTACTATTCATATCATCTTTATATTGACTTTTTCTTTTCACTATTCCTCTTGATTTTTCTTTTTTTTTTCTCATTTGTCTTCTTACTTTTTATCATTCTTCAAGGTGTCGACAACCCTTCTTTGTCACTTGTCAACAAATTCCTCTTGTCTATTATCAACAACTTCTTATAGGTTAGATCATCTTATATTCTTTATATCACACTCATATCCATAATTGGGTCTTTAAAATCTTTTTTTTCTAGATTTTTCTCATTACAATAATTATATTTATAGGCTGCATATTCTAATAAAATCTGACATATTCTTCCTTTTTAGTTTTTTATATTTTTAAATTTATTATTCTTTAACCTATCATAAAATTTATTAAAGTAATTGAGATTATTCGATGTTCTTCTTGATGAATATACAAGTATTGTTCAGCCTAAGAAATAAACTCAAGCAGCTTCCTCATATGTAGCAATAATTCTATTTATCTCTCATAATATTATATGATAATCTTGAGTTCTTATTTTGGATACTGTTTTGTATAAATTCTTCCTCATCTTCAATATCTTCTTTACATTCTATCTGATATTTAAAAAGTTTTTTAGTGATTCTAAATCTGATTAAATTTATTAAATGATAAAATGTTTTTGAAGTTATTTTAACAATTGTTGAATAACACTTTATAAATACTGTATACTGTGTAAAAATTCCAAAATAGGTTTTTACACAATTTATTATTCACCATGGATATTTTAACAATTGTTTAATACTTTATAAGAATGAGTATTATTTGAAGTTTACCATAGTATTATTCAGGTATAAGGTTGAAAGTTCCTTTATGAAATTATTACTATGGTAAACTTCAAATAATACTCCTTTTTTAACCCCTATAAAAGATTTAGCTACTCATACCTGAATAATATTTTCCCAAATATTCTGAATGTTTAATTTAAAGAGAGGGTAAGAGAAAATGAGAACGAAAGAGAGTAAAGGTGAACACAAGGATACTGAAAATTTTGAATGTTATTGAAAGCATTCGATGATTTACAATGTCTTACAAGGCTTAATTTATAGACATTATTAGGCTCTCTAGACTATTCTTATTATCTCCCTCTCGTACATAGAAATATTGAAAGATATACACTATTCTCTTTTTAACTAATATACACTACTTTTTCAATATTTGAAAGATAAGATTCTTTTTGTCTTATTTATCATTATTGCTTCTTTTCTCCTTTTCTTCTGTCGGCAATTATCTTTTACTGAATTATTGAATGTCGATAACATTATTATTGTCAGCAGCATCTTCTTTTGTTCTTTTTTCAGACTATTCTTCAGAGTGCTTTCATATTTGTATCATGTCTATTGTCAGATCTTCATAGTCTTTGTCTAACCTTTCACGCTCTTCACAGTATTCACATGCGTAATTAGCATATTCTGATAAAGCTCTGCATATTCTCTTCTTTGTCTTTTTTAGGTTATCCATTTTATTATTCTTGATACAGTCATACCACATCTCTAATAATCTTTTATTTTTAACATTTTTGCCTACTAAAAATATTAGTGTAGTAGGTCTAGCAAAATAGACCCACTGCGTTTCATCAGGCGAAGATATTGTTCTATTTAATTCTTGAAAAATAATATTAGTCTCATATGCTTTAATATTAGATATTTTATATTGAAAATCTTCATCATCATTAATGTCCTCATTTTCTTCTTCATCATACTCAATAGGTTTCTTAGTAGTACCAAATCTTACTAAATTAATAGGCGGGTAAAATTTTTCAGGAGTTATTTCTGCTATAGTAGAATAACATCTTATAAAAACTCTATACTGAGTTACTATTCCAAAATAATATTTTGCTGCTTCTTGGAAAGATAATGGTAGTTTTATTTCTTCCATATTACTAGAGGGATATAAAGTATGAATTAATACATAACTATATGATATTTTTACTAAATCTGGTGATGTACCTGAATATATTATTGCCTTATTAAAAGCATAATGAGAAACATATTTTATAGTTCTAGAATTTATTTGTAAATGATTCATTTTATATATTAAATATCTAAAAAACTTATATTGTTCTATTGTTTTAAAACTATCATTTTTACTACTGCTGCTACTACTTACAGCTACTATTTCTTTTTTCTTTTTTTTCTGTCTGGGCTTTTACTATTTCAGTAAAATATACTAATTTTATATTTATTTCTTTATTAGTTATTATACCTGATACTGGTACTTTTATATCTTCTGAAGATACTTGTATGGCATATCAACTATTGATCTTTGTTTATTTTTATCTTCCATCTCCTTAATCTTCTTAGTGATCTCCTCAATTTGAGGTAGAATATTATTAATACTATTTGTCAAAGCCTGCATATTCTGATTCATCTGATTATACATCAGACTTTGATTCATCTCTAAAATATTGATCTTTATAATAATTTGCTCCATAGTTGTCATAGTAGGTATCTCTTTATGAGATTCGTTACTTGTCATTCTATTTTCCATCTGCTCAAATAATCAACAATTAAATTATTTTTTCCTTTAATATATTCAATATCATAATCATAATAAGATAAATCACTTTGCCATTGTATTACTTCATTTATTAGTTCTTATTCCCTTATCAAGCCAATGTTTGATTTGAGTATTATCAGTTCTAATGATGAATTTACTATTTACTATAAATAATTCAAACTTTTCTACAACTTTTACAATTGCTAAAAATTCTTTCCAATTTGAATGATAATTACTTTGACTATCATTACATTTTTCACTTGCATATCTTGTTATTATTTCTTCATTTTTTTCATTTTCATGAAATAATGCAGCTCCCCAATAATTATCTGATGCGTCTGTATATATTATCCATTTAATATTTTCTTGTATAGAAATAGTTAATTTTGGGAGATTTTGACATATTTAATTTACTATTTTTTTCAGTTTCTATATTCCAATTCCATATACGTTTTTCTCCTGCTAATCTAGATATTTTTGCTGTTAATTTTGATAAATTAGAAATATAATTTCTAGTTTGATTTACCAATCCTAAAAATGATTATAATTCTTTCTTATTACTTATTTTAGGAAATTCTAATATTTTCTTTCCTATATATTCTTATAATTCTATTATATCTTTGGATACATATTGTCCTAAAAATCATACTCTCTTTTCTTAATTCGGCTTTCTTAAGTGATATATTTAATCCCTTTTCTTCTATTAAATCTATAAATTGTCTTAAATGATTTTCACGTTCTTCTTTATTATTTGAACTTATTAATATATCATCTATATAAATTACTATAAAATCTTTAATAGGTTTTAATAACTTAGTAACATATTCTTAAAATATACTCGCACTATTATGTAATCCCATTGATAATACATTCCATTCATATAATCTTTCTAATGTACTAAAAGTAGTATATTTTTTACTTTCTTCTTCTAATTTTATTTAAAAAAATTCTGACTTACAATCAAATTTACTAAATATTATTTTTCCTTTTATTAGATTAAATAATAATTTTATCTTTAGTATTGGATATCTATTTCTTATTGCTAAATTATTTAACTTCTTATAGTTTATTACTAGTCTTCACTTTCCTCTGTTTTATTCATTATGATTCATTACTATCATTGCTGGTGATGAATATTCAGATCTACTTTCTCTAATCAACTCATATTTTTTCATTTCATTTATATGCATTATAAATTCTGTCTTATCCTATTCTGTCCAAGGATAAGGTTTATAGTTTATTTTTTTAATATAATCTCTTAGTTCTATTTTTGTTGAAGGTCTTGATTTTTTCCAATGTATTAATGGATTTTCACTATAATTTTCTTATAGTCTTTGTTCTATAGATTTTTCTATTTTATTTATAATATTTAATGCAAACTTTTCATTTATTTCTATTGATTTTTTATTAGGTAGAAATTGTACTTCTTTTCCATTTACTTTTTATTGAAATTTTTCATCATTCATTCTATATGGTCTAGTAATCCTAATTCCCTATGCTTCATGTTTACAATGGGTTGTAAATATTCATATATCTTTAGTTATTTTTCAAGGATAATATTGTTCTAGAAAATCTAATCCTAATATTATATCACAACTTGAATCATTATATTGATTTAATTCTAATATCTTTAATTCATATTTTTCTATTTGTACTAAAATATTTTTAGCTTCTAATTCTATTATTTGTATTTCTTGTCCTATTCCTTCTATCCTTCTTATATTTTGTTTCTTTTTCCATAATTCGGGAGGTAAAATATTATATTTTGCTATTGTTAAATTTGCTCCAGTATATACTAAAGCATGATATTTTCTAGCTCTATATTTTTCATAATTAAATTTTACTAATATATAATATAATTGATTTGTCATTTTATTTTAGGTATTATTAATGTTTGATGTTCTATATTTAATATTATTCTATTTTCTTATATTTTATAAGGTTTTACTAAATTTAAGAAATCTCTTCCTAATATTATTTTATATCTTTCATTATTATTTTCTTCAACCCATAATTTTAAATTTATTACATCTCTTCTATTAAATCTTATTATAGAATTACTATTTATTCCTTCATTAGTTATTTCTAAATTATCTTCTATATAGTGTAATTGTATTTTTAATTTTTCTATACTATTATCTACTTTAGCTATTATTTCTTTCTATATAGATTCTTTCTTTATTTCTATTAATATTAAATTTGCACTTATTATACTTGTAGTATCTAATTGACTAGTTATTGGTCTAATTTAAACTAAATTTGAATTTAATGATATTTCTACTAATATGTCTGCTAATCTATTAGTATCATAATTTTCTTCTTTAAAATTAGAATTTATACTTATTTCTCTTTTAGATATAGGTCTATTATATTCTAAACTCGGTCTTGACATTTATATTTATTATTGGATTTTCTGCAGTATTAATTCTTAATGATCTTTGTCTTATTATATCATTTGTCTTTATTCTCCTAGGCATTTCGTTATATGATCTAGTGCTATTTAGCTCTATTTGTAATTGTCTTGGTATATTTATTCTATTGTTTCTAAAGGTAATTCTCTTAATATAGGCATAAAATTTTTATCAATTGTTAATTTTTCTTTTGATCTATTATATATCTTATGTTCATTCGTAAATATTAATCCTATCATTGTTGTTATACTAATAGTTTTCGCTCCATGTAATAATTTTACACTATTTAATTTATGATATATTAATATTGATTTATTCACTTGTTCATCAACTCTTGATATTGTAAAATTTATATTTAATATAAATTTTAATTTTTGGTATATCAAATTTCCCGTTAATGCTCCTAGTATACTATCTTTAACACTATTTATTATTCTTCTATCTGTTATTAATAATTCTATAGGTGAATCTATTTCTTGATGAAAATAAACTTTTACTAATAATTGTACTCCTGTATTTCTTATACTTCATCTTTAAATTCTAATTTTTCTATTTCTGATTTTATTAATGCTTTGTTTATTAAAGGTATTCTTAATATTCCTTCTGTTAAAGTTGATTCTATTGGATGCTTTTTCTCTAATACTATACATGCTTGTTTTTCTTTTCTTTTGAATTTTATTATTTTACTTACTTTTTGTATGAATTTTTCATCTTTTAATTCATTTGCTCTTAAATCTAATCTAGCATTTTTTATTTTATTATATTGATTCTCACTAAAAGTTATTCTTTTTTATACTGTACCTTCTTTAACATTTCTATATTCTTCGTATTCATCATAATCTTGTTCTTCTTGTCTACTAGTACTACTTTCACCTTCTTCTATTTCTCTCATCATTTTTATTTTATAATTATCTTCTATAGGTGAATAAAATTCTTTATCACTATCACTATTTTTATTTTCACTATCACTATAACTTATACTTTTATTATCACTTTCTAATTCTTTTATTTTATATATTTCTATATAATTCGTTATATTTTAAAGGTTCAATTTCTAATTTTTCTGTTTCTCTTAATATATTTATTCTTTTCTTGTTTTGTCTATTTTTACAATTAGTTGAAATATGACATATTTCTCCACAATTATAACATCTACATTTTATAGGTTTTTTCTTATAATTTAATTTTCTATTTCCTTTTTTAAAATATTTTCTTGGTCTATATTTTTTATATACTTTATATTTAGGATATTTTTTAAATTTATATCTTCTATATTTTTTTTCTTATTCTTTTGCTCTTTTCATCACATCCCCATCTATGAGGTATTTCTAATTCTGAATATTTTAATATTAATTTATTAGTTTTATAATATTTTATATTTCTCCATGCTTGTTTACATTTATTTGATAAATATTCTTTTAAATAATCTTCTCTTCTTCCCATAGTACCTATATAAACTATTATTTCTAGATTATTTTGATAAGCTGATAAATATTCTTCTAATATAGTATCTGATATTAATTTTGGTAATTTTCTATAAAATAAATCCAAATAAAATCTTTGTTCCTCATTACTTTCTAATCTTGCTTCATAATAATATTTTTTGTATTCACAAATATATTGATTTAAATATTTTGGATCTAATGAACATATTTCTATTTGATGCATTTTTGTTATTGCTTTATCTCTAGTTGTTTTTTCATTTAATACAACACTTCATCCTATAAATTCATTTCTTAATAATTGCTCATATTGTCTTATTAATAATGCATAAAATTCTTTTCTATTTTTATAAGATTATGTTTCTACTCTTGCTCTTTCTCTAAATTCATGACTTTTACTTTTTCACCAATTATGAACATTTCTAGTAAAACTGGCTTCTATTAACATATTGACTACTTGTGTGTCTATATTTTTTCCAATTAAAGCTATTAATTGATATTTAGTCCATTCTTCTAATACTTTTTTATTATCTAATAAACAATTCATATCTAACCATATTAATGAATTAGGTATTGTTCTAGTTTCATATTGTTCTATAGGTGTTGGTATAAATCTATTATCATTATTTGGTATTTTAAAATATACTTGAAATATATTTTATCTTTTTCATCTTTATTATTTTTTAGTGATTCTTTATTATTTAATTATATTTCTTCTTTTTCTTTATCTTTTCTATCTTCTTATCTTTCTTGTCTTCTTTGGCTACTTTCGATCTCTATTACTATATGATTCATTATATGTTTGTGGTTCTTTAAATACTATTCCTCCTTGTTGCATATTTATTTTATCTATTTCATAATTTTCTACATTCATATTTTTCATTTATTTTAGTATTTGTTCTAATTTTTCTTCTTCTTCTTGCCCCATAATTCTTTCTATCTCATTATATTCTTCATCTTCTATTTCTTGTATAGATTTAGCCATATTTATTTTATTTTTATTTTCTATAGGTCTAAAAAAATTTCTATATCTAAATAATATGATCCTATTTGACATGCTATTTCATTTATTCTATTATTTTCTTTCTGACTTAATATTAATATTGGTTCATCTTTTTCTTCTTTATATTTTATCATTTATTTTCCTATTTTTTCTATTTCTTCTCGAGTTCTTACAATTAATTGATTTTCTTCTATATTTTATTTTTCTTTATTTCTTAATTCTAATTGTTTTATTTCTTCAAATATTTTTCATAAATTATTATTTCTTATTTCTTATCCCTCATATATTTTTTCTGTTATTTCTCTAGTTTATTTTATATTTTCATTCATCTCTTGAGAATATATTTTTTCTTTAGTTATTTCTTCTTTTTGTTCATTATCATCTTTTATTCTTAACATATTTATCTGATCTTTATCTATTATAGGTTCTATAGAATTTATTCCTAATACTTTCATTATTTTATTCAAATTATTTTTTATTTCTAATAATTCATTTTTTATCTCATATATTTTTTGTTCTAATGGTTTCGATAATTCTATTAATCTTCTTATTCTATCTTTAGGACTTTCTTTTTCTAATATTAATTTTTGATCTTCTGGTATTTTTTTATTTGTTCTATACTAAAGACTTTTAATGAATCTTCTATATTTCTATTTATATAACTTCCTAATTATTTCATTAAATACATATTTATCCAATTATTTTGATTTATTATACTATCTTCATCTCCTCTTAATATAAATGATACTAACATACAATCTTCTTGATTATTTGTCAATATATAAGAATCTATTGGTAATTCATTATATTCTAATCCATATATCCTGGGTTCTATTATTCGTATATGATTCATTCTAAATCTTCTTTTAATTCTTCTATTAAACTGTCAATCTTTCTTATTACCCCTAAATCTAAATTTCTTGATCTTTTAAAAATCTTTTTTAGCTTTCTTTAAAATTGTTATATCTTTTTTAATACTCTTTTTATATTTTTCAATCGAAATATTAACAACAGAAACTACTTGATCAATAGCAGAATTATTAATATCAACAGCAGAATTATTAACAGAACTATTGTCAGATGCAGACATTAAACAAAATAACTTAAACACAATTTGATAAACAAGGGATTAAAGAATTCATATTATCTTCCATTTACTTCATATTATTAAAACTAATAATATTAAAGTAAAATATTGGTTAGATAGAGGAATATGAATAAACAAATTATCTAATAAAATATTAATTAAATGGTAGAGTAATATGTCTTATTATGATTATGAAATTAAATATATTAAAGTTAAAAATAATCTAATAGCTGATTTTTTTAGCAGATGGAATCAAGAAAAAAATTACACCAGACATTTAATGAAGAATCTAATAAAGATTTGATACGTGTTATAAATCAAGTAAATATGAGGTTTCAAATAATAAAAACTTCAATGAATCTTTTAATTTCGCAGATTAATGAAACTTTTAACAAGATCTCTAATCATTTGGATTTACTCTAACAAAGAGTGGGGAAATTGGAAGAAAATAATTTAAAAAGATTTGTAATTGTGAAGGATATTTCAGTCCAAACTGTTGAAAATCATGTAATAGATAAAAGAATTACTCCTTTAATTGATATTATTAAAAACCAAGCAAAAACATCTTAGAAAACTCATAATAGACAATCAAATAACCAGTCATCAACCTCATCATCTAGAATCAGTCTAAAGACCAAACCCATCTACTTTTAAACTTTGAGAAAATTACCAGTATTATAAAAGACTTATTTATAACCTTACTCATTTTACCCTCAAATCTCAAAAAATAAAATATATATCTCATTTTATTTTTAATAAACATATTATATATCATAAAACACCCTCAAATTTAGTAAAATTCCTTTACCAACATGAATTAATTCAGTTAATTTATCCTTCATCATCTTTAGAAAAAAAATTTGAGTTACAAAAACCAATTAAAAGAGCTATAAAAACCTATTTTAGAATTGTTACTTAGCATACATTATTTTTAAGATGTTATTCAATAATTGTTGAAATACAACAACAACAACAAACCTTATCACATTAAATAGGGTCAGCTACATGGATCATACGACGTAATTATACTCTATCAAAAACTAAATTCTTAGATAGATTATTAATCAGGAGATCCCGCTCAATGACCTCGTTGAATATTCTCTTTAGTCTTCCCCTACTCCTTTTAACTGGAGTCCATATAATTGTTGCAATAATTTTAAAAAAAATTATCATTCAATAAATTTAATCAAATTTAGAACCACTAAGAAATCTTTTGAACATCAGGCAGAATATAAAAAAGATATTGAATAGAATATCATATCATATTCCAAGAGATGAATAGAATAATTACTACAGATGAAGAAGTTGCTTGGATTATTTTTTAAGCCCAACAAAACTTGTATATTCATCAGGAAAAAAAATCGAATAATCTCAATTATTTTAATCAATTTTATGATAGGTTGAAGAATAATAAATTTATAAATACAGAAAAAAAACAAAAAAAGAAGAATATATCAAATTTTATCAGAATATACAGCCTATAAATGTAATTATTGTACTGAGAAAAACCCAAGAAGAAAAAAATTTAAAGACCGAGTTATGGATATGAGTGTGATATGAAGAATATAAGATGATCTAACCCATAACCCATAAGAAGTTGCTGACAATATATAAGAGAAATATGTCAATAAGTTTAGAAAAAGAAGTTTAGAAAAAGAAGATAAGAAAGGGTTGTTGACACCTTAAAAAGTGATAAAGAGCAAGAAGACACATGTGAAAGAAAAATCAAAAGAGGAATAGTGAAAAGAAAAAGTTGACATAAAGATGATATGAAAGTGATGTAAAAGTTGATATAAATAGTATTTTATGTTTGTCAGGAAGAATAATCAAGAGGAATGTAAGAAGAGTCATCAGATGCTTATATAAATATTGTAATCCCTCATAGGAATGCAACGATGATCAATATAATTTTCAGTTCTCTGAATATTTTGAGTACTATACTCTCATAATTCTCTTACCTCTTATAAATTTTAAACCTTTAAGATTTTGTATAGTAAATTAAGGTATATTTAACTAAACTTTTTATTAGAGATTAAGAGTAGTATTATTTAATCCTATAAGAGATTAATTGCTATATGTTTATATTGGTAGAAATTCAGTTACACCTCTAATAGGAAACAAAAGAAATATGTGCTAAGATAGTTTAAAGGAGGAAGTTTGAATCAAAAAAGAGGTTACAATAATATTATCCTTATATAAAAGAGGACAAAGATCTTTCCATAAACTGAATCATTTTTAGTCAAACCTAAATATTTATTTTTATGAGTATATAGTCAGGATGGTCCGTCATCCGTTATGGTATCTTTCTTCTCATCTAGTTTCCCTTTAATACCATTTATTTCCTTTAAACTCTATTATTAAACAAGTGATACTCTCTTTTATATTACTATTACACCCCTTAGCACTATAATAATTTACCCAAAGCATTGATTGTTCTTCCAGGCTATTCCGATTCAATAAACACTTCTTTATTAATAATCTCAACCATTAACTATCAACTTAATAAGTTTGAAGACCATATTTCCCATCCTTATGTTAGCGTAGAATTTAAGCAGTTACAAAATAAGGCGAAACTACAACTAGCATCAATAACTATTAAATATGCTCACATTTTCTCTTCTTTGAGACATTTTAACAAACATCTTATGTGCGTCAATAATTAAACAGTTTCAATAAACTTTTTAATCTTCAATCCCTTGCGCAGCAACTTCCCTTCCACACATATTATGAAACACAAATTGAAATTAAAAAGAAAACATTTTTACTTTTCATTTTCTATTTTTTTTTAATCAGTAAGAGAGTTTCAAATAACAAGTCCAATACTTCTTTCTAAACAATAATTTCCAAAACCAAACTAAAGTTCCCAATTTCTACAAATATAGTTTGAAAAAGAAAAATGACAAATAAAAACTTAACTGATCATAGCAACTCATCCCCAAAAATTGATGATAAATTAGCGAGTAATGCGGGAAGAGGATACCCATGTAATCCTTTTCAAGCAAACAGAATAGGAATGGTCTCTTATCTTAGCAGAACAACATTTTAATTTTTGCATATACACCCTAATTTGAAACTCAGTTTCTAAAACACATCCAGGGCAAGAAATGAAACTCCTTTAACTTTGTTGACTCACACAATCAGTATCCAATCATTCTATATAATAATAGGTACCAAAGTAAACTTCATCTTCTTCAAAAGCAAGACCCACACAAATCTATTCCCCTGATTCTAGTATCATATGGCGGCAAATATATGGAAGAATGAAACAAGAATTCATCCCTCACACAACCACATACAACACGATAGATAAGAAAGGAGAAGATAAATGGAGGAGAGAATAGATGCTTACAACAAATTATAAACCAGATGGAGAAGGCCGCTGCAGAGACCAAACACGACACGGCAAGGCTGAGGACGAGAGAAAAATCAAAGCTCCACACATACACACCAGCGACAAGAAGAAGGAAAGCGGAAAGGAAAGAACGGTCAGCATCCCCCGGCCCCCTCACGATGTGTAGCGAAAGAATGACGATAGATCTTCCCCCAATTTCTTTTTTTCTAGAGGTTTCGCTCTATTTTTTTCCCCCAACTTTCTTGTATTTGTTTATTTAATTTTTTATTAAGATAGAAGGAAATTACAGTAATTTCATAATGTTTAGTCTACAAAAGCTGCAAATCTCTGCAGGCTTAAATTGTATATCAAGGAGTTAATTTTTAAGAATTAACTTATTAATTTAGATAAATTAAATAATATATAATATAAATTTATTTTAAAGTGTTATATATTTTTATAATTAATTTATTTATTTATTTTTAAAAATTAAATTATTTAAATAAAAAATTAATAATTTAAATTTGATTATTTATTTTATTAAATAATTTAACCTTTTAATAATAATTTTTTAAGAGCTTAATCCTTGAAATCATAATTTGATTATTAGAATTGTTATCTAAAAAAATAATCTGATGATGTGAAAGGAGGAGGATAGAATCGAGGCTTGGAGTCCCAACTCACGGACGCAAGTGGGGATTCTGACCATCGGCCATTCACCGCCGGTAAGCCACCGTCGAGTCGCAATCTGACTGGATTAAGGAGAAAGAAAGCTATTGAAGCATCACAGTTCAGGTTTGCTCTCAAGGAATTCAGAATTTGCTGGAAAAAAATCTTAAATTTCTGTTTTTTGTCAGTGAAAAATAAATTTTGTTATGTATTCCCATCCTGGATGCTTTCTCTACGACCATGGAACAACTTAGTGAAATTCCGGGCTCCAAATTTTTTTCTCATGCCGGTGATTAGATGGGCTGGTAATATGTAAGATCTTAATATAAGATCGTAAGATCTTAATATAATTACTAGCTTATGAAATTAAGGAGCCTGTACATTCACAAGTAGTCAAAAGTGATGGGGAGATTCATATTAGCGTCCGGTCTTCTATAATCGAAAACAAGGGTCTATAGATAGCAGGCTTATTTCTACTTTTCAGTAGATCAGGGATTTTTTTTTTGCTCCATAGGATTTTCAATGACAATAGTAGGTGCTTTCCAAGTGATAGGAATCCATCCATAAAGGGCCAAGGCCTTCTAGCTCAGGGATGGGCCGATCTTGGGGGCAGGATAATTGCATTTGGTTTATTTGAGGCTAGTGTACACTCAATATAGGATCAATCCTCACGGCAATTAGCCTCCAGCATGTTGCGTTGTATGTCACCGGGAACACTTCCCTTGGCTATAGACTTGCAACTGTGGCTTCTGTATGTTCTTATGCATGTGCATTCGTGTGAGCAAGAGTGATTGTGTGGCTAAAGTTTGATGTAGGTACCCTTGTCTGTTCTTTTGCATAATTGGGTTTATGTGTTATGGTACCCTTGAGAAGTTCATATCTTTTAGTTAAGGACAATGCATGCATAGTTCAGTCTTGGTAGGCTTTGACACCGCTTGGTGCTGGATTAGAGCGAGAAAATAGGATACAGATGTAAGTGGATGAGAGAAGATATGACACCTCATTCAATGATTAAGACTGAAGTCCTCGCTTCTACTGGGTAGAGGTCAAAAGATAGCCGAGGCCAAAAGATATTCTCAAAACTATGGATAGGATATTAGAACTATGGCAGAAGATAAAACTAGATAGGATTGTAAGGCCAATAATTAATCTCTAAGAAATTCCTAAAAGTTATTGTTCTTAAGCCTATAACTTGTGCTACGGTTTCCATTCATTGGTGGAATTCTCATCATTTTAACCCTTTTAATAAATTCGAGTCATCCTCAGCTACTAGGCTTTTCTATATTAGAAAACAGGATATTAGGATGTACTTGCCTGTCTGCATGTTCAACCTTTTTGTTTGAAGAAGCTATTCTGTTTTTTTTCTTTTACTGTGATGTTCTGTTTCATTTTTCTTTTTTGTTTATTTGAATGAATTATTATTAGTTGTGGATTCTCCATCATTTCATCCAATATTTGAAATGCATCTAGTCATTATTGTAGGTTATAATGGACATAAAGGAATCTGCGGGAAACAAAATCCCTTGGGATGGGACTCTCACTTCAAGTGATTTCTTTCTTGCTGCTCATATGTTTTCTGACAAGTGGAGAATGTTCAATACTTCAAACCCTCTATGGTTGTGGGTTCAATGTCCAAAACGTCGTTTGGTCTCTCCTCATGAGGTTGGCCTCTCCAATAGGTTTTCATATCTGCAACCTCATCACTCCATGCTTCGCAACTACTCAAGGTTTTATCTCTTTATATTTGTCTCTCAATCTCAGGTGGAAGGATATTTGTCACTGGAAAACATGTGCCTTTTAAAATCAAGTGAGGTCTGTTGTTTTTTTTTAGATTTATTTTATAGAAAAGTTTTATCTTTGATGAGAAGAGAAGGCAATAATCAGTGGGTATTGTCCTCATAATGCATTAATAAAACTAATAAAACCAATAAGCAAATATTAGCTCGAAAGAGCTTTCCAATTCCTTTGTAAATTCATAAGGTATACTCCTCTAAAAAAACTTTTGCAGAATGGTTTGACAGTTTTAGTTTACACTTACCTTGAGAGGAGAGTTGATGTTAGTCATTGGATTGTAAGTGTCATGTGCAGGAAAAACAGGATGCAGGAAGTCTGATATGGGAAGAAGAAAGCAATATGTTGGACAATATGTTGGAGAATGAAGAACCATTTGATTTTGCCACATTAGTATGTATGGCCTAATTGGTATTCTTTATGTAGCGTACTAGTTTGCTTGCTACATCAATTTGGTTACTATTATTTTTGTTGGCAGTTTTTATAATCATTATATTATTGTTCTATTTGTTTTTACAGGGTCCAGAGAGTGATTATCACGAAATAAACCGCTATGATTTTCATGTGGTTTACAGTGCTTCATACAAGGTTCCAGTGTTATATTTCCGTGCTTACCGTAGTGGTATGTTCATATGCTATCCTCTTCTGAAGCATGCTTTTTGTGATAAATATCCTATTAGATGCATAATTGCTTTTTTACTGAAACTTCAAAATTTGGAACCTATTGAAACAAAATACCGCCTTATGGTTATTTAGCAGTAAATCTAGGTGCATGAAATTCTTTTACAATTAGGAAAATGATGTTCACAATTTATGATACCGTTTGATATATGGATTACATAGATGGACAACCTTTGCTGTTAAGTGAAATTGAAAAGGAACTTCCTGGCCTCTCTGTGAAGTTGCTATCTGAATCAAAGTGGACGTTCATAACTCAAGAGGTATATGTAAATAGCATTTTTGAGTCTCATTTTTTTTAATTGTTTTCATTGCTATTAAAATATGCCTTGAAATGTAGGATTTGTATAGCATTATAAGATTTCTATATGGTTCTGGTTTTTATCAAGATCAATCTCCCATCATAGATCTCATGACAGCATAATGCTTAATTGCATGTTTTGTTTATAAGACCTGGAATATACTGAATGGTTTTAATGTTGTATATTGTAGGAGCATCCATATTTGAACAGACCATGGTACAAATTACATCCATGTGGGACAAGTGAGTGGATGAAGCTGCTTTTTTCTAGTGACAAGTTTTTGACTACAAATGGTTCCATGATTGAACATTATCTGGTTTCATGGTTCTCCTTCATTGGACAAGTGTTTGGTCTTAAAATTCCTTTGGAGATGCTGGACTTGAGGTGTCAACTGAAAATCCAAAAATAATAAACCAGCTGATCATTTCTTTTGGGTCAGATGGAGCACGTCCTAGACTCCACCATTTGGGATTAGTCCTGGTCCAAATTCATTTTTAGACTTGGGATAGTGAATTTATTAGTTTGCCCTTTTCTATCAGTACTTAAATTACTGAATAAGCTCTAGAAATTAATCCTTAACATTGTATAAAGTAATTTCCCCATAGATTTCAGTTCAAAAATTAACCTCTAGCTATTTTTTTTTAATTTTCTAAGAAAATAGGCCCTTCAACCCTGAAATCTCATTTTGCAGGCATTCTAATTTTTGGAAAAATACCTTTGGCCTCATTTACACTTGTATTTTTACCAATTTTTGGGATTTTACATTGTCCAGGTTTTGGAAATTAAATTTTGTGGTACATTCGTGCATAGAGTGATATAAACAGATATGTGACTTAAGCTTCTAAAGCTATGCATAGTGTGAATTAAGAATTAAGAAGTTGATTTAAATCTTCGTCTACATAACAAATTACAGGCTCATCCAAATCCATGAAATTTGTGACTTAAACTTCTTAATGCCTTTTGGATTAAGACCTTGTGTTAATTTTAGTTTTCCTTGTTGGGCTGTCTTGGTGTATTTCCTGGGCATTTTTTGTTTTGGGTTACAAAGAGAGGGCTAAAGCCCAACTAAAAGGAATTATACCAATGGGAAATTTAATCCCAAACACTCACAAGTAACTAAGCTATTCAAATGTAAGGGGGTAGGAGTTAATTATACAGGATTTAGATTGTTTGTAATTAGAGGGGCAATCACTTGAGTTTGAGATTACAATCAACACCGAACCTATGACATCCCATTTGCAGATGGGTTTTCATAGCCTCTCTGGTTATATCAAATAAGGCATTGAAATATTCCAAGGAAAAGAAATTAGAGCATTGGCAAGTGGGAGGAAATTTTATTTTTGTTTTACTATGATGGTACCTTGTGATTATTTACTGATTGTAAGAAATAAAGAATGTAGTTAGGATACGCATTGCTTGCCCAGTACAATGCAACTCAAGTACAGAATTTCTTTCTATTTCTCCTAAGTCTGAAGTGTAAACATTGATGGTAAGTAAATAATATTTTAAAAAAAATGAAAAAAGGGTTGACAACATCACTGTAGTTGGTTCTGTTATTTTGGTTGTTGACGAGGGTCTGTCCAGCGAGAGTCTTCCATGACTGCCTTTTTCCATCTGTTCTTGAACATCTCAAGTTCAACATAGGACTGCTTTTTTACCTGCCAAATTAATCAATAAAATGAAGCACTGCATAATACAACAGCCATTTATTTCCTAAAGGTCATGATCATAGATGGATCAGTGATCTCTTGTCCCAAATATAGTTATTTCTAATTAATTTACACATGCCAATAAAAACAATTAAAAATATTAAATTTGTCATAAAAATTCAACTGATTTCTGATATTATCTTAATTAACTACACTACCCTCCAAATCATAGTAATTTCTACTTTCTCTCTCAATATATAAGGAAGAAACTTTTTTAATACTCTTTAAAACTATCATATGCCTTATAAAAAGGATAAAAAATACCTTCCAGAAGATACCTTATATATGGGACAGGAGGGAATATATCTTTTTTATTTTAACAATGTAACCCACGCACATCCCCGTGGTGCCACTTTGTGATACAGAACCCACAACCTCCTCTATGAGGAGAAGTATGGGTGGGGTGCCATGTGAGCTAGAAGCTCAATAAATGCTAAAACAGACGCATGCTCATAGGGCATTTTGTTTGAATGACAAATCATATAAAGATATTTGGCAGCAAAAACCTGAAAGATCAAATTTTATCATTAATTGGTCAAAGAATAGAATTGAAGGCTTACCTCAGATCAAATTTCAACACTGCTGTATTTTGATCATCCTGGCTATCTGTTGTAGCAGATGTCTTCAATAATTAGTTAAACCAACCGTTAATCACATTAAGCAAGATAAGAGGATCACAGTAGAAACAGAGTAGGAGGAAGATAGAGAGAGAGAGAGTTATTAAGATAAGATGATATCAATTTGGTAATAAAAATGGATGATGGAGTAAACAGAACAAAATAGTTGGATGGTCAAGTTCCTAACCTTGTTTGCTGAAGAGCCCCCAAGTGTTGGTATATCATAGTGAAGTAGATATTCAGAATCAACAATACCAATGTTTTTAGTCCTATCACCCTGCCAAAGGAATCTTGCTTACCAATAACAGTAAAGTAGGATTACATAAAAGAAACTTATATCTGGCTACATGAAAAATTGCCTGTGCACAATAACCTAGCTGAAAGTCCAAGCCCCATGCATGAACTAAATCATTCTGTAAAAAAAAATTGTGAAGCCTGAATTTATTGTTGATCATACGTTGATGTTTAAATCTGAATAATTAGTAGTAAACTAAGGAACTTATTCACTTAGTGTTAAAATCATGAGTGAGAAAATTTCCAAGGAACTGTCAGTTTTAAATGTTTGGTTGAGTTATGCTGAGTTAAATTACATTTTGGATGACAAACCTGAATCATATGCCATACACAGCGCCAAGATGCCTTTGAGAACACAGGAGCCATCATCTCCAAAAACCTGGAATTCATATAATTTCAAGTCTTATTTCATAAAAGAACAAAACCAAGGAGCCTTATCCTCTCAATTGAGTTCTAGTTTCTTCAGTACAAAACCACTGGTTTTGTCATGTAAAGGAGAATGAAATTTTGTGGCAACATGCAGTTTTATGCAGCCACTTGAAATATCTGATTAGAGATGAATTTTTATTCTTTCCTAATAAAAACATGGTTCTGAAACTACAAATACACAAACATCTGAATACAGAAATTTTACCCTGTGCATGGGGGAGCTGTGCTGTTCTCATCACATTCCCTTCCACTTCTTAGAGTCTTGTGGATTTTCCTGTTAATATAACTCAATGTCAATTACAAGAATAGATTACTACTATGCAGAGATTTGAATGCAATAAAGCCTTGAATACTTCTACAGTACACATAGCTGCACTTGGGAATCAGAGCTCCCCGATACTAGTTGTAAGAATCATAATAGAATTATTCTTGACTTGCATAACTGAGACTCTTATGACCAATTAATCTCCCAATTCTTTAAACTAAAATTAAATTTCATAAGTTATGATAGGTTTGTCATTCGTCTACATTCTGAGTGAGTTCTCATTATAGAAACATTAGATATTATTCTTCTTAATCTATTTATAAGTCGTTTCCAACATATTTTATCGGAATTAAGAAAAATCTTAAAACTCATTAACCCTATCTAAGAATTTAATGAGTTTCCAACTTTGTCCCTATTAAATATACATATTATGCTCCATTTTTAATAATATGCGCCAACATTTGATGGAGGATAAATGCGGGAACTTGTAAGAAAAAGTCATTGACATGCCTCATAATTAGGACTAAAAAAATACTCTCCTTGCCTTGTGAATAGGACCAGATGAGTATAATGAAACTATTCGAGAGCATTGACCGAGTGAGAAGCTTGAAATGATTCATTCTTATACTACTGTGTTTTTCTTATAAATATGTAGTAATGGAAAAGACCTGTGAACATTTAAGTTTGTGTCCCTTGCTGTGAGATCAGGGTGCACCTCTGAGACATCAGGATCAAGTGCTGGCTGTGATATCTCAAGCTCTTCTTCTTTCACTATGGATAAATACCTGAACTCACAAATTATTATATATATATATATATAATAAAATCTAGAACAAATAACATGCATATAACCTATTGTTCGTAGGTTCAACTGGCGAAGGGATGAGATATGCGACTATTTTGAGTGTTTTCGATCCCTGGAGAGTATCACTTTGTTGTGGTTCCTTTCGCAGCACTTGGGGAGGCATCATAACTCCTAGGTGCCTAGGTTTACACCTGAAGGTAATAGATGACTCTCCCTGTCCGACATTTGTATCGTTTAAGAGGACAGAAGATTTTACCTTGCCCTTAAAACGTGGGTGAGCCCGACTCTTTTTCAAAAAATTTTGTTACAGAAAAAAACATGCATTTAAAAGAAAAATAGAAAACAAGTACAAAGACACCTACTTTTGGACATCAAAGTGTTCAACTCCGAGGTCTTCATCCCACAAGAAGATGTATGAATACTCAAATATGATATCTGGGTGTAAGAATCGCTTCGCGAACAACCTAACTCATTTCAGCCAAAATTATAAACTTATTATTCACAAGTTGTTTCTTTTTGACGAAAGTTGATGGATTTATAAAGGAAAAGAGAAGCAACGAAGTTCACCATTTAGTTTGATTGACAGCAGAAACATGAATGGCATGATCACACCAGTCCAGATCCCCCCATTAATCAACAATCCCATCATAGTGGAAAAGCATCACGACAAACTTCTTACTTCTTGCAAACTGATCATAATGAAAAAAGTAAGAAATTTTAATTGCCAAAGAAGAAACAAAACCATCAAAAGTATGAAAAACTGAATTTTCTCGCCTTCTTTACTATATTATTAACGTTTTCTTTCTGCTTTATACCAAATGCCATGGCCGGTAAATTTGTCACTGACTTTGAACTCTGAAAGCATCCAACACAGTTTCAAACATTACTCCAAATAATTCAAAAACATATCTTTATAGAAACAGAATAGAGTATTAACTAATATTATTAACTCTTATTAATTTTGAGAAAATGAGACACCTTTCTATTACGGGGACCCCACAATGGTCGCATTTCCAAGTCAGAAGTGATGGCAGCTATTCCTTTTGGTAGTGTCACTGCTCCCTGGGGCCTGCAATTACTCTGAAAATCCACAGAAAACATAATAATTTATTTTCTATTAATTAAATCAATCCAAACTTATCTGATAAAAATGCATGAGTAATGAATTTGATCTTTTTGTTTCACATTAACAAACACTGTTTATTAATGTTACCTTACACACTGCAGATTTTGTATCTAGCAAAATATCCACAATTGCCATTTTGGGAACCTCTGCATAAAAAGAGAATGCAATTTGTTTATGTTTGTTTATCTTTAACATGCTCCATATGAAGCATATATAATTATCAGAATAATAGGAAAGTAAATATGGTATGTATTGATGAAGCGACCATTTGGGGTACCTCTTTATAATCTGTTACTACAAATGCGCTTCCAATCAAGAAAGCTGCAGAAATCAAGAATATGCTGGAGAGTAAATGGCGACGAAACGTTCTTTTCCTTTTAGGTTCCACCACAAGAGATACCTGAAAAGTGTGCATTTTAATATATTTATATATTATAATTATGTAAGAATCAATTCAAATCCTCTTTACCCATCTCTCTCCTCACCCATTTTTGTTTCTGGGATCCACTTGTGTAGAGCTCAGTCATATAAATGACAGTATCGTTGGAAGAGCATCACCATAGAAGAAGATTAGTCATATGCCTAAGTTCTTGGTAGAACAACTAAGTTTCATGATCTTCAGGTTGATTGTAGACCAATTCAGCTTTAAACGCGTGTTATATTAAACTCTCAACGTATAAAGTATGTGCTTAATATATTGGTGATGAAACTAGAATTACTACCAAAGGAATTGGCATAATAATAAATCGTTCAGAATCAATTCTCTTTATCGCACAAAATTATATGTAGCAAATTTTTTTGGTTCTTCGCCTCCCAAAATTACATTTTTTTCCTATCAAATAGCAACCTCAGAGGAGGATTATTATATTTAGGAAACACATCACTCAGCAGCCTCGGAGTTTGCGGCAGCTACGTAAAATTTTACCTATTGTTACGACGTATGTATATATCGTCATTCCCATATATAATGTCATTAGGAATAACAGCTTTTCTAAGACTATGGTTTATATATCTAAGTATTTGCTTTTTATTTAGAGGAAACCGAGCTAAATAAGAACATGGAAGTCAAAGAAAGTCCTCGAGATCTACTTGATTCTCACTTCCAAAACGAGGGAGAAGATCAGATCATGACCCCCATAACGGAAACAAGAAAAAACAAAACCAAAAGAGAAGTGGAAGAAGAACAAAAAGGAACATATAGACCCACAAAATGTAATGTCTTTCAATTCTCTACTTCAAAGCAACGTCGTAGAATCCCGTGCAGGTTTACGACGCCTGTCCTCCGGTGACATTCTGCTGGGCGTAGTCCTTGATGTCACGAGCCTTATTCATGAGTTTGTGACGCGCCGTTTGCGGCTGGTCACTGCCTGCAGGATGCTGGCCAGTGACGTACCTGTAGATCCATGTTATGGCAGTGATGGCTGCCACACCGAACCCACCGGAGGTTGTGAAACCCAAGCCAAGGAGGATGGCCGCAATCAAAGCAGGCACGAGCACCGGACTGAATATCACAAACAACGGGGTGACAATGGTCAAGCCGATGACAGTTCCGGCCAGCATCAACGCAGAGAAGATCAAAAGGGAGCCACCGGCGGTGACAGCGGTGGCGACCTTGGCAGCCTGCTGGGGCCCAGAATCGGTGGTGTAGTGCCTCTGCATGCCGTAGTAAGGGGAATCATGAAGGCGGATTTCGGCCATTATCGAAACTGAGACGATACGATGGATTGAGAGGAGTGGCGTGTGAAAGAAGGAAGCGGTGGAAGGGATTTAATAAAGAAGAAGAGGGCTTGGTGGCAGAAGGCGGATACTGTGGGAGTGGCACGTGGTGAGGAGGTTGTCATGCAGGGGTTGCATGAACTCTTCGAGATCCTGTTGGCGACACGTCTTCTGCTTACTTGTTCCCATTTTGGAAGACTCACACTATGAATTTGGACCATTAATTAAATTACAGACCAGAGGGAATAATGAAATACGTGGGGGTAAAAGTTTGAAATATATCGATGTAACAACAAAAGAGAGTGGGAATGTATTGAAAGAAAAGAATACATCTGGAGAATGACAACTAAATACCTCATAAAAAAAAGTTAATATTAAATCAAGACTTTATCATAGTTTAACAAGCTCTACTTATTTTCTTATATTATAATATTAAAAATATGTAAAAATATGTTTTAATAATACTCCTACAACATGTAAAAATAAGAGCTCATGACAAGAGTGTTGAGCTCAATTGCACCTCATACCTCCTTTTATAGAAGAGGTCATAGGTTCTATAGCTTTAAATGACATAGATGGGTGGGTGTGTTATATGTGTGGGTCCCTCCCCTATAGGGAGAGGGGGCTTAATTGTCTTAATAAAAAAATAAGAATTTCTTAATTAATTTAAATAAATTATTAAATTATAATAAATATAATATAATTTTTTTAAAATATCCCTTGTATAAGTCAATCTTTCTATTTAATTTTTTTAAATATATTAAATAAACTAAATAAATATATTAATTATAATTAAGTCTAACTCCTCAAGATAAATTTATATTATATACTCTTTCATATATCTAAATTACTCAATTATCTTTTTTTTAAAAAAATACAAAATGATATTAATTAATAACAAACTATCTTTTAGATTTAGCACTATAGTGGTATGTTTAATAGAATAAAAGTGGAGATGGGAAGTGAAAGTAAAAATAAATTATTTCACTTCCTTTATTTAGTATAATAGAATTTATTTTTATTTTTATTTTTAATATTTTAGATCATTTTAATTTTATCAGAAAAGTTAGGAATTAAGATGATAGAAGTGAAAATAAAATATTTTTGATTATTTTAGTTATTAAACAATTTTAGAATATTTAAAAAATGTACAGAAGCTGGGCTCCTGTCATTATGTGTTTGATCGGCTGTTTTTGTGAGGCCTGTTCTGTGATCCCCAGCCTCACGCTGTGTCCTCTCAGTATGGTAGCCACCGCATCTAAACCTTCGCCTGGCAATATCTCCTCCCGTAGCGAGTAATAAGCCAACGTTGTCTTAAACTTTAATAACACCCTTTCCACCTGTACCCCAAAATAACACCCTTTAAACCAAGCCTAACAAGAACAGAGCTATGTTGTACATATGCAACGCCCCAATTTGGCTCAAACTAATCCTGCGTATGTTGGCTACCCATAATGTTGGGTTAGACCAATATATATAATAGTTTCTTTTTGAAACTAGACAATGTGGGACTCTGTGGGTCTTTCCTTCTCATTCACGAATGTTTTTTTTCTACGGCTGATGTTTTTAACCCCCGCAGAATATAACATGATCTTACTGTGTTGTAATCATGAATTTGGGAAATCATAATTAAGAGTGGAAGCTCGCCATGCCATAGAAACAGGAATCTGTGGCATTTTTTGTCCATCGAAGTTCGTCAGTCAGAATAAATGTTTAGCCAAACTTAAAAGAGTTTTGCTTTTTCAATTGCTCTTTATTTATTTAATATAATTCAATATAAAATATATAACAATTTGAATAAAAAATTAGAAAAATATATTCAATAAAAGATAAATACTATTAAAAAGAAATAAATTGAACAAAAAATTCAGCTCAATTAGCGTGCAGATTCTTAATATCTTATTTAAAAAATACGTCAGGTTAATCAAACATCTAAAATATCAAATTAAAATTAAAAAAATTAAATTATTACTAATATATATTAAATTGATAAGAAATATGAAATTATTAAAACACAATTTTATCTCCTCAATTAGATTAGTCATTTTTACATGATAATATTGATTATATGTCTAACTATATATAAGTCGCACAAGTTATTTTTTCTAGGTTGTCTTTGATTCTATAATATAATAATAATACTAAAAAAATAATAAGATCATATTATATAATATTATAATTTTAAATCTTATGAATTATATATAAATATTCTAAATCTAGTCCTTAATTCCTATTGTCATCTAATTTTTTTCTCCACTCCCATTAGACTGCCATTGGGATTTTAGAGTAACTTTTGTTAAAGTACCATATTATTTGTGATTAATGTTGTTGTACATGGGGCCACTAGATTGTTCCTTCTACTCATTGTGTATACTAATGTGATGTTTATAAGCGATTTAATATATATATTGATGTTGATATGATTAGATTGAGAAAACTTATTTGATAATTTTTATTGAAAATAGTCTTGTGAGACTTAAAAATTAATTTGTAAAGTTTGAATTGAGTTTATAAACTTGTTATATCTTGATATTAGAATTTGAATAAAGTTATTATCTTAAGAAAAAAAACTATTGTGATATTTATTGATATTATTGATTATCAAATTATTGAGATTTTGATTAATATGATTATTTTGAGCATTATACATTAGGGATCGGTGATGAGGGAATTTTATTTCTATCACGTGGTATAACCTTTATTGGATGTCGATTATTGGTTTTTGTCTTACCAGTTTTCCAAGGGACATGCCCCACTTGTTTACCGAGGGACTGCAACATCCCACCTATTTATCGAGGCAGAATAAACACATGGTCCGGTTATGTGCTCTGTGAATTTTAACATATCTATAACATTTGACTGGTTAACTTTTAGAATGGTCAAGCATATGGTAGTTATCTATATCCCATGTGTTTGGTTGGTGGGGATAAGGTGATTCGGTTGGATTGATGGAAGAAATTTGGGTGGGTTATCCATTTAATTTTATTATAATAATATATTATTTTCTATATATTGTACTTTATTATCTGTCCTACTTGACACTTCATGAGCATATATTAGTATACATGATGAGAAGAATTGTTGGTTACTAAAATGTTTATCTCACCCTATTTTTATTAACATTTTTCAGGCGATAATCTCATCTTAAGATCGTAGGGTCAAAAGCTTTATTAAAACTATATTAATTGTATAGTATTCTTCATTGAATATATGTGTATATAGCTATAGTAGAGTTCATTATGTATATTCTAATATTATATAATACATATTTGGATTTGATTTTTGGAGTTCATCTTGGGATAATATTCTAAATATTAATGATAGACTCTTCTAAATTATTAATTATTTCTTTAATTTTATTAGAATTGCATAGATTCTTATATTACTTGTATATATACACTTTAATATAATTTTTAATATCTTTAAAAATATTTTATAAAAGATTCTATTTTACCTTTTTATTAATTAATATACATATTTATAGAAAATTGTAATATTTATATTATAAAATCAAGTTTACTCTAATATTCATCTAGTTATAATATAATTTATTATAAGAGATTGAGCAATTTAAATGTCATAAATAATTTGGTTCATCTTATTCTTTTTCTATTATAATTATTTGTCTATTAAGATAAATCTTTTTATAACAATAGTAGAGTTTCTTTTAAATTTTAATAAAAAAAATTTTATCATAGTTAACTCTTTTAAAATAAACTAAATTCATATATAATATTATTATTTATTTTTATTGTGTATAAAATAGGTCAAATAATTAATAGTAGTTATATTTTATCAGGATTTTACATAAATCAATCAGAAAATATGGATTTCATGAAATCATTTACTGAACCATCTTAGTTGGCCAAACATACACTCCTCATATCGGACTATATAATAAATAAAGTGATCAGATCGGTCTCGCAAGAAAATTAAATAAGATCAACGGAATTGAGATTGATTTTCAACAGGTAGGAACAACACACCGGTCGAGAGAGCAATCCTTTGGCTCTACGTTTGACACTTACATCAGCTGCCAATGTCTTTGCTAACCTGCCTAGCTTCATTGTGCCCTGTAATTGCAACATTCTGCTAAACAAACCATACCAGAAACTTTTAAACCAAGGAAAGATGGGGCAAAAATATTTTGCACACCATTCCAAGCTGCCATTGGAGTAAATAACCTTTATGTCTAGCCTAGCAAAATATGCCGCCCAAGCCTTGCGGTCTGCAGTTGATATCATGTCTTCTCTATTTAAAACCCAAATTCTCTTTTTATTACCAAGCCATAAATCCAGCTGCTAAGACAAAAGTAGAAATCAGACCAAAAGAGAGAGTGAAAATGAAGTTTCATAATAATTAATAACAGTAAACAATGGAAGTAGTTAATGAAATATAGAAGCCAGGAGTAAGAATGGAGAATTGAAATGGCAGCATGAACATCTTTAACCAAACCACATAATGAAAAATTTAGCTTTTAAGGCTTCAAATAAGAAAGGACAACAGGAAAAGAAAAGAAAATAAGGCTTAACCAATTACAAATTGAAATAAGACGGCAAATTGAACATAAAATAAAAAGGCTAAATAATACTTGCCTGTGGATGACTTGTGGCCATAGGAATTCGAGCATCCCGCACTTCTATCACAACATCCATCAATTTGAGTTGCTCTTTAAGTTCTTTTTCAGCTTTTGCAATATGACCCGGAAACCACTGCCAATAACCAAAAAGAATCAGCATACCGAGTTAAGTAGGATCTCGCTATGTTGGCACGTAACCACAAACATACCTGTACTGGCCATATTGCCTTTGTCTAGTAATAAAGATCAGTGTCAATATCAGTCCAAGTGCTATCCCCTTGGTCGCCATGCAATGTGTTGGAATTGGCATTTCCATTTTCTTGCCAACTAGGACTTTTCACACCAACTATCTACAATGGTCCAAGTCAATATAAGCATTCAATAACAAGCTTGAATTTGGAAAGTTAGAGTGAGTCAGTGGTTCAAATCATATTTCTGCATAGCGCATAAATTTTGGGTGTGATTCTAACACTTCTTAATAAGTGTGTATAATTTTCAGAAGCTATGTCTAATCAATTTTCACCTTTCCATGGAAATATTAGGAAACATTCGTCATACTTTCGTAGTACTGAAAAATGATTAATATTGTCATTTATATGTCAATAAATAAGCAATGATTGCCTAAATTTAGCACCCAACTCAGCCATAACTTTGAAATAAATCACAAATGTATTGCTTTGCTCCAAAAGATGACCGACAGTTTTTCTCCAATACACATTCATAACAATAATAAAAAAAGAAATGATTCCCTTAGTTTGTGTAAGTTTTTGGGCATACCTCGGATCTTCTCTTGTTCACTGAGATATCCACAAGTAATCGGAATATTTTGTATAGACTCTGATACATTTATACAGCAAAACTACTGAAGAAGGAAGAAAAGCAGACACAAAAAGGAGAGGAGCATAGGAGTTCTCCTATCTGTAACCCACACTAGAGATCAAAATTACAATCCACCTAATGATCAATACAACTATTCTCTTTGCTGTCTTATTCACATCCGGGGGGTTGTGCACGGGTGGGGAAGTGGGATTTCTATAACTCCCATATCCCTTATTTTTCTCTTTTTGAAAATAAAATTATTCTCTCCATATTTACTTCTCATGGACCCGGGCTTAATTCACTATAGGTGGATTGACCAATTTCGTAACATATTGTAATTTCAAAACAAGAGCTTTGTAAGAAATTTCCAAGCTTAGCTACATCATCAGGGATCAACAACACTCTTGGGCAACTTTCCCACCAATGTTATACTAATTCAAAAAAATATGATTCTTCTTGAGGCACAATGTTCAGTTTTCTTGGCAAGCAATGCATGGGTGAACAAGTAATGGTGAAATAACTTAAAGTGACTCCGAGAATAACAAGATATTTAGGAATGGTGAGGGGATTGAAGCGTGACTGGATGGTGGGAGATTGAGAGTAGAGGGTTGCTGAGGTTGTAACAGTTGTTGAGCATATTCTGCTCCACTTGGTACAAATCTATCAGGCACCATCGGAGACTTGGACAGCCACGAGACAAGAGACAGCAGAGCAGTCATCACGGTGTTGCTCCGTCGATTGTTTCTTGCTCCTGCTCTGGCCTTCTATCCTTTGCTCCTAACTCGCAAATCAAACTCATTATTTCTTTTATATTTTTCAAAAATGCCAAAGGGGGAGCTCACCCTCTCGACAATACTAAGCAATGGAAAGTGAATGAATTTCCCTTTCCATCTCACGATTTTAACTAAACCAAACCGGCCTAAAGAAGTAGAGATGGACAGGTGAAAAATCTTATATTTGATCACACTCCAAAAATGTTAAATCTGCTTAAGTCCAAGTAATCTCATATATGGGAGGGATTTATCTGAATTATTTTACCATATATTTAAAATACACTTATAATCCTTAACTATTAATATAATACTAACAAAATTTTATTTTAATTAATATTTAAACACGCGCACTTTATGTTTGTGTATGTTTGTTTTAGATTTCTTGTATCTTTTGTTCTTTGATATATAATTGATTTTTTTATTAAAAAATAAAAGAGGGGAAAAATCGTCTGGAGGTGACAAGAGTTGGGGAAGACAAAAAGATCTATGATGATCCTAAGCATAGGTTTTCCAACTAGTGTTGTTACCAAAAGTCTAACTAGGTTGTTAGTATCAATGTTGGCTTCTCCAATGAATGGAAATATTCCAATCTCTATTCACAAGACTCAAAGCTCAAGATCTAGTGATCAAATTGATGGCCTTCCACACAATAATCACCATACAGTTCAACATAATTTCCATATAAGTTTTCGGCACCATATGAGACTTTGATGAGACATGTATATTACACTTCTAATTTTAAATATAAAATATATTTTATATATTTATTATTTTTTTTAAACTATATCTATTAATACTCCTATAATAATCAATAAAGAGTGAGGAATTTTAAAAAGATAATTAAAATATTTTAGAAAATACATATTATATTAATTTACTAAATTATTATTTTTTAATTTAATTAAATTAATTAAATATATTATGTATTAAATATGAGAGGAGTACCTTGAATCTATACTAGTTTTTTAATAACAACCAAAGCGATTGTATCATATTATATCTATTAAAAATAATAGTTGATTTCATTTTTCTGCATTATATATTTTTTTTTATACATAAAAGTTTAAATAGATTCAACATCAATTTTCTATTAAAATTAAGGTATAGTCTCAATATTTAGACATTGTTTATAAGGGATTTGTGATATCGTTTACTAAAGAAACTTTTACAATAGTAACGAAAATTAAACTCATATTCTTATAAGGTATAAATAAATTTTTTATTATATGTCATCTTTTATTGGCTTCTTCACTTTATATGTGTGTGTGTGTGTTTATGTAAAAAATAGTTGGGAATATCATCTACATACATTAAAAACAATAAAGAGTTATTGTTGGTCCCCACTTCGTCTACTAGGGGTGTGCATGGGTAGAGTTAGGCAGGGCAGCCCCTTGCCCGGTGCCCTGCCCAAAAAATGCATGGGCTGCATTTTGCAGCCTGATGCCCGGTCTTACCCGGTAAAAGTCCTAACAATTTTGGACAGGGCATGAGTAAGATGGGTATGGGCGGGTTGGGCATGCCCAAGTCGTGATGTCATGCTCATGTTGTAAAAAAAATTGTAATTATAAATTTATAAAATAATACCATATTCATGTGTCTTTAAGAGTTAAATAATATCTATAATTCACTAAGAATAAGAGAACAAAGATAATAATTAAAATCTTGAGATCCATTGCATATAAAAAATAAGCGTTGAAATCTAAATAGTTTGTAATTATAACTTTGTATCAATCTCCCTAATATTGACAAAGATAAAGCATCTAAAAAAATAAAATAAATAATTATAATTTATAATGTAATCATATGATAATTAATAAAGTTAAAAAAAAGAAAAAATTAGTATAGTTATAAATATTAAAAGATACAACTTACCTACTTATATTTCTAAAATTACCTTATAGTCACCAGTAGCTATCATATTTTCCCTTTTAAGATAGAGAAAAAATAAAATAAAAAATAAAAGAATGGGTGCTCATGGGTAGGGCAGGGAAGCCCCTATGCCCGGTGCCCAGCCCAAAAAATGCATGGGCTGTATTTTGCAGTCCGATGCCCTGCCCTGCCCGATAAAAATTGGGCTGGGCAGGGCATTTTTCTTGTGGATTAGGCAGGACATAGCGGGCCATGGGCATTATGCATAGCCCTACTGTCTACTACCCCAAACCCCTAACAGCCCTCATTTGGGAGTGGCCCAATTGGCGCTAGCCCAAAGCAAAGCAAAGGAGATGCACGGAATCGAGGGACTATGGAGACTTAGACTAAGTTTGGTAAGATAGAAATTTTTTTTATAGAAATAAAAGTAAAAATAAAAATATAATTAAGATAAAAATAGTTTTTACAAATTTATTTGATATGATAAAAGTGAATATGATATTGATAGGTATATTTTTATAAGTTAAGATAAAATAGTCTAAAATATTTTTTTTATAATTTGAGTATAATTAAAATTATGTAAAAATTTATAATTAGGATAAAATAATTAAAAAAAATATTTTCACTTTTATCATTTTAATTTTTAAATTTTTAATAAAATTAAAATAACCTAAAAAATTAAAAACAAAAAAATAATTTCTATTATATAAAATAAAAAAATAAAATATTTTACTTCTATTTCAATCTTCCCACCCTCACTTCCCACATATCCCTAGTGAATCAAGGAGAAAGATACCAAGGAGGGCGGACCATCTCCCCCAACAACTCCATAGATCCTGTCGAAGATCCCTGAGGACTCGTCCAACGACCTAAAAGTCTTTAAGAGGGTTAACCCTTGAACTAAGGGACTATCAATAATAATATTTTTTCATCTAACTCCTCAAAATAATAATAATAATATTTTATTTTTTAAGATATACATACTTTTATCAAAAACAACTGTATTAAAAATATTGTCAATACTATATATAAATATCTCTATTAATAAATATTTAAATATTAATTTGTTAAATTATAAAGTACTAACACATTATGTTAGATTTAACTTTATTAGTTATTTTATTTATATATTTGATTGGATATAACAATCAAAATATAATATATGGAAAATTTGCAAAATCAAGTAGATGAATATACTTAAAGAAATGATAAAAACTAGAAATAGTCATCTTTTTTTTGAAAAAAGTTTTCTTACAAAATGGCTACCAAACAATAATTATTTTTTCTTAAATATAAATATTCTCCTAAAATACTGTCAAATGTCTATAGATATCTCTGTAGGATTTGAACCTTAATTACTATACATAACTATTTAATCAACCCCATGTGAACAAAAACTAAAAAAAAAAATTCTCAGACCAAGTTAGTCAACTTAATTTTTTAATTTTATAAGAATAGATTTAACATCATAAAATTAATAATATCCATACACATAAAATAGAATTTGTTTTTAGAGAGTCTCTCCCCAAAATAAAAAACTATACACATAAATATAAATATATAAATACAAAGAGTCTTTTCAACGTATATTTATTCATATACTCAATTAATTTATTTTCAACTTTTATTTTTGATATAATTTTTTTTTTAAAAAATTAGATTCACTTATAATATAAAACTAAATTTTCATTCTTTTTAAATAATATTAATCTCAAATAAAATAAATTATTTATTATTTTTAAATATAAATTTAAACACTCATCAATTTATTCTATTTCTCTTACAAAAAGTCAATGATAGACTGGTCCTTGTTTGTTCATCCTATCTGGGCCCAAAAGACAGCTGGGATCCAGTAAACACCTTCTCACATGTCTTAAAATAGGGACTATGTATCAAAATAATAATAATAAAAAAAGTAGAGACTAGGGAGTAGGGAGGGAAAATTTGTCCTTTACTATTTCTACCCAATTTTTTTAATTATTTCTTATTTATATAATCTCAGAATTATTTAATAAAATTATAGGTTGTATTTTTTTATAAATTGATTTTATTAAAATAAAATGAAATTATTAAATAAAAATAAAGTTCAATCATTATATTAAAACAAAATTTACAAAAAATGTGATAGAAAAACTGAAATGTTATATAAAACTCAGACATCAAATTAAACTTAAGTAAAACACTAAACAAAATAAAATAAAATTTTAGATAAAACTGAGTAATAAAAATATGTTTTGACGCTTTAAAGATTCAAGACACGTTTTCAAGATTTAGATATCATATTTTTCATTATTAACCTTCATCTCATGTTTAGTTTTCACCAATATTCAATATAGCAGCACTGTGACCCCTTTAAATATAGTAACCAACTAAAATTTTAATAAATTTTAGTTTAAAAAATTATAAAATAAATAAATATATTTATCTAAAAGAATTTTTAAATTAAAATTATAGTTAAAATTATAGTTTTAGATAAACTATTTTAAAATTAATTTTTAAAATAATAAAAATATTTATGAAATAATTAATTACTATTTTACTCTTATTTTTTTACACTTTCTTTCATGTTTTCTTTCTTCTCCATTCTTCACCCCCTCTTATCTCTCTTCTATACTATCTACTATTTTTTTTCTTTTTCACTATCTCTCCTCTACCCTATTATTAATAAAATTATATTATTTTTATCTAATAATTTTTTAATTATAAAAATTATTTTAATAATAATAATTATTTAAATATTTATTTATTTATAAACCACTATTTTTCTATAAACTCTTCTCCAAAAATACTTTTTTAAAAATTATCTAAAAATTTTAATTTTTATAAATTATTTTTTAAACTCTTATTCAAACTATCCTATAAGCACACATACATACACAATATTCATTTACTAATCTAGCGGCCAAAAGGAATTTACTAATGTGACCTTTTATTTCTTTGTACTTATTTCCTATGCAAATGCATAAAATTGAAAGTATTTTATTATTTTATTTTTGAACGGGTCCAACTGAGGAGGGTGCCGACGTCGTTTAGCACCGTCGTTGGCTCGTTGCCTTCACCCAGGCTATTGTCTCCCTTCAGAGGCTTTCGCGGATCCAAGTAACCGGGACATCTTCGCGCTCTCCTCCACTCGGGCCCGGATCCGCCGCGTTTCTCACCGAAAGGAAGACGCTGGCGGTTATGTCCTTTGTCACCAAGGTGCTCATTTCGCACTTTCGTTTAGTTTCACGTATTTTCCTCCTCATTCTCTTTTTATTCAATCTTTCATCTATTCTTGAATGTTAGAAGAGAACTGGAACAAGGGGAAAGATAAAAGAATGATGTTTTAATCCATCTTCATTTGTTTTCTTATGTGTGAAATCAGTTAATGTAACTAACTGTGCACTGGAGGCTCCAATTTGTAGCTAGCATAAATATTTCTTCCGGTGTTTTTGCCCCCTTTTATGTGAGATCTGTGAAGCGATAGCTTATGTTCTTGCTGATTTTAATTATTGAGTAATATTGTGTGATCTCCAGGTTATGTGGACAATTTGAGGTTTTCATGGCCTTAAGCTTGCTTCTATCTTGTGAACCTCCCATTATTAGTAAAAGCAAGCTGTGGGGCTGTTGATTTGAACAACAAACAAAGTAAATGCTTGGACCTTGAAGTGCCGTTGAAGAATGTGAAAAATGACGACAAGGTTCCCCAAGCGTTACTTGATTGTTATTTTGACCTTTATCTGCACATCTGTTTGTTATATAGAACGGGTTGGCTTTTCGATTGCATACACTATAGCTGCTGATGCTGCCAAAGTGAATCAATCTAGCAAGGGGGCAATACTTTCTACATTCTATTATGGATATGCCTGTTCACAAGTTCCAGGAGGATGGGCAGCTCAGAAAGTTGGGGGTTGGAAGATCCTACTTCTTTCATTTGTGTTGTGGTCAGCAACTTGTGCATTGGTTCCACTGGATCCTAATAGAGTTTTAGTATTGGTGATAGCACGATTGCTTGTTGGTGTGGCTCAAGGGTTCATATTTCCCTCTATACACACGGTTCTTGCACAGTGGGTTCCTCCTCATGAAAGATCTCGGTCTGTTTCTCTCACAACGTCTGGCATGTACCTAGGGGCAGCACTAGGAATGCTTTTTCTTCCTAGTCTGGTGAAGTTTAGAGGTCCTCAATCTGTATTCGTGGCTGAGGCAATACTGGGTGCTTCATGGTCGTTACTTTGGTTCAAATATGCCAGCGATCCACCCCGACTTGAGCATCCAAAAGCAACTGGGGAGTCCCTGTTGCCTATTAAAGGAAGCCACAGAAATAAAGTTGAACATGGAAGAGTTTCAGCTAAAACAATAAAAATCCCTTGGATGGAAATTCTAACCAGCTTGCCGGTCTGGGCAATTGTCGTCAACAATTTCACTTTTCATTATGGTTTATACGTGCTGATGAATTGGCTACCAACATACTTTGAATTGGGCCTTCAACTTAGCCTTCAAGATATGGGTTCTTCTAAAATGCTGCCCTATCTGAACATGTTCATATTCTCAAACATTGGTGGGGTTGTAGCTGACTATTTAATCACCAAGAGAATAATGTCTGTGACTAGAACCCGGAAATTCTTGAACACCGTAGGATTTCTTGTTGCTTCTCTTGCTTTAATGGTGATTCCCATTTTCAGAACTTCGGGGGGTGCTGTCTTTTGTTCTTCTGTTGCTCTTGGTTTCTTGGCGCTAGGCAGAGCTGGGTTTGCGGTGAATCACATGGATATTGCTCCAAGATATGCCGGAATAGTGATGGGAGTTTCTAACACTGCAGGCACATTAGCCGGCATAGTCGGAGTTGACCTTACGGGCAAGCTTCTTGAAGCCGCAAAAACTGCTAATTCAGATCTTACTAGTCCTAAAAGCTGGAGAGCAGTGTTCTTCATTCCAGGCATACTATGCATTTTTAGCTCTTTAATATTCTTGCAATTTTCAACTGGGGAGAGAATTTTTGATTGAGGTATGCATACCGATTGATGGTAGCGCAGCTAATTAATTGGACATGCTAGTGTCTGGAGATTTGATTGTTTCATTTCTCCAAATTATATCATTCTTGGACAGGAGAGATCATATTGATATACAAGTTTCATAGCTCTAGCCCCTAGTCAATATTGATGATGTTCTGTTGTTTTCAGATGTAGAATTTTTTGTTTTTCTTACTCCAACTTTTACCCTTCCTGGCTATGGTAAATGTATAATCATATTGGAAATTCAGGAACCTCAATTCCACAGCCGTAGCTATCAAGAAATAATTTGGGGGCAGAGCTTGTAAGTGGCTATAGTTAGTATTGTGATCACTCTTCAAAATATACTGTTACCTTGTTATCATTCTTGCTTTCAGGCCATTTAAGATCTCATCGCTGAGTTTTGATATTCGGCTTTTCTTTCATTATAGGATAAACAGAAAAAAGATTGAAATGCTACTGAGAAGTGAAATCATTTCAAAGGCGTGGTCTTGTAGGGTCACACTTTCCCATTTGTCCATATTTTAAATATTCTATTATATATTTTTGTGATCTGTTTCCCTTGTAACATATTTTATGAATTAAAAAAAAATTTAAATCTCATTAATTTTATTTTAAAATTTAATATTAACTTTTTAGTTTTATGCCTATTTAATATATATATTTTTAAAAAATAATAATGTATATAATAATAAATGACAAAATTTGTATATTTATGTTAAGAATTTAAGATTTATAAATAGGATTAAAAAATATTTTCTCTTATACTTATAAATAGAATTGGAAAAATATATATAATACATATACTACTACCTATCAATAAAATCCATCTCTTCTTCCTCGCTCCATTTGGAATTATTTATTTTTTAAAATTATTTTATAAAATTATTTTTTAAAATAAAAAAATAGATAAAATAATTATACATTAATGTAAGATTAGCATTATATTTTAATATCATTTAATAATATTTTATGAAAATTATATAAATAATGTGGCAGAATAATAACTTTTTTATGTATAAATATTTTCCTAAAGGAAAAATAATAAGGGTGTTATAATCTATTTAAAATTAACTATTTCTTATCTCTCCTTAAGAAAAGAAAATTATTTCTCTCAACTTTTTCTATTCTCTCCATTTTCTCATGCCTGTTATCAACATAGTGTCGTATTTTAGATTTTAATATTCTTTAAAAATAAAAAAGCAACACAGGTGACGAAGAAGGATTAAACGCTGCAAGTTCCAGCGTTTAACTCCGTTCAACTCAACCTTCGAGCCCATATAGAGTCGTCAGACTTGGGAATCAGACTGCAGAGAGTAGGGCTGGTGCGAGAAGAAACGTCTTTTGAACTGGGAACGGGAAGCCACTTGTTCAAGCAGGTGGGAATTCGAACAGAAAAGCCCAGCGGAGAGAGAGGGAGCTCGAAGCAGAGTGTCAGATGGTGACAGAGAGAGCCTGAGAAAAACGATCTGTTAATTAGTAAGCTCATATAGGCCTCTTTTTCGAATTGTTTTAGTCGGTCGCAACTCTTGCATTTGGAAATTGGAAAGGATCTCTTTCCCGTTGACTTGCAGTTAGTGAAGGAAGCTCTTCCTTGATTCATAGAGCTAACCTTGCAACATTTTATGTAGGCCCTTATGTTATAAACATTATTTGATTTTATGGGTTCCTTACCTTGTTGAGTGATTGCAATATTTAAGTTTCGTTTAGAAGCTCCCTGTTTTATCCCTTTCCCTTTGGCACGTTCAGTGTGTGGAAGATACTCCAGGTTGATTATTATTTGTTAGTATACTCTGCTGTCAAAGAATGTCTCTTGCTTGCATATCTCACTGTGTTGGATCCTAACTTGGATATTGTCTTGGGTACTTTTTTGATGGTTTATTGGTTTGATATTGTTAGATGATACTGTCTTGAATGAGAATGCGGTTCGAGTTTATTATTGATGCGGAACTTTGTTCATATAAGGTTGCTGGTTTAAATTGTGAATATGATTCTGGTGTTCTTGAGAGTTATGAGTGGCGAGTCATGTGAGATGGTTTGTGCTTGCCATTTTTTTTCTTTTGCTGCTCCATACATTCATGAGAATAACTCTTTTGGAGTTTATTTCATCTCCAAGTTTTAACTTGGTCTTGGGATCTGTCCTACGCTGTTATTTTGATCAAACGATACTTTCTGAAGCCAAGTATGTCATCTTGGATTTATTTGGGTGATGCAACCATTGTTAGCATGAGATTGCTGGTATTGGGCTGTGAAAGGTGCATTACATATTTGCTTACGGTTGAATTGAGTTGGGCAGGCTACCATGGTTTAGGTTTTCCAATGTGGCTGTGCTTTTGATTATTATTGTACATTGTAACCAAGTTTTCCATAGATTTATTTTCTTCTTTTGTATTGGTTATTTACCATTAATGTTTTCTTATACTGTTTCTCTATCTCTATCTTGGGTACCTGTCCTTTGCGGCCCACTCTGATATTCTGAATTTGTTTTTGGCCATTGGGGTTCAGTGTACTGCTTACATAACTGCTGGAGTTCTTGCCACTGCTTTGTCACTTGTCTCTCTTCATTTTGATTCCGAGGAAATCTGATTGAAAGTTGATCAAACAATCATGGGTTATGCACAGCTTGTGATAGGTCCAGCTGGTAGTGGCAAGGTAATTTATATTATTAATTTCCAGTGTCCTGTTATTTGTTAAACTGGATAAGCCCTTTGCTCTATATGCTATGTTTTTGTGTGCGCTTAGATCCTGATTGTTGTGTGCATTTTATGTTGTATATTAGTCCACATATTGCTCAAGTTTGTACCAACATTGTGAAGCTGTACGTCGGACAATGCATGTTGTGAACTTGGACCCTGCTGCTGAAAATTTTGACTATCCTGTCGCAATGGGTAAATACAATGTGGGATGTGATCGTTTCTTTTGTGAGTTAACGATTATAGTTGCAAGAGTTTAACTTCTTTTTACATGGGAATATTTGCAGATATAAGGGAACTCATTTCTTTGGACGATGTTATGGACGAACTTGGGTTAGGGCCTAATGGGGCTCTTATGTACTGCATGGAGTATCCTTTTCTGTGCCTATCAGAAAAATACATGGTTTCTTATTTCTTTGTTGATTTAATCTTGCTTGGTTCATTTTCTAATTTTTCATTTGGCAAAGTTCTTTACAATCTTGTTTGAAGCAGGGTTCTGCATAAATTTTATGACAGGTTGCTGAGCTAGAGAATGTGATTATGAATTATCTCTTTATTGTTATCTACTTGTATTTTTATTCTATTTTATGTACTTGTTAACTGTTTTAAACGTTATATTTGACAATTTTGTTGCCTTAATAATAATATTTAGACACCTTGAAGAAAATTTGGATGATTGGTTCACAGAAGAACTGGACAATTACTTAGATGATGATTACTTGGTTTTTGACTGCCCTGGTATTCATTCCATTGTCATTAAACTTTTCATTCAATTATTTATTGACTTTTGACAGATTATCATGATGAGGTAGTTAACTAATTAAGGTAAATATACTGTAATAATTTCAACACAGTGAAATCACAATAGGTAAGATACCACATCTAATGCACATGTTAAAATCATCTTTTTCTAGAACCAATTATGTGTTGGGTGCCATGGCAAAACTAATGCATATCTAATTTGTTTTTTATCCAAAGTTTCTCTTTTCTATTGTTAAATTGTTTATAAATTTTTCAGGTTAAAAATGACCAGAAAAATGGGTCACTTTAACATTGACCTGTAATTGTAATGTTTTTCAGGTCAGATAGAGCTTTATTCACATGTCCCAGTGCTTCGGAATTTTGTTGAACATTTGAAACGTAAAAATTTCAACGTTTGTGCAGTGTACTTGCTTGACTCACAGGTGTTATATTTCGGTCCCCTATTTTAATACTTACTGGATACTTTCTACCATGGTTTTTCATATTGTGTTTGCTTAACTTTATAATTTTCTATCTGTTAGTTCATGACAGATGTCACCAAATTTATAAGTGGATGCATGGCTTGCCTTTCTGCAATGGTTCAATTGGAACTACCCCATGTTAATATTCTCTCTAAAATGGACCTTGTCACTAACAAAAAGGATTTAGAAGAGTGAGTTCTGTTGTATAAATTTCATTTATCAAATCTGTTGAGAACATCTTTATACATTTAAATCCTAATGTATTCTGAATTTGCATTATTTTTAGATTTTTGGATCCAGAGCCCCGCTTTTTGTTGTCTGAATTGAATCAACGGATGGCTCCTCAGTTTGCAAAGCTGAATAAAGCTTTGATTGGATTGGTGGGTAAATTATTTTCTCAGAAAAATATATAGTTTTTCCCCAATTATTAAATCCTATGAGCTCATGCTAAATGTGTGTTGTAAGCGGGTCATCAGTCATGTTCCATGTGGTTGTCAACTGCCATTATGCTTAGCCCAACAATTTCTAGTTCGTTTCTCCTTGTAAAAATTGTTCAAAATTCCTGTTATAATGGATAATTTCAGTTTATAGTTCAATGGTTTTCAATTAAGTTGCGTCTTGTTTAATTGACAAAGTTGCTATGTATTTTGTTTAATAGTGAGATTGGAATGACGATTTGATTCCTAAAAATTTCAAACCTTAGCAAGAAATCAAGATTTCATTGAATTCATTCCATTGCCTTCCCATTTTGTGAATATCATTCCTGAACATACCCTCAAAGTTGAGTCTTACTTTGATTTTTGATTTGAACTCTACGATGCTTCTTATCTTTTTTCAACATATTTACTTCTCTTTTTCTAACAGGTGAATGACTATAGCATGGTGAGTTTTATTCCACTGGACTTGAGGAAGGAGAGCAGGTTTGCCCCGTGTCTATCAAACTGCTCTTAATTTAGATAGTCTGTTTTGCCCTTGCGTTTTTGTAGCATACATGCGTGTTGATTAATTCTTTCCCTTGATGGCTTAGTTCTGTAAAGTTGTGGCTGAGATTTTGCTTGGTCACAGGATGTCAATGTGGTTAAAAGCAAAATTCGCTTTGATTTGCTCTCACAAAAGAAATGGCTTTCAATTGATTAGTGGGTTACTGTAGAAACATAGAATTTTTTATGATTATATATACTATGGGATGTAGCCAACCCTATCTAGTGGAATAAGGCTTATTATTGTATACCGCGAGAAGAATTGAAGTCCCAGCAACATGAGAATGCTTTAGCAGTGTAATCTCTTTGGTGTTTTATCTTAGCCTTTCTTAACGGGAGTGTCTTTCTTGGATAAACAGATGTTTTGCCACATTTCCATTTTTCTTTCATTATCTTTTGCCGTTTGTTTTCCAACCCTTGGTGGATTCCATATCCTCGCCATTTTTGCATTTTTTTTAAATGTAATTTCTCAACCTAACTATTTATTTTATTATCTTCCTGAACATACTAAATGTTCTTGTACATAAATTTGAATTGTGATGCATTCTCATCCTGAAATTGCTGTTGTGAAATTGAATCTAAAAACAGAATGTTTATCTTAGTGATGATGGGTTGTTTCCATTTGCAGCATACAATATGTGTTGGGCCAAATTGACAATTGTATTCAGTATGGAGAAGATGCAGATGTAAAGGTTAAAGATTTTGATCCACCAGAGGATGATGAGTAGCTTTTTCTCCAATGCCGTATCTTCTGATAATTTCAAAAGCTGTGCCATCACAAATTCATAATGACAAAAAACATTCTACCAAAGTAGCATTGTCAATATATGTAGGATCTCTGTTTGATGTTCAGTGATGAATTTCTCTAAACTAGCCAAAGATGGAGACGAAGATTGTGTTTATAAGAATGAGTACTGGACCTTGAATGAGAAAGAAATGAAAATGTGGGGTTTGTCTAGTTGAAACAATAGATATCTACACTTTCTCTTTCTCTCAATTTTAAAGTTGATACTTATACTTTATTCTTATTAAATCTTCTAATTTTGCTCTATGAATGCCGTTAGTCCTTGTGAATTTATTCTATTAGCACCATTAGCCCTCTATACAAAAGTTAATTATTGTGTTAATAAAGCATAGTTAAAAGGTGTCTACAGGGATTAAATTAGAAATTATTTAAAAAAAATTCAAAGAAAATATAGGTGTCGCCTTCTTAACTGATATGAATGCATATAAAACATACTGAAGATCTCAATTTTAACAACATATATGGTTATAACTGCTTCATTGACCTCCTTCAATTGCTTGTCTTGGAGAGATTGAGCGCTTTTAATTCTGACTTGTTCGTCTCTAATTGCATTCTTTTCAGTCTCAAACATTCGCAACTTCTCTCTAATTGCCTCCTATAACGCTTGAATATATACACACATGATCTTTCTTAAATACTTAATACATTAATCACACTTGTACATAAACTCTGAATTTAGTATGGTTCATCCTATTAATTAATTGGAGTAGATTAAAAATATGTTTGGATTGCAGTCAGAGAACCTTAACCATATGAATGGATGAGAAAGAAAATGAGATAGAAGAATATTATGAAGTTTTCCTTCCTAATATTTTCTCTCATTTTATTTTCAAATTTTCCCTTACATCTATAGGGTAAAATTATGATTATTTCTTTTATATGTATGGAAAAGCACTGGTTGTAAATAGCTTTTAGGCTAAAAGTTAAGATGAAACTAAAACAACATTTTTTTAAACTTTTGACTATTTTTTAAATTTAAATTACTCTTCAATTTATCATAAAAAAGAGTTAATCTCAACCTGATTTTTTTATAGAACTCTATCTAAATATAAACTACATTACACTAATCAAATTTTACCTCAAATGTTACTTAGAATAAAAGTTAAATTTACAAATGTTATTTGAAAATTTCAGAGTCTTTCATTGTCACTAATTTTCTTATATGGTCCCTAAAAAGTAAAATTGCATCCTAAGTTCTTAACCCTAACTTTATCACTACTTTTGAATTTGGGTATATTGTTTGTATATATATTAATTAACTTAGCTTGATGTCTCTTGGAATTGTAGGAATCCCAATTGTAAAAGGGGAATTTGAGCTATCCCCAGAGATTCCTAAGATGAACACAGATCACATTCCATGGTGTTGCATAGGAGACTCAATAACCTCCCAAAATATCATATTTGATCACAATGCAAGGATTGTAAGAGCTTCACACTTAACAGATTGGTGGCTTTGCAACACTGTTCTTGAACTTGAACCTGGAACTCTCTTTAGACCCCAAAATCCTTCCCATTGGGACATTAATGAACAGCCATGAGAGCTCAAGTAATTCTCAGCCACTTGGACAATACGGTGAAGAAGACAAGTCATGCTTGAGATGGTTAGATCAGCAACCACCTTGTTCTGTCATATATGTTGCCTTTGGTAGCTTCACTGCGTTCAATACGGCAGAGTTTCAAGAACTAGCACTTGGAGTTAAGCTTACTCAAAGGCCTTATCTTTGGGTTGTTAGGGAAAATGACAAAGGTGAAGGCATAAAAAGTGACATAACCAGATGAGTTTGAAGGCAAAAATGGGAAAATTGTAAACTGGGTACCTCACCAGATGAGTTTGAAGGCAAAAATGGGAAAATTGTAAACTGGGTACCTCAACAGAAAGTGTTGAGCCACCCTGCAATAGCTTGCTTTGTTACTCATTGTGGTTGGAATTCAGTCTTGTAAGGTTTGAGCAATGGAGTTCCTTTTCTGTGTAGGCCATATTTTGCAGACCATTTCTTTGACAACATTTATTTGTGATGATTGGAAAGTGGGAAAGAGATTTGATTTTGATGATGACGAAGGACTAATCATCTCGCGCCATGAAATCAAGAGAAAAGTGGACATGTTGCTTGAAGATGAAGGAATAAAGGAAAGATCCATGGAGATGAAGAAGATTATCATGAATAACATATCAGAAAGAAGGGGCTCTTTCATTCGAGAATTTCTCTAAGTTCGTGGAATGTGTTAAACAATATGATGTATGATGATATTCACTGAGAAAAATAATAAGATGCTTCTCCAGATTAACAGCCCCATCTCATTCTTAAAATTAATCAGATTCATCAGATATCGTGTGATTAAGAGTACTTCCTTTATGCTGCTGATTTAGTAGTAGTGATATTAAAATTAAATCCATTTTGAAATATTATAATTTTAATATCTACGTACATCTCTATATTATTAAAGAACTACCGAACTCAGGACCATAAAATTTAAAATATTTATTGCATACTGGATCTTTCTTATTACATGCAACAAGTAGCAGCAGTCACAGAAAATCACAAAACCAAAAGCCAAAAAAAAAAAAAATATCACAACCATTACTAAATAAGGAAGAGAGAGAGAGAGAGAGAGAGAAGACGACACAAGCCAAAAACATTATCAGTTGACAATGCTTGTACGTAAGTAACTCGATCCACAGCACAATTCTCACTCAAGTCGTTTTATCATTTCTTAACAAAACTTCGGAGAACCCTAATCTCTGTCGTGAGTTCAACTTCTTGTCTCATCATTCGATTTCTGAGTTGAGCTTCTAGTCTCGTCATTCGAGTCTTATACTCTTGAAACTTCTCTTCCATCTCCTTCAACTCATAAACACTAATCTCAATCTCCCTCTTTTCAGCGTATTGTCTCTTTCGATCAGCTTGTTCTTTTAAGAGTTTATTTCTTTCTCCAAAGCTTCTCTCTCCATCTCTCTCAGACACCTTGCTTCATTCACACAATCAAGTATGAGGCTGAACATTTGAAGGCAAACATATATATATAATAACTCTGGAACAGATTAGTTTATGATCCCTTTTTAATTAAGTACTTAATACATGAATCGTACACTTTTATATATATACTATGAATCTGAATTTGGTTACATTAATCATATTAATCTTTACAGTATTATAGGAACATAAGCATATTTGAATTCATGAATCGTACTATAAAACAAGGGTACAATAGTCTAGGCAACCACTAACCAACGTTGTATGTGCCCCGCTATAATTGACAACACCCCCCCCCCCCCGGGCCCCCTTTTTAGCACAACATTGAAGTTAATCATCACTTAGAGAAACCAACAAACAGGCGCTGGTGACTTAGTCAGACTTTAATACAAGGCTTTGAATTTGAGTATTTTTTATATTCTTATATTTGTATAATTTCCTCTTACTAAATATTAACATGCTTATATATAATGTTTGAACAGATCTCATTCTTATTCAATGCTATTTCTGATTCTTAATATAAAAGTTAAATAATTAATTTATAGATATTAAGAAAATTAGTTAAATCAGTTATTTATAATAAATTTATCTTAATTTTCCTAAATTATCATATTTAATCATGTGCAATCAATAAGGATATTTTTAGCAAAATATTATGCAAAATGGATTTAAATTTTATATTTAGGATTAAGCAACATGAGGGAGTACTTAGTACATATATGAATCACACTTGTTTAATTTATGTACATCTGAATTTCGATATATGAACCGTATTAATCTTTTAAGGTATTCTAGGCAGATATACTAGCCCACATTCCTCAAGGTATGTATAATACGCCGCTAGTGATTTTTTTTTTAAAAAAAAAAACACTATTGAAATTAATCATCGTTAGGAAATAACAAATTAAATCACAATTTCCAACCCTTTAGTCTTATTTATTTCTTATATTTGTATAATTTTAATAGATCACTTAAGATTAGTCTTAAATTTAGAATGACCATTAAGCTTCACTCCCGTAAGGGCAAGGTAATAGCATCATATTAATTTTAATTAAGGAATTTTTGCAAATCATTCTCTAAATTTTTATGAAAATTATCAATAAGTAGTGTCACAATACTTAATTATAACACGAACATGTAGAGTTTTACACTAACCTCTCCATTTAATGGTTGTTGAAATATCTAGAAGAATTTCTCATCTACTGGGAAGTATATGCCAAGTATGCTTGAGTCACCAGTGTGTCAACTTTAAATATAAAATTTTAATCAAGTTATACTATTTTATAAATTGCGAATATTGTCAATTATTTGTTAAAAACATGTTTGTTTTCAATTTAATTAAAAACAAAAATTGATTGCATGCTCCAAGGTGGCATCAAAGGATCATCCTGATATAACCAGTGGATATTTATTTACAGCAACTTAACAAGCACAAGTATAAAGGCCACATAGGCTACAAGAGGAACATGTAGGAAATGAGCTTAACAGAGCTGGGTATCAAATTTAAGACTAATGCCCATGCTAAAGAGCTCCTGACACAACAATTTCGCTCCATAGGGCACGCTGACCCTGACAATGTCATCCAGAGAGTCACAGTAGCGGCAGTAAGGACCCCTTATTTTCCGGCCGCCAACCACTGGCCGCAGAACCACATTTGCAAAATTTTTACACTTCTGGCAAATGTGCATCTGAGAGGAATCACTCAGAGTAAAGAGGCGTTCGTGCAGGTTGGCTGATGCGCCATGAGCGAGCAGGCAGTCACGCTCCATTTCTCCAAACTTTACACCACCGAAACGCTTTCTGTCTGCCACAGGCTGCCGGGTCAGCGGGTGAACCGGACCAGTGTTCCGGAACTTTACCTTGTCCTCAGACATGTGGTGTAGTCGCTGGTAGAATGTAGGGCCCATAAATATAAGGGAACGGACCATCTCGCCAGTTCTCCCATTGTAAACCCTCTCATTTCCCCACCTTGAAAATCCAACACTGCCATGACTCAAACAAAAAAGTTACAACTGGGAAGATAAGCAGGAAGGAAATATGGTTTCTGAATTTTATAGAGCAAGTAATAAAGTCAAGCCAGAGCATCTAAAAAATTTGGAAGAGACATAATTGGCAAACAATTAGCAGAATGTTACTGTCATAAAAATAAGCCAAAGCAGGAATCACAGTATAGGTCACTCTACAGAATATACCCCATACAATATGCATTCATATAATCCCAACATATCATAATAATTTAACCAGTTCAGTAACATGCTATGAAACGGTACCTATGAAGCTGATCGGTGATGGCTTCAATGGACGCAGCAGAGAAAGGAGTGGCATGTTTCAATTTACCACCACAAGCAATCCCCTTTCCTAAAGCAGCCTCTAGGAGTTGCCCGGGAGTTTGTCGTGACGGAAATGCATGTGGGTTTATAACAATATCAGGAACAATCCCTTGTATGGTAAAAGGAAAGTTCTCCTGAGACTCCAGAAATCCCAAGACACCCTTTTGTCCATGCATGCTAGAGAATTTGTCGCCAAGAACTGGGCTTCGAACCTGCAATGACAATGCAAAGGACAAAATTTTCCATCAATACTAGTTGATTTTCAATTTTCATTATATGAAACTACATATTCAGATCAGGTATGTGTGTTTCCATCTTATGCAACCATAAATATGATTGTATGCACCATGTGGACAGGTATCTTTTCAAGCAACAATGGAATTGTTTTTACCTGTCTCAGAGAAACCACAGCAAAATTCTTCCCCTCATCATTTGATGACAACACAACTTTCTGAACATACCCTCTTTCAGTGTGTTTCAGCTTTATACTATGATCATTATCAGTCGCTGATTCTGCACATCGCCCAATAATAATATCGCCACTCTGCAAGCTTGCCCCAACATATGGAAAGCCATCATCATCCAGGCTATCAACACGACCATGTTTGCTTTGAATCTTTCCAAAATTTATTATGTCTTCAGGTTTTCGCTTCTTTTCTGATGATTCCTTGTTGTCAACTTCAGCTTTGTAACTCCTGACGTGCTCAGATCTGAACATACCACGCTGCAAAGAAGCAGCATTCATCACCAAGGAATCCTCTTGGTTGTATCCCATATGCACATTCACAGCCACAATTGCATTCTGCCCATTATAAAACTCAGGCTTCGGAAATACTACATGACTTGGCGGGTGTTCTGGCTTTCCAAGACAATCAGAAGTCATTGTCCGGAAAAGGGGCCTTTGGGGATAGTGTAATTGATGGGACAAAGTATCAACTCTGATACTTGGGTTTGTCGTAGAAAAACCAATAGCCTGTGAAGAGTGCTTCTGAGATTGGTAGAGCACCCTCCGTGCATGATCATGATTAGCAAATGGTACAAGCGAGCAACTCAAGCCCAATAAGAATGACACATCCAGTTCACAGTGTGTGTATTTCACAGAACTTTTAGCTTCTGCAGATAAATACTGAACACCCCAAGCACTAAAGCAGTCCTCTTCTTCTTCTGCCCCAATAAGCTCAACTACTCCTTCATTCAAAAGAGACTGGAAAGATGATTGCTCCCATTCAGATCTTTTAATCTTGCCTAAATTATCAACTACCAAAAGAGGACGCAAAATTCTTCCAGCATCAGAGTATATCCTCACCTCTTGTTGAAGTTGATCCCTTTTTATTTCCACCTAAAAGGAAAATGGCAATCGATAATTTCAAAAACAAAAAACAAAAATAAAATGAACCAAACAAAGATATTACAAATAGTACTTCATGATCTGTATTAAAACAAGAATACTTATGTAAGAATAGAAATATTACAGAGAAAGAGGATAAAATAACTTGTTGGTAGCAGCAATAATACATTAAATAAACAATACAATCATAAGCACACAAAGTGAGGGGTCTAACAAAATTTGACCACAATATGATGCTCAAACAACAACAATATAATCCCCATATATGCAGTACAAAATTCCTTAAGAAGGGTAAATAAATAACTTATGGTTTGCATAACATAGCAAACCAACATAAAATGACAGGCTAAAAGCTAACCTGAGGAGGCAATTCATTTCTACGTCGTTTATTTCGCAGCTCAGCCACAAATGAAGAAGAGTCTTCACACACTCCAACCCAATCCCCATTTAGGAAGACTTTGTGCTTTCCACCCAGTTTAGTAGAGGTATCATCAACCAGCTCTTCCATTCCACAATCAAATAACTGAGGTAGTATATTTTCCTTTGTCCTTGAACTAACTAGTCCAGTAACAGCTAAATTTTTTACAAGTCCACAATTTTCACCATCTGGGGTAGAGAGGAAACACACCTTACCCCAGTGAGAAGGATGCCTGTAGTCACAATATTCAATTAATATCAAAATCAAAGTAACAGTTATATGTTATGAAATACACAAAACGATATATTCAATGCATGTTTAACACCCTAAGTAGATAATTCAGAGATAAAAACTCAGAACTCAGTACAACATATTCAACTGGGTGAGTAGACAACCGAAGCTGCCAATAAAAATAAATCACTCAGAGGAATAGCTTATGTATTCTGTAAAGCCAAGGAAGTCATGGTCCAAACTCAAGCCTAACAAAGGAGACATTTGAATTTTTAAAATTTCTCAATTTTGAATTATCTCGTACTGGATAATTTTATTCAAAAGCTACTAATAAGCAGCAAGAATTGGAATTTGGAAGACAGTTTCAATTGTCAACATGAAGCTCAATATCTATCATGTAACACAGGCAGCACTTGCAAGTGTTAAACCAAGTAATCACAATTATAACTATGGGTGTACAGTAACTTTTATAAAGTATCATTTAATGTCCCAGACTTTCTCATGCATTTAGCAAACATCTGAATCCCAAAAGGCTTATGATTTCATTCACAAGCATTCCCAAACCTTAATTTTCTCACAAAAATCTAATAAGTCTTACCAAAACCTTTCTTCTAAGATCAAAGCCTGATTTTGCAACTGTCATCTCCAACATGTGGGGATAAGAAATAGGGATATAAAAAAATATGATACAAATCTAACAGCTAATATTTCAGCATTACCATACCTGTCAGTGACACTCAATCGAACACCAAATGGCCATAGAATAACCAGTCAAACAAATAGGATCAAAATTATCAAACATTGCCACTGTGCCCCACCCATTGTGCATCACCCCAGAGGAAAGAAACAGAAAGAAAAAGAACAAAGAACAACGAAACAAACCAAGTTTAAAGTAAGTAACTTACGGGTATCTGGCATCTCCAACCTTTCCAGTGTACTGAACCTGCTGCCTGGTTCTTCTCATTTCAGCCATGGTCTGTAATGGATTTGTTCGCCCAAGATTTGCTACCACACCAGATATCCTTTCAGTCCTTTTATAAGGATGTGCCCATGCTCCAGTTGAGAATGCTCTTTGAAGACCATTTGTAATTATGGATGCATCAAGATAGTGCTCAATTGGACGGACATCACGATCACCATAAAGGTCTCTCTGCAAAACCTTTGCCAAACGCTTCCGAGCATGAGCAATATGCACTCTCAGCTCCCGATCAAGCAATTCACCAGCCAAGTCAAGCCGCTTGTTTCTGAAATCATCCCTGTTATCACATTTTCGGCGGCCAGTATAAGCAAGTAATAGACACTTGACCATATAAGCAAGGAAGCGTGCCTTTCTATTCATGCCCCTAATGTTGGGAAAGGCATACATAGTCAAACACTCTTCAATAGATTCCGTAGGTGGAAATTGGCTGTGTTTTACAAGTCCTTCTATGTGACTACGGGCCACATACTCTCGCCGAAAGCCTTCACAACTCTCATCAGCATCACAAATGGATGCAAAGAATATATTTTGAACATCGGCTTCATCATGACCATAATCAATAAGCTCTATAGCCTCTCTGTCCGACGAGACACCAAAGGCAAAAAAAAGTATCCATACAGGAATCTCCACTGACAAAAAATATACTGTAAGCACCTTCTCTCCACCTTTAATATCTTCACTTCGGGGATTCCCTACCAGCTTTATAACTAGCCTATTTCTCTTTGTCAGTGACCTGTATGAAACTGCCCATGGATTGCTAAAAATCCAAAGCCTCTTTGGATATATTTGCTCTTGTGCAATAAATATCTGCACAAAAAAATGCATGCTATAGCATTAACAAAGAAAGTTATAGGAAAGAAATATTAAAGACTAAAAATTAAAACAAATGAATAGACAAGGAAACTTTAAAAGGAAACCAAATAAATTATGCCATAGGAATGGATGAAATGAAGCCAATTATTACTACAAATGTTGCTTTGAGCAGCCATATCCATATTAAATATGCACTGATATTGGATGGTTCTGATAAAGAAATTCATCAGGAGTCTTGCTTCCTTCAATTTTTTAAAAAAAAAAATATTTTGCTTCTGGCACAGCATAGGAGAAAGTCTCTGAAAATTATTTCAAACCTTCTCAAAATGTATTAATGCAGAATTCAATATGAAAATATTTCTCTCATCATTTGAGAAAGTAGAAACTTAAAGGAATTGAATTTCTTCCCATGAATTATCAGTATAAACAAAAACAGGACTAAATGTACATCATGAATTCAGCTAACCTTCTCTGCACCCTTGATCAAAAAGTAGCCTCCAGTATCATGATCACAATCCCCTTTGTCAGCTCCTTTCATCCAGCATACATCAGACTTCACCATGACAGGCAATCGCCCAACAGTTATTTCCCTGCTGTCCTCCATGACAGACTCTTTATCAACGTACTGTTCTTTCCCAGTCTTAAATTTGTCGCTTCTAACCAGTTTTTGGATATATACCTAAAATTGATACAAACAAAATATATTGGTATATACTTTCACAAAAATTTCAAACTATCAGAACATACACCAAAAAATTGCTTGTCCCGGAAGACATGGCATACAAACATAATTCATCAAATAATTCACTCAGCTCCAGAATCGACATGGCATACAAACATAATACTTAAACCGACATTTGAATCAAGGACACAAGGGAAAAACCATATTCTCTTCGGATTTTATGAACAACAATTGTATTCCAGCAGTAAGCTTCTAGAATAGATAGCAGCAGACATGAAAAGCAACATTTTTCAATCATCAACTAATGATCAGCAACCAGGATATCCCTCAACATAAGTTGAGGAAAGCTTACCGATCGAACATTAACAAGAAAACCAAATGCATGCTTTTGGGGGGAACTGTCAGTTATAATTACCTGAACATGAACCTCGACTTTAATTTTCGATGAATACGTCATCCTCTGCAAGCGGGCATGCCTAGGAAGCATCTTGAACTCTTTCACATTTCCTTCACCACCCCAGAATGTGGGCTGATCAAGGGTAACCTTCCCAAACCTCACTGAAGCATATCGCCAGTCTTTATCACCCTTCTTTGAGGGATCAAACCCAGGGTCAACATTGAGCTCCCCAAATGAATCAAAAACATTCTGCAGACCATAGCTGATGAACTCGTTGTAGGAGTTGATCTGGTGACTGATCAGCCCGTACTCATCAAAGAATAACATTGTAGCTTTCTTACACAAACGTCCTAGGTTTTCTTTCTCCAGCTCGCTTATATTTGACATGCCTTGATCGCCTTCCTCCCTATTATCAACCGCACTGGAAAGCTTACCGCTACCCTTACTAGAACCAAAATCAACGTCCATGACTCCCCTCTACACTATCTGACAAAAGCCCTTGACCTTGAAAATTTATCTCCGACGAAAACTAGTTCTTCTAGCTACAGCGGATCGGAGAAAAGTAGTTATATGACCTGCAAATATGGACCAAGAAAAGCTTAATTTACCATTCCAGAGAGACCTCAATAGTCGAATCTGGTAACATACCAGAGGTAAAAGGACAACATTACACAATGTGATTGTACTCAAAGTATGATTGCTTAACATTCTATCAAATACGGGCTCCGAACAATAATAAATGGGAAAAAAAAACTATTATCTTTTCTCAGTTTATCCTTTACTAACGAAAAAGGCCTTAACAGGGAAAAACGAATAGTTTTTCTTAAGCTAAACAGTAAAGAATCTAAGGAACTATGAACGGAGACGTCGACAGAACAACCCTAGCGGAGCGACCGAATAAACTGCAGCTGCAGCGGTACTGTCGTTACTACTGCACAGAGAGAAGACTCACTTTGCCGTGGCGCCGCTATCTTACCCTTGAAGTTCTGCTAACGGCGACCTCTGAACTTTGCAGAATACTCGCGGGCTGAGAACTCTCGCAGTGTCCAGTGGCCAGAGTACTGAAGGGTGAAGGCAAAAAGGAACAGTATCATCTTTTGGCTAAATTACCCTTGATTATATTTCCATAATAATAAAATAATAGGGAAATGACAAGATAAAATAATATATGGATCGCATGTAAATAATTGAATGATAAAAAAATCTCACCAAATGCTATAATTTATTTTAAATCCTATAAGACTTCACATGAATTTTTTCTAGTTGTAAAAAAATTTAAATGGCCTTGTGAAAAAAAAATTAAAGAAGAAATAAGAGTTAGCGCGCTTTGATGTGAAATAAGAAAACAATAATAATACCATTATTAGCCATACGATGGCTCCCAAGTGTGTTCCCATGTGGGTTTACTCATCATCGTGGTTGGGGTTGTTAGTTACAGCTGATGGGGTTGTTAGTTACAGCTGATGGGGTTGTTAGTTGCAGCTGATGGGATTATTAGTTGCATGTGCTGGGGTTGTTATTTCAGGCTCTGGGATTGTTATTGCAGGTGTTAGGGTTGTAAGTTGCAGCTGATGGGGTTGTTAGTGCAGGGGCTGAGGTTGTTAGTGTAGTTGATGGGGTTTTTAGTTGCAACTGATGTGATTTTTAGGTGCAACTGATGGGGTTCTTAGTGCAGCTGATAGGGTTGTTAGTTGCAGGGGATTAGGTTGTTAGTTGCAAGTGATGGGATTGTTATTTCAGGCGCTGGAGTTGTTATTGCAAGTGATGGGGTTGTAAATGCAGCTGATTGAGTTGTTAGTGCAGGTGATGGAATTCTTAGTTGCAGGGGTTGAGATTGTTATTTCAGCTGCTGGAGTTGTTATTGCAGGTGCTGGGGTTATAAGTACAGCTAATGGGGTTGTTAGTTGCAGCTGATGGGGTTCTTAGTGCAGATGATGGGGTTCATTGTAAAGTAAATTAGATTGGCAATCAAATTCTCTTTCACCAAAGAAAAATATCAAATGGATTTTAAAAAACCATGAAGTTGAACTAAATATATATATATAAGCAAAGTAAGATGATTAGTAGTATATTTAAGTGAAAGTACATAGCTATAGCAAACTTTGGCTTGATGTTACAACTAAAGGTGTGCATGGGCAAAGCTGGGCAGGGCAGCCCCCTGCCCGGTGCCCTGCCTAAAAAATATACGGGCTATATTTTGTAACCCGATACCCGGCCTTACCCGGTAAAAATCCTAACAATTTTAGGCTGGGCATGGGCGGGTTGGGCATGCCCAAGTCGTGATGTCATGCTCATGTTATGAAAAAAAATTTGCAATTATGAACTTCTAAAATAATACCATATCCATGTGTCTTCAAGAGTAAATAATATCTATAATCCACTAAGAATAAGAGAACAAAAATAATAATTAAAATCTTAAGATCCATTGCATATAAAAAATAAGCGTTGAAATCTAAATAATTTTTAATTATAACTTTGCATCAATCTCCCCAATTCTGACAAAGATAAAGTATCTAAAAAAATAAAATAAATAATTATAATTTATAATATAATCATATGATAATTAACAAAGTTAAAAAATAAGAAGAAAAAATTAGTATAGTTATAAATATTAAAAGATACAACTCACCTACTTAACTACTTATATTTCTAAAATTACCTTATAGTTACCAGTAGCTACCATATTCTCCCTTCTAAGATAGAGAAAAAATAAAAAAAAAATAAAAGAATAGATGCCCATGGGCAAGGCAAGACAGCCCTTATGCCCGGTGCCCAGCCCAAAAAATGCATGGGCTATATTTTACAGCCTGATACCCAGCCTTGCCCTATATTTATCAGGCTGGACAGGGCATTTTTATTGCAGGTTGGGTAGGGCATACTGGGCCGCGGGCTTTGTGCACAGCCTTAGTTACAGCTCAACTATAAGTAATAACAACATATATCATACACAAATTATTAATAACTCAACCACTCATATAATGATTATGTAAGAGAAGTGCTAACTTTATTATTTTGTTAATATTTTGTTGTCAATTGGTACTGATTGGGATGTTATGTTCAATAAAACAGTTGTTGTCTGTGCAGTTGTTGTCAATTAGTGTAGTTGTTGTCTGTGCTGTCGTAGGGTAGTTATTATTTTAGGTGGTGTAGTTGTCATTCCTTCACCACGGGGTTGTCATTTAGTATTGATGCACTTGTTATGAATTGAATACGTGGTTGTAACTCTGCAGTACAGTTGTTGTCTGTGTTGTCATCGGGTAGTTATTATTTTAGGTGGTGAAATTGTCATTCCTTCACTATGGGGTTGTCATTTCTTATTGGTTCAGTTATTAATATTCCCCCATATATTATTGAGTTTGATGCATTTGTTGAACCTGACATGAAATACAACACTTGCTTATTCAACATGACAACATTCTTTCCGCAACAACTTAAAAATTTGACATTTCTTTAAAAGTGTTCAATTATATATATTGTTTATAAATTTCACAGTCTAAAATATTTGGGTTAGTAAATTTTTTCTTCTGATGTCTAGGCTCTTTGCCACCTGCATGAGCCAACATCTTCCCCATAAAATGTGCAGAAAAGATGTGTCTTCTAACAGAACCAGTCATTTCCTTTTTCATTTTAAACCAATGTCTTCGCCACCATGGTCATCACCTGTGAATAGAAATAGGAAATAAGCAAACCATCATTAGATTGCGCATGGATCAAAGTTGTTAAGGACAGTAACTAAAATGGGCTTCAAGATCACAAACAAACTACAGGCAACCTTGCTAGCATTTTCATATAAAATGCCTGCAATGAAGTTAAAAAAAATGAGATGTCAAGAACTAGGATACAATGCCCATGCCACCATGATACAAGTCGGTCACAAATTCCTTACTTCTAATGAAGTTCTAGATTTACCTTTCCCAAAACTCTGTATAATTAATTTTTCATCTTGCATAACACATTCATCATACTAATGATTGAACCAATAACAGTTATCATATTTTTTGAATGAAAGCTAAATACTATCAAACTTAAAATTAGTCATTACAAAAGATACAATAGGAAGCAAGAAATAAACATTATTCTCTTGGCTAGTATCTGCCTACAACATACTGAATTGCAGATAAAAAATGTGCAAAATCTTTATATTTGTCCAATAACTCTACAATTATATCTTCAAGGCCCTTCACCTAAAATATTTTATGATTACCATATGATCAATGATGCAGAAATGCTTGAGCCATCATCTTTGAATAACAATTCAGTAATTAATATTCTTTATCATTATAAAATTACTAGATCCCCTCCACATAATCACATTTAGATCCTCTCCACATAATCATATTTAGATTCTCTCCACATAATCACATATTCAATTACTTTAATATGAAAGAGCAAGGGGGAATCACATTTTCAATTGTGAATATTATTCCACATAATTTCCTTATGCCCTGATGAATTCTAAAAATTTCATCTAGATGATTATATGTCATGCTCGAAAACCATCCAGCTTAACTGAAATTGCCATGCTTCTCTTCTTGCATAATTGTCAAACAAGAAAACAGGGGAAAATACTGAAATTAAATACAAAGAAATGATATTCAGATAACCATATCAGACTGCTTATCTTTCTCTAAATCAATTGTAATTTCCTTCATCAAACTAATAAACCTTCTGGTATCTTGGAATAATGACACATGATCAACTAAATCAAGCATAACTCAGCAAATCAAAGCCAAAAATCTGTTAGGGAAAAAATAAAAAGGAAACTTCATAATGAGTTGTCTTCCTTTACAGAAGCAATCTTTGATCACTGATCTCCAACATATTCAAATAGCTCCAGAGAAAGGAATAAGACCAAAACATATTATTTTTATCAATAGCATCATCATACATTACACCAAATAAGAAATTGTCAATAAAATTTTTAAGGAATCCACCAACCCCTTTTTCTCTAATGAATTATTCAAAGACCCTATTAGGAAATCAAATACTATCCTACAGATTAGAGAAATCTATGAATGATTAAGGGAAATAGAAGAAGAACATAGAAATAAGAAATTAATATAACTCACTGTCCAATATGTGAAGAGTCTGGCGTTGTTATCTACATACAGATCAGGGCTGACCTAAATTGCCATAACAGAATAGAAAAAGAAACATGAAATTAATGCACACTTTTGAAAGAGAAGAAGAAGAAGAGACAAAAACAAATAAGTCAAATCCTATTCGTACATGCCAATCAGCTTTAATGTTGTTAAAATCTTGACTAAAAGAACCACCAATGATCCAAAATAACTGTACAGCTTGTTTGAAATTAAGGCGAAGAAGAAGAAGGACACGAGGAGTGAGAGGTGCGAAGAGAACAAAAGATGAAGGCGATAAGGAGAAGAGCATCGACAGCAAGAAGTGGTGACTCCTTATTTCTCTCTTCTCATCATTGAGGGTAAGTAAAGAGAATATGAGCAAGGGATAATTATGTCTTTTTACAATTGAAAAAAAATCATGTCAGGTCCCATGGGACATGACATTAATTATGCAATTTTTTAGGACTTTTTTGGTATTTTATGCCTTCTATGGGACTTAGATGTCACTTTCCCAAAGGACAAAGTTAGATAAGATAATCATAATATTTAAAAAATATATATTGTCTAACTTAAAAAAATTATTATGATACTATTATTAAGAGGTGGTAATTTGAGTTGGAACAAGTGATACTAACTTGTAAACTTGCTAAAAAATAATATGTTAAGTTAAAAATATATAAATCATTTTGATGTGAGTCTTTTTTTATTTACATTTGCTAACCTGCTAAAAAAAGAGCTAAAGTAAGTTAGCCTTTTTTTCTAAAAAAATATTATTATTATTTTATTTATTTTTTATCACCTAAATCTACACATAACCCTCCTCCCCTAGTCAGCTCTTTATTGTTTTAAATTTTATTATTATTATTTTATTATTTTAAGTCTTGTGTTGAAAACAAGAAAAAAAGTCAAAAAAAAAAGTAGAAAATATTTTTTTAAAAAAAGAGTAGCGAACTCGGATTGATTAAATACTAACCCACCCACTAGGAGGTAGGGTTTTTTAACCTAACCCACCTTCTCCTAAACTAGCTCCAAACTAATCTATTTTCGATCGTTGGGCTTCCCCAAGTAATAAGGGAAAATAGAAAAGGGCGCTCATTAAATTGCCCATTTACATTGAACAATTGCCTATATATTTTAGAAAGTTAAAATTGCATGTTAAATTTGAGAGAATTATACTTAGGTCCCATACAAGAGAAAGTATTATTACAAGTCCCTTGAAATCTTCAAATCAATCTTAAATCCCATGAGACCTATAGATAAAAGAATCTAATTATGAATTTATAATATACCCTCATCAATTAATTTAGTTATAAATACATATCGCAATAATCTTTAATATAACTAGTCTAGTTGTCAATGATAAGTCTAGAGCGCATGTTAGTCTTGGTTGTTAATACATGTTGCGAAAGCTATTATTATAGCTCTTTTAATTGTCAATGACAAGTGTGTAATGCATATTGACATTAGTTATTAATGCATGATATGATAGTTGTTATTATTGCTCATTTAGTTGTCAATAACAAGTCTATGATGCATATTGATATTTGTTGTTAATACATACTATATAGTTGTTATTATGGCTCGTTTAGTTGTCAATGACAAGTCTGTGATGTATGTTGACATTAGTTGTTAATACATACTATAGTTGTTATTGTTAGTTCTAGGTAAGTAGGCCGAGTCACTAAAGAGGGGAATGAATTGGGTGAATGATGACTTTTAAAAATCTTTTATGACTCTTGAAAAACTTTATAAGTAAAACAATGTAATTTGAAAAACTTAACTAAAAAATAGATTACTGGAAATCAAAGAATTTAGGAATAAGAGTTTGTGCAAAGAATTTATCCTAGTTCGGTCTATCTTTGACCAATATCTAATCCTTAGCTTCCTATTGGGATTTTCCAATCCACTATAAATACCAAGATTACAATGGATTCTTTATAGCATTTACAACCTCAATTTTAATAGATAATTGAGAACTACCATAACCTTGAGGTCACACTACTCTCCAGTGGTAACGCTCACCTTTAAACTGATACGAGCAATTCCTAACCTTGAATCCCTTAATTCTAAAATTTTGCTCTCAAAGATATTAAGAGTGAAGGGCAAAACTAACTCTCAGATACAGTGGATAAATAACAATGTATCTTACTAATTTTTCTCTCAAAAGAATAATACATGGGGAATGGAGAGATGAGTACTTTTTGGATTGAAATATTTCTAGCATGATTAACCTTTCATTGCTTTTTTGTTCGTCATCAACAACTTTAAAACTTTGAATACTATTCTATTTATAGTTGGTCTTGTAATCGTTGAGCATTGTTTCTATTAAGACTTTTTTCTCTTGAGTTTTCTTCCCGTTAGAAATATTATATACACCTCCGGTTCTTTGTCTTGTCACGTATTATGACGTATTTACTTTGCCAATGTTCAAATGAATGCTACAGGACTAATAAAAAAATTATTATTTCCTGATTTAAATATAAGAACTCATTTGAAGTTTAGACTACTGATATGAAATATAGCATAGGTCCATGTACTCTCATAAGGTATGCACAAGTAGAAATCTTTTCTTCAAATGAGTTCTTATATTTAAATCAGAAAATAATAATTTTTTTTATTAGTCGTGTAGCATTCATTTCAACATTGGCAAAGTAAACATGTGAGGCATTCATCTGCTGTCTCTTCTTCTTTTGTGATATAAAAAAAAATAGCTATTTATCTTATCCCCTTTTTGGGCAAGATGCAAAAGCATAATTATATAATGATGTTTCTTGATCTTATCCCCAACATTTGGGATAGATTTTATAAGTTTAATTATTTTCCTGCTAATGTAAATCATGTTGTTTTAAATTCCATCTATCAAACAAGCTATTTATCTAATATTTTTTCTTCACATTAATAGCAATTATTTATTTGTTCTTCCGGCCAAAAAAACAAATTATTTATTTGTTCTTGTCCCTTTAAAAATAAAAATTTATTTTGTATTCAAGGTATATTATTACCTTAACACAAATGTTCATATTAATCTATGCAATTTCTAAATCAATACTTATTCATTATTAGGCTACTAATAATTTTTAAGATCAAACAATTCCAATGCAATAATTTATTTAATACGACAATTTTAATATTACAATTTATTGATTTATTATATATTTGATTACATTGTCAATATTGGAAGGGAGGGGAGGAGATGGGAGTAATGCCAATTTGGGTTAACCTCATTGTCACACAAGGGCATCAAATTCCCTCTTCCCCTCGCAGCTCCCGGTTGTTCCTCCCACTCCCAGAACTTTTTCAAATGATAGAGTCACAACAACATGTTATTATCCCATGAGATGATAGCACAGCATTATTGTACTCAATCAATAACCAAATAACCCAATCTTTGAATTGAATCACAAACACTGCATGTAAAAAAGAGGACAAAGCGAGAAGGAATCATTAGAGTGCCGATACTTTCTTGTTTCTTGATCCATGGTAATGTGGTGAAGAACTTGAGAAAAATGACCTTGAGGATTTGGTGGGAGATTCAGAAAACAAAAGAGTAAATGCACGAGTGACTTCTTACACAAACAAATGTTTTCATCTTCAAAACTACTATTAGTTGTTAGCCCCAATTTGGATGTATGGCAATCACCACTAATTGCTAACTACTCACGCAAGCAATCAATGTCGGTTCCATATCCAAGAAACCAAATCACAGAGGAAAAGTGAACAAACAAAGCTACTTGTTGCTAATTAGAAGACCAAAATTTGGGCAATATCATTCTCTAGCGGATACAACAAATCGAAAGAAGAAGAATCATGAGTTGCCCATAGAAAATAACCCAGAAGGGCCAGAACTGTTTTAATTATATATCATCAAGCAAAAGCCAGAATATTTCATGAACGTGGATGGCCAAAATTTACCATTTCATGAGTTAATTTAGTGCGTAAAAGCATATATAGCAGTGGAAATATAAATCAAAAGAGCAGAAGAAACCAGTATAACCAAAGCAGTAACGGCATGAGCAGCAGATTTGCTACCGCAGGACAGCATTCCTAACCGAATCTCGATCACATTAACCATTGAAAGCATCAGAAACAAGCAACCCATTACGGATCCGATGGCGGAGCCCATCATTCCGAATCTCAAAACCTTGAGATTGATGTGTACTCTGAAAGCCTCATCGATGTCTTTGCTATTAAGCAAATTGATGGCGAGCTTCAAGCCCTGAGCGACCAACGAAGAGAAGAGGAAGAAGCTGAAAGAGATAACCTCGAAGACGAGAAGCTTCTTGGCCACGTCGATTCCGGCGTCGCAGGCGGACCGGTTCTCGAGACTTCGCTGACCGGGGGTTGTGAGAGACAGACCCACGAAGACGGCGATGGTGAAGAGGGAATTGACATTGACGAGGCCATCAAGAGCAGTGACGTGAACGCTCGTTGTGGATGAAGAGTAAGAGTCAGACGAAACCCTTGCAACGGTTTCCGTGGTGTAAAACTCCTTAGGGTACTGCTCAGATCTGAAAACACGAGAGATTACACAGAAGCAAGGGTTTTACAATGAATCAAAATAAAATGTAAAAGACAATTGATATAAGAAAATGCAGATGGTGAAGCAAGAAATTTCAGAGAGATAGAGAGAGGTATACTCTGCCATGGAGGAACGGAATTTTGGCGAATTGGGTTTTGGGGTTGCAGAACCAGAGAGAAAATTATTGCTTGGAAGGGTTTTTCGGTTGGTTTCTTGAGGAGAAAGATGCTTTACTTTCAGATTTTGTTTTACTTTTGCTACTTTCTTTCTTTCCGGGCGGTTTTCATCTTTAAAAGGACGGGTAAGAGAAAGAGGTCAAACAAACAAGTGTAGTAAATTTAACTTTACTTTTTCCTTTTTCTTTTCTTTTTAGATAAAATACAATTATTCTAACCAACTAATAACGAGAATTAAATATTATAAAATATATAAATTATTAAAGTTAATTTTATCACTTCTATAAAAAAAATTAACATATATAATCTAATTTAAATTTAAAATATTATATTTAAAAATTTAATTATATATCAACTAGTAAACTTCTTTCAAAGACAAAACATGAGAAATAAATTTAAATTATATTATTTGGTAAGTAACAATCACTCGAACACATATTTATTTGTTATAAACCCTAAATTCCAAATAAGATGGTCTGATTAATTTGACAGTCAATTAGATTTATTCCTATCTTAATTAATTTAGATTAAAAAACTTTTTTAATAGTTAGTGGAGTTCATTCCCCTCTTAAAGCATTGCCCATATCTATAACCTTCCATTGTTGGGAAGGAAACACAAACTCAAATAAGTAAATATTGCAACCTCCTCTTTTGATAAAGGTGCTAGATAGTACCACCAAATACTTAGATTAATTAACATGGGTCTTTATAATTTAACCATGGCTCAATTTTGAGACTTGGAAATACAACAGTGTAAATAGTAGAAATGTTGCCAAAAAAAAATAGTCCTATTAAACTTTAAGTTCAAATTAATTTGAGTAAGTGGAGTTCTCAATAACAAAGGATTGGTTTGAGATATTGGATAAAAGTGTTATGTAGTGGATACCATTATATATATATATATATATAAAGAAAAATTATACAAAAGCACCACTTGAATTTTAAAATCTCAAATAACGAATTTCTATAGTAATGTGTTGTATAACAAATATAACCTAACCCCTAAAAATATTCAAATATTTCATTATATTATACCTACATTTATAAATAGGTAGGGATAAAATGATAAATATGAGAGATAAAATAAATTAAAATATTATATTTATGACTAAAATTAATATTCTAATGGATTCTTAAATATATTGATAGAGTATTTTTTTTTAGCAGGCAAAACAAACATATTTAAATTATGTGGGGGGGATCTTTCCAAATGAAAACAATAACATGTTAAAAAATATTCATATATATATATATATATATATGAATGGTAAATAAATAATAAATGAATCATCACAAATGATTTTGCTTTTATATGGCATATTCATTAGGGGTCTTATTTAAAAGTTTAAATGAAATGGAATAAAATTAGTAAAATTTTGAGTAAATTCATATTTTTTTATACAATAAAATTTAGTTGGATTCGGCATCGGTTCCCACCAAAATCAAGACATAGTCCAAAGACATAGATAATATTTATAAAGGACTTACAAAATCGCTTACTAAAAGACCCCTCACAACAGGAATGGAAATTAAACTCACGTCCTTATAGGATACAAGCCTATTACTTATCATATATGCTAACTCTTTTTTTGCACAATGTGCCAACTATGGCTGTGCAATAAGCCCATAGCCCGCCCAAACCCGCACAAAATATGCCCTGTCCAGCCTAATAAAAAGTGGCCCAATGTAGAATGGGCAATTTTGGGCTGGGGTTACTGCCCTGCCCATTTTGCCCTGCCTAGTTAATTTTTTATATATATCAAAATTTATAAATTATAATATTTTACATAGAACAAATATGATGAATACTGGTGATTAAAGGATAATTTTACAAATATGAGTAGTCAAGTAAGTAATTACATCATTTAAAATTTATAACTAAATTGATTTCTTTCTTTATTTTTTTTAAACTGTGGTAACCGTTATATATTTTTTTTAGATGCTTTATTTTTGTCAATTTTGGGGAGATTGATGCAAAGTTACAATTGCAAACTACTTAGACTTTAGTACTTATGAGCAGAGCATCACGACTTAGGTATTCCCAACCCAAAATAGTTGGGATTTTTACCGGGTAAGGCTGGACATTTTGCAGCCCATGTATTTTTCAGGCAAGGCATCGGGCAGGAGGCCGCCCAGCTCTGCCCATGTACACCCCTAGTGCCAACTCTTTTTTTTTATATACTAAAAACAGTTTAGATATGTTCGGCATTGATACACATTAAAGCCATGACACAGTCTCAAGGCTCAAAGAGCATTTATATGAGACTTACGAGATCGCTTAATAAAGGAGTTCTCACAACGGAAGCAATAATCAAACTAAGGACACAAGTCCGTTCTTTATCATATATACTAACTCTCATTGGCAATATGCCAACTCTTTTAAAATGTTATTTTCTTTCCTTCTAGTTTATTGTTTTTGTTACATTTTTTAAAGTTTTTTTTGTAGAAAAATTTGTGAAAAGGAGTTGAGCTCACCCACAATTTAAGGGTAGGGTGAAGTCTCATTTCTTTCTAGGCAATACTAATATTAGGCAAAGTAAATAGTCAATTATCTTCAGGTATAAATTTATGCATTAAAGAGCTAAGATGTCTTTCCAAGTACCGTGATTAAAACTATAATAAAATAATATTTTTTTAGATATCAAATTAATTTTAAATAGTTATATATCTTATATTTTTTTTTCAGTTGAACTGACATGGGAAGGGTTATATTTTTTGTTTTTGAAGGCAAAGAGAAGCCCAGTTAGTTCAAGGGACGAAGCCCAATAAGGATATGTTATGTGCTATAAATAAAGGTCTGAGAAACAGAACCGAAGAAAACCCTAACTGCGTTAGAATTTATTATTCTGCTTCAAATTCTCTCCGTGGCTTAGGTTTTTATTTTTCTCTTGTTCTTGTTGAAGGGGAATGAAGGTGCGATGATGATGAGATCAAATAATCTCGTTAATCTGATCTTTTTCATGTGGAAAAACTTTCTTATCCATTCAAGTATTCTCTGAGCGCCTTCTTTCAGTAAAAGATTTTTTCCATCTTCCGATGTCGTCAGTTTCTTATATTTTCTGTTTCTGTTCGGTTCAGTAACTTGAGATCTTTTGAAGCAGAAGAATAGTCGTCTGGTATTAAGATTTTCACATCACGAAGTTTTCCTTTTTAAGGAATGCTGAGCCTAATTAATACATTGAGCTGAACACATCCATGATTACCTTCAAATTATTAATTTCGTTTTATCTAGTGTTCTGGTTCAATTTTGTTCTTCTAGATTGTTCTGTTATTTTCGAATGGGAATGTGAAACCAACATAAAAAATCATTACATGAATAAAAATCTTAAATTATATTCTTCCTGGGGTACGGTAATTTTCTTTTTCGTTTTCGTTTTTTTAAATAATTTAACAGTAAAATTTTAACTTAATTTTAGTTTTAAATATATTTTTTTATTAATTTTTTAAAATTATTTTTACTATATTTCTTTAATAATAATTAAGAAAAAAAGAATTAAGAAATATAATTAAAAAAAAATTAAAAAAAATCATAACAATACAACAACCAATAATATTCTATTATTTTAAAATAAAAATTTAAAAAAAAAAGATTAAACTTATCCTAATTTAAAGATACATATTTTTCTTTTAAAATAATATTAATGTGAAATAAGATCAATTAAAATATAATAAAATAATATTTTTTAAAAAATAAAATATATTTTAAATATATATATATATTGTATCCTTATTTACTCCGTAATATTCTTAAAACAATATTATAAGTAAATATATACTATCAAAACACCATAAGAATTATTAGTGTATCAATATCAATCAAATATATTCAATATATTAAATATATAACTTGTACAGTCTATAAAAAATGCATTCCCTATAATTATTATTATTATAAATTGTCTTTTAGAAGATTTTTTTTTATTACAAAATATCAAGTGTTATGTAAAATTATCTAATGATTTTTCATTTTTTGTCCCTTTTAAGTTTTAATAAGTGATTAATCTTGCAAATTGTGAATTGAGGTTGTACATACTACTTTTTTTTTACATATTTAATAATATAACATCTTCTTAAGATACATCAACCTATTATAAACATCTTCTAATAAAGATTGAAGGGAGCATAACATTTCCAAGGTATCATTCCTTTCTAAAAATATAATCACTGAACGTTTTCTTTCGGCAATATATGATTGATTCTATCATAAAAGTCACAGTATTGAAAAATCCAGGCATAACTCTTAACCGATAAACGCTAAACGCCTAAGGAACTTTATTTTGATATTCTACCATGAAAAGAGTCTTTTTAACAATATCTACGAAACGGCAAAACATGAGTAAATTTTACACAACAGCAGCAAAATGAGGTTGGTAAGAAGAAAGTATGAATCAAGCCTCCATAGATTTTCAGCCAGTAGGAGGAACCTCTCCCCTCATTATCCTCCATGGACCGCCATAGAACATTGGTTTCATAAGAGGCACAGCTTCCCCAGGATGCTCTTCCCAGTATTTTTCCTGTAATATTATAATATCAGTTCTTATTTTAGTAAATTCCAATATACATTCCAAGCAGAGTTCCACAGTAATAGAATAAGCTTTCATGATATACTAACACGCATTGAACAATATGCAGAGGCTAATCCAAGCATCATGATTTTCCATCCAAAATGATAACCATTACCACAGTTTTATTATAAATGCTGAAGTGAATTTTGTGCACCAAAATAATGTATTGTTAGATATTAAAAGGCAAAATATCAGACAAGTTATCTCCTGCCATGAATAGAAAAGTAAAACATGATTACTTTCAGATCATTTTGGCGCAATAATTTGCTAATGAGAAAGGAAATTGATACATCAATGGAGATTAGAAGACATAACCATCAAACCAGAAAAAAACTATAATCAAAGAACTTGCCAATCCCATATAACTCACAAGGAAATACCCCTAGAAAAGCCATTTGCTGAAATCCATATTGAGAACAGAAAACAGACCCTCTACTAAAGATGTGGCCAGAGAACATTCTTATAAAATCGTGCATTCTGTTCTAACGATAGACACCATAATCCAGCAAAAGCAGCACACTCACTGCCAGAGCTTTATGTTCTTTCTAATAGTGAAACCAAACCATCTTCCCTTGAGCCAGCAGTTCCGAGAAGATGGAAACAGGGGTAATAAAAACACACTTCTTATTAAAGAATAAAGATAAAAATAAACCAATAACAGACAACCCAAAGCAAGATGTGTAGCTTATGCTATAAGAATGGAATTCAAAGTAATCTACATTAGAAGACTGATTGTTGAATACCCGTGTTATAATCCATACACTTGACGTTTTCAACAATGAGTTTAACTTCCATTACCCCGCATATTTAAGCACCAAAATTGATTATTTCAAGTAGTTCCTGGTATCAGCCAAACTTTATTAGCCTTTTTCTCATGATGACCAAGCAACATTAACAAAACCACAGCTTTGCTGAGCAAAAGGCTAAACAAAAAACAAAGTAAATTTGGGCAACCGGAAAAAAACGCTTTCTGCGAAATTATATTGGAAAAAGAATAGAACCTTGTAGCGTTGCTCAGTGATAGCAGCCCCAATGACTCCAGTGTAGAAAGCAGCAACGTAAATGGTTACCAAAGGAGTGAAGGATTTGGGTCTTCTGTATGGCTCAATCATGTCCCAGAGAATGGTTCTCTCCCACTTCGTGTACAAATAATCTGAATACTTCCTCCATAGATAGCTGGCCATTTCACTACCACCCCTTAAACCCTGCAAATGGGCATAAAAATTACTTCCACAAATTGAAAACCACAAACAAAACTAAACCTAGCAGCAGGGATTCGACAAAAATAAGAAACAGAAAGCCCTTCAGTTTGGGGCATTGACCAATAAACCCAGGGAGTGGGTAAGTTCATGTTTGGATGGAGGAGAATAGACAATAAAGGAAGGAAAGAACACCTTCTTTTCGACATTTTTGCAGATTCATATTTGAATAAAACAAATTCGATGCTTCTTTTCCCATTAATTATTCTCAATCCTTTCATACTTCTTCTTAACAGTACAATTGAAGATGATAATCAATTATGAAATTAAGATTAAGAGCTACATGGCTACTAAATTTTAAGGAAACAAAAATAAAAGACAGAAAATTGGTCAGAAGGATTAGTCCATGCCTATTAGTTATCGCTATTTCACACATTCATACACCAAATTTTCAATTTTTCAACAAAGATGAATGTCTAATTCATATATCTCCACAAAGCACTTAAGCAATATAGAAAGGTAGGAGTAGGAGACGAAAATTATCCAAGAAAGGAGACACCCCACGAATCATATTAACTAAAGGTTATAAAAACACTAACGTTCTATCAAGGTAAAAACAGAAGGGATTCACAATTGTCAAAATAACAATGAAGACATTTATTCAAAACGAAAGGACTGTATTGTAAGATGGCAGAACAATAAATAATGAGAAGATGATGGAGGAAAATAACTAATTTCGATGTAATTCACCTTTACGACGGCGGACTACAAAGGCACGCCGGCACAGAAGACGGCGCACGCCGACGGGGACGACGAGCAAGCGCAAGCTCAAAACGCATCGTTTTTTTAAAAGGTTTCCCTTTTCAATCCATTTTCCCTACATGCAGATTGCAGACCCATCTAGTTTTTGAGGATCCGTTCTGATTCACGGCCCAGAGGCAGTTCTTGGACCATTTACCAGCTTAAACCCCAGTCCAAAGTGACTCAGTATTTGTTTGGATTAACAATCAATCAGTCTTGTTAATGGTGATTTTAACCACCAAAGCCCCACATAACTAGTATATATAGAATCAGTATGTATAGAAAATATTTTATTAAAAGAGACAAGATTTATTCCAATAATTTTTATATATCTAGAATATTAATTTCTTCCTATCAGTACTAAAAAATAGTAATTTTGCCATTTATGATATAATTATATGAGAAGAATTTTATCTCAACTTACATGAACTTAATAAGCAAATCTATCTAAACAAGCACTCAAACAACATAACGATTTTAGGCTTAGAAACTAGCCGTTGGTTAGAGATCCAGGTCAACTCTTAAAACCATGATTGCAACATCTCTGTTGAGAAGAATGTGAAATGAGTCAATTGATAAATAAGAGGCCAATATATAAATAAACTAAATGTAATTTAGAAACATTTTTTTATAATGCAACCAATTTTTTATTTATAACATCTCTTGTTTGAAAGGAACATTTTAGACTACAGTATTTTTTTCTCACAGTTTTCTAGTATCATATCAGTCATCACCAAGTTTTGTATTAAATTTATAATTTTGTATTGTTTTCCTACTTATCAAAAAAAAATATTTTTTGTTATATTTATTATAAATATTATACTATTTATTTACTTATTAATTTTAATAAATGTTATTTTTATATTAACTTAATGATATTTAAATTATATGTACATAAAATATTAATAGTTATATTTGACACTTCATTAACTAATTTTTCTATGGCTGCATATCAACTAGTGCCACCATTACATTTTACTCTGGGTGCAATTCAAATATACACTACTTTCTTAATAACTTCATTAAGTATTTTTTTTACATTTTTTTAAAAGAAATTCATATTATATAATCTACTATTTTTACTGTAGTTTCTAATTGTCTTCTTTTTGTACGTCCTAACAACTTCAAACAATTTTCTACCAATATGAAAGCAGAGACGAAATAGAGGCCAAAGTGACCTGGATTTTCTGTGTAGCTCAATAATGTGTTCCTGGTGTTTGAAGGATTGCTGTTATATTTATATCTGTACTTTATGAGAATATATTCAAAGTGCTTCCGAATTCAGAGAGTTTGCTGAACTTCTATTTTTATTGTAAGAATTTCACTTTTGCAAAATACTAAATCTGAATGGTCTTAATTTCATCTTCATCATCTAGATGGGAAGTGGAAAGAAAGAAGATTGGTGCAAAATACTAAATTAATATAAGATTTAAATAATTAATTTAAAAAAATTAAATAAATAATATAATTATAGTGTATATTAAATATTATTAGATTATATATCAATTTATAAATTAAATAAATTAATTTAAAAAAGTTTATAAATATAAATATTTTAGAATAATTTATTTAATTGTTTTAATTTTCTTAAATGAGTTTGCTTAATTTACAATAGTAAGTATGATAAAAATCTCACCTTTACAAAACTTTTTGTCACGATTTTCCTTATTCGGGAGCATTAAATACATTAATCCGAGCGTAAAAATTAAAAAGGCATATTATAAAAAGACATGGATGACGAAAAAAGTCTGACTCCACGTCAAACGTGTTTTCCGATACAAACAAGCCTTTCGGATATAATGTGTGTTTAAATAAGATTTTAAAAATAAATTTATAAAAAAAAATTAAACAGTTTATAAAAAAAATTTAAAAAAAATTATAAAAAAATTGTATTGAATAAATGAGTATTTAGATAGTTATTTGTAGAAATTTTTTTATTATTGATAAATTATAAAAAATAATATAAGTATTAAATGAGGAGAGATAAGATATAAGATGAGAGAGGAGATAGTGTATAATAAAAGAAAAGAGAGATGATGTAAGAAAAAGCATGAGAGAGGAGAGATAATGTAAGAAAAAGTAGGGCAGAAGGTGTAAGAAAAAGTAGGAGTAATATAGTAATTGGTTAATTCATAAACTCTTTTACTATTCTATAAATTACTCTGACCAGTTTATCTGAAAATTTAGTTTTAAACTATAATTTAGTCTAAAAACTCATTTGAACAAATATGACTGATTTGTTTTAAAAAATTTTAAAATTTAAATTTTATCAAAAATTAAATTTAAAATTTAGGTTTTGTGTGTTTCTAAATACACTCATAGTTAAATTTCTTATAATTAAGATCCACATTCCTCTCGAAGTAAACATGAAAAATTATGAATTGAAGAAGGGAAACAAATTATATGATTGAATTGTACAACCTGTTCTAGTGGAACCAGGCTACACCTATCCATTAGTCAAAATGCTTGACCCAAAAATTCAATATTTATACATGATATGGGGAAAAAAGTAAAAAGACAAAGAATGCCTCAAGAGACTAAAAAAAAGTAAAATGAGATTAAGGGTGAGTATAGATAGGATTAAATAGGATAATTCTTATCTAATGCTATACCTAAAAAAATATAGATTATATTTTACAGCCTAATACCTTACCCTACTCAGTAAAATTCCTAACTATTTTAGACTGAATATAGACGGGTTGAGTATGCCTAAATCGTGATGTCCTATTTATATTGGGAGAATAAAATATGCAATTATGAATTTATAAAATAATATTATATTTATATTTATATTTTCAAGAGTTATAAATAATATATAGAATCCACTAAGAATAAGGTAACAAAAAGATAGTAATTAAAATTTTGAAGTCTATTGTATATATAAAAAAGAAATATTAAAATATATAGGGGTTAGATATTTATAATATTATTATAACACTAATAATCGAATATGTATCAAGTAAAGTATAAAAATAACTTTAGTACCTATATAAATATAAGAGTTATGTTCAATACTTTCAAAATAAATAATAAGAGTTATTAATTAAAGTCAAAAATATAAAATTATAAATAGAATAAATTAAATAAAGAAATAAGACTATAGGAAAAAAATAAAAATATATATATGGTAGACTAAATAAGTAGGATAACATATTTTATTCAATATCTTACTTTGTCTAGTATTTAGCCTGACTTAACTTTACTTAAATATATTTTAGATAACAATTTTTTAAATTGAGCTGACTAATTTTTCTATAGGCTCAGATAAACTAAGCTATAGTCATTGTACACATCATAAATGAGACTAGTAACTAGTAGGATGTGTGAAAGTAGTTTTGTAAATAAGGATTTTTAGAGTATCCGTTGGCGGAACACAAACAAACATGCTGAAGAGTGATTATACGCGGTGATAAGCATATGACTTGCTAAAGAGGCGACGGATAAATATCACTTGGAGGATGCTGGTTGCTGCGAATAAAACGTACTCCATAATTGCATAGAACACAACACGTCTTTTAGTGCTTTCATTTGCTGCATTTCCAAATTAATCAAACCAAGGGAAAAAAATTACAGCAAAATCAATTATCAAAATTCATGTAAAAAAAAAAACTAATTGGATTGAATGCATAATTGATTTGAAAAGCAACTCACTGTGTCGATGCCTAGTCTCACGTGCTTTCAAATACCTTTGCTCTGCTATAATGGCTTCTAATGCCTCTCTCAACTCAGCAATCTTCCCCTGAATAGGGTCTAAATGCTCTGGATTCACATCCACAGTTGGTGAGTCACATTATTAAAGATAATGCAACTGGCTATATAATACTCCTCCCCTCTATCCTTAATATATAATCTATTTTACTAATTTAATTTAATTAATAAAATTAATTTAGCTAGTATGATATATTTTTAAAATTTTATAATTATCTCCTTTAATTCCTTTTATCACTCTCATATTTGATTATTATAGAAAGAATATCAATAAAGATAATTTAAAAAAAATTAATAAATATATAAAATATATTTTATATTTAAAATTAAAATCAACTCTACAATTAAATTTTATAACAATGACCAGAGGGGTAAAATACTATTTTTAGTTATATATTATAAGATTTTATTGATTAATTTAAGTAAATTAAAGAAACTAAATAAATTATCTAATAATAACAAGTATGATATGATTTTATTAAAATATTTATGTATAACATTAAATTATACATATATATATTATTTTTTAAATTAAGTAAATTATTTTATAAAAATAATAAATATAAAATAAAATAAAATTATATATATACACGAATAAACTCAACTCTCTATCAGTTTTTTATATTAAAGACATGGGTTAGTAATTTTGTAATAATTGATAGAGAGGGGAAGTGGAAACGACCGTGTTTGTCAAGGTCGGACTCATTAGGGATGTGGCCAACGTGAATGTAGAAAGATACCGTCTCGGGGGTTGAAACGGGGTTCTTGAAGTAGAAATTGTATATTCCACTTTCTCGGTCTTTGAACTCGAACTTGTCTCCCGATGTGCTCTTCAAATCATAGAGCAAATGGCCCTCGGGAGACGTGTCCTATTATATATATATTTAAGAGTATAACGAAATTTCTTTTATTTTTAGATGATATTAATATTAAATAGAATAAAATATCTATTATCTTTAGGCATAAATTTAGGTAATTAAGAGTTAAAATATCTCCTTAAGTACTGTGACTAAAATTACAATAAAATAATACTCTCTAAAAATTAAATACGCTCTAAATAATTATATATTTCACCTAGTTAAACTCATGAATAGACATAGCCAATTATAATGTAGGAGCTTAGAGTTTTCAGCTAAAAAATAATTAAAAATATATAATCTTATAAAAAGTCATATCAAATTTATTTTAAATCATGATAGAAGATAATCTATATATATATATATATATATATTAAAATTATAATACCATATCATGATTAATGTGGAGAGAGGGGAATTACAGTGAATTCAAATCCAGCATGGTCAGAGCTCAGAAAATGTCATGATTCATGACGACGAAATTCCCAGAAACGGTGTCGCCGTCGGGTAAAACGTTCTCTGATACGCATTCCATTTCAATCAAACTGATTGAGAGGGCAGATCCATGGCAGGTTATGCTTCCCAGGAACACCAACGCTAGCACGCAGATCGTGGAAAACCATGACGTTTTCCTTCTATCCATTTCAGAGTCACTTGTTCTCTAGATCCAGAGAGGAAATGCATGGGTTGAATCTTCGGGTGAGAAAATATGATGACTCAATTTTTGGAATTGAGCAGTTTAAACAGCTCCTTAATTCGCTCTATTACTATAAACTCGCGTTCCTATTACTTAAAGTGTTTGTTTGAGAACATGGGGTATTTGGTAACACCCCCAACCTTGATTTGAAAAAGTTTTTTGGCCCCAAACCTCAGTTTGAAAAAATTTATAACTAAACAGTAATTTTTGTTAAAACGGATTTTTAGACTAAACTATCGTTTAAAACTAAGATTTTAGATAAGTTGGTCAGAACAGTTTATAGAACAGTAAAAGAGTTTATGAACTAACCAATTACTATATTATCCATACTTTTTCTTATATCATCTCTCCTATTTTTTCTTACATCCTCCCTCCTCTCTCCTCTCATCCCTTATCTCTCCCCATTTAATACTCATATCATTTTTCGTAATTTATCACTCATAAAACCCCTTCTACAAATAACTATCCAAACACTCATTTATCCAAAATCACTTTTTTTCTATAAGTTCTTCTAGAAAAGTCCTTTTTCATAAGCTATCTATAAGCCCATTTTTTTATAAGCTAGTTTGAAATTTTTTTTCCAAACACACACTATATCAAACATAAATTTTAAATTAAATTTAAGAGAATAAACAGTTATATTTATTCAATTGAATTTTAGATTAAACTATAATTTAAAATTAAAATTTTAGATAAATTGATTAGAGTAGTTTATGGAATAGTAAAAAAGTTTATAAACTAATTAATTATATATTATCTATATTTTTTCTTATACCATCTCTCATCTCTCTTACTTTTTTCTTATACCCTCTCTCCTACTTTTTTCTTATATCTTCTCTTATATTTTTTCTTACACTATCTCTCCTTTCTTTTCTTACATTATCTCTCCTCTTTTTTCTTCTCATTTAATATTCATATATTTTTTCGTAATTTATCAATAATAAAAGTATTTTTGAAAATAAATATTCAAATATTCATTTATTCAAAACTATTTTTTTTTCATAAATTTTTCTCCAACTTTTTTTAAAAGTTGTCTAAAAATTATTTTTTTATAATTTTTTTAAACTCTTATCTAAATAAACCTAAAATAAAAACACTAGTATGTACGGAAAAAACTGGATACTATTTGTGAACTTTTTATATTATATTTTTAAATATGTTAATTTTTTAAGCATAAATAGGACAAAAAAAAAAAACAGTTCTTCTAGCACCCAATTACTATACCTAGTTGGCTTGGCTTGAGCTGGTTTATTTCAAAATTTGCAAATTACGTGAACAATTTTACAAAGAAAGTTTGGGAAGCTAGTAGAAATTGAGGCCTTTTAGGGGAAAAAACCGACGTATTCAAGTTTGTTAAATATATATTGATTTTTTTTTTCACATATATATAAATATATATATATATATATATATATGTTGTACATATTTGTTAAGTATAGAAGATTAATGTGAAGTCAAACAAGGAAAAGCACTTGGATTTGTTTGTAATCCAACACATGACAATACGAATCTTCCCAGTCCAATGCTTTCTCGTTTACCAATGAATTCTCCGTTCATCCAGAGAATTGGGCATAGAAAAAGCGGATGAAATTTGGGAGTGTCAATATTATCTTAATTCAAGGCAATAATTACTCCCTCCGGTTTATTAGGGTACTTTGGATAGGTTTTTTAAAGAAGGCGTTTATAAAAAAAAACATTTTTTAAAATAAAATTTTAGAGAAGAATTTATAGAAAAAAATAATTTTAAATAAATAAATATTTATATAATTATTATTAGAATTATTTTTATAATTGATAAATTATTAGAAATGATATGAGATTAAAAAACCTCATCAAATGTTCACTCGTTAAAATTTACCGTCTTCTCTTTATCTATTTGTTTTTCTGTTATAGCTCGTCTTCCTCTTCTTCTCCAATTAAGTTCTAGAAGTCATTCGGCTATGCGCAATGATGCTCAGAGACCAACAACTAGCTACGCTCAACCACCGTCTTCCTTTTTCTCCTTTTTCAGCAACCACCGTTTTCTTCCTCTTAGACGGTGAGGGATGACTATTCTCCCATTGCAACACCGATGAGAGCTAAGATGACCAGCGAGTGAGACTGTCGGTACGAAAGAGAGATAATAGAGATGAGAGAGTAAAAAAATAAAGGTAAAATAGTAATTAGGTAGTCTATAAGTTTTTCTACTATTTCATAAGTTATTCTCATTAACTTATCTAAAATTATAGTTTCAAACTATGGTTTGGTCTAAAAGCCCTTTTGAACAAATATAACTATTTATTTTAAAAAAAATAAAACTAAAGTTTAAGCTAGAAACTATTTTAAAACTTAGGTTTTGAAAGTATCCAAACAGGCATTTAGTATAAGAGCTAATTAATTTTTTTTGATATATTAAAGAAACTAAATAAATAACTTAATTATAACAAAATATAATATCTCAAAATAAATGTATATTATATACTCATCTAGTTCTATTTATATAGGAAAGAGATAAGGAAATTTTTAGTCATATTTATAATTCACATCATTAAAATTTTCACATTAATATATAATTTTATCCTTATTTTATTATTGTATTGACTTTATTCTCATGTGATATAATATTATTAAATAAGAATAAAGTTATAAAGTTGTTGAATGTAAAGGCATAATTAAAAAAGTTTAAAGTTTTGTTTTTGTCTGTGTAAAATATGATAGAAATGATGTATAAATAGGACCAATGGAATACTCCTTAATTTACTTAAATAAGTCTATTAGCTCTTATATTAGTTATAATTAACTGATTTATTTGATTTATTTAATCTATAAAAAAGCCAGCTAGTTTTATATTAATGACATGAGTTCAATCCTTAATATTTCTCCGATACTTAATATAAAACCTTATAAACTTTTTTAAAAAGATTAAGAAAACTAAATAAATCAGTTAATTATAACTAAATTTTACCCCTCAAGACGAATTCATATAATATACTCCTTAATCTACCCAATATAGGGCCCGTTTAGATAGAATTTTGGAAATGGACTTATGAAAAAAATAGATTTTTGGGTAACTTATAGAAAAGAGTTTTTGGAGAAAAGTTTATGAAAAAAAAGTGATTTTGAATAAATGAGTGTTTAGATAGTTATTTCCAGAAGTACTTTTATTATTGATAAATTACGAAAAATAGTATGAGTATTAAATGAGAAGAGATAAGATATAGGAGGAGAGAATGTGTAAGAAAATAAATGAGAGATGATATAAGAAAAAATATGAGAGATGATAGTGTAAGAAAAAGTAGGAATAATATAGTAATTGGTTAGTTCATAAGCTCTTTTACTATTCCATAAGCTACTTTGATCAGTTTATCTGAAACCTTAGTTTTAAATCATGATTTAGTCTAAAAGCCCGTTTGAACAAATATAACTGTTTATTTTAAAATTTCTCAAAACATAGATTTTGTCTAAACTTAGGTTTAATAGCCATCCAAACACATTGATAGTCAATTAGTTCTTATAGTGATAATAATTAATTAATTTATTTAGTTTATTTAATCTACTTAAAAAATTTAACTATATCTTATATTAAGAATAAAAGAAGTATAAGAGTTAATTGACTTTTTCTTATGTAGATTAAAGAAATTAAATAAATTAATTAATTATGACTAAATATAATATTTTATATATTAATTATAATTAATTAATTTATTTAATTTTTTTAATCTATTAAAAATTTAACTTTTATATTATATTAAGTATTGATACGTAGTATATTACTTAGCTTTGATATAAATCTCATATTTCTTCTATTATATTTTGACCCCATATTTTGAGCCTTATTGTGGCGATTCATAGTACACATCCTTGACTGGAATTATAGTTAGAAAAACGTTTTATCAGCGGATTTTGGGAGACCGTCAACTCATTTTTTTTAAATAAATTATTAATATTATTATTTATTCTATTTAAATATTATTTTTAATATTTTTATTATTGAATACTAGTAAAGATAATCATTTATTTATTAATATATATTAATCTATTATAATTAATTAATATTATATTAATATTTATTTATATTTATAGTTATAAAATTTAAGATATTTTATAAAAAATAAGAATTTTTAAGATTATAATATTAATAATTTGTTAATTATACTAATATAATATTAAAAAAAATTTATTATTAAAAATTTAGAAATATTTTTTTTAAAATATTAAAAAAAAAAAGGCGGGTCTCAGGCTAACCCAACCCTTAACAGGTTGACCCGTTTCCCGACCAACTAGTCACACACGTTTATAAGGTAGCTAGCGAAACAAGTAGGGAATTTTGAAGTTTCTGAGTCAATGGCTCTGTATGCTTTTCAGATTGCTTAGATTTCTACCTTGAACAAACCAGTGGTTTGAACTCCACTCGGAGTTTCTTTCCAACCCATTGTCGTATGCTGGAATTAATGTACCTCCACTAGCTTATGATTTCTGAAGGAGTAAATAAACAAGCTGTGGATGAATGGAGGCCATGGATAGTCAACAATCAGGTTGCTGGGTACTTCTAACACCATCTCCTTCTTCTCTTATTTTACTGTGTGAATGAGTTTTCAAATAAATAATCCAGGAATCAGAAAGGAGCTTTGTTTACAATTTGGAGAACCTTTTCAATGACATGCATACTGCAGTAAGAATCTTGATCTGATGTTCAGGAAGAATCATTTCCTTCCTAGTGTTTGCAGCATTGCTGTTATATCTGTACTTTATGAGAATATATTCGAAGTGTTTTAGAGCGTTTGCTGAACTGCTATTTTTATTATAAGAAATTCTCATTTGCAACATACTAAAAATCTGAATGGTCTTAATATTCATCTTCATCATGGGGATGAGAAGTGGAAACCAGGTAGGTGGGAAAGTTGGTGATGAGAAGTGGAGACCAGGTTGGTGGGAAAGTTGGTGAAGAGAATATGAATTGATTCGTGTGCGTTTGCGTGTGTGTGTGTGTGTATATATATATATATCTAACAGTGTTATCATTATTAATTAATCGGATTATAAAATTATCACATATCCAAATGATATCTTCATCTTTCTGGCATTAGTATCATTGATCGAATCTGATAAAATATATATAAAAAAAATTTCCTTCCTTACATCATTTTCCAATCTGGTTCCTCCAAGTAATCAGTTCACTGTGTCCCACCCCGCAAGAATCCCATAACTTTGGCGTTGATACCTGACCCGACGGCGACGCCATGTTAGAGGATTGAGGGATCTCAAGCTCCAGAAAACCGCTCTCCAACTCTGGTTGATTCAGCCCAAAACCGCACTCGGCTCCTAAATTCAGGTGGGACATATATTGATGCTTGCGTTTTCAACGTCTTTATTCGTCTGAGTGGTGGCACTGAGTCACAACCGATGCTGGTAGTTTGGAGTGTTCTTGATCGTTAATACTTCTTTTCATGCTCTGTAGCTTCTTCTGCTGATTAATCGAACAGCATGGCTACGATGAACAGTGTGGTCTGCTTCTTCCTTTTCGTCATGGTTAACATTTTCTTAATCTCTCGGCCAACTCGATCAGCCCCAGAAGGTGCTCTCATAACAGAGCTTCCTGGATTTAATGGCACTATACCTTCCAAGCACTATGCCGGGTATTACTTCAGATTGTCTCTTAACAATATCTGAGCTTTAACTTTGCTTTCGTTGACCCATGGAGGATTTGTTTGTCTCATTTTGGGATTTTGAAGTTATGTGACGGTGGATGGAAGTCATGGAAGGAGCCTGTATTATTACTTTGTTGAATCAGAAAGCAATCCATCGGAGGATCCTGTGGTTTTATGGCTTAACGGCGGACCCGGATGCTCTAGCTTCGATGCTTTCGTATACGAGCATGGTAATGATTCATTCAATTCATCCCTTGAAGAGTTGATAAATTTTGCGGTGACGAGGTTGCATGAGTGGAGCTAGGAAATCTGTACAGAGTATTTTATCAGTTTGTTTCACAATCCAGATACCAAGATGTGAATTCATTCTTCAATTTGCAAGTATTTTCTGTGGCTTTTGACCAATTGTCAGTCAGCTAGGTTGAGGAATCTAAACATCCTTTAACACTATTCCTTACTCTTGGCCTTCGTCAACAGTTAAATATAGCGATTGCCCTACTGTCTTTTCTGGATCTATTCTGTTTTTTGTTCTACTAATCAATTGAACAATATGCTTGATTTATTATTGTTAATTTGAAATTTGAATTATTCATGGCACATTTCAGGTCCTTTTAATTTTGAAAAGGCCAAAACAAAGGGATCCTTGCCAACATTACACCTCAATCCTTACAGCTGGTCAAAGGTCTAAACATTTTTACCTTTTGTTTGATTCAGGGTTCATATTTTAAACAGAAGAACAGTTTGCTTGGTGAGACTTTAGGATGAGTGTATAACTGTCTTCCTTTCTCAGATTCTTCTAATATGTTCATACATTGCTTTGCTTTGCGCTACAGGTTTCCAACATTATATATCTGGATTCTCCAGCTGGTGTGGGGTTTTCTTTTTCCAAGAATAAATCTGATTACGCAACTGGAGACATAAAGACTGCTTCAGATACACACATCTTTCTCATTAAGGTATCTAGTGAAACAAGTTGGGAATTTTGACAATATAATATCTGAATCAGTATTTCTGTACGGTTTACGGATTGCTTACATTTCTACCTTGATCTTGAACAAAACAGTGGTTTGAACTCTATCCTGAGTTCCTTTCTAACGCATTCTTTATCGCTGGAGAGTCGTATGCTGGAATTTATGTACCTACACTAGCTTATGAAGTAATGAAAGGTAATAAGTTTAGTCATGAATTTCCTGTTTCTAACACAAGTTAGAATGAGAACTAAGGTTCCGTTTTGTTATCTTCCATAGGAATTGATGCCGGTGCAAGGCCCAACCTGAATTTCAAGGTCTTTATCTTTAGGTTAATCTTTTGTTTTGAAGATTGTATCTGCAAACTGAAGTCATTATGTGCAGGGATATTTGGTTGGAAACGGCTGTACAGATGATGAATTTGATGGCAATGCTCTTGTTCCATTTGCACATGGGATGGGTCTTATCTCAGATGAATTATATGAGGTAAAAGTACAACCCTTCAATCATAGCAAATTCACTCCGTAGCTTATCATAATTATCATCTTAACAATTCTCTGATTTAATTTTATATCACATTTTTATGGAATATTATTAATATTTGGCAGTCTCTTCCATTTCAGACAATCTAAGTGCTTTTCTATAACTTTTTGCGCGCTTTCAGACAATCTAAGTACAACCCTTCAATCATAACAAATTTGCTGAAGTTGTATGGTTTCCTGAACATGTTTCATATAATTAATGGTACATGATGACATGTGCAGGAGGTTAGAGTTGAGTGCAATGGGAATTACTATAATCCATTGAATGAAAGTTGTTCAACAAATCTAGCAAAAGTTGATAAGGTAATATAACTGTGTAATACAGTTCTGTAAGGGAATGAGCCAAGATGAATTAGGTTCTCATTGGTGATTCTTGCTATGGTAGGTGATTGATGGGCTAAACATATATGACATTCTAGAACCATGCTATCATGGGCCGCAGACAGTGGAGGCTACACCATCCTATATCAGGTTGCCGTCCAGTTTCCGGCAGTTAGGTGAGACAGAGAGACCTCTACCTGTGAGAAAAAGGATGTTCGGTCGTGCTTGGCCCCTTAGAGCTCCTGTGAGAGATGGAATTGTGCCAACTTGGCCGCAACTTAGCAATAGCCATAACGTTCCATGCACTGTAGGTTGCTTTGTTATTATGTTTCACGATCATTTTATAATTACTTCCCTGTTTTCAGTTGATTTTCATCTCTAGAATCTCTATATATGAATTTTTTTTTGGGGTGGTTTCTCAGGATTTGATGTCTATTTGTTCACACTTCAAAATTACTAATCAATGCAGTGAATTTTTTTTTGATAAAATAGTTATAAGGTGTTGAAGCAAATTAGATATATATGGAATCTGTTAGTCTCCTTACACTTTCTAAAGTATTCTCTTCCTTAAGTCTCTTCCTTGAGATGAGGAAAACAGAGTCCTGAGATAGAGAACATGTTCAAGATAGTAATAGAAGCTTGACTTCTAAAGTCACACTATTGAATTTATTCTCTATCATGCTCTGGACCTCTTTGATCCAAGATGATGCCTGTTCATCAATTTTGGTGCTTCCGTAAGAATTTAAAAATTTAGTGAAATATCTGACCCTTGACCAATAATGATATGACAGATTCTGCCAACACTGATTTATATCCTCTGAAAGTTAAGTTTCTAATGGTGATGCTTCATTTGTCATCATAGATAATATGGTTATAACTTTTAGTTTATGGTCTAATGATATTAAAATTAATTCTACCGACATCTTTGATCCTTTTTCAAGTTGCTGATTTGAGACTCCAATCTTTCTTTTCTCAGTTTTCTTGTATCATATCTGCGACCATTATGCTTTATATGATCTCCATGAAGTTATTGTTGATATTGTGGTATTGCCTGTATCTTGGGATGGGTTTATTAAGTAACAAATTCTAAAATAATTTTCAGGATGACGAGGTCGCAAACTCATGGTTGAACAATGACATAGTCAGGAAAGCAATTCACACTGCAGAGGTGAGGTTTCTAAGTTGCCCAAACTGTGAAACTGAAACACTGGTTGTGAGCCAACCTGGATTGAACTGCATTGACCAAAGGGTATTTGGTTCAGTTCTTGTTGGTTAAACCTTTGTTGATTGTCGTCCACTACTTGCAGTGTATATTAGTTTGGAGTTGAACTAATGATTTGTGATATAACAGAAATCTGTTGTCAGTATTTGGTATTTATGCACGGACAATATTTTATACTATCATGACGCTGGGAGCATGATCAAGTTCCACAGGAACCTGACATCCAGTGGATATCGAGCACTTATATATAGGTATATTGTTAGGTTAAAATCATTGGCCGTATAATGAGCTGGTGACACTAATATCTTCTAATTTGTGATTACTTAAAGTAACTACTTAATTACAACTAGTGTTTACTCCTATTATCCTTCTCTGGGTGTTTTTCACGAAACTAGAAATTCTCCAGTGGTCCAATTACTCAGACATGTTTTTACTTTCAGATTCTTTGCACAACAGTCTGTCGCTATAAGAATCGCCATTATTATCAATGATCTGCATGCTTCTTGTTATTTATCTGCTCTATTTGGTGTTCATTGATTAATATTCTGTAAAATTCATGTTTTTGGCAGTGGTGACCATGATATGTGTGTTCCATTCACTGGAAGTCAAGCATGGACTAAATCAATGGGATATAAAGTTGTGGATGAATGGAGGCCCTGGATAGTCAATAATCAAGTTGCGGGGTACTTCTAGCTCCATTTCCTCCTTCTCTTATTTAAGATAATTTTTCCTCCGCTACACATACTATTACCTGCAGTTCATCAGAGGATTCAATCCAGTTTATGCTTTTTTTCACAATGCAATAAGAATTTTGACCTGATACTCAGTTGAACTTCGTGTATTTTGTTGCAGTTATACCCAAGGATATGATAAAAATCTCACATTTATGACCATAAAGGTTTGGACCCCTGAAAATCTGAGCAAAATTACTTCAAGAATCAGTTAATTTTTTGTCTTGATTTTCTTTTTCTTTGATAATGGGGCAGGGAGCTGGGCACACTGTTCCAGAATATAAGCCACAAGAGTCTTTGTATTTCTATAAGCGCTTTCTGGATGGATTGCCAATATAGAAAGAGAGACGAAACAGGGCTCAAACTGATCTGGATTTTCTGTGTACTTCAATACCATGTTCTTAGCGTTCGCGCAGAATTGCGATCATATTTGTGTTGGATGTGAATATTCATTCAAAAGTCTCTCACAGTGTTGGTGAAATTGCTACTATTATTGCTATTGCTATTATATATAATAACTAGCATTCAATGTTTCAAACTCCTGAGGATAAAAAGTACTTCAATTAATAATAAAGTATAGTAATGTAGTGGGAGAAACCTGATTTTACTTTATGATGATGCCATAATACTAGAGAGTGCTGCAGAAATAAGATTAGATTGTAAGAAGCTGAAAGTTTTTGTTGCAGACTATAGATGCTTGAAAAGTTACAAGATGATATATTTAAGTTTAATACAATATTTGGTTATTTAAATTTGTTATTGTTTTAGTTTTAGTTACTTAAATTTTAAATTATGAGTTTTAATTTTTTAAATTTTTTTCTATTTAAAATATTAGTCCCTATAATTTAATAAAGATTTAGATTATTTTGACTAAAAGAACCAAAATTACAATTTATACAAAATGTAAGGGACCAAAAATTAAAAAAAAAAAATAGCACAAGTAAAGAATTGATTTCCATTTTAAGGTAAATTATACAAAATATATGTAAATTGTGGATTATGTATAAATAACCCTTAAGTTTTAAAACTTAATGATAAATTCTCATAAACTTTTATATTTGTACAGATAACCCAGGTTATCAATTATATTTTATCTTATATGCATATAATTTCCATAAACTTTAAATTATACGGAAACACTAATAAGTAATAAATTACCTATTATCTATAGGTTTAACTAGCGAAAGGGTGAGAAATATGTTTATTTAAAGTGTGTTTGATCCATATGAAGTATTATTTTATTGTGATTCCAGTCGTGACGCTTAAAGAAACATCTTAATTCTTAAGTATTTAGGTTTGCGCTTGAGAGTAATAGATGACTCGTCCTACCCGATATTAGTATGGTTTAGGAGAAAGAAAAATTTCACTATGCCCTTAGATTGTGGGTGAGTGAAATTCTTTAAAAGAATTTATGTACCAAAAAAAATTTAGACTATTGGAAAAAAAGAATAATAAAAAAAAAGAGAGGAACTGCGGGTTGAGTCCAAGGACCGACCCGATTTTATTAGGGGTATATGATCCATGGACCTATAACCCGGCAACAGTTTCGGCTTCCATGTCTCTGTTGTTGCAGAGGCGTTTTCTCTGCACCAAGGTGCACACGAAATGGAAGGTGAATCAGGTAACGAAGTCCAACTTCCAGGAATCCTTGAAGGAGTTAGAGATCCATATCTCAAACTCTGACTTCGTAGCAGTATCCATGGAGAAGACAGGCTCTTTCTACGCTTCGTGGCAGCGTGTGCTTCCCTTCGACACGTTGGAAACCGCCTATTGCAAGGCTAGGCACTCCGCCGAGCGGTTTCAGCTTCTTCAGTTTGCTGTTTGCCCATTTTCAATTGTCGACTCCAATAAGTTCATCGCTAACCCGTGGGTACCAAGTACCACCTTCTCGTTTGCAAGTTGCACAGGAAATTTTCATTCTTGTCCTGACAAATGGGGCATTTTCAAATTCTCATAGGAAATGATTTCTTTCAATTTGATTTTTGATCCCTCCATTTTTGTAATGCTTCACTTAACATATTTGATGGCTAGGAGTAATTGAGTTAAACAATGAGTGACAGGGCCATAAGTTTCCGAGTGGGCAGTTTGCTACCTTTTGAATTAATTTATAATCTTTCAACGAATGAGAGAATACTTTGAAAGAAATTATTTGTAGTGGACACAATTCAAAATGCACTTATCTATCAAGGGTGACAATAGAATTTCGTTTTTTAGAGTGATGCTTGTAAAATGAAAGGGGGACGAAAAAGTGACCTAATGGATATGGTGCAGGTACAATTTTCTTTTGTTTCCTAGAGATGAACTGAGAATGGGGATGCCTTCGTATAGTTTTTCATGCCAAACATCATATCTGACGTCCATGGCTCGTGGAGGTTTTGATTTCAATGCTTGCATATATGATGGTAAAGTTTCTTAATGTTCTATCTAGATTTATTTCAATGTTTGCATATATGATTGTAAAGGTTTTGTGTGGCAGGTGTATCATATCTATCTAGAGTACAAGAGTCTAAAGCTAAAATGCAGATAGGGAATTACATACCTTGTCTTAATGTGAATAAATCTTCTTCAACCTCTACTACTGCCGATACTATTTTTGTTGAAAGGATTAAATCACGGGTTAAACATTGGATAAAAAGTTGTGAAAAGTGTGGCAAAAGCACAAGCCAAGATGGTAAGAATAACTTCGGCAGATTCTTTTGGATTAAGGTTGTTCTTCGAACTTTATTTTATTCTTTAACCTTGCAGATGCTCTCCTCACAGCCCTTAGGAAAATTGTGATGGGAAGTGAAATGTTCGGCTCAAGATATTGTCTCACAATAGATGTGTGCAGTGATAGACAAGTGCAGCTGATTCTGGAGGTAGAATGAAGTAATAATGTCTTGACTTTTAAGGGATATGCAAGCTTGATCATCCCCACTTCATATAACTGATCAAATTATTTTTCTTACATTCTTGACTTCGGGGTTGGGTTTGTTGGGTTTTGGGATGCTGTAGATGCTGGTGAACTTTGACAATGTTGTTCCTTTGCGCGTACCTGCAAAGGGTAATACTGCTCTGGCCATCTGTCTTGTTTTGACGAAGTCAGAAGAGGATAAAGATTTGTTTGAGGTGATGATAAAATTTTAATCTCATCAAGTTACTGAATAACTTTTTCCCTTCTCTTGAAATAATAACGACTTACTTGGCAGAGGGAGCGTCAAAAACTAGAAGAGGAGCAGAACAAGAAACTTCGTGGGTTTCGAGAGGTGATCGAGTTGATTTCTGCCTCACAGAAGCCTGTTCTCTCCCACAATTGCCTTGATGGTGTATATCATAGATGGAACATTCCCAATTTAGTTCTCTTATGATGTTGACCTGGTCTACTTCCTTTTATTAACATTTTATTGATTATTGATATTTGCAGATTGCGCATATATTCATTCAAAATTCATTGCTCCCCTTCCTCCTGAAGTGAACGATTTTATAAACTCTTTTCGTTCGGTTTTCTCCCATGTAATTGACGTGAATCATATGATGAAGAAATTTGGAGCCATGAGAAATGCGACCAGCATCTCTGCTGCTTTATTGTACTTGAAGAATCATTTTTTTGCATCTGTTGATGTGGAAATTCCTGACCAAGGTACGCTTTTATCTTGATATTTGCAACTATCCTCAACCTACTTACCATCTGTATCACATTCAGAACATTCATTCCTGCATGTTTATGTCGTCAATCCTTGCATGCCTAACTTCCCAAAATTTGAGAGCCATGATGAATTCTTCCCTTTTTATTTCATTATCTTTTTGGATAAATGACGAATATTTATTTATTTTTTTATGTTAATCTCATGCTGGCAACTTAATCATATATTTTCTTTCTTTCTTTCTTTTCCTTTTCTTGTTTTTGATCTCTATTAGATACTATAAATGAAGGCAAGATTGATGGACTTGATGCAGTAAGGATATCCTATTTATTTATGAAGATCTGCTCTATATTGAAAATTTCCCCTTTTGTTATTGAATCTGGCAATAAGCATTTGGCCCCTGAGCTTCAAGACTTCACCAACATATTCCATCTATGGACACCTGACTCCAAAGAGTTGGTTGATGAGAACATAAGCATCTGGGCAAAGAATACAAGAAAGGTTAAATGTGAACATTTGGTTTTCTTATGGGGAGTTCAGTTCAAGATCACGGCAAGCGCGCTGAAGAATCTACTTCAAGAATCCCATGGCATCTTTTCTGGAGAGTTTGACGTTAAACTGGTAGATAAAGATTGTGCCATTGTTGTTTTCTGGCAACCTGGGTTATCGAAAGCTTTTCTTGATGCAATGAGCAGTGAGCAAATTAGTGGATTGTTGAGGGAATTAGTGTCAAATGGCCTCAGGGCAGCCAGTTATGAGACTTACAGGACGGTTTGTAGGTTAGGTTTGTGGGAGGCGAATCTCTCAGAGTCGTTAGATAGAGCTTTGGAAGAGTCTGATAGAGAAATTTCCAGTATTCACTGTCAGAATGATTATGTAATTAACTTGGATAATCTTTGATGGTTACATGATCGTCTCAAGTGAGAAGGCGATTCTTTTTTAAGCCTATAAGTTTTTTCTTTCATGCCTTTTAAGTTTCCAGTCTTCATGGACACACTGAAAACTGGACGCTGCCCTGTTTTTCAAAGATGCAACAACGAATATTGACGTTAAGCTCATTACAAGAAGCATAGCATGTTACATCTATTCTTAATTAATACAAACTCCAGCTCTTTTATTAAAACTAGAAAATTAAAACACAAATGCCAATTCAGAAGTCATTCTAATAATATAAACGAAGTAGTAGTTGATTGTATGGGAAGGCCCATTTTGACTAATTAATTGCTTGGTTCGTTGTCACGTCATGTGGCTTAGCATGCAAAACCATGAACTGTCCGAACATATTCTTCACACTTTCTCCTTTACCAAATCTGATCATCAAGCGCCAGAGTTCCCCTTTGTATCTTTGAATGATGGCGGAACAAATCCCATATGGCGTACCAACAAGTCTCATCAACACGTTGGCTTCATTAGCCTTCAGCGAGATTGCTTCCATTTATGGGGTCGAGAGTGAGAGCGAATGGCTCAAGAAGACTGTTGAAGGCATCAGAGCTGTTCTTGCTGATGCTGACCAAAAGCAGCAGACTGGCCAACTCATCCAGCTCTGAATAAGGGTCCTCAAGCAAGTTCTTGACGATGCAGATGACCTGCTTGATGAGTTGCACACTCAACTTTTGCTGAACCAGAGGGATGAAAAAGAAAAGGTACGTGACTTCTTCTCATACTTCAACCCAATTGCTTTTCGCGACAAAATTGCTCGCAAGATTAGAAACATTAGAGAGCAATTTAATAATGTTGCCGAAAGTATGTCCCGGGGGTTCACTTTCCTGATTGGCTCTTGTCATGTAAAAATCTTGTTGAATTAGAGTTCTTTCATTTCAGAAATTGTCAATACTTGACAGTGTTGGAAGGACTTGTTTCTCTCAAGGCTCTTCTTATACGGGTGATGCCTGAATTGGAGTACATAACGTTCCTCATCAGTTGACTTCTTCCCATCTTTGGAGGAATTACAAATTAAGTGGTGTGGAAGCTTAAGGGGATGGCAAAGGGAGGCAAATGACCAAAATACAAGAGATAATGAGTGGCATCATTCACTACCCCCATTTCCACGTCTTTCATATGCAAAATCTATCTGCTACACTTGAAGAATTCACTATTTGCTACATTGATTCATGGTATGGTAACAAGGATTATTCATGGTATGGTTTAAATTAATTACTATAATATTCGCCCACTAACTGGTTATGTACGGCTACATGGATTATAAAACTTTGAAAACATTCAAAGAGGTAATGGATTACTTGTATTTCCTCTGTTTTAACAAAAATTGACGCTTCCTCTGCTACTTTAGTTAATTTCGGTCCTTTCCTTACTCAGTGATCATAATTTCGATCGTTTTAATTGAAATTCTAAAGCTTTAGGAATATAATTTCGTTAAATATTTACTTATCTCTTTGCCGATAGTTGAATCAGTGGCCTCAAATGCAAGAAAGCTTCATCGGGTTCAACAAATTATGAAGATTTGTGTTCAGCGAAGCCATTGAAGCGGAATTCATCTCTGTCTTCCTTTCAATATATATTCATAATAGAGAACCAACAATTTCCTTTCAGAAGACTGAAGCCAACCCATGGTATGTGGGTTCAACTGCTAAAGGAGTGATCCATGTTTTATTATACTGGTAATAGAGAACCATTTTAATTCTTGCAGAGTACTATTTTATTGTGGTTCCAATCGCGGTGTTTGGGGAGACATCTTAACTCTTGGGTGTCTAAATTTATGCTTGAGGGTAATAGATCGATCGTCTTGCCCGATATTGGTATCGCCTAAAAATAAGATAGATTTTACTTTACCATCGTGAGTAAATCCAACTCCCATCTAAAAATTTCTTTACTAAAAAAAACATAATGACTGAAGCCTAATGAGAAGAAAGTCCAGGTGTCGCCCTCTTCATCTTCTCCGTAATCAATAGTTATATATAGTGCATGAATTAAGATGCTTCCCTTAGTTACTTGAACTATAATATACATGCTTCCCATAAAAGCCTAATGTATGCCTGAGGTTAATTCTCTAGAGTTATGAATTAGTTAAGTAGAACGATTGGATGTGCTTTGGAAAAGTCTGTTAGAGAATTTTTCAATATTTACTGTCATAATAATTATGTAATTAACTTGTATAAAAAAATTATAATTATGTAATTAACTTGGATAATCTTTTATTGTTACATGATTGTGTTAGGTGAACAGTCTTTAAGTTCTTTCTTTCTTGCCTTACAAGTAACTGGACATTTTTTTTTCTTCGTTTTTCAAATTTTGTATTGGTCCATTCTTCCTCAAGTATCAAAGTAACAGTTTTTTTTAAAGAACTGATGATTTTCTGAAAAGGGCTGAAGCAACATGCTAAGCCCTATGCCTCTCTTCAAAATCCCAATCTAAACCGAAAAGCAGGTGGACATGATATTTTTGGTTAGATAATATATGGAAAACATTTAATTAGGGGGGGGGGGTGTTGTTGTTAAAACTTATATGGTGATCTCCTAATAATTAATATCTAGCTATTAGTTAAAAGATATCATTTAGACTCTATAAAAAAATTATTTTACTAATAAATATTGAGTCTAACGGAAAGGGCTAGTCATTCATAACTTTAGAATATGTGCTCACATTTAATATCTGATAATACTTTAAATATGATTATCTCTAATAAAAGAATATATTTATTTAACAAAGAAAATGTTATTTTAAGCTTTACAAAACAAAATTCCTCTCACATTTATTTTGATTACAACGCAAAATTATTTAAAATAAAATTTTTAAAAACATCCACTTAAAAATAAGTTAATTTAAACACACTAAGAAATACTGAACAGAACCACAAGATTGGTGACACAAAACATGTATAAGGCAAAATTGATTATGGGAAGAAGAAAATTTTATTTTGGTCCTCCACAAAATATATTTTCTATTTCAATTGAAATTTTCCAATTAATAATTCAATTGATAATCACACCTTTCAAATTCAAGATCTTGATGTTTTGAATCTCCACACAAAATTTCATCTCAATTAAACTGTAAATTGCCATCAAAACATCTATTTAATCAAAATCACTTCAATTTAGAGTCAAGAAAAGTGTTAAACTATTGAAAAAAATTAATCCTCATAAATCACCAAAACAAATAATGTTTTTGGCAATAATTATTCATATGTATTAATTTTAGTTAGTTAGTTTGACAAAACATGGGGTGCTAATAATGTTAATACCCTTCTAAAATAAGTCATGATCATTTCTCAGCAAGCTATTACTATATTTTCAACATGATTAATAATCATAATTAACATGGATGACTTTTAACAAGTGTATTCTACACTAATACAATGCATGATTTGACCCAATATTTTTTTTGTATAAAAAAAAATTATGTGGGTTTAATACCGGTCTCCCATTAATATTAGAGTATAGCTACAAGGCATAAAAAGTGCTTATAAGATTAGTTACTAAATGAGCTACTATAATAGTAACAGAGCACAATTTTTTTTTTGTACTACATAATTTTTTTTACGTGGATTTAATACTGGTCCCTTACTAATATCAGGGTATAGCCACAAGGTACAAAAAGTATTTATAAAATTATCTATTAAATAAGCTATTTTAATAATAATAGAAATTTAAAGTCGTATTGTTATGAGATATATTGTTTTATTTTAATGAAGAATAAATTCTTGTAAATCTGTCTATTATTTATTTATTTTTTTAATAGTCATGGGCCCTTTTATTGATAAGATTATATCGACCCAATACCTAAATAATTGGATAGATTTTTGTCTTTCTTAATTCAACGTTGACTTGGTCAACCAATTGGAATTCATTTGTATACCTATTCGTTAGCTATTCGTTGGAATTATTCAAATAAACTTATTCAGTTCTAGAACAATGATTCATCTAATTAATAAGTTAATTAAGTTGCACGTGAATCCAAATATTCCTTAATCACACTAATAATTTAATCTTGAAAGATTGTTTTGTTTTTGTATTTTTCTGACCAAATTTTTCAGCTACATACATCGTACTCGCTTAATTGTAAATTATTTAGTATTTTTTTTTTTGTGGAATATATTGACACAGTTTTCATGTAAAAAAAAATTGGCGAGGGACACACGTCTACAGGGGCATATTTGGTAGTATAAAAGTAGGAGTGAAATCAATTATTTTCTTTTTTTAATATGATAAATATTATTTTTACTTTAATTTCTATTTTTAATATAGGCTATTTCAATTCTATAAAAAAAATTAAAAAATAAGAGAAGTAAAAATAAAATATTTTAAACTATTTTATCCTAAGTTATAAAATTTTTAAACAACTTTAACCCTTCACAAAATATAAAAAATATTTTATATTATTTTATCTTAAATTATAAAAAAATATAAATTAATTTTATACTCACTTGTGAAAAAAAATTTAAAACTCATTCTAATATAATTATATTTTTACTTTTACTTCTATTTATATTTTTATTATCACTTCTATGAAAAGAAATTCTATCTTATTAAATATACAGTAGATTTGCAACTCGGGTTCCGTTGTGTAATACAACTGAAAATTATTTATAAAATCAAATTCAAATATTTATAATTCCTAAGGAAATTATCTGCATGTGATCCGAAATTTAGAAGACTTAACAACATATAAGTTAAAACTTAATAGTTGATTATCAATATCAATAAAATATAAAAACTTTTAAATCTTACCATTTATAAACTACGTATAAATAATATTTCCTTCATTAATTTCTATTTATAACTTCTAAGAATCAATTTTAAGGGGTTGATTTCCCTAATTATAACCCTTTACAAATTTCTGGGAATAATTAAAGAAATATTTTTATATGTTTAAATGATTAAAATCTCATCGGTTACTTTTTTGAAAAAAATTGAAAATTATAACATTTAATTGAATAGAAAACTGAAAGAAATAAAAATATGTCTAAAATAACTCCTATAATTAAGGATAAAAGGAGCATGAATTTTTGGATCATGGACTTGGTACACATTAATTTATTTTTTTGTATAAAAGAAAAGTTTACATGAGTGATAATCGGGATCTAATCAAAATTTGGGTATAACTACGGATAAAATTCTTATATCAGACAGTGTAATTTGAACTCATAATTTTATAAATTATAAGCTAATTTTTTTACTAATTTAACTAATATTTTATGTTAGCCATTGAAATTATCTATTTATATTTGAAAGTTGAGACATCTTATTAAATAAGAGTATATGTAAAAATAATATATAATTTTAAAAATCATTAATTTTTTTATAGTTTAAATTAATTAAAAGTGTGATGTAATTTACAACTGAGGGAGTAATAACTCTTAATTTGATCACTCTACATAATTGTGTATTAACTCAGACAAGACAAAACTATAATGATTGTCACGCCATGCACATCTTGTCTATTGCGTGGACTTTGGTAAAAAATTATTATTCCAAAAAATGATTCTTTCATTTCCGTTTAAAATTAGGAACACAAATTAGAGGAATAATTATAAATTCATGTTTGGCTCACTTATTGTTCTGGTTTCATTTAAAAAAGTGATTTCTAATATATTTTTTTATATAAATTTCTAATATATTTTATTATAATTAAAAAATTCATTAACTCTATCTAAAAATTCAATAAATTTATAATTAAATTTTATTTTTATTTTAATAACACACGCCAACATTTAATTTGGAGCAAATCACAAAACTTATGAAGTCAATAACATATTTTATAATTATAAAAAAAATATTTTATAAATAAGATTAGAGGAGTATTGTACTGATTTTATTATAAATTACATCTAATATATGTTATTAAAATTAAAAAAAATATTAAATATATTTAATTTTATTTTAAAATTTAATAACTTTTTTATTTTGTCTATATTTAATATATATTATTATATTTTATAAAAATAAAATTTATAAAATAATAAATAAAGAGTAAAATTATATTTATATGTATTTATAAATAGGATTAAAAAATTATCTCTTTTTATTTTATAAATATTACTTGAGGAATACGTGTCGATTTAATCAGATTATCGTAATTCTAACTTTTGGATAGCCAAACGCAGCCTTTTCAAACAGTCACGCGTTCCTTGCCTCCAGGGACATATATTCTTGCCCCTAGGGCTCAAAACCCCTATGCAAAGTCCGAACGACGTCGCTTTCATGGTTCATGCATATTCCCGATTCTGATTCGTTATGTTACGCTCCTCTATGGCGCGTGTGGTCACTATTGCCGTCTTTGCTATTTTTGACCTCCATCCCCACCCCATGTGCCCCAATAAACAGTTCCTCCAAGTCATTTAGGGCTTTGCCTGCAATAACACCCCCACCATTCCTCTTAATTACGGATTTACGCCTTACTTCTTAGGTATTGTTTACTGCATTCGTTTGGGTAAAATTACTCCTTGTGTGAGGAACTAGTTGAGAGATTCTCTTTTATTATAAATATAAAATTTTAATCAATTATTTCTAAAATTTATAATTTTTTTAAATTATTTATATAAATTATATATATTGAAGAGAGTTTTTATTAATTAGAGAGTTTTTATGTAAATAATTAAATAATATTTTAGTGAAGTAGATGCATATTTCTTTTTATAAATAACTAATTTAATTAATTAGTTATTATTTATATTTATAAACAATTGAAATATGTCATGTTCATTACTTCTAAGTTAATTATTAATATAAAGTTTATTTATTAGTATAAAGTTTCATTAAATTCTTTTAGATCTTAAGTTAAAATGTAAGAAGGGACACATGTATTAGGAGAAACAATCACAAATCTCAAAAATATATTTGTTAGTTATTTAGATATATGATAATATGATTTAGTGCGTGAAAAACGATAGATAAGATGAGAGTGCTACTAGATGTAATTCAAAATAATATTGAGATATTAGATGCATAAATAAAATAATATTAAGATGTTAAATATAATATAAATAAAATTAAAATGTTAGATATTATTGATAATTAATATCATAGTTTTATATACTAATTTATCTTAGTAAATATTTCAATTAGTATAATATAACCAGTGTTAATAGAATATTTAGTCTTTAAAAACATAAGATGAGCTTCCATATATTTATTCGACCTCCCAAATCATATTGAAATCAGAACAAATATTTTAAGCTTTTTCCTTTTCACAGAAATTTGTGTTGAATAACCCTACATTTATGGCAGGTAAAGTGGCATATCCAATCAGTTCCCTTCTCAAAATAATTTGTTTATTTTATTTTAAGAAAATTACATTTAAATCACATACAAAAAAATTAATTGTAAAAAGTCTAAAAAAATATCAAATTATGTGAAGTTCTATAATATTTGAGATTATTTTTTTTGAATTATAAAATGATAGAATTGACCCTATAAAATAATAATTGAAGTAATAAAAATAACAATTCAATGAGAAAAAAAATAATAACTCAAATAAAAATTGAAAAAAATAACAACTTAAATAATTGAATGGCTACAATTCCGGAAGAATGAATAAAATTGGAAGTAAAAAAAATAATAATTAAAATATTTTTTTAAAGTTAGTTTAATTATTTTATAATTTTAAAAAATTAATCCCAAATCTAATAGGACTTCATAATAATTTGATAATTTTTTGAGATTTTTTTACAATTAAATTTCTTGTATAGGAATTAAATATAATTTTCTCTTTTATTTTTCAATTTATGGAATTAATGTATCTTGATCTTGACATGACGGTCCTTGTCAAATTTTCAAGAAAATGATTATATTTAATATATATATATATATAATATAAAATTGAAGGACATAACTAGTAAATACTAAATATTTTTACCATTTTAAAGATATTTAAAAACTCTAAATTAAAAAAGTTTAGGTAAAAATCTTCCATAAAAAGCTGAAACCAAAAACTACCGGATACTAACTAAATGTCTGATTTGGTCTCAATTTTCACGCTCCAAAAACCATTTGTTAAAAATAGGTTTAAAAAATTTCACCTTTTTTCTTATTTTAAAAAGAATACATATGTATCTATTTAAAATTTTTCTTAATACTTAGTTTATTTCCATCAATAATGACTGGAATATTAAAATATTAGAGTGAATAATAGGGAAATTTTATTTTTAAATTTAACATTAATATAATCAATCAAGTAAATCAATTCACAAAAGTACTTACAACAATATCAACGTAACTTTATTCTAAGGATGTAAAATCTTATTCGATTTTTTTAGATTTTAAATTTAATTTTTAAAAAAGATATTTATACTAATAGGATAGCTATAAATTCCTAAACTATGATACCTAATAATAAAATCAGTTAATATTGTTAAAATAAAAAAAAAACTCACAACAACACCTTCTTTATATGTTTTTTAAAAAGATTAAAATGATTAAAAAATATAAAAGTGTAGCATTCATCCTTTTAATTTTATATAAAATTTTAATTTGATAATTCTTTTTCAATATTTAAAATTACAATGTCCATATTTCTATTAAAGAAATTAGTTGTGTTAGGGTTATAGGACTTGCAAATATTTCAATTTTAGGGATAAAATTGAAGCTTCATATAAACTTAGAGATTAAAAATACATTTTTATAAAAAAATTAATATATATTATTAATGTATAAATATATTCATATACAATTATCCATATGAAATTTATAAAAATTGCAATATTCTTATGAAATAATAATATTTTTAAATTTCTACATGGCACAAGAAATGTATGTAGTATAACAATAAAATTTACAATGAATTATATTATTTAAAATTTATTAGTGTATGAGTTATTGCATAAATTATGTGTAATGCAAATACCCCATATATATAGCCAGTAAAAAATAAGTTAGATTGTCATCAAAATAGAAATGAAGACAAACAGGGCATTAGGATTCTAGTTGAGCATGAGTTCAAATGGTAGAAGATAGTAAAATCGTAGGACCCCACAGACCGCCAATAATTGATCATTCTCCTAATCCTCCCTGTATTCAAGCTGGCACCATTGTCTCCCTCTACTTCCTCCTCCTTCACGTCTCTCTCTGCTCTTCATCCTTCTTTCTCTTCCTTCTTTCAGATCCTAAAACCCCCCATAAGTATCCATTTTTCTTAGCTCTCTACCTCCATATTCCCAATTCCATTGCTTTAACAAGCTTTAAGCTTTTCAACAGACAATGTCTCTTTTCTCTACCTTTCGTTTTCTTCCTCCTCTTCTCCTGCTACTTTCAATATGTCTCTCATTCTTCCTCACATTCGCAGCAGCTTCGAGCTCTGCTAAGTTGTCTATCTATGAAGTTCTTCGCGCCCATGGGCTCCCCATGGGTCTGCTTCCCAAGGGTGTGAAGGAATTCGACATTGACAAGGAAGGTCGGTTCTGGGTGCACCTGGATCAAGCTTGCAATGCCAAATTCGAGAGCGAATTGCATTTCGAACAGAACGTTACGGGGACTTTGAGTTATGGACAGATGGGGGCGTTGTCGGGGATAGCGGCGCAGGAGCTATTTCTTTGGTTTCCGGTGAAGGGTATTCGTGTGGACATACCGAGTTCTGGGTTGATTCATTTCGATGTAGGCTTTGTTCATAAGCAATTCCCTTTGTCCCTTTTCGAGACGCCGCCGGATTGTTTAGAGGCTCCTCCGTCTGGACAGGCGGCTGGTTTCCCAGATGGGTTGATCATGGCGGAATCTGTTTCCAAGGTTGGGTTAATCTGATTCTTTGATTCTCTTCGTCTCATGTTTGATTTTTAATTGATTTAGCGCATATGTCGATGCGAACCTCATGGAACTAAACATGTATTGAATTGAATATATATATAATATTCAACAATTACTGTGCATCAACTTGTATTTGAATATGATATATCTCGTCACGATGATATTGTTTGTATTGTCTCTTGTGTCTGATATAAGTGGTCCTTAATCAAGGAGGAAGAACCGGGAAAGAAGCTCTCAGATTAACCAAATTCAGCAGTTGTGATGTTTTGGTTTGGTGGAGGGTCATGTTCCCAACTATTCCTTCATGTGATCTTTTCCTTTTCTTTTGGGGGTAATTAAGTAGAGTCACTTGAAAACACTGAATAATTGGTTAGGGATGCTTTTGGTTTTTTCTTTGTCCTAATATATTGTCATGTAACAAGGGAAAGTTACTTTTTGACTTTACATACGGAAGAATGGGCTTTCCACTAACATACTACTTTACTGCCTCATGCATTTATAACGTTTTTCTCAGGTGATCATAATGTTGGGGTCAATAAGGAGTAAAGGGGGATAAAAAACAAAAATCTTGCGGGGGATAGAACTAGACAAAAAAACTCATAAATTTTTTGTCTTAAAATTAGGGGTAACAAATTGATATCAAGCTCATTTACATATTTCTTCTCAAAGTTCAATGAAGAAAAAGGTCTGGCTAATCTTTCTAGTATATCAGGTTCTCTCAAGTACTTAAGAGTGACTCCCTCCTCTTTCTTCTGTATTAGGAATGTACTCCTTAGTGGGGATAATGGCGTCTGGTGTTTTATGCAATTTGATAGTTTCATAAAACTGATACAATTTCTTAATTCCATAGCTTGCTGTTTAAATCACTTATTACCATGGAAGCAATTGAGTGGAAGATTTATGCTGCAATATATTCCATATGCAGAGTCAACCTGGAAAGCTTCGAAATCGGCTTGATCAGGAAAATTTTGGGAGAGATGTTCTGTAGAAGATGCAAGAGGAGTTGAATGAAGTTCTGTTGTAGTTGGGATCATCATGGATTCTCCAATCATATAGTATATATCTTTGGAGAGTATAAATTAACAGGCGCAGGCGCAGTGTGCTACTTGTTTGTCTTTTCTTTCCTCATATAGTTGCAGAGTTAGTGTAGTAGAGGCAGCCCCTGCATATCTCAGTGGTTTATTGAGAAGATACTCAAAAAAGTGCAGCAACATAATAATTTTGCAGAATCGAGTTTCTCCTAAAGTCAATAAAGCTAGACCGGAGCATTTGGTTGAGAAGAATTCAGGTAATAAGCATGAAAAGATTTTTTTTTTTCAATTGGAGGGATAGACACTGATGGCTTGAGGTTACCAACGGATCAAACCTATAACCTTCCACTTATAGGGAGCTTTCATTTTATGCCATTAGGTTACAAAGCTATTGGCATCTGAAAAGATTCTTGCTTTGTGTTAAGTTTTTATGATAATATAGATATATTTTTAGATGATGCGTTGACTGGTCAATATCAAGAACTCTAAAATAGACAAAATATGATGCACTTTGGTTATAAAGATTTATGAATAAAATTGTGTAGCCCATCTCCAAGAATAGAATTCACTGATACGATATATTTCTTATGTTACCAACCTATATAAAAAATTAGAATAGCCAATTTCTTCAGGAACTTATGCTTCAACTTCTTGTGCTCAGGGACATTCATGGTGGACACAATTCAAGGCAGAGGGCTTGAGTAATTTTGGTCTTCTTGTGTATATTCTGATGTGGGTTTCTCTGTATATGGATACTTTTTCTGAGAAACAAATAAAAATTTTATATTCTGGAATTTTCATTTCTGTCTTATCTTTCAGTGTTGCTGCCATAATTCAAGACTACTATTGTGTTGATGGAAATTTACCAACTGTTATCTTCATTGTGCTTGCTTCTCTTGGTCTGAAAAATGCTCAGAAGCATGCAAATCTTCATAATTGCATGCTTTTTCTTCTTCACATTAAAAAATTCCCTGCTTGTAATCTGAGTGGGTATTGACTGTCACTTAAAATTGATCATGCATGTGGGGACTCCACTTTGCATTTGTATCTGTTGCAACAGAAGAAAATTAGAAACTTTCTAGTAAAAATCATTATAAGGTCCCAAGAAAATAATATAATCATTAAAAAGTCTCACAATAAGTTAACAACATATATTTGTTATTACTTCTTGTATTAAAACTTACCATTGTATAGTGTTTACTTGTTATGATATTTTTTAGTGATTATATTACTTCCTTAAGACCTTTGTGATTTTCTCAACTTTGTACATAAATTGCACGGTGATGTTCAAATATTTTGATAGAACTTTAAGAAGTATTAAGCATATCATAGTTGTTAATCTCAAAAGGATCATATGTTCAAGAAATTAAGTGTCAATAATTTCTTTACAAAGAATCCAAATATTTCAAAGAATTTTACTCATCACATCGCATGCCTTTTTGAAGCGAGAGCCTAGCTATGGTTAAAATGGCTTATGTGACTTTGTCTGTATTGCTCCTTTCCAATTAATTAATCTAATCTAATCTCATCTGATTAACTATTCTAATTAAATTGTGATTCCACTAATAAAAAATAGAAAAGGGCCCATTTGGTATAAAATGGGAATTGAAAAGGGAATTAGAATAAAAAATCTCACCAATGGGTTAATTTGAGTGGTAAGCGGATCGGTATCGTTTAAACGAGATCTCAAATTCGAGTCTTATCGTATGCAAAAATTTACTATTGGGAGACTCATCCACTATGGCTAGGTACGCGATACAAATTGAATCTAAATATAATCAGAATAAAATTTTAATGAATCACGTGGACCAAAAAAAAAAATCTCTCCTCCGTCAATATGAGAGGGTCTATGCAAGAAAGTCACTTTGTCATCTATCTAATAGAATAAAAACAAATACTTATAGCCACTTTTTCTCATTCTCCAATCATTTATTCATATCCTCTATATAGTTTTGGTCCTAAATATAAATTATTAACTAATTTATTAATTAATATTTTCCTATTTTACCTTTTTTATTTGAGTTTTTGTTTTCTAAATAGACTCTTCATACATTATTTAAATAAGGATAAATTTAACAAAATTATCAATTTAATATCAATTTAATTATTTAGCTATCATTCTTTAGCATGTGAAAATTATTAGTTAAGAGTGTCTTGTAATAAGGATCAAAGAGAATAGTAAACATAGTCTAAAGATTTAACACTCTTCCAAAGATTTTTATTAATTATATAAAGTAATTGGTTAAAGTAATGACAATATCAAACTTACAACCTTCCACTGTTTAGGGCAGGCGGATGCCACTAATCCATCTCTCTTGTAAATGGGACTCTTACAACAATGTTTTTATGGAGGGTTCAAACACCCACAGAAGTAACATTCTTTTACTAGATTTGGAAATATTGGATATTAACATTTGGCACCAAAATAGGTAGGAAGCTTAAGAGTTATGAGAAAAGAAAGAATGTTGTATTGGGAAATATTATAAAATATTAGCCTTTTATTATAATCAATATTTTCTTGTGTATTTTAATAGGGTTGAACAAAGTTAGGTATGTCGTTAGTGGAGTTGGTTGATGAACTCCTTCTTATCCCATAGATGTGCTCAATGGGATGCTTACTTTCTTGAATGGATGAGTGATTCTACATGTAATTGTTTGAATTTTCTTTCAATAAGTATATTTACTTAAATTGAGAGACAAAACTCATTTTACATAATTATTTCATAAATAATAAAATCACGATTAAAAGTTAAATTGAGACTTTAAATCACTAATCTAAATAAATATTATGTCATCAAATGGATATTAATTATATTTTTTAAATTACCTGTATTTAAATTTTGATGTAATTTTTTTTTCTAATTATCAAGATATAATTCATAATTTTAAAAATGGATATTTTTTTATGGTAGTTGAATGTGCCTTATAATAAGGATAAAATAAATTATTTATAGTAAAAGTTGACTAAAGTACAACAATATGATCAATATGATTAAAAACCAGCAACTTGTGAAGCTTTTGGATCTTATTTTCTTCTTTTATCACAAGTCCGATTTGAGATTGTGAGCCTCAAGTAGTCTTTGGGTGTGTTCGGTTTAGTTTATGAAAACAAATTGATTTTAAAATAATTCAATAGAATAATTTTTTTATGAAAATTGATTTTAAAAAATAAAGACTTAAATAGTTATGATCAAAATAATATTTTATATATAAAATTACTAAAAAAAATATGAGATAAATAAAAAAAAGAGATAGAAAAATGTTATAAATTTATAGAGTTAAAATATTTATTTTTTATATTTAATATTTAAAAATTGTTTTAGAAGTTGATCGATTTTGTTTATATAAAATTATAATTTATAATGTCTTCAACTATGATTTTACTAAAAAATAATTTTACCATTAAGATTAGTATTTAGATGATTTTAGACTCAAATGTTTTTCCTAATCTAAACACACATTACTTAATACAAGTAGTCTCATTTCCCTTCTCAATCCATCAAAATTTAAGTTTGCGTATGAAGTTATTAATACGATCTTAGAATTCCAATGAGAAAAATTTTCTATAGAATAGCGTTGGCTTTGGAATTGTGGAATGAAGTCATGAGCTTGATAAAGGCGTTCCAAAGTAACTTAGGAGCCAATCAATAAGAGGATCATGAACAGATAGGGACAAAAGCAAACCACAATTCTTTGGTATAACAACAATGGGATGCTTACTTGGGTTCTCTTGCTATTTCACACTTAAACTAACAATACACCTCACTCAATTTGTGCGTGTCCTTCTGTGATTGGTGAGTTGTGTATTAATTAATTAATTAATTAATTAATTAATGCTTTATTTATTATGCTCCCACTTCCATTAAATGAACCCCTCAGATGTTGGTGGGATGCCTACTGCTGCCACATGGCTCAGCTTATCCAACACTCACATACATGTTTACTTTTAACATGTTAACTTTGTACTTTAGTATAAGAGTATAAAGTTAATACAATAAAATTAATTTAGTGATATAAAATTCTATTAAATATTTTTAAATTTTAAATTTAATTTTTAAAGTAAATATCTATGTTGGGATAGGTAGTTATAAATCTTAAAATTATATATTTAGTAATAGGATATATAAAATAGTATAAAAAATAATAAATGAAGGGAAAAAATATATATTCATATAAAAAATTTAATATTGTGGTTTACAAATAGGATCAAAATCTTGTACATATAAAGAAAATAATATCTTTTAGCGATTATAAAATTAGGGAAAGTCTCACATGCAAAATTTTTTGTTGAGAAAGACCCCTAAATGAGAATAGTAGTATGATGTGTATATACAATTTACAGAATATTTTCTATGTATAATTTTTTTAAATCCTTCTCATTAATAAAATTTTCATGGGGATTCTCTATTTTTTTTAAAAAAAATATCTTTTAGGGAGAATTTTATTTAAGTTCCTTCAAAAAATTTAGTATTTTCAGTGCCAACAGATTCTAAAACACCACTATAGTGCCAACATATCTTAAAAATGACTTTTGATGGTAAATTACATAAATGCCCCTTACTTCCTAAGAAAGCTTCTTTTGAGAGAGACTTGAATGAAAAATTCTCTATATTTTTATCAATTGTACATAAAAAAAGCTTCTTCATAAGCTCTAAATATCAATGGTGTCATTGCTATCATATGAAATGAAGATTTTAAATGGTTTTTTATATTATATTGCAACTTCTTTACGTCCCTTAGCTACTCCTATGATATGATAATAAAGTTTGAAAAAGGCATATTCTTAAAGTGATTATTGAATATTGATACACAAATCCAGAAGCCAATTGATTATCAACAGAACAAGAAGCTGAGGAAGCATCCTAGCTTAAAATTTGTCTTCTTATGTATGAGCGAGTGATTGTTAGGCAAAATAATTCCGCAAAAGACAAAAAAATATGTAAAAAAGAGGTGTGACAAAGGCAACAAACCATGTGAGGGTTTCATCAACCTGCACTGAACCTTATCAATAGATGTAGACCCCATGCATTAGTATAGAGTTTCAGAAATTTCTTAATGGGTAGTCAAACCTAAACCTCTTCCCTATTGACTTATCTGTCCTACTTTTGGATTAGATCTTCCTTTCTTAATTTATGTTTGGTTTCATTTTGATTTGTATATAATGTAATGTAATGAGACAGTAACTTTGTCTTAAAGCCTATTTGGATTAATTTTTAAAAAATAACATATAAAAAAAATAATTTAAAAATAATTTTAGATAAGTTATTTTGGAGAAGAGTTTATGAAAAAAGTGATTATTGATAAATTAGTATTTAGATAATTATTATTAAAATAATTTTTGTGATTAATAAATTAATATAAAGGGTATGAGAAAATAAAAAAAAATTATTATCCATCACTATTTATTATCAGCATCATGTCCCATTTCTGTGACCCTCCCTTGCCTCCACTGTTCATATTCTTTCTCGTTGATTCCAGACAACATGAGATCCTAATCAACACACAATTAATCCTAATGATGTGATCCGGTTATATTTGCTATTCGTTTTGGTCTTTACCATAAGATGATTCTTCATCATCCTTATTGTATGGCCATCTACAAGTTATCTATAATTGTTCTCTCTAAATACTCTTTAGTCTTTGCTTTGGTGTTTTCTATCTAAACAATCCCTAACAAAATTCATTAACTTCTATTTAGTAAATTTCATTGAGAGTAATTTAGAAGATTTAAGAGCATAAACTAATTTTAAATGAATTTCTTAATTTACATAAAGTTATTAATATGAGCTTTATAAAATAAGAACCAGAGGAAAAACACCCAAGCTCAGAATAAGAACCTTACTACCTCTTGTAGGGTTTCCCTGCATTTTGGCAGCCAATTACCATCCTAATGTCTGAGAACATGTTGGAAATAGAATTTTATAATTTACGGGACAAAACTATTCTCACATTAGTTTGGTCAAAACTAAAGTTTGATTAAATCCAACAAATTTCCAAACATATCATTAATCAAAAGTTTATGTATCAAATTTCTTTTTACTAGATATATATATATTTCTATTAGAAGTAATTATGTTCAAGACATTATTGAGTATTAAATATGGATATCTCTCATGATTTAAATATTACTTTACTATGTTGTAAAAAATTAGTACCTTATGTTAGATGCAACCCTATTGGTTATTGGAATATCAAATTTTTTTATACAAAAAAATTTAAGTGGATTCAGCATCAATCCTTCATTAAAATTATAGCATATTCCCGAGATTTATTGAGACTTGTGTATCAAAATTGTCTTGAAACAAATGTGGAAGTGGTTTGTAGTTATTTTTTTTTGTACAAAAATTTTTAAAAAGGAGTTGGGCTCACCCATAATTAATAGGCAGGGTGAAGTCTCCCTTCCTCCTAGACGATACTAATATCGGGCAAGACAAGCCTCCTATTATTCTTAGGCGTAAACTTAGGCACTCAGGAGTTAGGATATCTTCCCAAGTGCTACAACTGGAATTACAATAAAGTGATACTCTCTAAAAATCAAACATATTTTAAATAACTGTATATCTCACCCTTTACAAAGTGTACAAGTGGTTTGTAGTTAAGTTTGGCCCTAAAGCATGATCTGATTCCAGGCCGCCAAAATTGTTTCTTCTTCTTTTGTTTTTGGGCTAGAGGGATTTTTTTGTGATAAAAATTACTTATAGAGTCTATAAAAGATAATTAATTACATATTTATAATTAAAATTAATAGACTATTTATTTTATCTTATATTAATATTATCTAAAAAGAAAATAAATTTCATTCTACCCTTGAATTATAGGTAAACCTAATCTCTCTCTACAAATTCTCATATAAAAAAATTATATATTTATGCTGTCTATTTATTATTAAGATTTTTTAGAAATTAAATCATTTCTATAAAATCTTTAAGTAATTCTCTCAATTTTTTTCCCGGCAGCTTTCATGTTTGAGCTACGTCATATTTCTTGAGTAGAAAAAAAGAAGGTGGTTTTACCCAGAAGAAATAGTACGGTATGTTTCATTTAGCTTCCTGTTCTCTTCTCTTTTTGGGTTACACAAAAAGGTGGAAAAGTGGTCTTGCTGCCCAGGATCGAACTGGGACCTTTACCGTGTAAGACTGACGTGATAACCACTATACCACAGCAACTGTTAACCTTTCTTTCACTTAATAATATTCATTTTTATCAAAATACAAAATGATTTTTTTTCATTCTATTTTTTGTTTGCAAATAAACACTAAAAAATATGCAGAGAAATTGAGAGGATATATCTAGAGCAGTTTATTTACTAGAATCATTCACAATGTACATTAAAACGACAGCTAAAATACAAGAGCCCAAAATTCTGTTACGTAGTCATAAATAATACGATTCAGGTCTGTACAGGGAACCAGTACATGCAGCTAAATAACAAAAGGTGGCCTTCTCTACATATATATACATCCATTTCTATATAATTTCAGCTCTAATCATGTATATATTATGTTGCTATTTAACCTATTTTCTAGCAGGTTAATAAATGAATGGCCTTGTGTACAATTCAAAAAGCGTTTTATATCAATACCAGTCCTAAACATAGCTTAGCCATAAATTAGATAAGCTCTATCGTCAGGCTCACTTGAGCAAGCTTTTAACTGCAAGTAACAAAACTTTAACCCTGCAAAGTAGGATTGGGTTGCAGAGGAAGTAAGGATGGAAGGTCTCTTATTCTGGAGCCATTTCCCCAGAAAGAGGCAAGACAGAGACCCATTATAGCCATGGCTACCACAGAGCATGCAGGTGGAACTGCCTGACTACTTCCCAAGAACTGAGTTGCAAGAAGACCTGCAAGTGTGGAGCTTTGCATTCCCGTGCATAGCGAAATTGTCTGGCTCACTTCTTCGGCTTGCCTGCAAAGACTGTTGTATCAGATGTTTTTCAAAGTAATGCAGTTGTTTGTAAGAATAATGCATACAAATACACCACTTCAACTGTATGAAACCTAAGATTAGCCCTCAAAATATGTTTGGGCCACCATGGGAGAGGGACAAGGGTTACATGGGTATTGACATGACTTTTTCTTTTTTGCATTAATATCTATTATAACTTTATTTTCATCATTCATTGGTATTTTTCCGTTAATTTTTATTTGGGAATACAGAGATAATTTTTCATCATATTTCCTTGCTCTTCCTCTTGTTATGCCCAAGCTCAACCTCAAAATTCTCAAATGCTACAGGATCAAAGTAAGGATACATTCTAACTTTGTAAGTTTTTCTTGGGAGAGGAGTGGGGTGGGTTTAATATTCACTCCATGCTGATTGTCGATAGAGAATTCAATTTTTTTGCGCTAAACATATATGTGTTTGTGATTTGCACATCAAATTACCAGCAAGCTTGATACAAGATGATATATACCGCGTTGATACAATCAATCAGAAACTTAACCAACTTACTGGTGCAAGAAAGTAAGTTCATGCATAATTTGATCTTTTTATCTCTGATAAAAGCACAAAATGCTTGATATAATCATTTGGCTGCATTTTGAATCAACTTAAAAATAACCTCAACAATTTAGCTACTATGAACAATCTATCATCTGCTATCATAATTTACATCTTATAATCTTAACCCAACAAATATTAGCATATGCAAGATTAGAACCCCAGCTAGTCAAGTCCATTAAGAATGAGCAGCTGTGAATGACTAGTTACAAAAAAGGTCACAATAAAATAAAATGTACATATAATAACCGAGGGTTAAATCTGCATCTAAGGAATAGAGTTTGGATTGCTTGAATTTTTATTTTGTTTCTAAATTTCAAATCTTGGAAGTGAGCATACCTTAATGTTGGAATGTTTGAGATCCAATATCCTAAAGTGAAGGAAGCAGCATGAAATATCAGTATAGGAAAAGCCAACTGAAGACCTTCTCGAGACAGAATTTGACTCCGATTTATAGCAAGTGGGCTGCCAATGCACATGGAAGTACATATCATCGCAACAAAGGGCATCACAGGTTGAACAACAGATGCAACTGGCTTTGCATATGTATTGAGCAGAAGTCCAAGAGTAACTGGAACAAGAACAACCTGCCAAATATTCCCAGCTACATCCATCACTAAATTGAAAATAAGTAGAAGATTGTGAAGGCACTTAGCTGGAGAAAACTTATAAGGTATGAATAATGTGTAGCTGGCAGCTAAAGCGAGCACTGAAAGTGGTGGGGGTCACTATCACACTAGCTTTGGCAAATTTCTACTTCGTTAGACAGCTTTCACTGTGAGTCACTAATTACCTGTAGTATTGACTTTGACATGGCAACTGCATCAACAGGAACTACAGATCCGATGATAAGACCTGTTAATAGAGGTGTTAAAAGAACCGATGCAATTGTGGTACAGCTTGTGAGGAGAATGCTTAGTGCAACATCCCCTTTGCTTAGAAAGCTTGCATAGCTGGATAGCTGAGCCCCCGAAACACAAGCAGTGAGGACAAATCCCGTGTAAAACGCCTTCGGCATGCCAAATGAATTCGAGATCAAGACACCAAGAGCAGGTTTTAGCACATATTGTGCAATGAACCCAATGGAAATTGGTAAAGGTCTGCCAAGGGTAAGAGAACAATGAAACTTGTAAGTAGATTCGTCATTTCATAAATTTAAATTAAGCACAAATCAAGTCGTATTGAAAGTCACACCTTTTAAATGCAAGAGCAAAATCATCTAGGGAAAGTTTAATTCCAATAGACAACATAATCCCACCAAGAGCAGGGGCATATAACTCTTTAGATACCCTGGAGAAGTTGAAAGCTCTTAGTTCTTCCATTATTAAGCTATTTCAATACATAATCTTTTCAATTTACTCATAGAATACCAAATTCTTGACTTCAACAGCAACCAAAAGAAGAAAGAAACAAAAATAGAAGAAGATCAACTTCATTTTCAAGTGAGATGAATAGACAAGGGTCAAAGCACCACAAAAAAGCTTCCAATACTCTCTTTAGAAGCCTTTTATCAAACACATAAAGGCCGTCCCATACTCAAATAATAAAATGTCGTCATCACTCACTAACCAAAACAAAATTTAAGTCAAATACCTTTCCGATATAAAAATAAATAAATAAAAGCTCAACCAGTGCGATGCAAGAAAAGCAATCAGAAAATGGCAGTTTCAAGAGTTTCTTTCCCCTTCACATACAATGTCCGATTCAACTTGAACAGAAAATTAGCATCACATAAAAAAGATAATCACCGGGAAAACCCACCAAGTAAAAGTAGAAGGCTGAGCCAAAGCGGCAATTGCAGTGGCAAGAACAACAAACGGAAGCATCGATGACAAAACCTGGGACCAGTCCCTTTTACCCATATCAGCTACAGAGCTCGAACCAATCCCAAAAGAAAGCAAGGAAACATTCCCTTTCCTTCTGTGCAACCCCACTCTTCCTATGAAAGGTGAGGTCGAGCAAGCGTAGGTCGACAAAGCACCATTGCCACAACCCTTTGGAATCTTAAAAGATGGATAAGACGAAGAAGAAGAATGAGAAGAGGTAGAAGAGCAAGAAAAAAATTCAAAACTTGAAATTCGAAGCTTAGGCTTAGTGGGTACTGCGGGAGAAAGAATGGGGGCTGAGAGTAACGAAGAGGAACAGAGAGGTCTTGCCATTAAATTGAGAAATGGCGCTTCCTCCGGTTCTGAACGTGTCGCCGGCAGTGTCTGCTTCTCGCCGGCGAGGTTCAGAGAAAAAGGGGAAGTAGGAAGATAAGGACCGGGTTTCTGTCTAGAGCATACAGTTGACATAGTGAGAATATTATGTGTATGCCTCTCAAATAGATTAGAGCTGAGATCAGGTACGTGGAGGTACACGATAGGTGGTGATCACAAATCAGTTTGGACTTTGGACATTGGCCTTTGGCTCTCGGTCAACTGTATTTTTTTTCCAACTTCCCTAGTCAAACTCCACCTCTTACCTAAATTGTGTGGAGGTTTCGTCAACTATATCAAAGGCCACAATGGCATGAATCTCAGGTATTTGTTGAACCATCATCTTAACGGGTGTAGTTGTAAGGTATCTATATATGCACTATATATCACATCTTCTACTTAATATTATAATATATATTTAATTAATTTAAATTAATTAAAAAATTAGTTAAATAAATTATTTATAATGTTTGTATGACAGTATTTTTAAAATATTATTTTAATTATATGTATTTTAAATTATTCTTGATAAAAACTCATTTAATATGTATAATCATTCATATAAGGATATTTTAAAAAAAATTATAATTTTAAGAGATAAAATAAATTAAAATCTTATAATTAAAAATAATCAAACCCCTCGTATAACTTTTATAATTAAGGTCAGAGAGAGTATATCACTCTATCCATTTTATAAGTCACTTGTTTATACCTGGAAGATTATTAATAATTATAACATATAATTATTAATATAAAATTTAACTGACATTTTTAAGAAGATAAAATAAAATAAATTAATTAATTAATTATAAATAATATAAAATATAGTTGACTAATTTAAATAAATTAAAAATTATATAGTATGAATTTATCTAAAATATTTAGATTTAGTTATAATTAATTGATTTATTTAATTTTTTTAATTTTTTTTAAAAAATAATTAATTTTTATATTAAAGAGAAAATGAGTATTTTATAATTTTATTTTTATTTAATTCCTTTTAAAATAGAGAAAGGAGAGAGAAAAGTAAGAATGATTTATAAGTATAGATAGAGAGAAAATTTTAACAAAGAAAACATGAAAAATCTTGTCATAATGTATTCCTTAATATGTAATTACAAGTAATTTATAACAAGGGGTAGAGTTCCATACATTTATGAAGTTATTTGTGGCCCTCCTTTTGTTCAATCTCTTGGAGTCATTTTCGTTATTTGTTCACTTGATCAGATGACAAAGACCTTTCTTTGGTGTCACGAAGTTAGGAAAAACACGACAGATTTTGACGTATACCTTCATTTTGATCTAGATTTTGATTTTGATGCTTATTCTAATCTTCTAATTTTAAATATATAAGTTAAATAATTAATTTATAAATATTAAAAAATTAATTAAATTATTTATTTTGTAATAAATGCGTTCCATCTCTTAAAGTTGTTATTTTTGTTTACATCATCTGATATTCTGCATTACAATGACAAGTTAGGAAAAATACAACAGATTTTTATGTATATAATCTTTTATAGTATAGATGTTAACGGATATTTTACTCTCTCTAATTTTAAATATATAAGTTAGATAATTAATTTATATTAATAAAATAATTTAAATTAATTATTTATAATAAATATATATATTAATTTCTTTAAATATCTTTTTAATTATTGTTTCCATTGACGAAAATACCTTCTCATAGATGAAATAATTAATAGAAATAATCTAAAAAATAATTATAAATTTAAGAGATAAATTATTGAGATCTTAAATTAGATCAAAATAAACTTTTCAATTAATTCTTACATTTTAACTAGACATTAAGGAGAGTATTATTTATTTATTTTTTATATAGAAAAGCTTAATTAAATTTAATATCGATTATCTACTAAGGTTATGATACATCTCTAACACTAAGAGAACACTTATGATAAACTTATAAAATCGTCTATTAAAAGAACCTTTATAATAGCAGTGAGAATTAAATTTATATTTTTATAAGATATAATCTTATTCTTTATTATTTATATTAACTTTTATTAATGGGTATTATTTAAAATTTAGGATTTATCATAGATAATGAGTTGGCCAATTGACCACTAATATATGTCAAGAATATATCAAGTGAGCTAGTGGCTCAATCTTCTCCTCATTTCTCTATCTTTTTTCTTCTTTTGATAAATTTATAATGAACTCTAGTTTTGAAATTAGCTTTAGAACATTAAATAATACGAATATCATCTAAGGTTCCCTCCCCATTTGGTTTGGTATTAAAAAAATTATGGATAAAATTATACTAAAAATAAGATTAAGATACTAATCGCATATAAAAAATAAAATAAAGATATTAACATATAAAAAATAAAATAAAGTTATTGAGTGTTATTTTATTTTTAATTAAATAAAAAAAAATCAAACACTAACCATTGATTGAAGTGCAATAACTCTTGCCATCGTAACATGAGTTGATTTTATGTATGAGAATTTAAATATTGATTTATTATTTTCTTAATAGTTTTGTGATAAACTTTTAGCATCTATATATACACAAACACAAGTTTATTTATTTTGATGCTATTATATTTACATAATTTCTATTATAATTTTTTTCAAATTTTAAAATAATTCACAATTATAAATTTTATTTTGCCAACATTTAAATTTTGATGTTATTATATTGTCCTTAATATTTATTTATTTTGATGTCATTTTCAGCTTTCTCTGGCTCACACCGACAAAATGTTAAAACCATATGTTTGTCTAACTTTTTTTTCTCACCGAGTTCACTAAAGCTTTATCCTAACTACATCTAGATCTGACCCACATCGCTCACCTGACTATAGTGAGTGAGTTTTTCAACGGAAATTTTTTGCATATGCTAAAGTTTGAACTCGAGACCTTACTTAAATGATATCGAGCTATTTACCACTCGAATCAACTCCTATTTATTATGTTTGTCTAGCTATTTTAGTGGTGAGAAATTTAATCCATTTTTGGTAACGGGACCATACATTGGACATATTGAACTCCATTCTCCTTATGGGTGTACATGTTAGATTTTTTTTGGCCCATCACATGCTAATAATTAACTAATATAATTTATATAATTAAGAAAATATACTTACATTTAATATGCGATAATATTTTAAATAAAATATTTTTAATAGGATAATACTTATGTTTAATAAAAAAAATTGTATAATCAATGGGCCTTCCTTCCATTGCTCCTTAAATTTAATGTTTTAACTTTACATATGATTTTATCTTAATCTTTTAATTTTAAGAAGTATTGTTTTAGTCTCCTAATCCTAACATCATAACAACAATGACATTGAAATTTTTAATGTTAAAAAAACATTTATAAAATGCCAACATATTAAGTTTGTTTTTAAATAATAATGATTAGGATAAAAATCATTATTTGAGACTAACAATATTAATATGGAGATGACTGCAAAGATATTTTAATAAAAAGGGAAAAAGAAACCAAACAAAAAATTTATATAATATTAGAAGATTAAAGGTGTGTTTTTATTCTGAATTTGTATAATTTTTATTTTCCAATTCTTTCATAGGTAGATCCCTACATGTTGATATGATAGATTATAGACAATAAAAAGATAGACAACAAGGTCTTGTGACTTGTGATAGTGTAGGGGATCCCAATTGCAAAAATGAATGCATGAAGAAGGCATTCAAGGAGAAAGAGGATCGATGGAGAAAACGATATTCAAATTGTTTTGAAAAATACTAATCAAACAATCCATTTTTTTATATGATATAATATTGTGAATATATTAATGTGAGTGATTCAATTCATGCGAGTATTTGGATAGAAATTTTTTTGCAGCTCAATTTGTTCGGTTCTGCTTTTGAAATAATGCTTTGCTGGAATTATCGGTGATGGAATTTCTTCTGATTTCTATTTGTCTGTTGCTTGATTCAGATTGTTCTTGTTGATAGATGATCCTAACAGACACTTAGTAGCAATAGGCAGGGTCCACAACCTGAAACCAACCATCCACCACACACAAATAAAAGATAACCAATAGCGGTGGTTGAATAAATCAAAATTACTGATACCCCGTTCCATTCTCCTGCAAAGAGATCAAGGCTGTGGGTGAAATTGGGAAGACTTTCATCTTGTGGGAAAAAAAAACTTGTTGGGATGATTCAACTGATGTTGTTTTAGGTTTATTAAAAAGATAACAAAATATAAAATTTAGCCAATCCACTAGTTCCACACTATTAACCAAATTTTTTTTTGACATAATTTTTAGAAAGAAGTTGGGTTCAATCACGATCTAAGGGCACTCTTTTTTCTTGATAAATAATTTTTTGAAAAGGGGTTGACTCACCCACTATCTAAGGGCAAAATAAAATCTCATTTCCTCTTAGGTGATACTAATATTAGGCAGCGCGAGCCGTCTATTACCTTCAGACGTAAACGTAAGAATCTAAGAGTTAATATACCTCTTCAAACACTGTGACTAAAATCACAATAAAATAATACTTTTAAAGAATCAAATATGTTCTAAATAGTCGTATGTCTCACTCTTTCGCCAGTTAAACTCACGTGGTGATCCAAGGGCACTCTTGACCAAATTAGTTATGGCTCACCTATTCATTGGTTTGATGGGCTGAATCGTTGGGCTGATTCGGATTGGGCCCTTCCAGATAGTCGCTTGTTGGGTCTCTACTCGCTACCCTAAAAGCTTTTATCTTCATAATTTCACTGGTTCAAGCCTACTTCCTTCTGTCTCTCGGTCAGAAACTCAGAATCCCTTTTGGGTTTCTAATTTGAGTTGTAAAAACTAGCCCATCTCCTTCTAGTCCACCGCTATCATCATGTCTTTCACAGGTCGTTGAACATTTCCATTTTCCAGTGAGCTGGTGCAGTGTATCCTCTTCCCGAAAGCACGAATACTTGGTTAATCTTCCTTGAACTCTCTACTAATTCTTCTTCATGCCGATTACAATCCCAGCTCTTTCTTCTCCGACCCTTTCCTTCAAACGCCATGCCCCTCTAGCCAAAGTCTCTTCCTTTTCCCACCCACGCGTCCGCATAGGCCCGGCAGCAATTTCAAATCCCTCTTTTCCAACGAAAATCCAGGCTTGTCATCCTCAATGTAGATTGAATTATATTGGGATTTCAGGTAAAATACCTAGATTTTCTCTGGGGAGGCATCTGGGGGTTTCCCTGAACGCAAAGGACAACGAAGGGGAGCTTAATAATGCAGTTAGCGAAGCTTCTGTTGTTGACTTCGATCAGGCTGAGAAGGAGGCTCGAGCTCAAAGTACCATGCCTGAGCGGTTTAGGTACTTGACTAAAGAAACTCCTGACCAACCTGTTCGGTGGCCATGGTTTGTAGGTTAGTCATTCGTTGTTGACTCTCCCTTTTATCTCTTTGTGACTATGGTCGCTTTTATGCGTTAGTTCACGAGGAGAATGCTTGAATAAGCGAGAAAAGAAACGAACTTAGGCTATTCAATTAACTGATTTCAAATTTGTTGTTATGTAATTTCATCGAGTATTGTGGTATTGAAAATCGAAATCTTCCCCTCCTTAGAGAATCTGCCAAAGGTAGATATTATTGAGTTTTATGGGTAAGGGTTTTGCTTGTTTTGAAGATTTCATTTGATAGTGTTGGATAATAGGATGTTGGAAAACGAGAAAATTTCTATACTTTTATAATGTAGTGGCATAATTTGGCATGTTTCAGCATTTATTGCTTTCTATTTAGTGGGAAGTAGGATCGAATGCCATTGTTTCCATCTGGAATTGCTAGGAATAGATCATGGATATATGGAACGATGCAATAATAAATACATGTTAGAAGACTGATGAAACAATTTAGAGTACTAAATTTTGATTCATCAAGTGGGCTTTGACTTTTGGTTCTAATGTTTCAGAACATTTTAGAACATGCTTGTTTCTTCTTCTTTCTAAATAGATCAATCTCCTGCAAATAAGGATTCTTCACATTGAAAGAAAATATTTTAGTACTTGATTCATCTCCATTTCATCATATTGAAAGAACTCTGTTTTTGCTTTTCGTTGACAGAGAAATGATCAAGAGAAAGAAGTTAAATTGCATCCATAAACTATTTCTTATCACTTTGTTAACATGTACCTGGCGTCCTGGCTAGACCATGCATGCAGGTGTTTCCGTCCTTTGATGTTGCTTCTCTGCATCAATATGGGAAACCTTGATTTCTTCAAGAGTATTATGTTTTAGTGTAACCGTTTGGAAACTTGTGACCCAACAGTTTTTCTCTCTTTTAAATTAAGATCCTCTTCGGATGCTGTAGTATTAGAAAAAGAAAACTGAGCAACTCTTAAAATTAGAAGCTGGTAGGTCGTACACACACTCTCTCTCTCTCTCTCTGTGATTGAGTGACATCTTGTTCATGTGTGAATTGGAAAATATTCGAACTGCTCTCTTTCATATGCGCATGAGCATGTTTTGATTCGATATTGATTTACAGCACTGGCTTTCCTTATTTATGCTTGGAGAGCTGTTTTATTTGAACTATCAAATTGGAGGAATGCTGCGCTTGGTATTGTTCGTTTCATGGGATATGTCTTCAAATATATTTTGGGCGTAATCTTCCATTTCATTGGGGATCCTATAACTTTCTCAATCAGACTTGTCGAGGATGCATTCTACGCAATTCGAGCTTTCTACTCTGGAATAGTTGCATATGCTCCTGTACCAGATCTCACCATCATCATTGTGCTGGCATCAGTTGTTTTAGCAGTTGCAGAAGCAACCGTCCCTAATTGCATCAACAGCCAACCGTACGTGTTGACTTTGTCAGGCTTAATTGGCTATTCTGCTGTTAGAGGCTATATCTCAGAACCTTTTTTCTGGACACTACTAGTGGGGTTGTATGGTTTTTCAAGACTCGTTAAAAGGAGAGACGATGTTTCGTCCACAATGCCTGTCGCAGCTGTACTCGCTGCCATTGGCGAGCCATGGATAAGAGTTCTCGTGTTGATTTCTTTTACTGCCCTAGCTATTTCTCACCATTCAAGAACGCTTTCAGAAGGAAAAGAGATTGCCGAAGTTGAAACGGCAAACAGGAGGGTTCCAATTCCACTGCTTGCCGCAGCCTTAGCAATCGGAATTCGTGTTGCCGCCAAATGGGCTGGGTATCGGCATTTGACATGGATGATTGTATAAGTTTATGATGTCTACGGCCTACTTTATCTTCACACTAGGAAGAATAGAGAGCCATCTGGCCGGCAAATTGTTGAATGTATGCTATGTAGTTTGAGAGGTTTGCTTTTTTGTCTTTGTAATCCAATGTAGCTATGGCTTTAGGAACCAGGAAATCATTTGAGGGAATATGGAAAAAGCATTTCTTGTGATTTCTGTGTTTTATTTTATTTTTTTGTTTCAATTCATCAGTCTATGAAATTGTATATTTCTTGTGACTTTTTTTTTTTTGGTTTCAAATGCTTGCTTTTGTAAATGCCCTGTTCTTTTGCACTTGGACTTTGTTACTACTTACTACTAGCTAGGAAACTTGCCGTATGAGGTTCATGGTTATGCCATTGCCCACATTTTTTGAAAACGTAACTTTTGAGAACAAGTCGAATTTGAATTACAAGTGACCCTGTACTTCAACATCAATCACACACTTTGTACGCTACAAAGTAATCTTTGGGAAAAAATATATAATTTCATTAAGTCTACCATGTTTAAACTTCAAAGGATCCATTTGTATAACATTATATTACCTCATGTCTTTGTCTATTAGAGTTCTATTTTGTTTTTTAAATATATACTTTTTTTAAAAAATATTCTTATTAATTGTATATATTAAGAGGTTTCTATCTAAGAGTAGTTATAATAAAAGATAGTATTTTTAAAAAATCAAATTATATTTATTATAAATAATTAATTTAACTAATATTTTTAATTTACTTAAATTAGTCATTTAGTACTTATGTTAAGACAGAAGGTAATTAATGAGAAATAAGTGAGGATTTATATTTCAAGAGCATAAAAGTATAATTTATTATAAGATTGATATTTTGATTAACTATATTGATGGTAAGGACATTACAACCTGTGATCAATTTTTGGATAAAATTGAAGGCTTTAGCATCTTTCCTCTGGAAATTGTAGCTGGAAAGATGCAAGCGGCGTAAATTTGTGGATTTTAAGAGAAAAACAGAATATACTGAATTATAGCTCTCCTCTCAAAGCTCACAACCGGCTTCTCAACACATAGGATTCATGGGGTGAACCATTCTCTCAAGATCTAGGGTCAATTTCCATATATGACCCATATGATGAAAATTACTCAAACCTCTCACCAAATAATGACTATGAGCCCATCTTCAAACTAGGGTGATGAGGTGTAAAGGAGATTCCCGTGTGTTCTTCCTAGCGACTTTAATAAAGTGTGTCTATCTTAGTGTAGTGTGCTTTTATAATTATTGTCCTAGTGTGCTTTTTATCTTTCTAACTCATATAATAATTATAAATTTGTCGACTTATATTCCAAATTTCTATAAAATGATCCCTTAATATCCTTTGAGGATCAAGAATTCTATAATATAACTCATCTTATGAAATAGAAGTATATTTTCCTTCTAAATTCTCTCTTCTATAAGCTTTATTTTTCTTTATCTCTAAAGTATCTTTCCTAGTGCAATGTGCTTTTTATCTTTCCAACTTAAATATAATAATTATAAGTTTATCGGCTTGTATTTCAAACTTTTTATAAAAGGATCCCTTAACACCCTTTGAGGATCAGAGAGAGTTTTATATTGTAATTTATCTTGTGAAATAGAAGTATATTTTTTTTCTAAGTTATTTGTCTTCTTAAAGTTATATTTTTCTTGATCTCTACTTTGTCTTCACATATATTCGATTATATTTTACACTTACCTCTAATAAAAGGAACTTGTGTATTAGAAAGAATCTGATCTTGATCCAAGGGATTAGACATTTGTAATGAACAATTTGGTTTAGTCTGAGTATATTGAGGTCCTAGAATGGGCAATATGACAAGAGGATGCTAAGGTAAGTACCTAATATGGACATATCTATGAATATTTTAGACTGAGTCTCAAAGTTTATAAGGAAACCCGCCCGCTTAGTATCAAAGGCTGATTTTTCTCAACTTGAGTCAATAATATGTTAAGAGGCTTTGTAGTCAATTACCAACCTCTTCCTTCTTGGCAAGACCAATTAGATTCTTGAGACCTTGGTAAAGTGACGCACTCCTTTTTGCCTAGAACTTTGAAATAAGGGGCAAACAAAGGATTTCAACAATGAAGATTTCCTAGAAAATACTGAATTTACCTAGTGTCAACCATTGATCTTTTGATCAATGATAATTGAAAATTCAAATACAAACATAGGATTCCATTCCCATGGACCCTTTCTCCTATAAGGATGAATCAGAATCAGAATCAGAATCATCAAGTGTTGAATCTGATGTAGTCTCCAGAGGGCTCACACTTTCACCATCTGAAGTTCCCAATGTCCTTTCTTCAAGAGGTTGTTTTAAGAACCAATACATTATACTAGCTGTTAGTGTAAGGATCATCTTTTGATTCACCTGAAAATGTATTAAGTGTTCAGATAGAGAAATTATGGACTCGGATAATTATTAATAAAGGCAAATCCATTTAGGTCAGCAAATAGAGACTGTTGAATATTCTCTGACTAAAACTCATTGTGTGATGGGTGGGGGAGGAAGAGACAAAGTATCAAAATTCCAACTACCTCTGTGATGTCTTCAGGAAGCAAGAATATAGAACATCCTAGCTTTCTAGCAATGCTGATTATATAGGTCGCGTTCATCTTTTTCTCATCATCTGCATGACACAAGTATATATTTATAGAACTTATAAATGATTGTGTAATGAGATTGAGAAGTGAATCCTCCAGAAAGCATGCCATTCATATCAAGAAGTTGCAGAATTTATCCTTAATGTATGTGACTCATATAACAGTCTGAAAGCAGGCATCATCTTGAAAATAATTATAGAAACTTAGAACATGAAAAGAGTTGAAAGTAAATATACCGGTTACTCCCTTTTTAACAAGACTCCAATCAACAGACCTGGGCTGCACGGAACTAAGAAGTTCAAGGAAAAAAATTCCATTCGACAGGCTTTTGTCCTGAAATTAGACATTGTAACAATCAGTAGGGAAACCAAGATTCCTGAATAGATGCCATTTGTCACAAATCTATAATCCAAAATGCAGACTTGCTTATAAGATCTACCAGAAAATATTCAAGCCACTGCCAAAATTGTTTTTTTTTAGTCCCTTTGACAGCTTGAGTCTCTAAATGAAAAGGCTTAAAGATAAATATTCAATACCTTAAAACTATCCATGCGGCTTTGGCTTCCTGAGCTTCTCACTTTGCAGTTGGCCCACTCTAGAATATCACCATCAGTCAACTCCTTTCCATGAGTGTGAAGTCTCAAGTTCTTTAGAAGTTGTAGCATGTTGTATCGCATCAGTTGCCACAAATAACCTAAAGATAAAAAAATTGATTCTCGTATTAGACTAGATCTAGATTTACTAATACTAATAGATGTTTAAATATTGAATCCTGGAAAGTTTGATTGAAGTAATATGTCAGTTTAAATTGCTGGAATACATTCAATTTTCAATGGATTTATATTCTACCTCGTGACAAAAAATAATTTGTAGGTTAACATACCTAGTATTAATTTTTTATTTCCTTGCACAATGTCATTGCCAGCAATATTTACCAGAGAAAACCTGAGTTGTTTCCCTAGTTTCACAACTTGGTTGCAATTTTCTACTTTTTTGAACGGCATTTTTATTGGAGGCTTGTTAGCAATCTTCCAATTGACAATCCCAGGTGAAACCTTGTCAAGGATCTCTAAAATTACCCACCTGTAGAGAAGAAATTGTAGAGATGTTAGAGATATTATACGATATGTAAATATCCTATAATTAGTATATAGGATAAAATATAATATTATTTTATTAGTATTTAGGATTATCTAGAATTCTCTATTGTATATATAAATATCCCTTCCGACTATCAACAAAGTACAAGTATTAGTTATCTCAAATAATATAGTACCAGAGCCTATATAATTACTGGGGTTATTTTTTCCCCCTCTGCTTCCTGGTTCAGCATTGCAAGAGGGTAGACGGAGTGTCAGCAACCACCGATCGACCCAACCCTCACGTCAGAGCTCTATCCAACCTGCTCATGGATCTCACGTGCCACTACAGTTTCTCTTGGTTCAACTTTTAATTCAGGAGACAGGAATCTCGGTCGACCAGTGAAAGACTCTCTGCCATCCTCAGCACCTTTTTTTCACCATCTGGGTCCACCATCAATCCTCTCTGCTTTTGTCGGTCATGCTACAGTTCTTCCCTCTCATCAACTTCTACTTCTTTGTCTTCGACTCTTTAGCTCTTTGCACGCAAGCTCTCCTCTCTGTAGTTGTCCGTCGCTCCAAGGTTTTTCGTGGGAACCATTCTGAGTTCTCTGCTTTTGCTTAGAGTTGTGCTTCTCTATTCCCGATCAACTTCACGGCAACGTAGCGCCCTTTTGTTCCCGACTCCAAATTTGTCGTGGGAACCATCACTTGGTTCTGTTTCAATATACAGGATGATTTGACTGTTCAGTAATTTCAATGGATCTTAGTGTTGTATTTCTGATTTGCTTGTCCTATTTGTCCTTAACTGATAGGAATTTGTTCGTCTGCTGATTTTATTTTTTATGGTTGCGATCAAGACTACCACAATTTCTGAGATGATTCCAGTAGTCACTAAGATCACTGAATACAAATTGACTTGGAGAAATTATCTAGATTAGAGTAAATATATTAGTATCTATTTTTGAAATATTGAGAAAGAAGATCACTTGACCGATGATTCCTATAAGAGAAGGTGTCTCTTGCAAGTTATGGTTAACGGATAATGTACGACTTCTTTTACAAATTCGTAACTCTATTGATAGTGGGATCATGCCCTCTATTACTCATTATGAATTTGTTAAAGAACTAATGGACTACTTAGCACTCTTATACTTAAGCAAGAATAATATCTCTTAGATATACGAGGTTTACAGATCTTTCCATTGCACAGAGATGCCAGATGACCGTCCCCTTATTAGAAGTAGTCTGTGCCCTTTTATTTCAAATGCACTTTCCAAAACCTTTTGAAGCAGATGCAGTATCTACTGCTTGCTTTCTTATTAATCGCATGCCTTTCTCTGTTCTTGATAGTCACATTTCCTACATCACTCTCTTCCTTCCAAACATGTTTCCCATTGCTCTTAAGATTTTTAAATGTGTGCTTTGTTCGAGATGTGCATCCGACTATCTCTAAATTAGACCCTAAGTCCCTCAAATGTTTCTTCCTTGGCTACTCTCATATTCAGAAGGGTTATCGTTATTTCTCTCATACTCTTAATCGTTATCTAGTTTCTGCAGATGTCACTTTTTAGGAATTTGTTGCATATTTTGCTTCTAAAATTTTAGCTTCCTTATCCACCTGCAGAGGAGGATACTCTTCTAGTATATTCTGTCACTTACTCACCATCACCGGCCTCAACTCCCGTACAGGCACCTGGTCAACCACCTTTGTCTTGAGTTTATACCAGACGTTTGAAAGAAAAGATTACTACTCTCCTGCCATATTCTGCCCTGTCATTATCTACTTCATCATCAGATCTTGCAGAAAGCATTACTCATCTTGAGCCTGACCCAGTCCCTGAATCTGAGTTACCTCTTGTTCCAGATCTAAATCCCTCCCTTGATTTTCCCTTTGCCCTCCGCAAAGGTAAACGTACTTATACCTATCATATTTCTTCTTTTGTTTCATATAACCACCTCTCCTCTACTTCTCGTGCCTTCGTTGCCTCTTTAGACACTATCTCAGTACCTAAGTCCATTTATTAAGCCTTGACCTACCCGGGTTGGCGTACTGCTATGAAAGAGGAGATGACAGCCTTTGATCGTGCCGGTACATAGACCTTAGTAGATTTACTGGTAGGAAAAAAAGCCCTTGGGTTTAATAGGTGCTGACTCCTAAAACTAAAACTGATGGCACTCTTGAACGTCTTAAGGCTCGTCTTGTTGCTAAAAGCTATGCTCAGAAGTATGGTGTTGACTATTCTGAGACTTTTTTCCTATAGCCAAACTCTGCGTCTCTTCATCTCTTTGGCTGCTACTTATGGTTTGGACCTCTCTCAACTAGATATAAAAAATACCTTCTTACATGGTGATATTCTTAAATAAGTGTACATGAAGTAACCACCTGATTTTGTTGCTCAACGGAATGTGGTAAAGTGTGTTATCTTAAGATATCTTTATATGGCTTAAAGCAAAGTCCTCGAGCATGGTTTGACAGATTTAGTACTGTTATAAAGGATTTTGGCTTGTGCTAGAGTAAGTGTGATCATTCTGTGTTCTATCAGAGAACAAGTGCTGGCATGATTCTACTAGTTGTGTAAGTTGATGATATTGTGATTACAAAGAGTAATGCCTCAGGGATCTCATCACTTAACTCCCATTTTCAGACGAAGGATCTGAATTCATTAAAGTACTTCCTGGGGATTGAAGTTATGAGGAGTAAGAAGGGCATCTTATTGACTCAGAGAAAATATATCCTTGATTTGCTAAAAGAAATTGGAAAACTAGGAGCTGCCCCAACTAATTTTCATATGGTTTACAATCTACTACTTGATGCTGAGGGTAGTATACCATTTAAAAATTCCATTGAAGCCACTAAGAGCAAGCCGTTTGAGAACCCAGAGAGATACAAGAAATTGATTGGCAAATTGAATTGTCTTACGATAACCCTTCTTAATTTCATTGACCCCGTGAATATCCTTAGTCTCGCCAACTATTAGATAGTAGAAAGTCTTAAAACATGTGTTACATTACTGGAAGGGATCTCCAGGTCATGGGATATTGTACAAGAATCATGGTCACACAGATATTGAGTGTTTTTGTGATGCCTATCATGGTGGATCAAAAGCCACAAAACGATCGACTATAGGATGTGTTTTTGTATGAGGAAATTTGATATCTTGGAGAAGCAATAAACAAAATGTGGTGTCAATATCGAATGCATAAGCAGAATACAGAGCATGGTACAATCAGTATGTGAGATAGTCTAGATATATCAGTTACTGAAGGAGGTTGACTTTAAAATCTCGTTAACAGTAAAGCTATGGTGTGATAATAAAGCGGCCTTACATATAGCTTCAAATTCAGTATTCCATGAACGCACGAAATATATTGAAATTGGGTGTCATTTTATTCGAGTTAAGTTTAAAGAAAACTTCATATCTACAGAATATGTCAGATCTAGTGATCAATTGGGTGATCTCCTCACTAAAACTCTTAATGTGATTCAAGTTGAATATCTTTGTAACAAGTTGGGCATGATTGATATCTATGCTCCAATTTGAGGGGGAGTGTAGAGATGTTAGAGATATTATAAGATATGTAAATATCCTATAATTAGAATATAGAATAAGATATGACATTATTTTATTAGTACCTAGAATTCTCTATTGTATATATAAATATCCCTTCTGACTATCTCAAATAATAGAAATATTAACTCAGATATATAGGCATTCAATTTGAAATTGCTGGGAAAAAATCAGAACCAGGAACGAACCAAAATGGGGGTAGAGAAGAAATATTAACCTAAGTCTACAATTTAAAGATCAAAAGATACACAGCAACTCCATTAGTTGTTGGGAAATGATCAAAGCATGAGGGTTTCCAGAATCCTCTTTCCTTTAATAGAATATTATTTGTGATCCTATTATATCTCATATGAGATTAAATAAAATTAACGACTAATAAAAAAATTAATCTAGATTGGCTAAGGAGATGGGCAGAGAGTAATGGGCCTAATAAGTCTCTAACAAAAATCATTTAGTAAGTCACTTGGGTTCCTAATTTCAACGCAACTAAAAACAAATCCTTTGAAAATTATTGAATTTTAGAGTAACCAAAGCATTATATAGTCTGAAAAAACAGATTCAACAAACCAGTTCTTGATCAATATTTATCAGACAAATTAGTATGGTAGAGAAAGCACACCCGTTTCTGACGTCCTCAAACACATTGTTGATATATGTTGAATTGCCAAGACTGTTAATCCAAAGGCGAAACGCTCTCTCTTCTCTTGAATCTTGGGTGTCATCCGGCAATGTTTGAGGGAGAGAAGCCTGTGTTGTTTGGGTTGAAAATCCATTCCTATAAGGGAAAAAGTGAGTTAGCTTGCATGTATCAAACCTTTTCAACATACCTCTGGTGTAGAATGGCTTTCATAGGATATCAAATCATAATTTAAAAAAAAAAGTTAAAAAGACTAGAGAACCAATTGAGCAGTGTTTTGGCTAGAAATTCCTCCATCAGATGAGAACTTTTCAGCCACTGAAAACGTTTCCATTAAGAAACAGCGGAAATCTTATTTATACTCTCTCCAAGCTCTCATACCATGAAAAGACTAATGCAAGAAATTTCTCAAAAACAGATAGGTTGACACTTATCATATGGCACAGAATGTAAATCATGTAATACGACCAGTGTGAGACTAACTATTGAACTTAGACAGCTACCAATATGAGACTAACTACTGAACTTAGACAACTAATTTACACTATTATACGTACGCCATATTGTGTCTTTGTTAGAAGAGTCTCACCTATTCTGGAAAATATGTGCAACAAAAGCAAGGTTAAGGTTTTGGCAACCGTCAACTATATCTCTGGCAGTCAAGTATCGCTTGCAGCCCATCTTCTCCGCATGCTCAAGAACTAACTTTGCTCTTTCAAAAGGATTTTTGACAGTAAATGTTGATGGATTGGTGTACTCAGGAGCAAGGACATTTAGAAGATGAGCGTAAGCTTCAGTATCCTGCAGGTTCAGAATCACAGAGACTCAAACACGACCTAACTACAAAAAATGTTTAAAAAGTTGGTTATAATTATTACTTCATAACACCCATTGGAGTTATATAAGATAATTTCTTGAAGTTTCAAAGTCGACTTACATATGTTTGAACCTAAAAAGAATAACACAGAGTAGTAAACTGCAGAAGAATCCAACATAATCCTTATTTTTTCTTCCAAATCTAACAAAATATGATGCACTTCTCTGTTGAAATACGGGCCACTTGCCGTTCAGAAATTGTTAAGCAATCAGATTTTTGCATGATTTCTTTATCCTATCTTATGAATAATATTTTAACCCCTTTAATCAGTATCAATTTAAATGATAAAAGTTTCTAGCAAAAGCTATAGAAACTGCCAATCAAAAGAAATATAATAAAAAGAATTCCCATTTAAACCAAGTGGATGAAAAACAAGCATGTGTACACATTCTAAAAACGTGGTTGTTCAATAAATGGTAGCTTATGAACACATTCTAATGTCTAGTTTCTCACTTGCCTTTACATCAAAGGAGAAGTTAGTAATTATCTTCGTGTACCCTGCTTTCTTCAAATGGAAATTCATCCACCTTAACAACATTTTCTCTGGAGGTAGAGTCATTAATTCTTCCATGTCCTGTTGGTTTAAAAAACAGAAAGATAAACTTATAAAACAAACAATTCTTCAATTAGTTCATTCAACTTAGCCGTGAAAGGTGTTTACCTTGCTATCATCAGCCAACTCAACCAACTGAGGAGTTTTCTTTAGGTCGAGGTTCGCCAATAATTGTATCTGTTAGGAGCATCATATTTTGCATCAACAAAATTGAGTTTGATTAGCATCTCTATTAACTCCATTCATCACGAGATGAAATGCATCGATAAATAATTTTCAGGTTTATTCATATAGTTCATATGATATGACAAAATCTAGTACAAATATAAACCACAAGACGAAAATATTCATGTACCCACGTGAATTTACCTTAATAATCTGTGAAATCAATCCAAGAACCAGATGACGCTGAAATCAATGAAAAGAAAATCTAATTACTTCAACTGGGTTAACAAAATTATAAAGCAATCAGATCAGGTTAAACAAAATGCAAAACAAAGATAAAAAGGGATATTGACTCATTGTTCCCGACTCATTATAAATAGCACATTTGCAACATGTTCTATAGTCGGTGCTCCTCTCATGCACAATTGAAAATTATCTACCAGTTCAAAAAAGGTTAAGCCTCTTACAGAACTTTAAAGTTCATGATTTTTTGAAAATTGCTTATATCAACTACAAATGACACCACCTTTCCAGATGCGTGTTACACCAGATGTACACCAAAAGTCTAGGAATTATCTCGATGCAGTATAAACGAGTGTGACACTTGCAGGGGAGTTCAAAAAAAAGAAACATAATGTATCACATCATGAAAATACATTATATACATATGTTACGAACTGATCTAACAATGCTGCTTTTGTGTATGAAAATTGCAAAGGCATACAAACATACCCGTCCTTCAATGAAGTCCTGGGTGCCGATATTTACTACTGTACATCCAATTGCTTTAGCAGAGTTGAGGCACAGCGTGTGGTTTTCATTCCTTTCCCATGGATTGAGTACTCTTTTAGTATTGATTGCCCGTTCATCAATTGTGCCCGGAACTGCCACATTGATAAGCTTACTGCAACAACGTGTAATTCTTTTTAAAACAGAATTTTCATTAAGTGAAAAATAAGAAAACTAATGAAAAAATACGGTACCATAGAAGAACACCATCTTTTGCAATTTCAAAGAGATCATTGGTTGAAGGATCAATAGGAAGGTATCTATTGAGGAACTCGTCTTCAGCAAGATAGTTATTTATATGTGCAACATATGATGCCTTCTCAGATTCACTGATTGTGTGAAGCAATGTAGTGGTGGCAGCTTTCAGAAATGCCGAGGAGTTCTTTGGACTACCTGCTATTCTAGAACTTGCAAGAGTTTGTAGTTTCAAGTAAACCTGTCATCAATTTAGCAATATCACTTTTACCAATCAAAACAAACTTTGAACTGCCTACAATCACTGAAATTGTTTCAAGTTTATTTACCCCTTCTCATCCATTCTCCCTAATCTAAAGAATCTAACTTTCTCAAAGTTGGGGGATTTTTGTGAACAAAGTTTTCTGAACAAAGTGAAGGAGTATTAATTAAATTATCACCCATCCGTCTCTTCGTCTTCGTCTTTCTCTTCGTCGTCCTCTTCCGCATCCATTTCCTGTGTACTCCCTTTCTTACCTTTGGAAGGAAAGGGAAAGTTAACAGTTCTCTATTCTCCTGCACTTCGTATGATAAGATTCCCTAACTAGGACAGAATCAGTGAAAGAATCCCTTCCTTTCCCTTTCTTTCACTTCCAACCTCCTCCAAATAAAAATACCCTATAGTAAGTAAACCGCAGTTTCTTAAATTGCATTTTATCCCTCCCTGAACAGAGCGCTGGCCAACCGTCAGTGATAAATTATATTTAAAAATTGGAAAGAGACATAAATTCAACGGTAAGAGGGCAAAAAAATGCAATTGAAACAGATGCAACGTGAAGATCATATGCTATCTTAAAATGTTTCTCTTCAAGATGATGAAACTTACCTTGAGAAATGACTCAAAATCCACCTCCTCGTGTACATTCTTATACAAATCCTGGATAGAGGCAGCTCTCTCCACCTCACTCAGATTCTCTCCCACCACTTTTAAGCTCGACATCTTGGAAGCCAAGTCCCCAATCGTGAGCTTCTCACTCTGTCTCCTCATACTCGTGAACTACCCCAAGCATAGAAAATTATTACAGTCCCACGAACAAAACATGAGAAAAGTAGAAGAAATCCAAATATTCAGGATAAACAGTAACGAAACAGTATACATGCATGAATGAGATCAAAAAGTTCGCTAATGCACTTTTCTATGAATAAGAAAAACAGAGGACTGGAACGAAGATGAACTTACTTGGGATTCTAGGCTGCGAAGTTCAGCTTGGGTAAACTGATTTTGAAGCCCTGGATCTGAAACAAGAATTCCCCAGTGGCCAGACATTTCTATATCTGGTTGTGGCGGAATTGAATTTTCCTTCTATTTCTGATATTGGTGAAAAATGCGGATTGGGAAAAGAGAAGAAAAGCGTGAGAATCAGAATCAAACTTCAAAGAATAATGCTCTTTCCCTGTTCCATTCACCAATGCGATGAGGAAATTGGGAGGGGAAGAAGGCGATCGATCGACGCCCTGGGGCGGAGTATTCAAAGATGCTCTGTGAGCGTGAGAAGAAGTTAGAAGAGAGAGAGAGAGAATTCAAATTATGATATGGTCCATTCCATTTTACCGTTAACGGCTTTTTCAAATGGTCATGTAAGTTTGAACATGCATAATCTCAGATACATTAAATTCAATCATGAATAAAGGGTTAAGTTAAGCCCCAAAAGTCTTTGGGAACGTTACTTAATTTATTAAAAAAATATTAAATAAATAGTGACACCTAATAATGATCACTGCCTTAATCATGGATTTTTAATATCTAATTTAATATAAGATATTAATTTTAAACTAATTGTTGGCCAAAAGAAAGTGTTAAAACTATTTTAGTTTTACAAATAAAAAACTTGTTTAGTTAATATTTATAGGTAACCAAATAAATTAATGTAATACCTAAGTTTGATGTAGATTTCTTAAGTTTTAATTTAATTTATGTTTAATTCATAATGCTAAAGGGAAGAATATTGGCTCAGCTAATGATAATTTCACCTTAATGCTGTTCATTTTAATTCAAAATTTTAAAAATATACAATTTTCTTACGCTAAATCATATTCTAACATAAACATAGAATAACTTTAATTAATTAAAATAGCCAAAATATAAGAAAAAAAATTTAAACCATATTTTTATTAAAAACATTAAATAAAAATAAAAATTAAGTAAATATTTAAATCAAAAGTGCAAAAGATAAATGGTATAAATAATATATAAAAAAAAAGTTCTCTTTCACAAGATTGTACAAAAATTAAAATTGACTTTCCCCCATCCACTTAACAACTTTCCTTCAATCACGCCACATATCGTCACCTCTTTATCTCCCCAATGAGTTCCCTCCCTCTTTCCCAGTCAAGCTTTCCCCTTCTTCCAGCTTTCTCTCAAATCTTATGCACCGTTAGCATAGGACACAATATTTAATATTAGTACTGCCAATATATAACAGAAATGTAGAAATTGAAGGGAAGTAACAGAATAACAGTTTCAACTCTGGCAACCCTTTTCCTTTGGGCACCATTTTTTATACGGTTATCTAGTTCAATTCGAGCTCGGTTAAACTCAATTAGAAGTAATTATTTTAAAGGTATTCTTTGGGTTCACAATAACTTTTGAATACAAAACGTTTTACTTAGACGATTAAAGACTCTTACTATATAACTAACACTAAGTGCGTGTTTGGCATCACGTTTAGGAATGAATTTTGGGGCAAAACTTCGGTTTAAAAAAATTTCACACAAACATCAATTTTTGTCCAGAATTGATTTTGAAACAAAACCTTGGTTTGCAAAATTTTTTGCCAAACAGCAATTTTTGTCCAGAATTGATTTTGGGCAAAATCTCGGTTTGAAACCATGGTTTTGAATAAGCTATTGAAAATGGATTTTGGAACTGTAAAAGAGCTTATAGATTATCTAATTACTATTTTACCCCTACTTTTTTCTTATACTCTCTCTCATCTCTCTCTCCTCTCTCCTCTCTCTCCTCTCTCCTCTCTCTCTCCTCTCTCCCTCCTCTCCCTCTCCCTCCCTCTCTCCTCTCTCCTCTCTCTCTCTCCTCTCTCATACTTTAATCAAATCATACCCTTTTTAGTAATTTATTAATATAAAAAGTGATTCTACTATTAATCATCCAAACATCTCTATTTGCAAAATCTATTCTTCCCAGAATCTATTTTTCCCAAAATCTATTCTCTAAAATCTATTCTTCCCAGAATCTATTCTCTCCAGAATCTATTCTCCAGAATCTATTCTTCCCAGAATCTATTCTCCAAAAGCTAATCCAAACACACCCTAACCACCATATGAAACAGCCTTTGTTTTTACCTTCTCTTTTATTCTTGGAAAACAATATAGTTATAACATTTAATATTTTAATTTTATTTCTCATATGAGTCTAGTATTTTAATCTTATTTTTTATACAATTTTATCCATAATCTTTTTAATTTAGTATAATTTTACCCATAATTTTTTTAATTTAGTATAATTATTGGTATTTGAGAAATAAAATTATATGTAAAATTGTACTAAATTAAAAAAATTATAGATAAAATTATATTAAATTAAAAAAATTATGGATAAAATTATATCATAAATAAGATTAATATACTAAATGTATATGAGAAATAATATTAAAATATTATGTATTATATAACTCAAAATAATAATTTTTGTTTCTCTCATCTATACAAGGCTTGGCCTACTTTTGGGCCCACTCCATTCATTCTTAACCATTTTCCTTTATCAATTCATTCCTGGCTGCCAATTAAAAAATTATTAGGAAGAATAAATTAAAGTTGACATAGATAGAAACGAGTTTATATCTCACAAAGATATAAGTTTGATTTTTACTACCGTCGTGAAAGCTCCTTTAGTAGGCAATCTCATAAATTTCTTATAAACGTTCTCTAAACTCTAGAGCTATACCCTTACTTTAGTGGAAGATTAGTGACAAACACACCTAAACTTTTATTATATAAAAAAAATATTAGGAAGAATTCCCCGTAGGTTTATAGAAGAGAATTTATTATAAAAAAATTCTTTAAAATCACCAAATAATTAAGTAGTCTCAATGAACCTAGAGGTAATAAATTCAATTTGTATAATTATCAAATTATCCTTATGCACAAATGATAAGTTTTTGCGATACGATAATAATTTAAAGTAGCACAAATAACAACTAAAAAAATATGATAATAACTTAATGTGATACAAATGATAAGTTGGAGTTGTTATCACATGCTTCCAATTGTCATTTCATTTTTAGTAACTTATAATTTATATACAAGGGTAGCTTTATAATTGTACAAATCAAATTTATTACCCCAATTTCCTTGAAACTATTTAATTATTTGATAATTTTATAAAAAATTTTATAATAAATTATTTTCCACGAGATCTCTGAGTAATTCTCCCAAATTATTTTACCAACGAAATTTGGTATAATAAAAAAGGTTAATCCCTCATACCAAGTTTAACATTTGATAGTGCTTTAACATAGGATTATATTGCCTCCAATAAAAATAAAAAGATACATGTGTTTATAAAAAAAAAATTAGAGAATTATTGTCAAAATAGTGAGGATTCAAATTTTAAGAGGCACTTTTGGCTATTTCTAGTAGAAATTTAAAGTTTAATTTATCATATTATAAAATATTAGTATATTCTATTAGATCCAACTCTGTTAATAGTTTGATGGAATTTCAATAGGCATTTTTCTATAAAATATTAGTATATTCTATTAGATCCAACTCTGTTAATAGTTTGATGGAATTTCAATAGGCATTTTTCTCACTGTCAAGATTACACATGCGAACGACTTCAACTAAAAAATGGGCATCTTTTGTAACATAACGGAATTTTCCTTGCACTCCAAAATGGTAAAATTGGTAGGGCCCTATTAATTAATTAACACATGCACATATATGAGATTAAATATTGATAAAGATATTATATAAAAAAATAAAGCTGAATAGACACTACTCCCTTGCATGAATAAACACATGTGCTTTAATGCCAAAAAGCCTCTTTAAAATAAACTTCTCATCTAAACCTTTTTAAAACACAATATAAAATGCAAGCCAAGAACAAGCTAAAAAAAAACAATTAAAGGACCACGCAATTTATACCATTAATAAGCAAGGAAAACAGAAAGATTCACCTGATTATCCATGAAAAGACATAATAAATAACAAATCCTCATTTTACATATTTAGGATATGGCTTCGCAAGCCTTCTAGCCACTTTCTCAAGTCAATTCTACATCTAAAAAAAAGGGAATAGTCAACATTTTACTTTGAAGGTAAAATGCTCAATAAAATGAGAGCCTTGATATAAGGGGCACAAGTTACAAGATCACATATTCAATCTCATTTATAACCTTAAATCATCAAATCATTAATGTATGTACATTTAATTAAGAAAGAAGTGAGTGGCATGAAAATTGCCGTGTAATAGGGACTAAGGTTGAAACTATTTAAAAGGGATACATCCTGTTTAAAATATAATCAATAAGGATTAATTTAACTGGTAAGTGGTTCGATATTACTTAAATAAAGTCTCGAATTTGAGCTTTAGTATATGCAAAAAATTCATATTGAGAGACTCACCCACCATAACTAGGTGCGTAATCCAAATATAATTAAGGTAAAATTTTAGTGAACTGGATAGATAGTAAAAAAAATATAGGTATTTAAAAAAGTTGATGTCAAGCCATAAAAGTAGACTTTCAACCTACTAAATAGTACATATTTTCTACATTGTAGGCTTTAAAAACTATTTGAAGTTTATATAGCTAATAAAAATTAGTCTAATTAATAAAAAATTAATTTATAACCTATAAAATTATAAGTTAAATCTCACTATTAATATAAAAATTTTGTTGATATGAGACTTGTAAGTACGTAAATATCCTATATGTGATGAATCCTAAAACTCAACCCACCTAAACTTATATATGAATAAAAATTTCTAAATGAAATTAAAATAAAATCTTATTTTTATTACAAATTATTTTGAAACTAAAATAGTTTTTCGATTAAAACACAACAACTTAGATCAGAATAACATCAAATGACGATATCACCGTGAAATGAAAATTGAATAAAACAACATAATAGCAGCACCAATACCTCAATCTCTTACAAATTGTAAGTAGGAGGTTGTTGCTAGCTTTGATGAACTTGTAAGTTGTAACATGAATATTGCCCTTTAATTTAAAAGAAAAAAGTGACCCATTCGTATGTGAATTCAGTTACTAAAAAAAGATAAACATATAATTATTTAAATCTTTAAAAAATATTATTTTATTATAATTTTAATAATAATATTTTAAAAAAAATATTTTAATTTTTAAATATTTAAATTTATACTTAAATAATTGATATCTGATTCTATGAACATTAATAGCACATAAAAGAAATAAAAATCTTGCCCTAGGAAATACAAAATAAATATTAATAAAAACTGCCTTATCAATGACGTCATGCGGGTTAAATATTGAGAGTGAGAACCTCTTGTGGGGAGATTTGGTAATTAGCAATTACCAGTAATTAATAATTTACTCAAAACAACTAATTATCATGATTAGCAAAATCATGAAAGTAGTGAGAACGGATATACTATATTGATAACGAATCAATTCAAGAACTCAATCATAAAAAATGATAACGCTGGTACCAACGAAAGGAATATACTCATATAAGTTGACCATTTGCCCCTTTCCTTTTACTTTACGCAGCTTTTTCACATTCCCCCCCCCCCAAAAAAAAGCTCAGTACTCCTAACTCCAAAATGATTCAAACCACAAAACAAAATAGACTGCAATCATTACGTTAAACCTTCATAGTAATATCAAACTCAAAAGCCCCAAGAAGATACATTCTTCCCTAATAATCATCATCATCATCTTCTTTCTCTCTTATGTACATAGCCATATTAGGGTTTATAAAAGCTCATAAAGCAGACACAAATCATCTTCCTCATCCTCTCTGAGTTCAGTCGCTTTAATAATAATAATAATCTAATGGTTCAGACGGAGCAAGTCGGCATCAAACAGCTGGAAAAGAAGCCAAATCCTCTCTTCTGCAACAACAGAAACGAAAAACAAATGAGAACAAGAACCGAAGAAACTTTTTCTAAAACTACAGAAAAGTCACATCAGAAAGAGCCAAAAAATGGAAATTAAGACTATCTTCAAGTCTTTACCCTAAAGCGGCATGAAAAATTCAGTTTTTTTATTGATCAGTGTTCAAAAGAGGAAGTGTTACATACCTTTCTGGGTTTTGCATAAAGTAGCTCTGGTGATATCTTATAGAGGTCTTCGTCCACAGGTTTTGGGGTTGGCTCTTTCATAGCTGGTTCTACAACACTAGGGCTTCTTGATGATGGATCCTTCACATCATCGCTAACCCATTTCTGGTTTTTCCCTTCTTTTTCATTCTGTTTACGCACCTTCGTCTGTAAAATAATAACTCAATAACCTCATCACCACGATCATTTACTTCATTGATATTAACGTTAACTGATAAATAACGTTTGAAGTTTTGCAACAATATATATATATATATATATATATCAAAAGCCGGAAACATAATAATATTCTCATGTTATATGAATCATGATGATTCTTTTTTAAGACCTCTTTTATCTTTTTATCACATGATGATACCAGTAAATCCCATGATCTTTAAAATCGTTTACTTTATTTAGTGACCCACTAATGATGACTCTTGACAGGGACGATAAAGCCAAAAGTGAAATTTATAGGGCAAACCCATTTTTTTCATACTTAACGAGTTAGTGACACGAAAGAGATCATTGATTATGACGAAAGATAATTTATTTTAAAAGAACTTATCGAGGATTCTTCAAGAACAAGCACCTAGTTTAGTTAGTATCCTCGTGAACAAGCTTATGTTTTTAAAATTATCACGCTTTGGTGCGCTACTATTTTAGGCCCCACTTTACAGAAGTGTACCAACCATTTTACAGTAACCAGTAATACAAAGTTTACATTTTGCATCGCTCATGGGCTACAACAAAGTTCACCGAGAAGCTCGAACATGGAGGGCCATGAAAGAAGGAGTCGAGTGCTCGAACTCAAAGGTGGAAAATAATATCATTTAATTTAAATATTAATATACTAATGCCGTATAGTCTAGAGATCTATGCAAATGTGAATTTCACGCCAAGTCAAGTGAGTTATCCGAGTCACATATATAATTCACTCTTTCCCAATAAGTTTTGTCTAAAGACAAAAACTTTCGCCACAATGGTATCAAGATATTCGAGTTCAATTTTACTGTAAAACTCAGACAAAAAAGACAGACGCTTGGTTATGGTTCAGGTACAAGCATATGAAGATGCACACTGCGACAGAAGGAAAAAGAAAAGAAAGAAATTAAAAAAGAAGATCAATTCAAGACTTGAACAAAAGCAAACCAGAACCAGGGAGTAAACGCACAGAAGCACAGAAACATAGTATCCGAATTGAAAGAACAAAGATTTTTTTATATAGTTTGAGGAATAGAAACATACCCTTCTGCGAGGAACGACGATCATGGCGGGGATAACCACGTCATTCTCGTACAATTCTCCGGCAACGTACAAGTCGCGCTCTTCAGACTCATCAGAGTAGCTGTTTCGCATCAAACCAGCTTGCCTCGCAGACTCAAAGCACTGTGTAAATTGAAGGCTCTCATCCCAGTCCCAGCTTCCAAATGCAGGAACATGCGTCCTCTTGTAGAAGTAGTTCTCCTAACAAAAGAACCAAACCCAGAAATCAAAACCTCCAAAATCACAAGGAAAACAAAATGGTTTACAAGAGGGGCAGTTGCAGAAATAAACCAGAGAGAGACTTACTTCCATTGCAGGCGAAGCAGAAAAAGATGTAATGAGAATGATAAGTTTTTGAGAAGACTGAGGTATCTATCTTCCTAAGTGAGTGTTGTGTCTCTTTCTCTCTTTCTCTCTTAGATGTCGCGTGTGTGTGGGTGTGAGCGTGGGAGGGTATTAAAAGAGAAGGAGAAAGAGAGAGAGAGTGTCCGAGAGGTAAGGGAGAAAAGAAAGAGATCGAGGAGTGAAAAGTACGGTAAATTAATGGAGGGGTATGGTGCAAAGCAGAATGAGATCAGAGAGAGATGGTAAAAAGAAAAGTAGAAAAAGGAACTACCCAGATAACGAAGTTTCACAGGAACAGACAGAGAGACAAAGGGGTAAGGTATTAGAGACAGTGACTGATATATAGAGAGAATGGTGGGTTTGTGTGAATAGGTAGGTAGGTTGCTTTTGGTAAGGGTCATTTAAAATTCTGTCTTTTGAGGAGGGGCCGAGTTGAGGCTTGAGAGCTTAGAGAGACTGAACAAGATCCATAGAATAGCTACCATCAACCTCCAATCTCACTTTTCAACTGTAATTTTACTATATGAAATGAGTTTTATTTTGATTTGCCTGCTGAACGTATATATGAAGATTGATTCATAACTTTTGTGAACTTAAATTAATGTGAGAATAAAGACGTGCTCTAATCATAAATACATGCTTTAATCCTAATGAATTTTCAGATCCAACAAACCCAAACTTTTTTTATCTTAAGAAAAGTGGATATAGTAACTAGCTAACTTATAACTTTGCTCTGAACACATGTTCTACATAGGTACACGCCAATGCTTGAGAAAAGGACATGAGATGGTAACTTCGTTGGGTAAAATTACAACTATAGGCCACCTAATTGTTGAAAATAATTAAAATTATGGAAAATGATAAAAGGATGGGGCATTTTGGTGTGATAATTCATGTGTTGATTTAAAATTGTGTCTGAACTTTAGGCAAAGAGGGGCGTGAGGGTTGTCCTTGTCCTTCAGAGGGAGGGGCCTAATAAGCTAGCCTTCTCATTAATGCACGTCTTTACTCTTTGCACGAGGAAAAGTAGCAAAGGTTGGTTTGTTTCTTAAATGAAAATCTCAAAGTTTGGATTTCTTCACCCTTTCACACACTGCACCAATTTGTTTTTTTTTAAAAAATATATATATAATTTAAAATTAATCCTCACTAATATTAGAGTACAATTTTAAAATTTAAATAATATTTATAAAAAAATTATAAAATTATTTATTAAAAAAATATTTACAATAATAATAAAAATTGAACTCGTCCTTTTATATAAATATAAATATATTATTTACTAGGTCAATTTTAATTGTGTCAAATTAAATTTATGGTCATAAAGAATCACTTCTTGTCCTTAATCACAAAAAAAAATATCATAAAATTTAAAATTTATTATTATTAAGTTTTAAATTCTCATAACAACTTTTAAGTAATTAAATATTTTATTTATGATCTTATATAATTCCTCTTTTTTTTTTAAACTAATTATACTATTTAATAATTAGAATTCAATGGGTATATATGGAAAGAAGTATTTCAATAAATAGGGGTAATAAATTTTAGGAATCAATTAAAACTCTCAAAATAAACTGTATATTCAGGGTAAGATGGAGGGATTAATCAATATAGTGAATGCAGTGTCTGATTGGTCATTGGAATTGATCAGATGCTTGGAATTAGTTAATATTTTATATAGATTATTGGAGCCACCAAATTCCATGCGTAGTTGTGTGATGAATCCCGTGAAGAAAACCTTGATATTTGCCACAATTAATGGAGCAATCATAGAGAATTATGCCATCTAAACGTACCATCCAAATCCTCAATCCTATTAATAACCATTTTTAAGGAATGACAAGACAGAATTCCCACCCTCCAACCAATACGTTTTTAGTTTTTAAACAAATGATCTTTTGATACACGAAAATCACATCTGATCCCATTAAACCAAGTCAAATCAATTAGTATTATATGATTATAACCGTGACAAAACTGTTCTAAGTAGTACTAATTTGATCTATTTGCAAATCCCTTCCAATTTATCTTAGCAAAAGTAAAAATTTTAACATTGTTCATGGCACAATAAAAAATTAAATATAGATACGTTAGTTAATTTACCACTATTTTAGCAATATATATACACCAACATTTGGTAAGGACTCGTTTGGTTCATGGAAAGAATTATAATAGAATGAAAAATTGTCGATAGAATGGATGTTTGGTTGCCATTAGGAAAAAAATAATTTTATGAAAAGATTTTATGTTTAGTTGGTTTAAAGTGATAAAAAAATTAGGAAAAAAATATGTAAACAACCATAATGCCCTTAACGAATCTTTATTAATTAATTAGAAAAAATAAAAATAAAAATAAAATATGATATTATAATATTATTAAATATTATATAAAATATAATAATTATATATGAAATTAATAAAAAGAAAAGAAAACAAAAGCCAAATCGATTGTTCTTAGCCCAAACTGATTTCATGGGTATATAAACTCAATCTGAAAAAAAAAAAAACAAAGAAACCCTAGTCACCATGTTTCTTCTACCTTACTGCCTCATTCTCTTCTCCTTTCTTTCGTCTTTCTCTTCTCTCTCACAGGTCCATAATCACCATCTTCTCACTCTCCACTGTTGCCTCTGCACCTCAAGTCTGTCAATCTCCAACCATCGGTGACATGGCAATAGTCAATAGATCTATTCAGGGACAAATGGGTCATTGATCAGGATGGAAAATAAGATGGAATCATATTTTCCCATATGCACTGGAAAATCTGTTGCCGCCAAAAAATGAGTTATAGGAAAATGGTGCAACTAAATGGCTGTCACCAAGGAAAAATTCTAATTTTCCTTTTTCGTCCTCAAATCTTTCATTAACTAAGGTTTTATTTGATTGAGGGTTTTGGAGAAAAATGGGGGAAAAAGTGTATTTGATTGAGCAAAATTGAGGGAAGGGGAAACTTTTTATCATTTAGTGCTTCCTTTTCCTCCCTTATCTCTCCTTTAAAAGTGAAAGTTTTTAGAGATAAGAGAAATTTTTTACCCCATTATAACTAAATTATCCTTTATTAATTTTTAATATTTCAATTGTACCCTCAAATTTTTTTTTATTTTTCTTCCACTTATTTTTTTAATTGTTAAAACTTAATAAACATAATAAATTATTTATATATTATATTAAAATATATAATAATTATAAAATTAATAAGAAATAATATTAAAATTTTATCATATTTTTTAATTTTATTATTTATATAAATAAGATAAAAAATTTTAAAATTCATAAATTAAAAAAAATTGATATGAATATTATAAACAAAGAGTAAATAAATTTAAATAAAGATATAAGAGTATATTTGTCAATTTCTAATTAATTCCATTTTCCTCCCCTTCCCTTCTGAATCAAACAAAAAATATCATTAATTAATTTTTTCTATTTTTCTCTATTCTCTCATAAATTAATTTAACATACCTCCCTTCAGCTGAATCAAACAAAGCTTAAACGAGCCCTAAGGAACAAATAGAAAATTTATAAGAAATCAATATAATTATAACAACAACAAAAAATAATTGTTCTATTTACCAGTGGAGTACTCAGTGCTATTATATACTTAAAATTCGAAAATCAAAATCATTAGTTAAAATTTCTTATATCTTCTTATTATTAGTTGAATTTTATGGTTAAATTTATTCTTATTTGGTGATTGGATCATGATATGAAGTAAAAGTTACTCTATAAGGCAGCACTTCTTTAGTTGATATTCTATGACCTTTTTAATTAACTTACACTCAACTATATATTTATTTAAATTTATTAAATAAATTTGATTTTTTTTAATTAACTTACACTTGACAATACTCTACATTTAGCAAAATTAACGGGGTTAATTTTTTTTATTTATTAAAAGAATTTTTAAATAAACACGTTAATTACTTTCAACATTATACAAAATATTTCATAAATTCAAACGTTAAACAAAATTATAATTTTTTATGATATGAATAATGAAACGAGGGCATTGACCGTTTAGTGAAGAGAAGACTTCACAAACCGAGGTGTGATGAATAGGGTCAGCTATACGTGGGCCCTACCGACAAGCTTCCCTCTCTCCCGGTGAACATAGTGCTCTGTGCATTGTGTAGTCTCTGTACTTGTGACGTATTATTAAATATTAATATCTTGCTTACGTTTCATATATTTTATAATTATAATTAATTCTAAATTCAACTGCTCAGTCCTTTTATTTGGTCAACACATAACATCGCATTTAATTCTTTCAGAATTCAAGCCTTTGTCTACTCAAACTTGCAGACTACAGTTTGACTCTCTCTCTGCTAAATTCAAACCCAAAATTCCATCTAACGACTTGGGATATTTAATGTTTGCTTTGGTTACAAGTAGAAATGCTTCCTCTTTCTCTTTGTCATCGACACGTATCAATCAATAGGCAAAAATTCAATCATGTGTCCCCATACTTTACACTATTTTCAAAGTAGTCCTCTTACTTTTAAAACTTGATGAAACTAAATATGAGAATTCAAACATAGCCCCCTCAAAATGACTCATCTCATATGAAGCTTCTAGAGAAGTTTTTTTTTTTTTTTGCAATGACTTAATTGCTCTTATGTGTAAAAACCCTCCCCTACTGGAGCTTTGGTTGCCGACTGCCGCCATGAATAGAGAATTTTTTAGTAGGAGATGGTTTGTTGGGATTTGATCTTACGACCTTTTGATTCTCAAAATTATATGATTAATATTTCACTGATACTTCTTAATAATATAGTGCAAAATATTATTTATTTGATATATAATTTAATAATTATTTAACTAATTTAAATAAATTAAAAAAATATTTTATTATAACAAATATAATATGATATTTTTAAAATGCCCTATCTATAACATTAGATTATCTATAAATTTATAAATCAGATAAATTAATTTATAAAAAATAATGAATATTATAGATAAAATAAATTGATATTTTACAAGACTAAAAATAATTTTATTCCCCTAGTCTTAAATATATAAATTAATTAGTAAATTGATTTTATTATAAATATAAAATATATTTATCAAATATATCAACTATTTTTAAAATTATTTCTTATTGATACTCTCTCAATAATAATCAAGTAAGAGAACGAGGAAGATAATTAAAAAAGATTATTATAATACTTTAAAAAATTATGTTCTAATAACTAATTTAATTAATTTTATTAATCTAATTAAATTAATTAAATATATTTTATATTTAAGAAATAAGGACTATAAAATAATTACTAACCTCATTATACATATGTAACCTATACTATAATAACAATTTTAGTTATTTTCTTTTTTTAAAAAAAAAAAGGAAGAAAGAAAGCTAAGGAAAAGATGCATAAGAAAAAGGCATAAGAAGAATGAATGCCACAAGGTAAGTTTGGTGGGATAAAAGACCTTATTTTGTAGTATAGAAATGAAAGTAGAGAAGTAGAAGTAAAAATATAATCAAATATTTTTTTTATTAGATACAGTAAAAGTAATTTCTATTTCTACTTTTAAAATTTTAGGCAATTTCAATTCCATAAAAAAAAGTTAAAAAATGAGATAGGAGAAATGAAAATAAAATATTTTGAATTATTTTATTTGAGTTATAAAATTATTGAATAATTTTAATACTTTCTATATTATAAAATAATATTTTAGACTATTTTATCTTAAGTTATAAAAAATTATATATATAAATTATATAATCATTTCTAATTTACCAAACAAATTTTTAAAACTTATTTCTAACTTATTTATATTTTCACTTCTACTTTTATCAAAAACTCTTATATCCTATCAAACGTATTAGAAGAATTTTTAATAGAAGTAAAAATAAAAATAGAATCATGCTAAAAATGAGTTTAAAAGTTTATTTGATAAGTTAAAAATGTGTATAGAATTGATATTTGTTTTATAATTTAAGGTAAAAGGGTATTAATTATTTTTTTATAATTTAGGAAGGGTTAAAATTATCTAAATATTTTATAATTTAAGATAAAATATTTTAAAATATTTTATTTCTATTATTTCTATTTTATTTTTTAATAAACCTAAAATATCTTAAAATATTAAAAATAAAAATAGATAACAAACAAAAAAAAATAGATAATTTTACTTTCAACTTCTCACTTCCACTTCCGATACCGTACGAAAGTATTGAGGTTATTAGGGGTTTTAGTTGACCTGAGCCAAAGGTTACGCGTTGTTCTGGGTTTTGTTTTTTACTGTGGAATTCGACAGAAATCAGAGAATCAGAATGTTGGCAATTAGTAGGCTTCTTTCTTTCTTTGAGGCTATATATATATATATATATGCATATCTTATAAATGATTTATAGAATATTAGTGAAATCGACTTTTAGTTGACTTGACTGAAGAAAATTTTAGCTAGGCTGCAGGCTGGCTAGGAGAGTCCTTCAATATTATTTTGAATCTACTGATCTCTATGATGTGATCTCTTTGCTATCTAATGACACACTACAAAGTAGGAAGCTAAATTCTATAGCCTGAAAATGAAATATACATGCGGCCTATAATATAATCTATTTTTAGGCTATGTTTTGATGCAATAAAAATTAAAAAAATATATAAAAATACTCTAGAAAAATATAAATATTAAAATAAAATATTATGTTAATAGTACTTAATTTATTATTAATAATAAATTTAATTTTAAATTTGTTATTCTTTAAAAAATTCTATAATTTTCTCTTAAAAGTTTGAGATGTGACAAAGAAAAGAAAGATTTGAAGTAGTCTTCCTTTTCCCCGTTTATATGAACTACCATGGGAAACTACTTTCCTTCAGACAAATATTTTCCTCCAAAAATATTTGTAGAAAAGGGTGGAAACTACTTTCCTTCAAAATATTAGTAAAATACTAATCATGATCATTTGGATCTCCTCCTCTACCTTTCATTTTACCTCTGCTTGGTTCATGAAGAGGAGGGGATGAGGGAAAATAATTGTGTATGAACAAATATACACTTATCTTGTATTTTTATGGTTTAGCAAAGAGGGTATATAGTTTGGAAATACTAAAACAAATCATAGATATATTAGTTAATAAGTAATAACCCCACACCATCCCTTCAAATTCCTACAACTTTAGGGAAAGTTTCTTTAAAATTTTTATATGCAATAAAAGGAGCTTAGCACAGTCCCTCGTATTTCCCCCATACATACAAATATGCATCAAACATGCAATACCCTTCAAAGGTTGGTTTTGGTAAACTAAAGTCTTCTTTCATTACCACATATTGTATAGATGATGTTCTTTATTATATTATTTTATGTCTGCAAATTGTATATAATAATAAAGATATATAGTGTAAACTTAGGAAATATATCCTTTTTAATAATACAAGGCCATGAAAAAACGGTGCATATTACATCTCAAAAACAATGAAGTTAAGCCATATTATATCTCAAAATTAAGGTCCCTGCACTCTAACCTATATTTGGATGGAAAAATAATTAGAGAGAAAATAATATTAGAAAGAAAAACTTGAAGAAAAAAAAGTCAACCTTTTTACTATTAATAGAAAATCTTCTTTTTAATATTCTGTCCATCTATTTCCTCATAACTTTTTCCTCCATCTAAAAATAGCAGTTCTAGAATTAACAAGTACAATTCCACACAAGAAGTTCCCGAATTCTTGACTCGTGCAAAGCGTCTACTTATGTTAACGTTCTTGGAACAGAAGAGTTTAGACTTTAATTTGCAGTGTTTATTTCTTGTACCGAAGCCATGCAAAATTTGAAAAGCTTTGTTGCATGATCTTATCTTGGTCGAGGTTGTTAGACTAATGGGATTCCATTCCTTTTTTTCTATGCTACTAAGAATATAATATAATCACTAAGACATTCAATTCAAAGAACAAAGTGGTTATATATATAGAGTTCCCCCTGTCTAATGACTGTGGGAGAGCAAATTCTTGGGTAGGATCATCGTCCTAGAAAACTTTCATATGGGATTATGTGAATGATGGCTGCTATGATGGTTTTCCTAAATGAATTAATATAATTAATACCAATAGCCTTCTCTTCCAATTTTGGTTCTCATAGAGTGGATGCGATCTCTTGAGCATATTTTTTCAAGTATATCTAATACTTTAAAATATTTTATAGTTTATCTATCACCATAAAATATATTTTCATGTATTGGATGCACCAAAAACTATTTTATAGTGCTGGATGGATACATATGAAAAAGTACTTTAGTGTGGTGATTAATAAAAAAAAATACTTTAGCTAGATGTATTTGAAAAACAAAATTTTATAATGTTGGATATATTAAAAAATACTTTAAAATACTGGATGGATATAAAAAATATTTCAGGGTGGTGGTAGATGTACCGTAACCTTCACTACTTTGCTTCCCTATATGAAAGCTACATTGATTATCACCCATCAGAGACAAGTTTAGTGATGATCTTGTAGCTAGGTAGGGTGATAAATTTGTGGAAGAAGTGTAATAAAAGTATCATTTATCTCGCCAATAGAATTAGTTATGGGATATGGAATAATAGTTGATTGTGATATTTAGGATATTTAATATTATTATGGAATATTTAATTGATTATTAATTGTTATTTGCATTAAATTTTAGATTTCTAGAATGTAAAGTTATAGAATTCTAAAGTTATGTTGAAGTTTATAAATAGCACCTCAAGGCATTTATTTTGTATACATTTGATAATTCAATATTTTTTTGTTACACAAATTTTTAGAAAAGGGTTAGATTCACTCATGATTTAAAGGTAGGGCGAAGTCTACCTTCCTCTTAGATGATACTAATGTCGAGTAAGATAAACTATTTATTACCCTCAGGCATATACCTAGGCACCCAGAAGCTAATATACCTCCCCAAGCGCCGTAACTGGAACCACAATAAAATAATATTTTCTATAGATCAAATATACTTCAAATAGTTACATGTCTCATCCAGCCTAGTTAAATTTATTTACCCATCGTGGATGAATTCAATGTTGAGCATTGTGCTTTCTTTCATCTCCCTCTTTTTGTTTGGTTTCTCTCTCCTTTCTTTCCGTCCTCCCTCTTCTAATATCTCTCTATCTCTCTCGTTCTCTCCATTTCCCTATTTCACATTACCCATTCTGCATCAATTAGGATCCATGCAAACGGCATTCTGACGAATTGCCAATAGAACGAAGAACACAGGGGAAAGTGCACTTCAACTCCTGTACAATATTATTTGTTCCAGGTCAAACACTAAAGTAAGTTTGAAAGAAATTATGAAAAGGAATATAATCCATGTAAGTTACAGGCAAAAACCTTTGAATTTGTTCGACATACAAAATAAAAAAGCAACACAACAAAGTCATTTCTGCATAAAATTGTAAGCATAAAAAGCTTTAAGCATACTAAGTAAACAAATGAAATGACATTTGGGTCAACTGGAAAGTAATCCTTTATTTTCTTCCATGACATATAATTCGGATAAATGAAACTTAAAAACAAGAAATTACATCCAAAATAAGTCACATTATCTACTATATATTAATTTGATTATATTGATGATTACGATTATACAGTGACATATCATATGGGCACATCGGTAAGAATATGTGAAAGCATGAAAGATGATGGATGAATATTTTTCTTGTTATAAAGAATGAAAATATCTGTACGCATGATTAAAACTGAAAAAGGAAGCACTCAAAAAGGCTACCCAAAATTCCAACAAGAAATATTCCTCCAAATCCTCTCACGAGCCCCACTTTCAACAATTTATCGTGCCTTTTGGCCCCCTATGAATTGTCCTCTTCTATAACTTGATATCCACGTTTACACACTTTAAACTGTGGTGAAACTCCCTCGTGATCCCATGTCTTGGCATTCACGGGTTCATAACTTGTGATTCTGATTTCTTCTTCACTTGACACACCTTGCTCTTTTAAATATCCACAACAATATTGGAGCCACTAAAGAGGCACCATCATCATCATCATGTTGTCCTCTACTTCTAAATATCTCGGCAAGATGGAGATGAAGGCGAAGAGGATGAGGGTTGAGATGGCGGTGGTTGTGGTGGTGGTGGCGGTTTTGTTTGTGGGAAGGGTAAAAGGGTTGAGTCTGTGTAACATGAATAATGAAGGAATAGAAGCTTGCAAGGCATCAGTGAGTGAGCCAAATCCAGTGGATCCATCAACCGAGTGTTGTAAGGCTCTTTCTGGGGCGGATTTGGAATGTCTCTGCTCTTACAAGGACTCGCCTGTGTTACCTCTTTTCGGGATTGATCCGAATCTCGCTCTCTCTCTTCCTGCCAAGTGCAATCTCACCCTTCCTTCCAATTGCTAAGTCTTCATCTGAGTGTTTGTGATTTTTACTATGTGATGATGTATATGTTTCTAAGGGCGTGTTTGAATTATCCATTTATAAAAGTGATTTTTATCCTAATTATATTTTACAAACTAAAAGTTGGGATAAAAATTAATTGATGTAATATGATTAATTATAAAGAAAAGCTAGAAGCTAAAATTGAGAAGCTCCGAAAAACAACTTTGATTTAACTTGCTTCTGGCTAAAATTAAAATTTACTACAGAAAGTAGCTAAACAGTGGTAGCTGAGTGGTTGGCCAAGGTTGAGGAAAGCTGTGGGAACCCAAAGACTTTAGGGTTTGTAGGAGAAAATATATGAAATTAATTTGACTAATATGATAAGAATTTTGAATATCACGCCCAATCCCATTCCTTTGGCATGATGATTAAGATTATATGTTGTTTTGATGTATAAAAAAAGGTCATGTTGTATAAGTCAACACTATATATTATGTGCACCAAATAACTGAAAAACCAATAATATGTGCCAAAAAAAAAACCCTTAGGTAGAAGGGTAAATTTGGTAAATGAGCTAATGATTAATTATGTTTATATACCTATAAAAAATCATTTCCTTTTGACTATGGACATTCCATCCCAGGGTAAATTACAAAGGATGAGCTAGTGCGCTTTGCAAATGAGAACATTCACCATTTATGCTGTCAAATTCGATAGGACATCATATATAAAAAAAAAAAAGCATTTTTCTAGACGTACGTTTTGTTTTATCGGGCTTTGCTATATATATAATTAATTTTTTAAAAGATTTTCCTGTGTTGTACGGATGAATTGATGAACTATTTTGGCGGGAAGTATAGTCTAAATGTTAAACAGGTCATGACAATATATGATTTTCAGGGCGCACCCTAGTACTTGTACGTTGCTTCATATTATACATCTGAGTTGGTGAAATATAATTTTAAACTCAAAACCACCCATGTTCAACAAAATCTTAGGATAATCTTTCATACCTTAATAACAAAGTAGACAAAATTCTTATATATCCTCATATCAGATCTTTACGTACAATTCATCCATTGTTTAAAACTTCAATTTCAATTTAATAACATTGACTAAAAGAATAAGTGATTATTAACCCTAGCTCCAAAAAGGAAACAAAGATATTTCAAGAAGTTTAACATTTGGGAAGATCAGATGATGGAGGTGGCAGCTTCTGATGTTGCCCTTGCCCCAACTTGTCTGCACCTCGAGGTGGCAGTGCTGCATGAACCACAACCCGATGTACGTACAACCCCAATCAACAGCACTCAATGAATGAATATATATAATATTAATTCTATGATAATTTCAAATTAACCCTGTGCGCTAATTATAATATAGAAAAAATTGTTGCAAATTTCAATTGCAGAATCTGTTACCCAAAGGTACCTAAAGAAACATATAATTGAACGATTGCAATTTATCTTTAGCAAGTCTTTAGTTGTGGTGTGCTTTATTTTGTATATAACTGAAGATAGATTGCACACAATTAAATATATAATTGAAGACAGATTGCACACAATTGAATAAAAGTTATACTTGTTAAAAATAGGTTATGCCAATTACATTATAGTGAAAATTGTTGAAAAATCCCAATTATAAAATTTGTTACCCAAAGGTACCTGAAGAACTAAGTCTTTGAGCAAATTCAACTTATCTTCAGTGGTCTTTAAATGTGTTGAACATATTGATAGGGTTCTATGATTTACCATAGGAGACACAAGGAGGAATCCTTAATCTGACTAAGTATAAGCAGTTAATTATTTATTTAATTATTAATAATTTTATTTATCTCACTATATTAGTAGAGAGTCAGTTAAATCAATCATGCTCTCATTTCTGTCGTCATGGGCATGTTTCCCTATAATGTAGAAAGAGTTAGCTTCTTATTATAATTCTGTATCTATTTATATTTATAGTGTATTCATGATTGAGGGGAGGGTGAAATAAATTATATTTATCATCAATTCTCTTGGCTTCTAATTACTGTCTTTGTGAGATTCTTGTAGAGAGAGTGAGTAGGAGAGATTATACATTAACAATTTGGCCTCAAAGCTATAATGGTTTAGGCACACTTATTTGCTGCTAGTAATCCTGATCACAACGTCAACCCGGGGAGCATTAGAATTCTTGAGGAAGACCCAATTGCAACCAAACTCAACATGCTGGAGGAATTAAGAGACAAAGTTGCTTCTCTGGAAGTGCAAAAAAGAAACCAATCAGGGAAGAAGCACGTGAAGCATTGGGGAGATGAACTTAAGGATGAAGGGGAGACTTACCAAGGAACCCGAATACCCTACACCAAAATTGAATTTCCCAAGTTCAGTGTAGGTGATGGTAGGTGTTGAAAGTCGATAAATTCTTTTGGTATTTCCAAACACCGAAGGATGACAAAGTAGATAGTAGCAATGTATTTGGAAGGGGATGCACTTGATCTGTTTTCTTGGATGAACTTAGAGAGGACCTTGCTCTATTAGGAGGAACTGGTGAAGACATTGAACGAGCACTATGGACCCCTAAAATTCCTAAAACCCGACAAACATCTCTACATCATCACACAAACGGGAAACTTCGTGGAGTACAGGTAGGATTAGGCTTGGAAGGTCTCTTGTGTGATGAACTAGCCTGACCATTACCTTATAGGCATGTTCCTGAATAAATTGAAGGACGAGCTGAGGACAAAAGTGCGACTACACAAACTACAGACAATGTATCATGCCTCTAGCCTTGCACTTGAGATTGAACGGGCTGTCGGGTTGGGTAGTGGATCCGGACATGGGACATCCATGGGCTCAACCCGGCCCAATAACTCCAGCCAGATCGGCCCAATAACTCCAACATAAGCTCATCAGTGTCATCCATGGTATTCCTTCCTCCATAACCGTCGATACCTTCGAGACAAAGTGGGTGGGATGCGATAAGCCAGCAGCGAAGGGATAAGGGTCTCTGTTACTGGTGTGGTGACCCCTTCTGACTAGGCCACCACTACAACTCCGCTTCCTTCTCACTGCTTGAAGTCGTCAACGGTGGGGCTCCCATAATAGAGACACTATAAACTGTGATGAAGAATGATGGATCCAAAAATTAAATTGGAGATTCTCCTTAAACTTTGTTTAGTTATATGAGTTAAGATTCTTACTAAATTATTGGAGATTCTCCTTAGGCTTTATTAGTTATATGAGTTAAGATTCTTACTCATATTCTAATGAAGATTTTCCTTTTTGTTTACTAATTTGTGGAGTTAGATTCTGACATCTACCATTAGACAAGGCAGATTTTGAAGGGTAGGTATTGATAGGGTTCTATGACTTACTATAGGGGACACAAGGAGGAATCATCTGACTAAGTTCAAGCAGCTAATTATTTATTTAATTATTAATTATCTTATTTATCCCACTATATTAGTGAAAAGTCAGTTGAGTCAGTTGAGTCCATCATGCTCTTATTTCTGTTGTCACAGGCATGTTTTCTTATAATATATGGAGTCAGTTTTTTATTATAATTATGTATCTATTTATATCTCTAGTTTATTCATAATTGAGGGGAAAGTGAAATAAATTATATTTATTAGAGATTCTCTTAGCTTGTAATTAGTATGTTTGATATTCTTGTAGAGAGAGGGAGTAGGATTAGTTATGTGCAAATGTCTTCCATCTTTTAAATACTTGAAAATAGGTTGCACACATCCAAATAAGAGTTGCATTAGCTGAAAATAAGTTATACATAGATCTTTAAACAAATTCTAGCTACCTTTAGATAATAAATTTTGCAATGAAAGATTTTTCAGTAATTTTTCTTACAACACACAGGCTCGCGGATATATATAGTTGATGCACTAGCCTGGATTGTCTGCGAGGAAACGAAGAGCAATCCACCTACCAGAAGGTACACCAACAGTGTTCCTCTCAGCTGGATCAAGCAGATTGAACTTGGAAGGGTCCCTTTTAGAGTCCAAGTTTCCAAAACCCTTGACCCACAACGAAGAAGTTGAATCCATGAATGTGAAGTGGGTGGCTCTCAGCACCAATAATACTTGTATCCTGAAGAACAAGTTCCACACTCGTTTTATAAGGAAACACCACGACCTTAGTCCCAGTTTTCACCACAATATTGCTTGGGGGATTCCCAGTGTAGTTGATTTGAAAGGTGTGTTTACAGGAAAATCAGTGGTATCTGTTCCTTCGGATTTGTTGAAGTGGGCTTGAAGCAAAGCTACGTTTGGCTGCACAAAAGAGACATTGTTAATGGAAGCTGCAACTCCTGTGTTGTTGAGTCCTTGGCACGTTTGGTTTTTTGAGCATTTGTTAATTCCTAACCCTACGGTGAAAAATAAGTGTTTATCAACAGTTTTTGGAACTTTTGCTGGGAATTTTGCGTTGGCTAAGCTTCGAATCTTCTTATTGAAGTTCATTGCAAAGGTTGAGTCATTGAACTTTGGAAAAAGTTTGTTTTTGTTGTTGTTTAGATTAGGGTTTTTCTTGTAATGGAGAAACCCGGTTGTGGTGGTGTTGTCGAAGGTGGCCAGACCGGTGGCGTAGGGTCTAGCGGCGATGAGGCAGGTGGCGTTTGGAGGGTTAGGGTTTGTTTTGAGAAGGACGTTCATAGTTTGGCCTGGTGTAATGTGCACAACGTCTGTTTTGAAAGGTTTAACGTAAACAGCGTCAGTTTCTACGACAGGGAGTTTGTGGTTGGCAATGCTAAAGAAAAGCTCGACATTGAGGGCAGCATTGATCAAACGAAGCAGATAGGTTTTTCCTGGTTTCATGTTGAGCTTGAAGGTATCTGCATGAAGAACAATAATTTATATACAAAGACAAGTTCATATATATATTAAGAGTTTTAATTATGATCTACGTAAGAAGATGAAATATACCTTTAGAAGAACAATTGTAGTTTGTAGAGAGGACCAGGAAGACCATTAATGGTGTAAGCATCAGAGAGATTGGGTGCAGATCCTGTTTGCATTGCCTGATTAATAACAGTTCCTGTATCTGCTTTCCACCACTCTCCTGCAATTTTCATATCAAATCAACTAATTACTGAGACAAGTTAACTAACTCACCAATATATATGTACATGTGTCAAATTTTCCATAGAACACTAGAAAGCTTTGATATATATTATAGAAGGAGACATGTTCATATTCATATCAGAGTTTTTCAATATATAGGTTTCAAAACACATTAGCATGCTTCCAACCTTAAAACTTTAAAATTCATATTCATCTCAGTGTTTTAGGATTGCTATGTTCACACAGATGAAGGTTTATTAGGACAATAACTATTTTGGTTAAAGAAAGAAGACGGTAGCTATTTTTTTTAAAAAAAAATTAAAAATGGTTGGTTATGCTACCAATAATTTGAAAGGATCAAACTGATTTTACATCCTTTTCAATGAATTGTTAAAAAATGAGGAGATTGAAAAATGGGAAAGAAATATTTGATTTAAAAATTCAACCCTGTAGCTGGTATAGGCAAGAAGGCTTCACCCTCCAACGGTTAAGACTTGCTAATTAAGGCAAAACAGATCAGATTCAAATTGTGTCGGTCGCTAATATTATATATATATATAAAATCTGAACAGCTAACTGCTTTTGATATTACTGACTTACAGCCCTTAATCTCCATCTTAAATGAAGCAAGATATTTATATCGGTTCTTGATTTAAAAAATATTTATATAATTATATTGGTACAGTGTTATAATAAATAGGAGTAATTAAACTGTTTATTAAATTTTCATATTCCTATATTTATTTGAAGCTAAAATATTTTTTCTCACATTTTTACCCACTCTAGTACAAACAGGAAAAATAAACTTCAATCAAAATAAAAATGTCTAATAAAGGCTCTTTATAAGATCGTATATTTTCTTGGTACAAATCAAAATCAATTCTTCACAACTAATTTAAATGGTATTTCTCTCATTATCTGATATTAGTATTATTTAAAATAAAAAAAGATTTTTCCTTACTTTTAAATCGTAAATAAATCTAACTCTTTTTTAAAAATTTTTATACCAAAAAAAAAATTTAAACAGGATTTGTTCCCTTCAATTCTTTCATTGAAAATAATATGTTGCTAGATTTCTCGATAAAAATATGCAGAACTATTTTAGCCACCTAATCATATAACAAATTTGCCATTATATTCTTATAATCCACAGATTCTATAAGTTTTCATCAAACTTTATGGGAAAAAAATTAAAAAGGAAAGAATTTTAAGATGAAAAGCTCTAAAAAAGTAAACTTTTTAAATTAGTTTTTACAGTTTTCCTTCCTAATATTCCCTCTTATTTTTCTCCAATTTTCCCCCTCGTCCAAACATAATGCCCATTAAAGAGAACAAAAAAAGAAGAGCTTGAATAGAATGGCTATGAACATCCTTACTGTTCAATTCAAACTCAAACTAAGTACACGGCAAGGCTTTCACCTGCAACAGTTAATATAACAACTTTATATGCATATACTCATCAGTAAAATGCGCCAAGCTCACAACTTACAACGCATATATGAACCATGGCTCATTACTACATAAAACTTTCAAGAGAGAATCTAATTGAGAGAAGAAAAATCAAACCCTAAAAAAAAAAAACATATGAAATGGAAAATATACAAGACGAAACACATGAATGTTAGGAAACTTGCAAGGCCCTGACACGAGCAGTCAGTTCCCTAACCTGGCTCCTCAAGCGCTCTGGATTGCAAAAGAAATCAACAAACACTCGTCGTTGAAGTGCAATCTCTTGTGCATGATGTTTCACAATCTGCGTGCCAAAGTGCAAAAGAATTTTCAGTTAACAAAACAAAGATGATTCACAATCTTATGTGTGCTAATAATCAATCAGCAAGTTTCTAGGATTGTCTTTCACATTCAAAACTCATTCAAACACTTGAAATAATAAAAGATGCATATTCTTTCCAAGAAATGCACCAGGGTGATGAATGCTGTTGCTATAATGAAATGTTAACTACTATTCCAGATAAAACAAAGCATCGATCTTAGCATTTGTAGATACTTCCTTCATCTCTATTTACTTGTTTTTATAGATAAAAAACAAGCCAAGGAGAAAGTAAAATCTATGTACTATTTAAGAATTATTTTTCCTTTTCAAGTTTTGCCCTCCATCTAAAAGAGCTATTATTGGAAACGAGTAATAATTATACATTGAAATTTGAAACAGGACACATTTAAATACAAGATGGAAATCCAAATCATGACAAGTAAATAGGGAAGGAAGAAGTACTTTATTCTGCAAGCATCCAACATGAGAGAACTATAAGGTTTCAAAGCAAAATTACCTCGTTCTTTTTAACATGCTCTAAGGTCACCTCTTCCACAGCAGCTGAGAGCTTTGCATTGATCTTTTCCATATCATCAAGCTCTTTCATTAATGACTAAAGAGATTTGATGGAACGGTCCCAACATTAATCACAATAAAGGAAAAATGCTAGAACCCTAATAGCAAAATCTTAAAAGACAAAACAGATTCAGAATGCCGTACCCTGGGTGTCAGTATTGGCTGTGCTGTTGTTGAAGATGCAAAGAGCAGTTGTTGGAGACTTTGTATAAGTGTACACCTGCAGAGTTATTAAAAAAATATAGATATAAAGGTCTACTTATTTATTTTGGTGAAAAGAAGGGGTCAGAGACCCAAAGAAATAACAAGAAAAACGCAATTAAATGCAACAGAAAATTAAACACGGCATAATACGACAGTTAAAATCACTTCCCTTTTCTTCTTAATGTTAGCCCACACTTGGGCAAGTACTTTCTAAGCAAATCTCGCTTCAGGGTGCTAAATAAGTCTACCATCTTAAGGGCCACTTTCACCTTAATCTACCTAGTACAAGACTAACAGTTATGCATATGACGATGATGTACTTCGACTGGAAACTTACAATTCATTAATACACCTATTTCTATCTTCTGGAAGAGAATTCTCCAGATCTGATTGAAGGGTCATCAAATCTGAATGGACAGCTGAGATCTGCTGGACAATGCCTGGTGCTGATACATATGTTGATATTGCAGCTTGAACATCTAAGAAACATAGTAGAAAAGAATGAATATGGATTCTAGGTACATTAGTAGGCAACAAGGATGCTGTAACTGAACTAATTATATATAATTTTGACGCACGTAGCCCTTACTTGAATAAATTTTTAGAAGATCTCTAATAGCATGCAGAAAATGATCACTGTCATGTACTCCCCCTTGTTCTTGATCAGAGGCAGCTTGAATCAATGCCAGGCAACAACCCTACAGTAATTATAAAGACCAGAGTAATCAATATAAGGAGAATCAAAATAATAATCAAGGAGTGCCTGGTAATAAGTAGTATGATTCTAAAACCAAATATATAGCTGATCAAAGAATAGAATACCAAGATAGCCGAACTCATGTCCCAACTCGTATCATGTTTAAAGAATCCTAATTCATGGTTTAAAAATATTACTTTAAAATGTACACTCAAAATTATAGGCAAAGGATAAAAATGAAAAACTACTAGTGTAGTATAACTTAATACGATAATGAGACTACAAAAGCATCATTCAACTATATTCAAATTAACCAAGCTTCCTTAACGTGCGCTTTGAGAAGAGAAATATATTTCTTATATTTCAGTGAACAATGAAAAAAGAATATATACATGAAGGGCTATAAAGAGGGGCCCAGTAATCAGATACAATACAACAACAACAACAACAAGCCTTATCCCATTAAATGGGGTTGGCTACATGGATCATACGACGCCATTGTGCTCTATCGAAAACTAAATCCTTAAATAGGTTATTCACTAGGAGATCCCGTTCAATGACCTTTTTGAGCGTTCTCTTTGGCCTTCCTCTACCCCTTTTAATCGGTGTCCATACTATTTGATCCACCCTCTTCACCTGCGCATCCCTTGGCCTTCTTTGTACGTGTCCAAACCACCTAAGACGGTTCTCTACCATTTTCTCTTCAATAGGTGCCACTCCAACTCTTCCCCGTATATGTTCATTACGAATCTTATCTTTTCTTGTATGCCCACACATCCATCTCAGCATCCTCATCTCAGCTATCCCAATTTTATGCTCTTGCTGTCCTTTTAAAGCCCAGCATTTACTTCCATAAAGCATTGCTGGTCTTATAGCAGTCCGATAAAACTTTCCTTTTACTTTATCAGATACAATAAAATATACAAAATTCGATCCTAAATTAACTCCTATAATTAATAAAATCATGTAGTCCTACATTAATGATCAGGATTTCCACCCTTAAGTGTGACTGCAAACAGCAATTCATGGACAAATCATTAGCTATTAATACACCCAATTGTAGCATGTCTTCCCTACCACATATATTTCAGTATATACATCTTTGTTGAGGCCACATAGATAAACTAAAAACAAAAATTATAACAGAAATAGTAAAATTGAAAAATATAGGAAAACGCGCCACCCGTCCCTCAGTAGCAGACAAGTATGCTTGCAGCTCAGACTCAACAACTTTAAGCAATGTAAATGCTCCAAGCATGTTCTTTTTTTCCAATTGACAGGCTATCTTTAAGAACTGATGCCTAGCAAGTTGATTGATGAGATGGTTTATGAACTGCCAAAAGAACAAGGGAAGCTCATTACATTAACGGAACACATACAGAAATTAAAATGTTACAGCTTGTTCAAGGTATTTGACCAATGAAAGCAAATCAACTATATGATGATGGTGGTTGCCAATTGACTGGGTAACAATCTCAACTTTGAGAACTTACGCATGAACATAATGAAAATAATCTAATTACAAAAAGCACTCAAATCATAATCATAAATAACAAGTTAAGCTTACTGCTTTCTGCCGATTAATATAGTACTCTTGGCGCATGACCTTTAAATCATAATCACCTGCAGCAAAAGAAAATTGAACCATACAGGAAGAAATTAATTAAAAACGACATTCTTCTCACTGTTTGAGTGGTTCAGAAAATACCTTGCAAAATGTATGTGTCTTGGAGTTGAGCTAGCTCCCAACACAGATCTGGAATAGTCTAAAGAAGAAAGCATACAAGATCACATGAATGAGTGTATTTATGACCATAAATATAAGCAACAAATACAATAGCAAGAAGAGATCGTAAAATCAAAGAGATTGAAGACAGTCAGCTGAGGCACAATCATCAATATCACTCTTTGGATCATCCACCATCAGAATTCAAGTTAACACATATTCTCCACCATTTGTTCTCATTAACTTCAGGCAGTGCTTGGATCATAGCTACCAAGAGCATTGTACAATGGTACATTATATTACATTCCCTAATCCCTATTGCCTTGGATATCCAAGTATACGATATCACTATGTTTATTATTCTCATGCCTGAAACAGGTATAAACTTGATAATCGACCAGCATTTATGTCAATTAACCTGCTAGAAGGTTAAATGAATACTTTCAAAACAGCCAAAAAATAAACATAAATAAAAACAAGCATCTTCTAGATATTAGACTGCAGACAGTCAATGCTTAAAATATCCACATAGTGCCAGAACTCAGGCGAAAGATGCAGCTTGTTACCCAAAAGTCAAATCCTCACTATTAAAAACAATAAGCTATAGCCACTACAAGGTACAAGACTTGTACACAAGCTATGTGGTCACAAACCTCAGAAAGGAGCTTCTCTTCTCTGTGACGCAGATTTGAGAGTTCAATATCCAATTCAGAATGCTTTCTCCTGCACAATATGCCCCAAATGATACAATGACATACAATGCAGGATATAGGATCTGGCAACATCTATCTAAGGAAAATATTTTCTTTCATCAACTCTCACTAAACAGCTGATATTTTGACAAAAGTTATGCCCAGTTTGATGTTCATTGATCTAACCTGGACATGATTGACTTGAATATCCTAGTTTGGGGGGGAGTCATGAATTATTGATTCTCCTTTTATATTTATTTCATTCTCATGGGTCTTATTTTAAACAATCATTAGTAATGACATTATTGTAAATTACCTTCAATCTATAAGAAGGTGTATCCAATGTTCACTCAGAAACAAAAATTTCTTCTCACTCGACTATCTTTGGAGCTTCTCGAGTTCATTCCTCATTCTTAACTTCTTTTTACCTCTTGGTAAGACGCATTCTTGACTATTTATTCAGCGAATAGTGAGTGCCACTATCATTCTAAACGCATGCTACAGAAAGAATCTTGCACATACAAAGCACAAAGCAATATACAGAAATTATTAATATTAATATAAAAGCTACAATTTTGGGCAAGTACCTAAGGGAATGAAGATCAAGATGAATATGAGCTTCATCTAATGACACTTGTGATTTAAGTGTCACTAAAATAGCTTGTTGCTTGGCATTCTCAACCTGAGCCTCCACCCATTGTCTTTCACTTGTTCCAAATCTGAAACAATTTCAACAGTAAAATTGGATACATGATCAGCAATTCATATTTTATACGAGAAGCTTATCGGAACCATATCACAAATATTTCTAACAGTTCAACTTAATTCATATTAATTATTCAAAAGATTCAAGAAGCAATTTAAATGCAAAAATTATAGAAAAGAAGTAAGAAGTATATACATCGAGCGAAGCCGTTGCAACTCAGACACACGTTGATGATGTGATTTTTCTAAATCTGCAAAACCAACAAACAATTCAATAGTATTAATCAAAATTACAAACAAAAAAGAATAATTTCTGATGAAAAATATTCTAATCCAAACACATTCACAGGCACGCGCGCACACACACACACATGTAGCTTAATGAGGTCCAATATAAGTCATAATTTATGATGTACAAAGATTGAACCACTATTTTTTAGTGACGTACTGGGAGTATATTTCACTGACGGTTAAGACTAATCTCCCTTGAGGTAATGAGAGAAAATAGTCTACCCCTCCCAAACAAAGCAGATAGGAAGCAAGTCATAGTAAATCATAAAAATTAGTGCAATATACCTCTAACATAAATATTTGAGATGTCATCAAGGCTAACCCAGGAGCATTTAGACTTTCCCTCCTCAACTACAAGTCGGAATGGACCCTGTTCTCGAATAAATATCAGATAAAAGCAGAGGCATAACAGACAGGATTTCATAAGGAAAAAAAATCATCCAGGGCCTACATAACCCAGACACAACAGATGACTTATAACCAAATAGATGGGTGAGCTAGTCAAAATGACACAAAAAACGAAGCACATAAGTCAATTAGTAAAGACCACCTATATAAGACTTCATTTCCAGTTAGGATTAAAGAAAGACTACAGAAACTTAATTGAAATGTTTGCCTCAAAGGATAACTTTCAAGCTATGATTCCTTTACATTATTTAATTGATAAAATCCTACAATATAAAAGATCAAAAGGTCAAGAAAAAGTTATGAGAACAGAGACAAGAAAGCTAACTAAAACTGCTTAAAAGTGCAGAGGAGGGTCAATGTTCTTGAAGAACGAATTGAGTTATATTGATCAATCTGAAGAGCATTGACTGTGATGACTTCATATCACACATCACCAGAACTAAAGAACTAAGTATAACTGGAGTACTGAACTAAGAAAATTCTAATTATCGGGCCTACATATACTCATATAATATCAAGGAGGACAAGATCATAAGTACTTTACCCACTTATTTAGAGCCATCAGTTGTATTTCCCATGCAGTTGAAATGAATCTTATTTTTAAGGTAAATAGCACACTAAAAAATGGATCATTTTTAAGGAGAAACAATAAACAATGAGAAGCAAGAAAGAAATATAGTGTTCTGCCAACTTACTGTGTCTAATTGCTTAGAAAACCACTGATTTAGCTCTTTTAGACAAGACGAATCTCCAAGCAAGTAAGGATGAAAGTCAGAATACGCCAAATAAATACCATCTTCTGCATTATGAAGCACATTAACTTATCAAATCTCAGAGGAATGAATTTAACAGAAAAAATAAAGAAGTAACAGGGTAGAAAAGGAAGACAGCGAGCAAAGCAGGAATCATTTAAAGTATCTCAAGATCTCCTGATGATCAGATGGATCAAAAATGATGACCAACCAAAAAAAAATAGAATCTTCGATTCTAATATGATCTACACGTAAAATTTAGGTGGAGTTCCATTTTCGACCTTAGCTTTCTCTTAGATCTCCTGGGAAGATGTTCATTTCAAAGATTTTTCCATATAAGGAATTTGAAAACCCATGACCAAAACTTGAACAAAGAATCTTGTCATTGGATCTTTCCTTCTTAGTGTGAGTCAATATTGATTCTTTAAGAGAGAAAGCTCAAGCTATAATTATCAAGCTGTCAATTAAGGATTGTAAAACATTAAAAATCAAAAGGCATAGGACAAAATGCATCAGAATTTCATATCAACATAAATAGTTTATAAAGGATAAAAAAATTTACTTAAAAAAGGAAAGAATTGTCACCTTCTCCAGAATGATAATGAGCCAGCTCCTTTGCTGTGGAAGCAATTCTTCCAAGAACTGCATTCATCTGAAAAATAAAAGAAATTGAATACACAGAAATATTAAAAGCATCTTCAAGCATCCATCTTATGAGCTTACAACAAATGAGGCTTCCTAGAGACAAGAATCAAACGATCCCACCATCAAAAGATACATCACAGCTAAATTCTCACATAAGATAAAAATGTGAAGGACTTTGGCAAAGCACCTGTAAGTTTCTTGCTGAAAGGCTATCATCTAATTTAGTGAGGTGTCCATTCACCATAGATGTGGCAGCAACCCGTGCACGTCTCCCTTGTATCAAGGTTGAAGCTTGGCCAGTAAGCATGTCAAACTGACACTGCAGGTGCTTTAGCTGTCTTTGCAGGTCTAAAGCTTCAGCTTTATATGCCAAAGTTGCCTCCCTGATGGCAAAAAGACATCAATAATGAACAGAAGTAAAAAACCAAAATCTTACTAAGAGATATATCCAGAAAAGATCTAGACAAGTTAATTCAGGTGTATAATATGAATTAAATGTTTGACTTCTCAGATCAACATATAGAGGACTAGTCATCAATTATTCAGGAAATAAGAAGCTCATGTACATAAGGTCCAGACTAACGGTTTGGAGCAAGCAGAGCTTTCCTTTCACTTGGCAGTTTTTAGGATCTATATCTTTTTGTCACACCCAAAGAAATTGACAGGAATCATTGTGTCATCCCGAAAGATGCTGCATTTATTTCCTATATCCAAAACAGACACCATTCTAGCGAATTGGTGAAGAAAAAAAAAATGCTCAAATTGAACCCCTTCCCCTAACTAACCAAACACAGCCACATCCCATTCTTCCATTTGCAAACTGCATGCCCATCCAAAATACCCACTGGAAGCAACCAACCATCATTTCCAAGTAACTCAGCCATTTCATCAGGAATTAGCAAATTTCTTTGGCTTCTCTAGACTCCAGTAGTATTCAAAGTTAATCAGCATTTCTCACAGCATCCACTAGAGAGGTCACAAGATCAATGATTCATTGTAGGTCTCCTCCAATTCTCTAAACTAGTATCATGAATGTTTGGCATGCAGATCATTATGATCCTTGCATTGCATTATCGTTTCCAAAGATGAATAAAGTCCAGCCATTTGATAGTTATTCAATTTAATCAAAACTAGTCATAATATGATGAGTAATTGAATGACCCAATTGATGCTGCTATTGATAGTGACAGAGCTAAATTCAATGACAATGAGATCATGGATAATGAGGATGGCAAGGATGCAATTCGTAATTAATGATGATGATTGGTGATCTTGTACTAGTGGATTATTATTATGTATTTTAATCTTGTGGGTAGTTAATTTTGAAACATGTGACTTGTTCTATGGAATCTTGTGAGTTTTTAGGCTTTTAACTTGTGACTATAATGTATGATGATATGCTGAAAGAATTATCCTTCTGAAATTTAGATAATTACATATTTTAATTGTTTTATGTCATAAGTTTTAGGATCTTAAATTTATTGATACCATCTTACCAAACATTTTATTTCCCTTTTAGAGGCAAGTTTTGCCAGTTGTTTTTAAAAAATAAATAATTCCAAGCTTAGTTATGGACTATGGTAACCTTAGGAAAAGAACAACTTGATTACCTGTGATTCCCAAATTTCTCTAACAGTGTTTTTTTGGCAATACCCACTTACAATTTTCATTTTTGTGCGCCCTCAAAAACTATAAATATCATTTTGTTGCAATTTACAAACATATTAGTTAAGTAATTACGCGCGCACAAATAAATGTCATACCTTATATCCTTTAGTCCTTCTTCAGTGCCAAAAACAGCCTCCTGGTTGTCTCTCCTGGCAGAAAAAGCTGAAATGCTATCATAAGCAGAGTCCAAATCTTCCCCCTGTTCAGATAAAATTTTTCAGCGCCCATTTCCGAAACTTTAGCATGGAATGAACACCTATTTCTAGAATTCTGTCTATCAAGTATGGCAATGGCAATACAAACTTAGCCAGACTTAAAACGTTTCAACCATCCATTTAACCAGCAGATGCGACAGAGGAACAAAAAGAGAGCATATTTGGAAAGAGATGCACAAAAGTATTGATGTCAACATTTTATAAGCAGGATTCTTAGAAATGGGCATCAGTAAGCTACCTCCAAGAGCTTGCCTTCTTGCTTGAATTGATCATACCTGAACCACAAGACAAAGAATTAGCCCAGCCAAAAAAACCTTTTTTTCTAACAATGTTTGTGCGAGACATAGAGAGAAAGGAAAGCGTAACTGGGAAAGCTCGGGGAGAGAGAGGACGTTGGAGGGGCGGAGGCTAGTGCAGATCCAATCCAGTATGGGGCGTGCGTCTTCGTACTGAAAGGGCCATTCGAAGCTATCAGGGTCCAATCCTTCGGCCTCTTCGAACCCCAATTCAGCTAACAAGGAGCACAGACTTGCCCCACTCATTTCGATGACAACGCCTGTCTCGGGACTCGCTCACTTCGGCTCGCTCAGATCTCCATTTCAAAGGAAGACGACGGCGAGGGAGATACGGTGCCGGCCTTCAATTTCAATGTGAGACTGATGATCTGATGAGTGGACTTGGCAGAGTTCCGGGCGGGGAAAATGAAGTTGAATTAAAAAGCAACGTTAAATTACAATATTATCCTTCTACAACCGGTTGGATCAAAAGAAGTTATGTTTTTTTTTCTAATATTCTCAACGTTATGTTATATTTCCAACGTTATTGGAGTATTTAACATTTTTCCTTTTATAAAGTAGAAGTAAACAAAGGTCATTCTTATTTCAAAAATTATTTTTAACTATTGTAATTTTATTCCCATATTAAATAATCAAATAATTTATTTTTTAAAAAAAATTTATCAGATCTAATATAGATATCTCATATAAGAATCAAATTCAATATTCAATGAGTAAAAGATCTTATAAAGCCTCTTTAGTCTCTTAATCTTGTTCTTTCTTAGTTGATGATTAATTAAGGAGTCTTTGTCCAATTAATTGATTTTATAGCTAGATTCCATTCATCTATTCCCATTTACCTTCGTTTGGATTATGGAAGTCCTCTTTTAATCGAACTTTACCTGCCAAGTAGTGTTTGTGTTCAGTTTGTGTTCGTGTATCATATAATCTGAGACGATCATATGACTATTGGCACACAAATGTGTATATATACACACACACTTTCCCTAAACCAAACACTATTAGAATACACAAGAAAAATATTACATCCGATTTTAAATATAAGACTTACATAATTAATTTATATATTAAAAATTAATTCAATTAATTATTTATAATAAATATATGTCCATTTTTTAAAATATCTGTTTAATTATCCTATTGACGAAAACCCTACTTTCTTATATGCAATCTTTTGTGATAGTTTGGGCAAAAATTATATATAAATTTAAGAGATAAAATCATTTGATATCTTATGATTGTATTGCATAATTAATTTTTACATTAAAAAATAGTTAAATTAATTAATTATTTATAATAAATATATATCAATTTTTTAAAATATTTGTTTAATTGCCCTATTGACGAAAACCCTAGTTTCTTATATGCAATCTTTTGTGATAGTTTGAGCAAAAATTTTATATAAATTTAGGAGATAAAATATTTAATATCTTATATTTAAAATTAAAATAAATATTTTAAATAGTTTATATATTTAAGACAAGAGGTAATATCTATTTTGCAATAAGTCTATGAGTTTCTTAGATATATAATATTTTTCATGAGTTTATTTGATCCCTTCATTTTCTCTTCAATTTCTCACAAGGAAAACCAAACATATATATATATATATATATGACATTCCCTCTAAACACAAAAAAATGTGTGTGTATGAGTATGAAGGATTTAGATTAGAGTATTGATGATATGTTGATCACATGATACGTCTCCCGTCAACTCTTTTCATTGGTTAGTTAATAGTTATCAGACACAACTCCTACTTGCATGCACGGATACATGCAAAATGCTGTATTGAATTTATAAAAGAGAGTTAAAGACAACCAAACCCAATCTAGAGTTTAAAGCCCAGTACTTCAGAATGCAAAATATCAACATTAGAATTTTGTGAAGCCACTAAAAATTAACACATATAATAAAAACTGAGCTCATATTTCATAAAGAAACGAGTTCAATTCTCATTATCGTTGTAACGGTTCATTTGATAGGCAATATCGTAAATCCTCTATAAATGCTCTCTGAGCCCTAAGCTATGCCCTAGCCTTAATAAGGGACTGATGTTGAACCTACCTAAACTTTTTTATATTAATAAAAAAAAATTGTCAAGAAATTCATATATATTATCCCAAAATCTTTTAGTGAGAGCATCAGCAATTATGTTGTTATCTATGTCAATCTTAGTAAAAGTAATCCTCCCACTTCTCTCATCTCATTTCCTAACTTTTTTATGGAACTAAAATGATTCCAAAATATTAGGAGAGAAAGTGATTTCCATAATATCAAATAAACAAAAAATACTTTATTTTACTTCTATTTTTCCTACCATACTACCAACCCTGCCTTGGAGAATACTGTGAAGATGAGGAAGTGTGGAAAATTGCTAAGGATGGGAAGTATGCAGCGAAGGGATATCATTGTGCTTTGAAGTGAAAGGTAATAAATGAGAAAGCAAGCTCATATGTTATAAACCTAAGTAGCTAATTCAGGAAAACCCGACGTGGTTATGAAATGGTGGAGTGGATAGTAATTTTATTTTAATTTGAAAAATAGAGATGATTTTTTTTAAAAAAAATAAACAATAACTCTATTAGGTGAAAAATCATTTATGGCAAGTTTAATAATAATTTAAAATAAATAATAATGGTTATAGATAGTTGCCTGTGGGCCTGTGGAATGTGTGCTATTCATTTTTTTTAAAAGAAGAATCAATTCTATAATTTGATATAAGTTCACTCATATACTATCTAGTTTTAATGATGATCCAATAAAACAATATATACATTAGGATCACATTTACAAGACTAACGCCTTTTGAATCAATCGTTACCTATGTTTGTTTTCGAAATTTGATTTCATATCATCATTGCGAGCACAAGACTATAAGGGGCACACACATGGATTTTCTGAATGCACAAAACATTGATAGCTATATTTTCTCTAAGTCAAGGAAAATATCTACTTTACAATCACTAGGGGTTGCTTCAACACAATTATTTTCATCAGTTTTGCCTAACCCTCAATTTTCTTTTCCTTCCATTCTCACAGGGAAAACCTGGGACAGGGGCCAGCGGTGTTGGAGTATTGAGCAATTCAGATTCCTTACACTCATAAAAATTACTGCATATCATTTAGAAAAATAGAAAGGATAGAAAGAATATGTGTAAATAAAATAAAGCAGATCTTATATTACATTCTGTCGTGTTATTCTCTCTAAATGCAAGATTACAAGACTATAAAGGATGTAAATTAGAGTATTGATGATGTCTTGATCATATTTCCCTTCAGATCATAGTTTTTTCCTCCTTTTGCAGAGGGCCTGGGAATCTCACCATCATGCATTTTGAACAAATTATCAGAAACTTATAGTAGCGACTTTGGCAGCAAACTCGGCGATGAATATTGATAGTCCGTCAGATTTGTGAAGAAGCAAGAAGGATACCTGTTCCCGCTTACAGGCAGAATATGATATGCCTCCTCTCACCTCCTTTCATTGTGGCCAAAATATCGATCAGCATTTAGCGGCTTGTTCCAGGACTCTGCTTCACGCATATCAGGCATGGCTCCACCACTCATGGGTGCAAATGCTGCATTGGAATACAAAAAAGTTAAGAGATTCTTGACTCACGAGGAGATGGAGGAAATATCATGTAATGATCAATTAGGATTATTACGAAGCAACATTTCCTTAGTTCCACTAGACTCGATGAAGCGTCATTTTGAAAACTAAAAGTTAAAGGGCTCTCAACATGTTTATATCATTAGATTGATATATAAGTTATGTAGACAAAAAGTGATAAAACAAAATTATTAAAGAATAACCCAAACACATCCAACAAAGTCAACTATTGAAAGCCAGTCATCAAACCAGTGCAGGGAAATTGCAACAAACGATTTGCGCATTTCAGCGGACAAATAAGCTTAGGAAGAAAAGCCTAAACGGCAAGTACCCGCGCTGATAAAATTTTCAAAGACCTCTGCAAGCAATGCCAATTGAAAACAGATGTATATAATCTTGAAGTTTATAATTAGTGGTGTATGGTGAAGTAGTTGACTAGAAAATTGACTAACCTTTCTCTCTCATTCTTCTCTCCCTGTCATACTCAAATTTATCCCGAATGAAGTTAACTTTTTCCCATTTATCACCTGGCCTATTTCTTCCAAAACTCTGGTCCTGCATTAGAATTCAGTCATCAGACATAATAGATCACATCCCATGCAAATAGCGAAACATTTATGCAACCAGGAAGAATAATAGAATCAAAAGCTGAAGACCAAAATGGCACCATAGTTTTGCTTTGATCCTTAGTTCACCGAGGTATTGAAGGCTGCTAATAATCGTATGAACATTAATATGCCTATGGCCTAGGACTCTGAAACAGGCAGGATTCAAGACTCAAAAAAGAGATGTTTCAATGACACAATAACCATGGAACCACATCCACACTTATTATGGTTAGAAATTGCTCAAAATATCTCTATTAAAGTAAATTAATCCAACATTCCTCAAGTGATCTCAGAAACAGAGATAGCTGTAACAACATCGGACACCACTTCTTGCTCATTCAAGGTGGCATTTATTGAGGTCCACCATGTCGCAATGAATATATAGGATCAATAAAATGTTAAAAAAAAACTCCCAAAGAAAAGCCATATTTATACACAAAACTTCAATGAAACCCAAAATTCAAGTAATCTTTTATTGTACTGTCTACATTGGCTCACTAATCAGGCCAAATCTCCTCATAATCACAAATTCACTTTGCAAGACTGTACAAGAGCAAGACAAGACAAAAAATTACGGGCCAAAATCATTCTATGTGGCATACTTAAAAGTGAAAGCATTCAATTATACCTGACTGTGCTGCTGCATATAAGGCCTCCTATTCCTGAAATGACATAGAAGAAAACACTAGAATCATATACCACCTCTTTGATTCCATGATATTAACATGATTGACTTTAAAGTTTAAACCTTTGATCCAATTAACCAACAAAAATAAAATGAGTGTTATATGAAAACATTAGAGCCAATACTCTGATAAACATTGATCAGTACAAGTTTGAATATAAGTTGCGACCCTTCAGATATCTATTTCAAACCACATATGTTTTCTCAAATTCATGAATGTGAAATTCAAACCATTTTATTATCTAAGAAGAATTGGGTTTTGACCCATAGCAGGAGAAGCAGAAATGTCAGAGGTAAACACACCTGAAAGGGGAGAAATCTTCATCATCATCTTCAGCAGACTCATAGTTTGCATGATCTTGAGCAATTTTTTTAGAGTAGCCCTCATCCCAATAAAGCCTCTCCCAATTTTCTCTTAGCTCATTATATAGTTCCATGTATTTTTTGCACCATGGCTCATGCTCCTTTCAATACAATGGAAGTATTGTAAGACAAAACCAAGGAAGTTTTGAATTTTATAAACAAAGAAAAAGACGAATTGTAGGTGCAATTTTAAAGATGTTTGCTTTAAGCTTTTTCATTATCCGTGTTCCCTCAAAGCACAGTAAATAATTAATTTATTAAAAAACAAGTTATGCATAGGTTATATTGCCGCTAGAAACTATGGCAGCTAACGCCAAGAAAAAGAAAGAATTGCCTAAATTTTGTCCTATAAATCATAACCAACACAAATAATTCTATAATCCAGTAACTCATGAGCATGATATGCTTCCCCATCAAATTTCTTGTATTAGGAAAGATGATGACCAATGTAAACATGAAACAAAGCATACAAAGGAAATGCAATGATAGGAGAAAAGTTTTAGCATATTCCCATCCCTCCACCGAATATAGCCAGAAAATTTGATTTGTATTTATAGTATATCAAATTTCTTTGCTTACAGTACTGAAGAAAATAAAATCAGATCCAGAATCATCATCAGAAGTACTACACCACTATCCAAGCGTTATTTATTTCTTTATAGCGGTTTTAAAGAAACTAAAGACGAACTCAAACAGAAGGAAAATCACAGAAAGAGTACTAGAATATCAAAAACAACATTCTCTTTGGTCTAATTTTGAGTTAGCAGGGGCTAACCGACTCCTTGAGAACCAGGCGAGTCCTACGCATGAACTGCTCCCTCAGCTGCTTCCGACGCTTATTTGGGATGTTCTCTCTGGGTATAACAAAGCGCTCGCGCAAGGGCACGTTATCGCCTATCTCGTGCATTTCGCCATCGACTATCCACCACTCAGACTTCGCCTCCGCCTTCTGAAACGGCAGCGGCGGAGACTTTGGCCTCCCTCTAGCGTAGGCTCGACCAGACCGGAGTTGATAACCACCGCGGCCGAGCCATGGCACCACGGCTTGAAGTCGTCTCGTGAGAGAAAGCATAGAGTGTGGAAAAGGAGGTAACAATCGTTTCAGCGCCGCTTTTGGGTCGGATAGAGGAATCGATAATTCAATACCTTCCAGCTTCCACGAGCTGGATAGCTCAAATTCAGGGACTGGGTGTACCTATGTATAAATATATGTAGTTAATTTTTTTTCTTGAAGTTTTATTATTCACAAATTATTGTGACATAAATGTTTGTCGTTGAAAATAGAAAAACTTAGGGCATGTTTGTAGCATCGAAGTGGATTTCCATTTCTAATATTTATTTCCATTTTTAATATTTGAGATTATTTTAATTTCATACAAAAATTGAGTTAAATTAGAGAAGTAGAAGTGAAATATTTTATATTATTTTATTCTAAATTATAAAATTTTTGAATAATATTAATCATTCACAAGTTATAAATAAATATTTTAGATTATTTTATTCTAAATTATAAAAAAATATACATCAATTCTATACAAAAAAAAATCTATCAAATAAATTTGTAAAACTCATTTCTAGTAAAATTATATTTACAATTCTACCTATATTTCTACCTTTATTTTTATTTTTATTTTTATTTATGTAAAAAACTCTTTCACATGTAAATGTTCGTAGTTGAAAATAAGAAAACTTAGGGCATATTTGGTAGAATGAAAGTAGATATGAAAGTGGAAGCAAATATTTTTTTTATTTGGTATAATAAAAGCTACTTTCATTTCTATTTATAATATTTTATATCATTTTAGTTCTATAAAAAAGATGAAAAATAATACTAGAAAAATAAAAGTGAAATATTTTTTACTATTTTATCTCAAGTTATAAATTTTTTTGATAATGTTAATCTTTCTCAAGCTATAAAAAAATATTTTAAACTATTTTATGATAAGTTATAAAAAAATATACATTAATTATATACAAAAAAAAATAACCAACCAAACAAACTAAAGCCCATTTCCAACAAAATTCAATTTACAATTCCACTTACAATTACAATTCTACTTCTACTTATATAAAAAAACTATTTCACCTACAAACGTTTTGGTAGAATGGGAATGGAAGTGAAGAAATAGAAATAGAAGTATATTAAATATTTTTCTTATTTTATACAATAGAAACTACTTCCACATTAAACTTTTAAGATTTTGAGTCATTTTATTTCTATCAAAAAAACTGAAAAAAAGGATGGGGAGAAGTGAAAATGAAATATTTTAGGCTATTTTACCCCAAATTATAAGCAATATATATACTAATTCTATACTTATTTATAACTTACCAAACAAACTTTTAAAACATATTTACATCTTAAAAATTTTATAATTTGAGGTAAAATAGTCTAAAATATTTCACTTTCATTTCTCTCATCTTATTTCTCATTTTTTTTATAGAACTAAAATGGTATAAAATATTAAACATGAAAGTAGAAGTTGATTATATTATATTAAATAAAAAAAATATTTAATTCTACTTTCACTTTCTTACTTATGCTTCGATGCTATGTAGTAATATCTTTAGCTTAATATCTCAAGTTATTTTATTTCTCTAATTGAAGAAAAATATACTCTTTAAAACTCATAAACTCAAACAGTAAAAATAGGATTAAGAGTGGATTTTCACATTGGACTCAATTTTATTTTAGATTCTGTATAACCTTATATTTTTTATGTTTTTAATTAGAAAGACGTACGCTAATAACTTGGTGGAAGTGGCGATTTCCTATTTAATTCCTATAGTTTTATTAAGTAGTTAATTTATTCTCTACACTAATATTTTTAATAGTTAATAATTGAGGGAACGCATGCTCAGGTATAGGCCATCCTATAATGTGTCTCCGGTATTTAACTTGCCTGTAGTTCATAGGGAAGATGCATCTGATAGCGAAGGTTGTGTTCTTAATTGCATGAAGTGGGGGTTAATTCCCAGTTTCACCAAGAAAACAGAGGAACCTGATCACTACAAGATGGTAAGTTAATATCTCTTTAATCTAGTTAATTAGGGGCAGTTGTAAAAGTTGATGATGAAATGGAAAATGGAAACTAACATTTCAATGGAGTCTGATGCTTTGTAGCTTAGAAATATTAGTTTAGTAAAATAAAAAACATGTGCCATGGTATATGTATCAGGGTGTTCTTCTTGAACAATCCCTAGAATTCTTTAACTTCAAGACAGCAATAAATCATGCCCCTTGAGTCCCATGTATTTATACTAATTTGTGCTATGTATTTCAGTTCAATGCTCGATCTGAATCCATTGCTGAAAAAGCTTCATTTCACCGTCTTCTTCCCAAGTGCAGGTGCCTTGTGGCAGTAGAAGGGTATGTTTCAAATTATAACCATTTTATGAAATCATGATATTTTATTGTTGTTAGCTTTTGCATAGAAATACTTCCTATTTATTAAATACTTCTTTCAAAATCCTGATGCTGTTTCCATGTTTGGTTTGTCTTTTTGTCCTTTTTTTAGCGGGCAACATAACAATATTAAGGATGAATTTTTCATCCTATTTAAATATTTATACTTCTCAAAAGAAAAATTTTTATAGTACTTAAATATTTGTATTTCTCAACACTCCCCTCAAGTTAAGAGATAGTTTGAGTGTGAACTACCTCGTTATAGAAAAACTAAAACTTTTGAATATTCAAGGGTCTTAAATTTGGATCTTAAGATAAAATTATGAACTTGACAAAGAACATCATTGCTGAATCTTAAAAGAGAAACTTGATAAAGAATCATATGTATTATTTAAGAGTAATATGCTCATACAATCATGATAACTCACTTGAGTTTACACACTAATATAACATCATTTGAGAAAGACGAACTAATAACATAACTTATAAGATTTTGTAGAAAGAGATCAAAGTTACCCTCTTCTATCATATGTATTATTCAAGAGCGACTGTACTCATATAATCTTAGTAACCCCCTTGAGTTTACATACTAATCTAACCTCGATTGAAAGAGTGAATTAATCACATAACCTATGAGATTTTGTGAGAAGAGACACATATTACCATCTTCCATCATATGTATTAATCCTCACTTGAAGGCTTTGAAGGTGTGCCTTCTCTTCGAGCTTAACTTTTTTCTTCTTCTTCTTCTCTATCAATACCTTAACCAAGATTTAATTTTTTCGCTATGATACTATGTGAAAATTTGAAGAATTTAAAGTAGAAAAAAATAAAGTCTCAAAATATTATTAATTATTGAATAAATATAAATATAAACAAGCATTTATATAGGCAAAAATATAAACTAATAAGTTAAACTTAGAATCTATCATAATCCTAATATATCATATTTATTTTTCTAAGATATGAGAATTTAATATTCAAATATAATCCTAAATAATACTCAAACTTAATTTTAGATAATTAATTAAATAATTAATAAAATATAATATTAATTAATAATTAATTATAAATGAGCTCATGTCAACAGTAAGTGGTGCATTCTACTCCTGCATGTTGACATAGCATAAATATTTAATTCATTGGCCTTGAAAATACTATGTATGTTCAAATGGTTAAATAAATCAACAACAACCCGTCCTGTATAAATTATCATTTGAGGAGCCGAAGCAATGTTCTAGACTTCTAGTAGTGCACCAACACTATGATTGTGAGCCTGTGACTTTAAAATAGTCTGCAATTTTTCCTTGCATGAAATCTTTATCAGTAAAGCGTTTTATTTGCTCATGCAAATATTGGAGGTTGATTCTCTTCCATATTATTCTATTTCTCCCAAGTGATTTTTTCCATGTAATGTTCCCCAGGGGCATGTTCCTGTGCTATCCTCCTACACTATATACAAGTCCATTCTGCTTGGGCATTTTGGTTGGACCCAAAAATAATCTCCATTTTTATTTATGTTCAGCTCATATTTCTTCAACTTATGCTCATAAATTAATTAGAGGGCCCTGACAACCATGGCTGTACAGCACCCTTGATAGATCTATTTTGCATCTTATTACCTTGTTTAGAGTTCTTGTCCTTGGAAAAATTCCTTGTACTTTGTATGCCTCTTTTTCTGTCTTTAAAATGAAAACATTATACTTATCTAAAGAACACAATAATGTAAAATCAAATGTACTTTGAAGCCAATAGATGTCAGTTAATCCTTTGGTTTTCATGAGTTTGAATTGCTTGGCATATCTGTAGAATTTTATTTATTTTCTTTGTAAGAGATTTTTTTTTCCTTTCTTGACATGAAAACTATGAAATTTAATTATTTATTATTACAACTAAGGCTGCTGCAGTAATCAGTTTTCCAAATTCTTTAATCTGCAGGCCTGGTATCCAGTTACACCTGCAATGGGCAAGCCATCTTTTGATGGACCTGGGTGCATAAAAGAGGTGCTGCCTGTTAACTTTCGTTTGATATCTCAAATATGGTTAATAGTATTGGATTCAAACTTATGGTAAACAAGGCACCAAGAATTGAATCAAAGCCTGCTATTGGGATTAGAATGTCTACGTTTTCTATTTGTAGTGCTTTTAATTTCTCTTTCATAGACTGGCAAATAAAAAGCAGAGAATTACCGAATATTGCTCTGTTTTGTTCCTTAAAGTAGAAATTTGCTGAGAGGCAAAGTTTTGGCCGGTAGTTGGGTGCATACAGGTCATTCAGAAAGCTTGGGTAACAATGTTCTTGTTGTTTAATTAAGATAAAAATATGCTGGCATTTTTCTTTGTGGCACTATTAATTGCCATTGATGTGTATGGGACCCATTTTATAGTTCCAAGGCCTATCATGATATTGCTTTTGTATCTCTTAATGTCATTTTTTTTTTGGACAAGAATTTTTAAAAAAGTATTAGGTTTACTCGCGATCTAATAATAAAATAAAATCTCCTTTCCTCCTAAATAATATTAATATCGGGTAGGATAAGTCATCTATTACCTTTAAACTTAAATCTATACATCTAGGAGTTAAGATGTCTCTCTAAGCGATACGACTAAAACCACAATAAAATAAAACTCTCCAGAGATAAAATAAGCTCTAAATGATTGTATATCTCATCCTTTCGCCAATTGAATCTATATGGGTTCTAAATGTCACTTTGATGCACATATTTGCTTACATGTATTCAGAGTTAGCTTAGGTGGTTAGGTAGGTACTGGGTTGGGATTTGGATATTGAGTATTATTATTCTTAGTGTATTAAACTAGAAAACATCTCATGCACTGTTGAAGAAGGGACAACAACATATAATTCTGCATAATTCCATTACAATCAATTATCAAGATTTAAATATCAAAATCAACTTTACTTTTATTTTATTATAGTTTGTTGAAGTAAATTGAAATTTTAAAGATCCCTGTGCGGTTCACCAGAGTGTGTATGGTATTAATATGAAAGAATTTAGCAATATCTTCCTAAACCACTACAGAAAGTAAAAATGTTACATACAAGTTAAAACTAATATCTAAGGGTCTCATAATTAGCATATTATTTTTCGTGCATGGTGAAAAAATAGGAGGATGATAGAGACATAAAGTATTATCACGTGACAAGCACATGGTTTTTTTTTGTTGGGGTAATACTTGGGCAATTATTGTTGGGGACGTTATGTGGCTTTATCAAACAAGAAAAAGTAACATTTTCCCAAGTTGGTTGATCATATTGATATGTAAGATATTCAATTTATCATAGTCCCATGTTTCTCAGATTCAACTCAGGACAGAAAAGAATGCTTCGATTTCTAAGTTCTTCACAGAAAAAGGAGCTGAAAGGGAAGACCAAAAGCCAGAGCAGAAAGTATCAAGTCATGAACCTGTCAAAACTGGAAAGCTGCCAAAAGCCAAGAAGGAGGAACCTGAAACTGAGGAGGGAGATGATGACAAAAAAAAACCAGAGAATGTAACTACGATCAAGATGATGCAGCAAAGCACCAAGTCAAGCGTGATTATGAGGCTTTTAAAGCAGATTCAAAGCCAGTTTTTCATGAAACTGTTCAGGAGATCACAAGTCCTGTGAAGAAAAAGGAAAAAAGTGAAGAATGCCGCGAATGAAAAACAATCATCCCTATTTTCATACTTCGGAAAATGCTAAATTGCTAAACTAGATGGTGGTTGTGTTAATATTTCCATGTTTGTATGTAAATCATGAAGTAACGCTTTATTGTGGTTGGTGTAATCACGTTTAAGTAACGCTTCTTAGAGCATGTTTAGATTAACTTTTAGAGAATAAATTTTAGAAAGAATATATTTTAGAAAGAATAGATTATAAAAATAATATATTTTAAAAATATAGATGTTTAGACGATTAGTAGTAAAATCACTTTTCATATTGATAAATTATTAAAACGAATATAATTTGATTAAAAGTATGAGAGAGAGTAGAAAAGAAAGAAAAGAGATGAGAGAGCGTAGAAAAGAGAGAGGAGATATGAGAAGGGGTAAGAAAAAGAGAAGAGAGAGGGTAAAGAAGAGATGGTGTAAGAAAAAATAGGGGTAAAATAGTAATTAGATAGTCCATAAACTCTTTAACTATTCCAAAAGTTAGTTTCAGGGTCAGTTTGGATTAGCTTTTGAAGAATATATTTTGGAAATAATAGATTTTGGAGAATAGATTTTGAAAATAGAGATGTTTGGATAATTAGTAGTAGAATCACTTTTCATATTGTTAAATTATCCAAAAGTATGATTTGATTAAAAGTATGAGAGAGAAGAGGAGAGAGGGTATAGAAGAGAGAGGAGATATGGTGGAGAAAAGAGAGTGTAGAGAAGAGAGAGAAGATAGGGTGGAGAGAGGAGAGATAGTGTAAGAAAAAGTAGGGGTAAGATAGTAATTGGATAGTCTATAAGCTCTTTTACTATTCCAAAAGCTAGTTTCAGTAACTTATTCAAAACATGATTTTAGTCAAAATTACTTCTGAACAAATATGGTTGTTTGTTTACATTTTTTTTAAACTAAAATTTTGATCAAAAGGGCTTTTGAAACTTTAATGCCAAACTGGTACTCAATAACTTATTTAAAATTATAATTTTAAACTATGATTTTGACCAAAATTATTTCTGAATAAATATAACTGTTTATTTAAAATTTTTATAAACTAAAGTTTTGCTAAAAAAAACTTTTTTAAACCGAGATACAAAGGCACTTAATATTGTATTCGGGGGCCTCTAACATGTGGTTTACATTCGAGATCTGACATAACAGTTTCTTTTCCCCCACTTTTTGTGGGTTCAATGAATTCTCTAAGTTCTTTCTCTTATTGTATAATAATTTTGAAGTTTTTAAATGATGGATTCCTGAAAATATTCCCAACGACGGGTACATTATTCTTTGTCTCAAACCTCCCTTGCTTGCAAGTAACTTAGCTTCGAGAAAATTTTGCATTTTCTTAACTAATTATGTGGAAGTCTATAAAGATTCATTAAGATAATATAAAAAAGCATGAATCATGGCACAAATGCAATTATATATGACAATTTAAAGTTCTGTATTTATATCTAATCAATAAGAAGATATGACGACATTTTTCATAATCAATTCGTAACGAGTATATATAAAAAAGAGTTCACGTAATATACACTCAATAAAATTATTTAAATAGTATAGTACGATAGCTAGATTTGTAAATAAGATAATATTTATTATTGTTATTTACAAGATTCACCAAGCGACGCTTCAAAGTGACAGCAGTTAAAAGTGAGATTGATGGGAAAATTAGAAGAAATGTATTCCTTCTTTCCTTTAAGATTACCACAACTTTTACATTCTGATGATAGTAAAAACAAACAAAAGAAGAAACTTTTGAAGGATTCAATATATGCTTCTTATTCCATGCTTGCAATGAACCCTCTTTTGTGATCAACAAAGAGGAAAGAGCTGGGGACGCAGTAATGGCAGATACCTACAATATACCTCAATGAACTGCCCCTTTGGTGCAATCTCCATTATCATCTTCTTCAACATCCTTAATGGCCCCATGACGCCCCACTGCACCACCGGCCGTGATCCAAGGCAGAACCCCCGCCGTTGATTCCCCAGACGTACGGTGCAGCCTCGCCTTCGTCGGAGCCGCCTCCGGGGAACACACCACCCAACCAACAATGTAGAGTTTGAAATCATTGATATGGTGCTACCACCTCTCTTGAGCATGTTGCTTTTCTTCTTTCTTCTTCTTGAACTGAAGGAACTATGCTTGATTTGATTTACCAGAAACACAAGGTATATATAACATGTGAAAAAGAGAGTTTATTGATAATGATGAACATGATCATGATGGAAGCAATTATAACGATCCTAATGCTTTAGGAATAATTCTAGTGTGCATTAAAGTAAGGCCTCAAAGAAGACTCTGTTATTCTTATTCTTCTTTACTTGTATAGGGCTATGTGGGAGTCATCATTGAGAAGAGTAGGCTCTCACCATGATCTTTTAAATTAAAATCTGTTTCGAGCTAAAAAGAAGTTCACAGATCGTACGAGACTCACTCTGTATTATTTTAATAAACTGTGCATCATCATCATCACATCATTAATATATTAGTCTTGTTTCACAAGCTGGTTGATCATAAACTACAGTTTTCGTTAGCTTTCTACACACACGACAACAGTCTCATTAGGTGTGAGGTCGACTATATATAGATTGCATAATTGTTTCATAAATTTTTAACTATATATGAGTTTAACGTTAACCCATGTGAGACAGATTTTTATCTTGGCTGTCACTAGTCTAACAATATACTATAAAATTTATAATAACACATTTACTATAGTCTTATACTGAAAAATTTGCCTAACCATATATATATATATAAACAAAATATCATTCACTATTTATCATTTTGTTGGCTTACATGCTGTTAAAATTTGGGAAAATCCTTTTATAAAATAAATTTGGGAAAATCCCACAAATATACAAATTGAATTTTAAAATCCCAAATCAAGAATTTCTACAAAAATATGTTGTCATTTGCTTATAAAGTGTAGTCCATATCTATTAAAGTGCAGGAAATAAAACTGAATTGAGATTTTAAAATTCAAATGGTATTTTTGTAGAATTTTCTTTAAAAATTTTGTATAGGTCCTTCAGCGGGTAGGTTGAGCATAGCCATAACTAAATGCCATTCTAAATTTTAAATGCAGATTATTATTTTTTTTATTAACGTTTCTTGCATTCTAGAAAAAGTCACTTGTGGGTCTTTATTTTCTTTTAAAAAAAGTAATGGTGCCAATGATGAGTTCAAAAAAAAAATGTACATGGGTAAGTTGATCATATATATGATATGATACCGCTTTGATTTATAATAATTAAAAAAGAAATACTAATCAGATGATATGACTGATAGACTATAATTATGGATTGGCATAGATGATACTATGTATTATATTTTTCATCGTTCAAAAATCTTATATTGAGTAAATTGATTCCCTTAACAAAATTATATATTTTAGTTTATCAGACTTAAGTGTGTGTTTGGCAATCAATTTTAAAAATAGATTATACACAAAACCATGGTTTAAAAAAATTATTGTCAAACATTACTTTTTTTTTCAAAATCGATTTTAAGCTCAAAACCATGGTTTGAGTTTTTCAAACCATAGTTTTGAAAAATCGAGCAGTGTGCAGCTTTTCCCTGTGTGCAGCTTTTTTGGGTGTGTTTGGATTAGCTTTTGGAGAATAGATTTTAGGAAGAATAGATTCTGGAGAATAGATTTTGGGAAGAATAGATTATGAGAAAAAGTGATTTTAAAAATTAGAGATGTTTGGATGATTAGTAGCAGAATCGCTTTTTCATATACAGATATGATAATTATATAAAGAATAAATTTGATTTTAAATTTTTTTATTTAAGTGATTACAAAATAATATATATATGTATTTGAGTAAAATAAAAATTTACAATATTCACTTAAATTTTAATTTTTTTTCTACTGAAAATTTTATTAAGATTAACTATATATATTAGAAGATGGTAATTTTTATTAATAAATTTATTTATTTTTTTAAATTTTAAAATTAGATTTCTTAAATGGGTTTATGTAAACCCTCCAGTGGGTTTATGTAACAAATGAACAAAAAAGCTGCACACAGGGAAAAGCTGCACACTGCTCGATTTTTCAAAACCATGGTTTGAAAAACTCAAACCATGGTTTTGAGCTTAAAATCGATTTTGAAAAAAAAAAGTAATGTTTGGCAATAATTTTTTTAAACCATGGTTTTGTGTATAATCTATTTTTAAAATTGATTGCCAAACACACACTAAGCCAGATTTTAAGCTTGAGATGTTTTATTGGAGCTTAGTGAAGCTGGAACCCAACTCAGGTGGAATTCAAAACTGAAGGAGGAGACTTAGAATCTAGAAGGTTTAAATGTTTTGTAGAGAACAACAACAACAACAACAACAAGCCTTATCCCATTAAATAGGGTCGGCTACATGGATCATACGACGCCATTGTGCTCTATCAAAAACTAAATCCTTAGATAGGTTATTAACCAGGAGATCCCGCTCAATGACCTCTTTGAGCGTTCTCTTTGGCCTTCCTCTATTCCTTTTAACCGGTGTCCATACTGTTTGATCCACCCTCTTCATTAGCGCATCCCTTGGCCTTCTTTGTACGTGTCCAAACCACCTAAGACGGTTCTCTACCATTTTCTCTTCAATAGGTGCCACTCCAACTCTTCCCCGTATATGTTCATTACGAATCTTATCTTTTCTTGTATGCCCACACATCCATCTCAACATCCTCATCTCAGCTACCCCAACTTTATGCTCGTGTTGTCCTTTTAAAGCCCAGCATTCACTTCCATAAAGCATTGTTGGTCTTATAGCAGTGCGATAAAACTTTCCTTTTACTTTATCTGGTACTTTTCGATTACATATAACCCCAATAGCCTTTCTCCATTTAAACCACCCGGCCTGAATTCTATGATGAACATCTTCCAAAATTTCACCGTCCTTCTGTATAATTGATCCCAAATATTTGAACTTATCTATTTGTGGAATAACTTGATCCCCCAATTTGACTTCCAAGTTACTTCTAACTTGTCTCTTATCAAAATTACAATGCATATATTCAGTCTTACTTCTACTCAGACGGAAACCCTTCGACTCTAAAGTACTTCTCCATAACTCAAGTTTAAAATTAATTTCTTCTCTTAATTCCGCCACCAGAACTATATCGTCTGCAAAAAGCATGCACTTAGGGATTTCCTCTTGAATAGACTTAGTTAAAACATCCACTACTAGATTAAATAAATAAGGACTCAAGGATGATCCCTGATGTAGACCAATCCTTATGGGAAAATCCTTTGTTTCGCCCCCAGACGTTCTTACAGTAGTTGTTACCCCCTCATACATATCTTTTATTGTCTTGATATATGCCATGCGTACACCTTTCTTTTCCAAAGCTTTCCAAAGCACCTCCCTTGGTACTCGATCATATGCTTTTTCTAAATCAATGAAGACCATATGCAAGTCTCTTCTTTTAGTCCGGTACCTTTCCATTAACCCCCTTAATAAATAAATCGCCTCTATTGTAGATCTACCCGGCATGAAACCACACTGATTCTCAGTAATATCAGTCTCTAATCTCAATCTGTGTTCAATTACCTTTTCCCACAACTTCATAGTATGACTCATAAGCTTTATCCCTCTATAGTTTGCACAATTTTGGATATCCCCTTTGTTTTTGTAAATAGGAACTAAAGTACTTTTCCTCCAGTCATCCGGCATTTTCTTAGAGCTTAAGATCACATTAAAAAGTTTAGCAAGCCACACCACCCCCGCTTCACCTAAACACTTCCAAACTTCAATAGGAATACCATCAGGTCCAACAGCTTTACTATTTTCCATTTTCTTAAGCGCTTCTTTAACCTCGCCAACACGGATCCTACGGTAAAAAGCTAAATTTGGTTCAACTTCTCCTGTTAAATCCTCTAGCTCAAAACTTGACCCTCCTCCCTCATCATTAAACAATTTGTAAAAATAGATCTCCCACCGTTCTTTAATATCACTATCTGCAACCAAAACATTGCCCTCTTCATCCTTAATACATCGTACTTGATCCAAATCCCTCGATTTCCTTTCCCTGTCTCTTGCAATCTTATAAATCTTTCGTTCTCCTGACTTTGTTTCTAACTCCTTATAAAATTCCTCAAAAACTTTAAAACGAGCTGTACTTGTGCTAACTAAAGACTAAAACATTGTTAGGGAAGGCGTTATGAATGATGAACATGTTATTGAAGAGAAAAGCTAGTCTGATTCATTTTGGAACTGCTCCATTGGTGATCCATATTTTCTGCTAAATGCATGGCAAAATGGTAGTGAAGCAATCAATCTTCGTTCTGTTCCTCAGAATTTAGAATTTAGCAAATGGGTCATCCGTGGATGAGGTGATCTTTATTCAGTAGTGATAGAAAATCTCTCCCAGGCCAGTCAAGCGAAACTGTAAGTTGGGCTAACATTTATTCCTACGACGAACCTCGATGGAGAGAGAAAAAAAAGCCACAGATTCGTCTTTCTATAGCATCGTAAGGTTACACTCTGACGAATTTGTGATTTTCCAAATTCATGATTACAACACAGTAAGATCATGATGTTGTATTCGGTGGGGGTTCAAAATGTCAGCAGCAGTCAGCAGAACAAAATATTCGTGAATGAGCAGGAAAGATCCAAAGAGTCTCACATCGTCTAGTTTTGGAAAGAAATTATTGTATATAAAACTTTAATTTTAACATTTTGAACACCGAGTTGGGTTGCGCCAGCTTGTAACCCAAGTGGGGTTAATAAGACAGTGGGACTTAGCTTTGTTTAAGTTGGGCTGGACTAGAAGATGCTCCATGCTGGCTTGCCCGCTCCAAGTGGGGAGTTGGTCTATGAGACTTGGGCGAAGGCTTAGGTTTCGTGGCTACTAGACAAGAGGGCAAAGCGTGAGGCTGGTTTCACAGAACAGCGACAACCTCTGGGTCTCCACAGTGGAGGGATCACAGGCCGCTGCTCTTCTAGCCGACAATGCCTGGTTGACCTAGCTACTTGGACCACTGTTTTTTTATATCATTTACATTTATTTCATATATGAATGAATATAAAAGATAAATTAATTATTAAGAAAGCCCTTAAATTTACCAGTGGAATTTACCAGTGGAATAACAGCTATTTAATGTTCACATGAGTCAAAATTTAATCATAAATAGATATTTAACACTATTTACTGCTTAGGTACAAACTTATCATTAGTGGTTCATAAGAATAAAAAATTATGAATCTGGTCATTAGGCATAATTGTCTCTTAAAACACGTTTGGCATGTGGGAAATGAGAAGGGTGGAAATGGAATTGAGGGTAGGAATATAATTTTGACTTCTTTAATATGATGGAAGCCATTTTCACACCAAAAACGAAACTGAAGGAAGCCACTTCCATCCTACACTTCCATGGTAGGCTAACATTGGGACACTTTGCCTCCTAAAATTGCAAGATATCAATAGGAATTGTTAAAACTTCAAAAGATTAATTGGTACTATTTTATTATAATTATAGTCGTAGTGTTTGGGGAATCAATTTAACTCTTTGATATCTATATTTATGTCTGAGAATAATAGACGGTTCGTTTCTCTTGATATTTATATCATTTAGGAAAAAATGAGATTTCGCTCTGCTCTTAGATCGTAGGTGAGCCCAATATAAGGGTAAAATATGGCTCACCCTGCCTGATATTAGTATTATCTAAAAGGAAGAAAAATTTTACCCTGCTATTAGATCATAAGTAAACCTAACTTCTTTTTAAAAAAATTTATACTAAAAAATATAATAAAAAAAAAAGAAAAAGACATTATTCATGAGACTTCTGATCTGTATACCCTTTAACAAAATAGAGTTGTTGAACGTAAACATAGAGAATTACTAGAAGTTATTCCATTAAAGTTTTGGGTTAGTTTGAAAACTACTGCCTACTTAATTAATCGTACACCTCCAAGTTACTTAAATTGAAAACTCCTTATGAGATGTACATGGACATTCTCCGGATTTGTCTTCTTTAAAAGTTTTTGGCAATACCCTGCAGAACAAAAGGGTTACTTGCTCTATAATCTTGAAACAAAGAATTTTTTGTTAGTCGCCATGTTATATTTGTAGAGAAAAAGTTTGCCTTCAAAGATGCAGTGGGTATCAATCGAAGGGGGAGAACATCGCAATATGATTGATGCGGACCCCATTGTATAGGAGCAGATAGGGGTGTTCAAAATTTTCTGTCCTAAATTATCCTTACCTAGTCCCAAGTAATTTGGGATAGGTTTGTCATATCCTATGAAAAGTTAGGACAGGATAGGGGCAATGTTATGATAGGATGAGTTTTGGTCTAGCTCTTAGGATTCTCATCCTGAATATTTAAAAAAAATTAAAAAAATATTTTTATTTTATTTATTTTTTTATAAAAATATAAATAAAAAAATAGTATTTGTTATATCATATTATTTATTAGATTATTATATTTTTCTCTTCCTTACATATATTTATTTATTTACAGATGAAATAGTAACTTCAGTTGGTGAAATGAAAAAATTAAAAAAATAATAGTATTTATAGTATAATTATTAGTATTTATTATTTTAAGTTGGTAATCATAATAAAGAGAATTTAATTTCTTCTATTATTTTTTGTATTTTGATTATATATTACTAATAGATATGATGTATATAAAATATCTAATAGTTTATTTTTTTTAAATAGGATTCAGAAATTTCTGAACCTGTCCCGACCTGTCTCGGTCCCAAAAGGGACTGAGACATATGTAAAATGAGACGGGACATGGGACACAAATTGCGTCCCATATCCTATCTTAGAATAGGATTATTCTAATCTCGCCCTGTCTCATGTCTATCTTTAACAACATGCTTATATAAAGCTTGTGTTGTAAGACTTATCTCATTTTAATGAAATATATTTTCAGTGAAATAGTTTTGGGTTGGTAACCTTTCACAAACAAAATAATCGTAATTTGCCAAACGATCAGATAGCTAGCTACAAACTCATACGTAATTGTTTTGAATTCCCAAAATGCAGGACAATCTAACACAACAGTATCACCAAACGATCATAAACCTTTCTGGACACAATAGTAGCTTCAGTGACAGTATCACCAAATGAATGCAATTTGCTCATTTATTCTCTCATTATTAAACACCCAAACTTCAACTCTAAAGCCTTGCTCATGACAGAATCGATTAAAAGATACGAGGATCTAGCACGAATTTGAGATGCTCCTATCCGTACACCAAACTCCATGTCGTGAACGCTTCCATCACCACCATAAACGGAGACGGGAAAGCCTCCGTCGCCACTTTCAATAAAAATAAAATGTACAATTAAGATTATATAATATAATTAAAATTAATAAATTTTGGGATGAATGTACAATTTTAACAACGAAATTATATGTTGTGGGCATCCATTACCATTAAGTTGTTTTGGGTATAAAAGTATACATAAATATTATAAAAGGGTCAAAAATACAAACTCCATTAAATATCCCAATGCCGGTTACTTTTATTGTGTAGATCTCATATGGTCTAATATTTTCTCTCCTCGTCGTATCCTCCCTCTCTCCCTCTGAGCCTCTCTCTCTCTGCATTTTTCTTAGCTTCAATAGCTGCTAGGAGTGTGTTTAAATACCCTTGTCCGTGAAAAAAATGTTCTATGCAACCTAAAAAATATAAGTTTAAATTGAATATCAGATTATAAAATATAATTTATTTATTTTTTAAATTGAGCAGCGCGTAGGGATTGTCTTGCCCATCATGCAGAACCCTATGCTTCCTTCGCCTGCCGCAAAGTTAAGTGTGTCCAACAATAGCTGTAAGGAGACCTTCCAGGTCCCGTGGCCGGTGTTCAAGTGGCTGACTCTAGGCCCTTTTGCAAGGGTGGAGAAGGAGCGGTTGGAATGGCGATGATGCATGCACTGGCTCTACTAGATTATTGCCTCCTTCGAAACGATCTGCAATAGGAAAGTAATCGCTGGGTTGCCTGAACGACGCATTGGTGGCATAGCTGGTGGGTGAAGTCACCCCGGCACATGAAGAGGCAATAGACGGTGTAGCCGCCGCCCCTGAAAACGGTGGCATTGTAGAAGTGGGTGTTGGAGCCTTGGCAGAAGCAAAGGAAGAGAGGAAGGTTGTCAGGTGCGATTGGAACGCACTATTTGCAGTGAAGGTTTTATCGTAAGAGCATTTGTGGTAAAGATATACTGGCTGTGCTTGAGTTAAAGGAGAAAAGGCGAAGAGAATAAAAAAGAGAAAATTTTGGAGGAAGCCATAATCATGGACGTGATGGTATAAGGGCGGTGTCCGATCCATTTTTGTTGTGTATTTCAATGGCTAGTTCCTCAGTTTCAGTTCAGATTGATGATTGAGAAGCTAGACGTAAGCTTGGGTCCACGCTTGAGTCCTTCATAGTCATAGTCATGGCCGGTGAGAGAGGCAGAGGGTCTAAGAGGCGGAGAGAGAGGAGACCACGAGGAGAGAGAACATGCTAGACCTAGGGGCAGGCACGCCTGAAAAAGGACTCGAAATGTAAAATATGTCACTCTTCCTGAATATATGCTGGTCTTGATCAAAAATTCTTAAATTTTATTTATAAATAAATAAATTATTATATATTTTATATATATCCTATCTATTAGTAATATATAATAAAAATACAAAAAATAATAGAAAAAATTAAATTCTCTTTATTATAATTACCAACTTAAAATAATAAATATCATTAATTATACTATAAATAATATTACTTTTTCAATTTTTTTACTTCATCAACTGAAATTATTAATTCGTCTGTAAAGAAATAAATATATATAGAGAAGAAAAAAATATAATCATATAATAAATAATATGATATAACCAATATCATTTTTTATTTATTTTTTATAAAAAATAAATAAAATAAAAATATTTTTTTATTTTTAAAAAAAATATTCAGGATGGGACATGAATCCTGAGGGTCAAACTGAGACCCATCCCATCCCGACCTTTGCCCCCGTCTCGTCCTGACCTTTGCCCCCATCCCATCTTGGGATATTTCGTCCTGACTCTTTATAGGATAGAATAGACCTATCCTAAATTGTTCGGGATCAGGTCAAGATAACCTAGAACGGGACAATTTAAACATCCCTAGCTAGATCAGATGAGACCCGAATAATAAAAATAACCGACATTGGAATATTTGACTGGTATTTTTGTACTATTTTATAATGTTGATATTTGTTTTTACACCAAAAAAATTGTAATAGCGTTAGATGTCATAACATATAATTTCGTTGTTAAAATTGTATATTTACCTTAAATTTTATAACATATTAAAAATTTAAAAATCTATGTATTAGATTTAGTTTTTACTTTTATAAAAGAGTAATTTTATAATATAGTCTACCATGTAAATTGTAGATCAAATTTTAAGAGTTTTTTTTTTATTTTTTAAAAATTAAATGATTGAAATTTAATATCTTATCAAATTACATTATAACTTGTATTTATACCAAACTCTTAAAATCGCGTAATAACTAGTCACTTAAAAATAAGTCTGGTTTAACATAATAATTTCAATTCTTTTATATAAAATTAATCTAACTATTAATTGTATAATATTTTAAATTTTTAACGAGATAAAATTTATAATAATTAATTAATAATAATAAATATAAAAAATATAATCTTCACTAATCACACCTTTAATTGATTTTTTTACAAAATAATTATACTATTAAAATATTTATTAGCAATTAACTTTATTTTTAAAAACTTATAATACCAAGTCACGTTAATAATATCACACTAATTTTAGTTATACTAATGCCCCCAATAATAACATCACACGAATTTCGGTTATTAAATTTCAAAGCACAACTAATATCCCCAATAACAATAATAATAATAATAATAATAATAATATCTCACTAATTTCATGGACATTTCAAATTTATTCTTCAATATTTGAAATGTATTGGTGTAGATGAATTTTAACAATATCCCCCAATAATAATGATATCCCATTAACTTCGTTCTTTGCATTTTATTAATAATATACTCCAATAATAATAATAATTCTATCCCATTAATTTCGTTTTTGCATTTCAAATTTGTTCTAGAGCATTTAAAAATACTCCAATTATTCCCCGTTTCCCCCAATAATTCCCCTTATTACATTTCTGAAAATATCTACCTCCGATAGAATAGAACATTGTTGAATTTTATAATATAAATTTATTTATAATTTATAATATAATTTATATGTTCAAATCTTTATATATAAATACGCCATGTATGGTCATATATTAATAAAATTATATTGTCAAATATAATTACTTAATATCTTTTATTAGGAAATATAAAAATAATATTAAAAAATCACAATGATGCCATTGTTTTTTTTTATTAACTTGAGTATTGAAATTCACCAATGATTATGCCCCTCATTTTCCAGAGTTTTTTTTTCGATCGTTTTCCCATTTTAATATCTTCTAAACAAAAGATAATGCTATTTTTAATTTTTTTACGATTTTCTAAAAAGCATGCATATTTAATATTTTATTTATTTTAAAAATATAGAGTATTTGAAAATATTAAGAAATGGAAAAAAGCACCATTTAATTATGTCAATGAAGAAAATAATTATAAAATGAGGCATTTCCCACAAATATTGCAGCAAACTTGAGTTGATCTTCAATTTCTGCAGAGTAGTGAATATTGCAGACACATGTGGTGATAAAAATATAATAACACTAATAAACCTTTCAAATATATGAAATGACATTCATGCCCCTAATTAATCAAATATACCAAAAGAAAAGATAGCCAGGTTGAATGTGAAATGACATTCATGCTCCTAATTTTCATACTTTAAAAATAATATCTGAATCTAATTTAATTTATCTCTTAAAATTATAATTTTTTTTCTTAAATTATATATATTGATTGCACATATTAACTTATTAAGTGAGTTTCTATTAAGGTGTAATTTTAATGTAAATGATTAAATAATATATTTTAGCAAAATCAACACATATTTTTTATGAATAAATAGTTTATATAATTTTCTTAATCTATATAAATTAGTTATCTAGTTCTTATATTAAAATTTAACTAATTGAAAGAAATAATAATGGAGATATAATAGTCATTTTTTCATCCTTTAACACCTCTCATCATTTCATGAGCATACCTAATGTATACATAGTAAAAGTTCTCACCTCTTCCATTTTAACTTGCACGGCCACATCTTCCCCTCTTTACTTCCTTCCCACAATCGGATTATCACCTGAAAGGAATGCATGGGGGAAAAAAAAAAGCAAACTATGATGAGTAACTTTCTGATAATATGTCTACAGCAGGAATTAAAAGCATTTAATAAAATATAATTATCATACTAAAACAAAAGTAATCGTACCTCCTGGATGAATGGCAATGGAAGAAGCTTCACGGAGTCCGGTATCAAGCTTTTTTATGAGCTTCGTCTTCAACAGATCGATCATACACACGGACGGTCTTTTTAGCACAAACAAAGAAGAAGGAACGTGTTGGATGGAAAGTTGACCTAACAGCAAGTCCATGCAACTTGAATATGGAAGCTTTTGCGTAAGCTTTTTGGATAACTGATGATGAATCAAAACTGCTCTTGATTCACGTAATGATGGGTTAGTATGATTTGCTTCATCAAGTTCATTGTACTCAAGATTCAACTAATGTTAATTTTTTATTGACTGTAAGTTCCAACCGTGAGTGGTGCAAATTTCTATAAATTGTCTCTGAATCATTCAAAGAAGGCGAATGGATCAGACAACATGAAACCTCTGAACAACAGTAGAAGAAAAATCTTAAAAACAAAAACAAAATACTCAATGAAATTTAAGAAAAAATAATATTTTAGTTAATACCAACATATTTAAAAAATTATATGTATGTAGAACATTATGGGATCCTTTTAACAAAATAAATAAAAACGGGGAATGAAGGAAGATTAATATAATATTTAATTCTTATAATTTGAACTTATTTAGATTTAGGCTCCTAGGTATTATTTCAAACTATAAATTTTAGTTACTTAATAAGTAAAATGATATAGATTTGTCTTAAAATAAACTCCTATGTCCCTATTTATAAGACAATTTTCTTTAAATTGGCTTCTCCCTTTTTATAAGATCATTTTTTAGTTTGTCTTAATAATAAATATATATTTTTTATCTATTCTACCCTTTATAAATGCCCCAAGTACCTGATATCATCTTTTCCATATATATTCTCTTTTATTATTTTATTTATTATTATAGTCTCATTTAACCACTATAAATAATAATACATTTAAAAAAATATTTCTTACAAATTTATTAATTTTAACTAATTTAACTATTTAAAAGAAAAAACTAATTTAATTGTTCTCTTAAATAACGCAATTCAGTTAAAAAAATTATAAATAAAACTTAACATTTTAGATGGAAATAAAGTAAAGCAATCAAAATCAAAATAGGGTATATAAGACTAAACATTCTAATATTAATCCAATGAAGCAACTGAAAATGATGCAACAAAATATCATAACTTCTTTTTTTTACAATAATTTTTTTAAAAAAAAAATGTTAGGCTCGTCAACATGTTCTATTGCTCTTCCAGTCCCGCTATTTCCCTGCCCACTTCATTCGATGCCCGTGTGGGCCCCACTATCCCGCCTCCCTGTATTCTCCGACGCCAATATTACATTTAAGAAATTTAATTAATTCCACTTAACATATTATTTGTATTGCCTTCACATAAAACACATATTATTTGTATTGCCTTCACATAAAACACATGTTTTATCTAAAACTTTTAAGAATATTTTCTAAATTAATGTAAACATAAAAAAATATTAATTAAAAAATGAATTCTGCCATTCACATTTTATATCAGTTTTCATACATGGTGATCACAAGTAATTAAAATAATTAAAGTTCAATTTATCAGCCTATGCTTCCATTCCTCTTTAGCCCCAATCTGAGATGGGCCAAAGCGAGCCCATTTTATAGTAATTGCCATTAATTTAAAAAAACAATTAATACAGTCTTTCAGCCTTTAATTTACCTTTATTTTAATCTACAAATTTTTTTCGTCTAAAATTATTCCTAACAAATTAATAAAAACCTAAATTATATTTTCCTTTTTAAAGGACCAAATTGTATAATTTAAAATTTGAAATAAAAAATTAAAATTCGTACAATAAACTTGAGAGACCATATTTAAAAGAAAAAAAAAGTATATTTAGGTTTATATTAAAATCTCGCCAAAACAGTGACAAAATCTCTAAGAATAATTGTACCAAAAGCAAAATCAAAGCAGCATTCCCAGCAGCATTCCAAACGCCAAACTAGTCTCCCTGCAATGTCCCAAAACCCTACGATCTTTGTCCCCTTTCAGAGACACACAACCCTATAAAACCTATTACCTATGATACTATATAGTAACATTAGCCTCAATCCTTCAATATCAAATCACAGAAAAAAACAATCTTCATCTGTTATTCTTTTACTGAAAGACTGTGATGAACACTGAGGAAGATGACTATTGTCATGTATCAGGCACTGTCGTTGTTGTTATCAGTGACAACATTAGTGGTGTGGTTCTGGTTCTGATGATTGTTTTTTGAGGTTTCTTTGGAGACTCTGGCTGGATATTTGATAGCATTGAGTTGAACTTTTCTGAGAGCTGCTTGGCCAAGATGAACACCACAGATATCAGAGAGCCTAACAAGATAAAGCAAAACATCAGAGAGTTCTTCACCAAGATGAACTTTTTCTTCTTCTTTCCAATCTGGTAAACCCTTTGGAACCTCGCCTTTCCACTGGAATATCTCAGAAAGTTCGCCCACTTCACCCACCTGTACAATCAAATAAATCCATAATCTTTTCATGGTACCCAAATCTTGGAGAGAAAGAGAGAGAATTTTTCATGGGGTAAAGAAAAGGAGAAAGCACAAGGCAAGAAGAACATAATAAATGATGGAGGAGCAAGAGTGAAATAGGGAAAAGTTTAGGGAACAGAGGTTCTGGGTGACTTGTGACAACAAACAAAAAGGAATCTGTTGGCAAAGTTGATTTTGACTATGGATTTGGAACCTTTTGATTTTCAGACCCAAGGGAAATAAGAAAAAACCTTGGGAATTAAGAAAGTACTAAGCACTGTTACTCAAATATATATTATTAAAAATGAACCAACTTGCGAGGGAACGTCCACATGCTTGCTTACATAAAATAAATATTTACAAGAAGCCATACATAACAAAGCTTCAAGATCTCTTAGCATCTCTGTCAATCTCACTCATATCAGATGAGAATCAGTTCTTCAGGTCAATCATAAAACACGGCCGAATGAACAAAGTGGGAAAACAAGAACATCAGTGACCACCCTTTGTTTCACCAGATATCGGCCAGAAACACAAGAAAAAAAAAAGGGTAATTCTCAGAAGCAATAAGACAAACAAATAAAGCGCATAAATTCAAGGTGCAAGTAAAAACCAGAAAGAAAGTTCAAATCTTTGTGGGGTTTGAGAAAGAAGAATCATACCAGAGCAAGAAGAAGGTTCCTGGGGCTGTGAAACCGTTCCCAATCTCTCTCCTTCGCAAACTCCGCCATTTTATGCTTAAGCAGATCAAGGGTTACAGATTCAGATCCATCTTCGGAAACCCCAGTCATGTTGGGAAAAAAATTGAAAATCTTTCGCGAGAAAGGAGAAGCAGAAAAGCAAAACCAACAGAGAAACAGAAGGAAAAGGAAGGAATTTGAGCTTGTGGATTAGAGAAGGAAACCGTGAGCAATGGAGTATATTGAAAGGTCGCTGCGTAGATATATAGACGAAAAAGGGCCGAGAAAGGAATAAAAGAGAAGAGAAGAAAGAGGGAGAGATATGAGGAAGGTGATGGGATTGGGCGTCATGCACAGTCATTTTTGGAAATTTGGTACTGCTTAGAAAAGGTAAGAGAACGAAAGGAGTGGGTCCCACACGTGTCGGTTTGTGGAGAAATGCGCCTTGATACTTTCTCAGTGTCGTCTGGCATTCGCAGCGGCCTGTGCGCACCACTGTTATAAGAAACACGAAACTATCGGAATTCGGAAGCGCAACATTTTCTTTTCCATTTATCAGGATAATATTTAATTTAATAAAATGTATAAAAAAATATTGTGAGGTATTCATGAATTTTTTTTTAATAAAAGGGACAGGGCTACCATCTCTCCTCACTAAACCTAAATCATAATGTCATTGGCGTAATCCATGATATTAAAACACTTGTTTTGGATATTGATTATGTTAAATTATATATTTTTTTTCTCTTATTAAACTAAAAGTAATATAATTTAAAATTATAACAATAAATCAAACTTATAATTTTATAATTTTATTTAATTATGTATATTTTATATATAAATATTTATTATAAATTAATATATTTTTATTTAAATTATATTATTTTAATCAATCACTTTAATTCTATAGACCAGTGACTATTAAATTACTAACTCTAACAGTTTAGTTATTAAGTTGTATACAATATAATAATAATAATATAAAATTACTTTTAAATAGAAACTCTATCATAAATGTGTTAGTTATCGCTAGAGTTAATAAAATATGCCTAATCTATAAGTTGAACTCCTTTTACCTTAAAAGGAAGGATTTAAGTTAGTAAAATACTAATTCGTTTTGGCAGCACACTCCCTTAACTCATTTTGCTTTTATTCTTTTTTTAATATTATTATTTATTTTATTTAAGTTTTATTTTAAATATTTATATTATCAAATATTAATAAAAATAATTACTTATTTATTAATATTATATTAATTTTTATTAAGATTTATAATTATAAAATTTAATTTTTTTTATAAAAATATAAATTTTTAAGAGTATAATATTAATAATTTTTTCATTATACTAATATAACATTAAAAAAATATTTATTAGTATTTTAAATTTTTAAAAATATTTTTTTAAAAAATAAAAAATATAAAAAAAATGTGGCGGGCATGCCAGCCCATTTTAGGATAACCTATAGGTTAGCTCGTTGATACTTAATCTAAATAAAAGAAAATATTTAACAATTTTTAAATCTATATTTTCAAAAAAAATTATTTTTCATTTAGACTTACATATTGCGTCATATGAAATTTAAAAAGAAAATAATGTTTACAAATTATGAAGTTGGAATTGTTGTAAATTTGACATTTTATATAATTTGGATCGGGTGACTTGTTTTTTAAACTCGTAAAGTTCTTAGAATGTCAATAAAACTTATGAAAGAAATCATATAAACATATTTTATATTGAGTGATTGGTTATGAAAAATATTTATTATAAATCATTATATTTGTGTAATAAAAAATCTTTAAAAATTAATTCATTTGCACTATACATAAGTTGTAAATCAACCCCATACATAGTACAAATGCCATTTAATGCAATGGATTTGTATAAATGTACAAAGAGTGAAAATGGTGTTTCGTTTACTGCAATGGAGTTGTATAAATGTCATTTAATGCTTTTTTTTTCAAAAATGCTTGGGGATTTTATTTGATTTGATTCTATAAATATCATTGAATGAATTATTTTTTTTAACTCAATGAATCATAATCAAGTAGGATTTAAATATAAACATTTATAGAAACGAACAATGTTAGCCTAACTAGTATAATGAGTTAGAAAAAAATAAAAGTACTTCTAATTTAAATATATATATAATATTATTTTCTTAATCCTAGTAAAAATATACTATTTTTTTACTCAAATCATGACAAATGAATTTTTTTTAAAAGTTATATAGTATTTAATATTCTAATTTTATTTTTTGTATGCGTCAAATATCTTAATATTATCTGTAGTGTAATTTTATCTATAATCTTTTTAATTTAGTATAATTTCACCCATAATTTTTTTAATTTTATGCAATTTTATATATAACATTATTTATTAAGTACTAATAATTGCATCAAATTAAAAAGATTGTGGGTACAATTATATCAAATTAAAAAAATTATAAATAAAATTATATTATAAATAAAATTAGTATATTTGACGTATATGAAAAATAAGATGAAGATGTTATGCTATATAACTCTTTTTTTAATTTATTATTCCATCACTTATTTTTATTATAAACAATTTAATTTATTTTTAAATATAAAACACATTTGCTAATATAATTAAAAAATACTTAAAATATGTAAATGAAATATGTTAATTTAATAATTTATAACAGTGCACTAAATGGTATTGTTTTGGAGGATAAAGATATACCACCAAACACAAACCATTTTTTTACCATTGTTGTCATCTTGACTTTTGTGTGTGTGTGTGTGTGTGTGTGTGGGTATTTTGAGAGAACTAAATTAAGAGATGACTAATATTTTCAGAAATTTAATTGAAAAATTATTTTAATGTAATAAATTGAAAATATCAACAATATAATGTTATTAAGATGCTATAAAATTATAGTAATTAATTGGAACATTGTCTCGTTGACTCCCTTGATTCATTCACAAGTAAAGTTAGGTCGATTCCCCAGTTAACCAAATTTAGTCAAATGAATTGGTCAAAGAAGAATACTTTATTTTTCTTACAGAATAATACATATTTTTTAAAGTTTATAATTTATCACATGATTTTTTATTCTTAAGAATACATATCAATATTAACATAAGCGTTTAAATTTTTTTTATAGATATAATATTTCATTATTTTAATATTCATTGCCTAATATTTATTTTTGATCAATTTATTATGTGATTTATTAATATATCAAATTTAAGGTTGAGGACTTGATGTTGAGTTTCATCAAACATATCACAAATGAAGATACGAAGCTCATTATTCAAATGTAAAATGGCAAGCCTATTGTTATAAATAAATATTTTTTGTTTTTAATTGGAGAATATTGTTGAATTCATATGAATAATACTCATAACTCCATCCAACTTTTAATGTAATTGTTAGTTAATTTTTTAAAATAAATTAAAAAATTTAAATAAATAAATTAATTATAATAAAATTTAATCATTTAAGATAAGTTCATATTATATATTATTTAATTTATCCAAATTAATTAATAAAAATTAAGAAAAACGACAAAGAAAAAATAATAATTATTAAAAAGGTATTAAAAAGTGTATTTATTTAAAAGGATTAATAATTGAAATAAAAATTTATAATTATTAAATTAACAAATAAAAGAGTCTTTTGGACAACTGTTAACTCCTTTTTTTTCTTTTCTTTTCCCTCCTAACATCTTGATATACAGAATCTTTATGTTAAATTACTCATTTTTCTCATAAGTTTTATGAATATTCTTCACATTCAAATCCATATGGAGTTTGGTTTTTCACTAAAATTTACATAATACCCATACGTTAAGAAGTGCAATTTATTTCAGTGATTAATATCATTGGATTAATTTAAATCCATAAAAAAATAGATTAGTGGGAGAAAACTTCAATTAATACCTAACCATCAAATCATTAAGATTAGTAAGAGATAATGTAGGAGTATATATAGGAATAAATTAATAATTATAATTTTTTATTTTTATTGTTAGACCTTCTAAATAAATATACTTTTTAAGATCTTTTTAAATAATTATTATTTTTTATTAGTCATTCTCCCTAATTCTCTTATTAGTTAATCAACTCTTATATTAATTATAATTAATTAATTAATTAATTTTTTTAATATATCTAAAAAGTTAATTATAGTCTTATATTAATAACAAAATTAGTATTAATTAATTAATTCAGCATTTTGTTGCAAAACATAATACGCTTGTTTATACATAAAAAAAAACAAGCTTAAAAGGTTATATATACGACTTTAAGTTTCATAAATTATTTATATAATACTAATTATTCCTTAAATTTCATTATTTTTTATATATATTCATTCCTCTCATTATTTTTTAATTACTATCAAATGCCTATAATTGAGTGCGAGTTTCTTTTTTAATCCTATTTTTTCCCAATGCATCACTTACTTTAATCGTATAATTTATATAGATATTATATACTATATAATATTAAAATATAAGTTATTTTTAATTAATTTATTAAATTTAAAAAAAGATATTATACAGGAATTTAAACGGGTGTTGCCTAAAAATGTTGAGAAGTCAACTTTTACTTGATTTTCCAAGCCTAAAGTAGTAGTCCTATGTGACCAACTCTTAACTAGTTCAACATGCATCACAAAACATCAAAAAGACAAAAGGGCTAAAACTTTTTTTTTATTATAAAAATTTTTAGAAAGGGGTAGAGGTGTTCACGGGATAGAACGGGATTGGAACAACCCCATCTCGATCCCGTCCCAAGATAGGATATAGGATGCAAAATGCGTCCCGTGTCCCATCTCGTCCCGACTATGTCCCGGTCCCTTTTAGGACCGGGACGGTTTCGGGAATTCTCGAACCCAATTTAAAATAAAATAAAATATTAAATATTTTATGTACATCCTATATATTAGTAACATATAATCAAAATATAAAAAGTAATATAAGAAATTAAATTCTCCTTATTATGATTAACAATTTAAAATAATAAATACCATTAATTATACTACAAATACTATTACTTTTTTAATTTTTTCACTTCACCAATTGAAGTTACTGTTTTATTTGTAAAGAAATAAATACATATAAGGAAAAGAAAAATACAATAATCTAATAAATAATATGATATAACTAATACTATTTTCTATTTGTATTTTTTATAAAAAATAAATAAAATAAAAATATTTTTTATTTTTTTTAAAAAATTATTCGGGATGGGAATCCCGAGGGTCAGGCCGAGACCCGTCCCATCCCCACCCTCTTCCTTATCCCGTCCCGAATTGCCCGGAACCGGGTCGGGACAATCTGGGACGGGACAAAATGAACACCCCTAGAAAGGGGTTAGGCTCACCCACAATTTAAGGGCAGAGCGAAGTCTCCATTTCTCTTAGACGATACCAATGTCGGGTAGGGCGAGTCGTCTATTACCCTCAGGCGTAAACCTAAACATCCAAGAGTTATAATGCCTTCCCAAATATCGCAACTGTAACCACAATAAAATGATATTCCTCAAAATTCGAACACACTCTAAAAGAGTTAGAACTTAATTAAGAGACGTTAATTTTCAAAGGGAAGCAGTTTCTTTATTGTCGGTGTTACTCTCCTTCCCACAATCCTTAATATAATTAATTAATTAATTTAAATATATAAATTAATTAATTAATCAATTAACTCTTATATTAATTATAATTAATTAATTAATTTTTTTAATATATTAAAAAAATTTAATTAATTATTATATTAAAGATATTATGAGTATTAATTAATTAGTTCAACATTTTATTGCAAAATTAAAATTGTTTATACATGAAAAAAAGCCTTAAAAGTTTATATATACGACTTTTAAGTTTAAGAAATTATTTATATAATACTAATTATTCCTTAAATTTCATTAAATGCACGAGACGGGTACATTTAATTAATAAAATAACTTTTTAACTAGTTATAGAGAGTCTTATATTCATATGAATTATGGTTTATAAACGGTATTGCCAATTAAAAGTGAGTCATTTCTGAATTATTGATTTAAAAGTTAGATACGAATATATTCTACGTAGATGTACTAGAAATAATTTCACACTCGTTCCTCTCCTTATTTTTTAATTACTATTAAATGAGTATAATTGAGTGTGACTTTCTTTTTTTAATCGTATTTTTTCCCAAGGCATAACTTACTTAAAAAGAAAAATTTATATAGACTAATGCGCACCACATCAAATAAAAGATTTCTTTTTTTGGACGAGCATCGATCAAAGAAAAGATTTCAAACGTAACTAATATTCTTTAGCTTATATATTGAATAAATTATACATAATTCAAATTTCATGTTATATATTTTATTTATTATATTTAGAATATTTAAGTTTTTATATTATTAGATATTCTAATTCTAATTTTTAGTTATAATAGAATATTTATTTACTATATTTAGAATATTTAAGTTGTTTATGTGGGAAATTTAATTACAAAAAATTCAAAAAAAGTTATTAAATTAGTGTGAATTCCCACGTAATTTATGATTAATTTGTTTAAATTATAAAATAATATAATTATTTCTATAAAAAATATTTTAATTATTATTTTTTTGTCTCCTAATTATTATTTTTTTGTCTCCTAATTATTATTCTTTCATTAAGGAAGTTGCCTATTATTTTTCCCCTGTTATTTTTTTAAATAGATAATTTTATTATTTTATAATTTAAAAAAATTAAGTACAAGTCTTATAGGACTTCACAATAATTTAATAATTTTTTAAGATTTTTTTATAATTAAATTTATTACATGAGATTTAAATATAATTTTTTTTAAGTTAAATAATAAAATATCCTAAATGTAATCCACAAGCGGGTCGAAATTTAGATTTAGGATATTTACTCAATTTTATTTAATTAAATAAATAATCTTGATGGGAGGTGCCACATATTAGCTAGAAAATGAGTTGTCCATTTTCAATTGCCACTCTTTTTAGATAATGAACATTATGAATTATTACTTTAAATTTCTTTTAGATATGAATATTGTGAAATATTGCTTTAAATTATTTAACTATCACGATAATTATTTTAGGAATCTTTCGCTGAATTGTGAAATTCGTATATTTTATATTTTATTTTAATTAAAATATATCTTACAAAATTGCATTTCAGTCTTAGGATTCAAATCCGCAAGCATTAATTATAATAAGTGGCATTAATTATGAGTGAGGGTCATTATTATCATGCCCGGAAGCATCCAAATTATTTAATTAACATTAGAAGCAAGATTAGTGGATTAAAATAATATTTAATAAAAAAAATAAGGGAGTGATCTGGTCAAGGAAGAGATCTTATTAGCTAAACTACAACCTGTAATCATTTGATCAGCCTTCACAGATTTCTTTAGTTTAATTAAAAATTATTATTAAATGCATCGCCAACTAGCCTCGACCTAATTATAGTTTCCCCTGAAAAATTGGACCCCTCTTATCGTGTTTTCTACTTTCATTTATTTATTATTATTAAACCAGTTACACTAAGGTTAATTATTGTTTATGTACTTTGGAATAATTCAGGTGAGTTTTAGATGATATTATTTTTAAGTTAAATTACACAAAATTCACATAAATTTTTAATTTAATATAAATAATTGGGTTTTTATTTAGTGCTCATCTTGAACCATATAAATTTAAAGATAAAATAATATATAATATTTATATTTTATTTTTTAAATATAATTAATATTTTAATTTTATTTGATACAATTTATCTATAATTTTTTTAATTTGATATATTTTTTATATTTAAAAAATAAAATTATAAATAAAATTATATTAAATATTGAATCCATTATCTTTAAGATGCTATTAGGCCCCGTTATGTTTGTTATATGATATTTGCCCAAGGAGTATCAAGTGCCATACTCTATTTAGTTTAATAAAATATAAAATTATAAAATATTTAATATCTTAATTTTATTTTTATATATATTTATAATATTATTTATTGTATAATTTTATCTATAATCTTTTTAATTTAGTATAATTCTTAATATTTAATAAATAATATTATAAACAAAATAATATTAAATTAAAAAAATATAAATAAAATTAGGATATTATACGCATATAAAAAAGTAAGATTAAAATATTATGTATTATATATTTTTAAATTATAAGTTATTTTTAATTAATTTATCAAAATTAAAGAAGATGTTATATAGGAGTTTAAAATGGGTTTTGCCCAAAAATGTTGACAAGTCAACTTTTACTTGATTTTCCAAGCCTAAAGGAGTAGTCCCATGTGACCATCTCATAGCTAGTTTCACATGCATCACAAAACACCAAAAAGACAAAGGGTTAGAACTTAATTAAGAGACGTTAATTTTCAATGAAGCAGTTTCTTTATTGTAGGTGTTGCTCTCCCTCTTACAATCCTTAATATAATTATTTAATTAATTTAAATAAATTAAAAAATTTATACAAATTAATTAATTAATTATAATATATATATAATATTATCTCCTTAAAATACTATTATATGTCACATAAATGCCACATTTAAATTGTTAATTGTTGTATATAAATATTATATTGAGTAGTATCAATAAAAATATTTTTTTAAAAAATAATAAATATTAAAAATAAAGCAGATCAATATAATATATTTTATAATATAATCCCTTAACCAACTCTTATATTTAAGATTTGAGAAATAATTTTTAGCAACATGTAATTTTTTGATAGAGTATAGGCGATATCTCCTAATCGATAGTTAAAAACTAATAATCTCAAAATATAGAGATTACTATAGTTAATTTTGTCTCTTTTAATAAAATATTTTCTATATATACTATTTAGTTCAAACTCAAGAAATTATATTTTAGAGATCTGACTCTATATTTTAAACTTTATTAGTTAGCAGCATGTAACCCAGAAAGCACAAAATTAGTGAAAAGTAATACATAGATAAATTTGTCGTAAAGAAAACATATAAAAATACGAACAAATTTTAGAAAGTGAGGCTCTAAAAAGTTGCTGTGAGAATACCTTCAAGGTAATTATGTAAAGCAAGAAACCAGAAACAGCTAATCAAGCTATAACACCCTTGATTTGCTGAGTAACTCTTTGTCTTTTGACTTCTAATGTATTTTGAAATAATATATTAATATTAATAAAGAATTTGATATATGACAGCAAATAAATAGTTGTGTGTATGGTATTGTGAATTAAAATGAAGACAAAAATCTTTTAGGTCACTTTCACTGATCTGATAAACCGAAAGTGAACTTCTTTAATAAGTAAATGTTATGATCATTACCAATTTTCAAAGATGCTTCTTTGTCTTGGGCTTTTCGGATTTGACCGCTTTATTTTAATTTTCTTCTCTCTCTTAGCTTATTTTAATAAGAGTTTTAAAAAAAATTATAAAAATAATAGTTTTTAGATAATTTAAAAAAAATAGAAAAAAAATTATAAAAAAAATATTCTAAATAGATAAATATTTAGATAATTATTACTAGAATCTTTGTAATTAAAAAATTACTAGAAATAATATAATTTTATTAAAAATAAGAGAGATAAAAAAGGAAAGATGAGAGAGGAGATGAGAGAGGAGATAAAAATAAGAATAAAATAATAAAAAAATAAAAATAAAATAATAATTAGATAGTCTATAAACTCTTTCACTATTCTATAAACTAATCTCAGTAATTTATCTAAAAATATGGTCTGATCTAATTTTTTAAAAAAATAAATATAATTATTTATTTAAAAAAAATAAATTAAAATTTAAATTAATTTTTTTTAAAACTTTAATTTAGAAATTTTTCAAATAGATACATGATAACTAAATAAAAGTTACATAAAAACCAAACAACAAGTAAAAGCATATACTAATCATTGTTAAAGGTTAATTAAAAAGTTGACTAACAATAGTGCCTCTACGGCCCTAATAGTCAATGGCTTTCCCATATCGTATACCTAATGCATATACGTATTACTTCTTATATATTAAATATAAAAATTTTGAATCAAAATTGATAAGAGTACGTTTTTTTTCAGGTAAAATCATAAACGTAACCTAATATGATTTTTTTTTCTTTGGCAAGTGCCCTACTTGCAGGCACAGATTGAACATGCCACCGTGCCAATAATTAGGGCTGTGCACAATATTTATAACCTGCTATGCTCTGTCTAACCCATAAGAAAAATATCCTGTCCAACCTGATTTTTATCGGGTAGGGCCGGACATCGGGTTGGACACTGGGTATAGGGGCTGTCCTGCCCTGCCCTACCCATGAGCACCCTTTTTTTTTTATTTTTTTTTATTTTTTCTCTATCTTAAAAGGGAGAATATGATAGCTACTAGTGACTATAAGGTAATTTTAGAAATATAAGTAGGTAAGTTGTATTTTTTAATATTTATAACTATACTAATTTTTTTTAACTTTGTTAATTATCATATGATTACATTACAAATTATAATTATTTATTTTATTTTTTTAGATATTTTATCTTTGTCAATATTAGGGAGATTGATACAAAGTTATAATTACAAACTACTTAAATTTTAACGCTTATTTTTTATATGTAGTGGATCTTAAGATTTTAATTATTATCTTTGTTCTCTTATTCTTAGTGAATTATAGATATTATTTAACTCTTAAAGACACATGAATATGGTATTATTTTAGAAATTCATAATTACAATTTTTTTTTTACAATATGAGCATAACATCACAATTTGGGCATGCTCAGCCCGCTCATGCCTTGCCCAAAATTGTTCGGGCTTTTACCGGGCAGGGCCAGGCATCGGGCTGCAAAATGCAGCCCATGCATTTTTTGGGTAGGGCACCGGGCAGGGGGCTGCCCTACCCATGCACACCCCTACTAATAATGTGTCAGTAATATGGTAATCCTTTTGCTAACACATATATATTTTTTTATTAAAAATAATTATATTTAAGATACTATTTAATATTAAATATAATTATATCTTTTAATAAAATTTGAACTTTAAGTTATTATATAATGCCTGCTAACATCTTTTTTTTTTTTTCCTTTATAACTGTTTAGGCTACTAGATATAATTTTTTTTAATTTTATTATCAAGTATTTGAGTAATTAATTAATTTGAATTGAAGTTTTATGAGTAAGAGATCTCTCTCCAATTGTCTTATTTAACAAGGTGAGAATTGAATATCAATTCTCTTATTTTATAATTTAATTTGTTTAACACTAGATTAAGTACCTTTGGTAGCGTCTTTGGCAACAAATATGATAAATTATTATGAACTGTTCAATATAAAAAGATTGAAAACACAAAAAGCACTTTGAACTGATAATTTTGACAAAGTTCATGAAGCCTAATTTTATTTTTCCTAAAGGAAAACCGATGAAAATTGGGACCTGCTTTTTTTTTTTTTTTTGATATAAGAGATTGGACATCTACATCAATATTTATGGGCTTGCGATGAAGTTCAATTTAGATATTACTTCTATTATAAAGTCATAATTTTAAAAAATATTATTTTATTATAATTTTAGTTATAATATATCAAGAAGATATTTAATTTTTAATTATTTAAATTTATATTTGAGGATAATTAACTGCTCACCCTATCTAATATTAGTACTATCTAAAAATAATAGAGATTTTATTCTATCTTTAGATTATAGGTGAATTCAGTACCTTTATAAAAAAATTTATTAAGAAAAAAAATACAACTACAATTGTATAATTGAGGGCAGTGCAAGTAGAGTCTGTCCTCCCAAAAAAGAAATAAAGAGAGAAAAATAATATTGTTTAGGGAATAGAATAAATTTGACATCAACTATAGATATTCCTTTTGGGTAAGATAAATGGATATTTAGAATCATGTTAAAATATGCAAAAACAAAAGAATAAAAAAGTGCATGATGTCCGAAAGAAGTCACATTGTTCATTTCATGTTCATGACTTAAAAGGAATAATACAACTTCTTACCACTTTTATATTTTATATTGATATTGATTGTCTAAATCAAATCTAGAGATTTTAATTTTTTTTTCAAAATTTTAAAATCATTACATTGTCACCAATTTATTTACAGAGTTTTCACTCTTCTGAGCACAAAAATACCTCTGCAGATGCAAATCCCAATTCAGGACTTCAAGACGGCCTAATCATTACTAAATTCTTATATTTCCTGCTTAGAGTTAGGTTAGAAAATCAATTTTTCAATTTAAAAAAAATTAAAATAAATAATTCTAGAATTGATTTTGATTAAAATCATAGTTTAAAATTATAGTTTTGAATAAACTACTGAAAATAGTTTTTGAAATAGTAAAATAGTTTATGGATTATCCAATTATTATTTTACCCATACTTTTTCTTATACTCTCTAATCTCTCTCCTCTCTCATCTTCACTTTATCTCTTCTTTTCTCTTTCTTTTCTACACTCTCTCATCTTTCCTATTTCTTCTCTACCCTCTCTCTTCTCTCATATTTATTCTCTACCTTCTCTTCTCTCTCATACTTTAATTAAATAATACATTTTTTAGTAATTTATCAATATAAAAAATAATTTTACTACTAATCATCTAAACATCTCTATTTTTAAAATTTATTCTTCCCAAAATTTATTCTCCAGAATATATTCTTTCTAAAATCTATTTTTCAAAAACTAATCCAAATACACCTATAGTATAATTACCTATATACTTTTAATTTAAATTAAAATTAGTTATTACTGTCTTAGTTATTGTTATACTAATATTATTATGGTTTTTGCTTTTCAGATTTCAATTATGGGTATTTAGTTACTTTTATTATAATATTTAATTTTATATAAGCCTATAAAGATTTGACATTAATGAGGTCATTTCAAAATTTGAAATGGAAAATGCATATTTGGGATAAGGTATCTTTCTCAAGAAAATTAAATTTATTGATACTATTTATAGATCATATCATTTGGTATCTAATTTTATGGTTTGTAACTATTTATTTCAATATAAGTGTATTATCTAAGAATTAAATTCAAGATTTAGAGAGATATAATGTGACTTTATATGCTATATTAGTTGAAGGTTGATTATGGTGGAGGCACATTTTTTGAATAAGATAAATAATCAATAATCAATAAACAAATTAATGTAATTACTGTGACAAAAAAAAACTATTGATACTTTTGAATAAGTCTTCCAGTCCTTACAATTTCCTCTAGTTTTAAATTAGGGATCCGGACTATTTTTTTCCTCTGCCTAAGCATCCACTACTTTTTGGGGAAAATTTCACTTCGCTCCACTATACCAATTTAATATCATATATTTCTCAAAAGATTTTAAAATTTCATTGCACCCCTTTTGGACTTAAATTAAATTAATTTTTATGGGTAAAAAGACACTAATACCCTTATATAAATTTATAATAGACATATGCAAATTTACAACAACTCTCATTTATCATATTTTCGCCAACCTAATTTACAACTACAATTAACAAATTTACAATAATACATGAGAGAATTAAGAACTCTTATTTCTCATATTCATAACACGTATTCCCTCGTGTTATTGTAAATTTGCTTATTGTTGTAAATTAGGTTGTGAATGTAGGAAATGAGGGTTGTTGAATTCCTTTTATGTATTATTGCAAATTTGCTAATTAGGGCTTGCAAAATTTAATTCCCTAGAAAATTAAATAGGCCCTTATTGTGGTGTCTTCTTCGAAGAGGCAGAAAGAGTTATGAAGAATCAAAGGATGCTTTTGGGGTTTCAATCATAGTGTCCTTGTCCTCATCACAAAGCTCACTAATGTCCAAGACATATTTCCTTAGCATGACCCTGTAGCCCTATGGACCATATTATTTTGAACAAGATGAGTCTACATCAAGCTCCTTTTTTGTAATTAAAAGTGTGCCTGTTTGAATTTCTCACAACGTTCTTATATATATATATATATATATATATATATATATATATATATGGACCTTGCTCTTTGCCGAGCTTTCTTGTCAAAGAAAAATCAAGGATACTGTTATGCATTTTGTTTCTTATTTGCATGTGTCTCCTTCCATTGTAACAGTTAAAGGACAAATTTCTAATCATTTTCAAATTAAAAATATAAATTATTAAATATTTTGAACTTCCATTGCATTTTCATTTAATTTATGTTAAGAAATATATATTAAATTATTCTAAATTTGACAAATTGATTATATTTATAATCCATGAAACACATTTAATTCTTGCAATATTACATAATAAAATATAAAAAAATTATATTCAGATGTATATAAAGAATCTAGTTGTAAAAAGTCTCATGAATTCATCAAACGATTATGAAATTTTATAGGATTTGAGATTAATTTTTTAAAATTATAAAATATCATAATTACCCCTGGGAAGAAATGACTCAAGCAATATGAATGATAACTCTCAGGAGATAAAAGAATAATAATTGGAGTATTTTTTAGGGTTAATTATGTTATTTCATAATTTAAAAAAAAATTAATCCCAAATCTTGTGAAACTTTACAGCTGTCTAATTATTTTTTAGGAATTTTTTGAAATTATATTATTTATATGAGATTTAAATACAATTTTCTAAAGATATAATGCTTATTATTGAGCCCTCTTACTAATTATAAAGCTCAATGAGTCATACTTAAGTGGCAATAATTAACCAGACTTTTATTATTGAGTAGTTTAGTCTAATAATTATATGATTACATAATTAATATAAGTTGAGTTTCAAGATCAATGGGCCACTATTTAAAACAATTAATGTGAGCCAACAAAATAAAACAACACTTCCGTTTGAGCCTTGAGAACAGTTGAGAGTAGTATATACAGTTCATCATCAATAACATGTCTCTCTCACACACACACACACTTCTTGTCTGTGCAAATATTCTCCACCCTTTTTAATGATATTGTATAGTTCTAATAAGGTTGTCGTCTGATGATATCTACTGGTTTTGTCACAGATTCTTTGGTCCAGTGTGCCCCCCAACATTCTGAATAATTGACGAACCTCCTTCACAGCGGCTAAGTTTCAGCAAATTTCTTTTATTTAATGTAGCCTTAAAAATTTTAAAAATAAGTTAAGTCATTCCAAGTATTAAATAACTAAGGTTAACTATTCAATTAATATTGACAGTTACTATTTTATTTAATGAATGCTTTGTTCATATTTCTTTCCATTTTTAAATATAGAAATTAGATACTAAATTTATTTTAATTTTATATATAAGATCTTATTATACTTTATCACATACATTTTGTAATTTGTTTTTATAAAATATATCTATTAATTAATTATATATATTATGGGGTTTCTATTATGAACATTAATCATGATTAAATATGATAATTAGATAACTCAACATATATTTATTATAAATATATAATTTAATTAATTTTTTTAATATCTAATATGTGTTTGGATAACAAGCCTAAAATGCTTTCACTATAAATTATTAGATTTAGGAAAAATATATTTACCGCCATTGCTAGACGTGATAGAATGTAATTTCTGTGGCTATCCAAACACACTATCCATTCTTTTATTTTTATCGGAGTAATATGTTGTTCTTGTAATATACATATTTTAATTTTAATATAACTTATCTTTCATTTCTTAACTATTTAAGAATACGTAATTCAAGACAAATTTTAATAATTGAACTTTTTTATGATTTGACCGGGCCGACAACAAAATTTTTCGTGTCTTGACAAACTTGTACAATTATTTTATGTTATTTGGGGGGTTTTAATTGTCTTAATTTACTCAATACAAAACAGCACTATTTCTATTTTTTAATATAAAATTTAATTATTTATTTATTAAAAAAATTATTTAATTATAATTAATATAATAATTAATTTAAATAAATTAAAAAAATATAATATATATTTATCTTAAATAATTATATTTAATAATAATTAATTGATCTATTTAATTTTTTTAATTTATATAAAAAATAAATTTAATCTTATAGTAAGTAAATGAAGTAAATGAGAGAGAGCATTACTTTCTTCATTTGTAAATGTAATGAATTATGGATAATATCTTTATGTTAATATCATCCATGAAGCTCATAAAATTTTAGCATCTTGAAAAGAAGCTATGACTATGAGTACCTCGACATGCGAACAACATAAAATTTGTCACTTACCACATTGAAAAGACACAATAAAAGTGCATCACTCCATCATTACCCAGTAACCTAACTACATAAAACATGAATTTATAGCAACATGCCCCGAACCTTATATATATATATATATAGTGCCTGTTTAAAAAATATTAAATATTGATTTAAAATTTAGATTTGACTCAAAATTTAAGTTTAGAGAAATTTTAAAACAAACAGTTATATTTGTTCAAACGGATTTTTTGACTAAATTATAGTTTAAAACTAAAGTTTCAGATAAGTTGATCAAAATAACTTATAGAACAGTAAACTACTTATAAACTAACCAATTACTATATTACCCATATTTTTTTTACACCATCTCTCATCTCTTTTACTTTTTCTTACACCCTCTCCCATCTCTCTAATTTTTTTTACACCCTCTCTCTTCTCTCCAACTTTTTCTTACACCCTCTCTTCTCTCTCCTACTTTTTCTTACACATTCTCTCCTCTATTTTCTTACACCCTCTTTCCTCTCTCCTCATTTAATACTCATACATTTTTTTATAATTTATCAATAATAAAAATACTTTTGAAAATAATTATTCAAACACTCATTTATTCAAAACCACTTTTTTCCCCATAAACTCTTTTCTAAAAGCCCTTTTCTATAAGCTGCACAAAAATCTTTTTTTTTTCATAAGTCATTTTCCAAACTTTTATTCAAATAGGCCCATAATCTATATACTATTCTAATTTTTATTATGAGTCTAATTTAAGTAATTTTTAAATGTTAAAAAATAATAATTAAGTCATTGAGTATACTTTAAATTTATAAAAAAACTTTAAGTTTAATCTTATTCTTTTTCTACATTTACATATCATTATCATCTTTCTTTTTTCTCTTTTTCCAACAAGATTAAATAGAGGTAAAATTAAAAAATAATTATTAATAAAATCTAAGTTGACATATATTTAGAACAAAAATTTCTTCTCCACTACTTATAATAAGAACCAGAGTAATATATAATACATAGAAGAGAGAGAGAGAGAGGATTTACGTGTCATGAGAAACCTATAACTCTCTATGTGCTCGTTAGGATTTGTGATTGATAAATACGCTCATGCAAGCTAAGGCGAAATTTTTTTACACACTTATCTAATAAAATTGTAAAGCATGAATGGAAAGCTAGATTGGAGCTTTAAAACCCCAATTCAAACAAGCACTATCCTTTTCTTCTCAATTGACAGATGAATAATGACAACAAGCTTAAGACTACAAGTCCTCAGAGTTCAAATCTTTGTTTAACAAAAGTTGTTAATCCACCTATTAAGTGCTAGATCGATCCAATAGGAAATTCAGAACTACTAATCATGGGGTTAGGTTGAGTAAAAACAACTTAATACCTCTCAACTATCATGGCTTAATACCTCTATTTAGGTTCAACAATTAATGATTGAATTCATATTAGCTAATTAATATTCTCCTGATCCTTAATATAAGATCTAATTAATTGAGGAGTTGATTTTAATCATAAATATAAGATTTATTTCCTATATTCATCAAATTTTTTTAAATTATCCCTATTGATATTTCTTTAATAATAATCAAATAAAAGAGGAAGCGGGAGAGTAAAAAAATGATTAAGATGTTTTAGAAAAAAATATCATATATTAACTGACTTTTTTAATAAAATCAGATTAGTTAAATATATCTTATATTAAAGATTGGAAGAATATTATCAAATCCCATATAGTTATATAAAAATAAGAATATGACCAATTTACCCGCATAAAATTCAGCATGGGTACGAACGAGTGGGAGGGTCAAGTGTGAAGGGGCCAAGTGCATATATAGCAACACGAACATTTTTACATTTACAGAGAGAAGCATGCATGCTTTTACACTGAAAAATGGGACCTCACAGTCTCCATGAATAAGTTTGCAAAGTCTGAAACATTTAAATTTAGTTTTGCCACTTTGTGTAAATTGACATATGTTTTGAGTTCAAACAAATTATCCCCATGTGACCTCTTGGTCCCTTGTGTCTACTATTTAGGACCACCCTTTTTTTTCTCTGTGCCTTCTTTCTCTCCACTAATTGTCATCTCTCACTCTTTTTTAGTCTTTTTTGTTTCAAACTCTAAGTTATCTGATGAACTTTTGATTTTTTTTTCAGAAGATGATAGAGTTACTTCAAATGGGTTTAGAATTCAGAATCTCAAGTTTTTCTCTCCTCCCTCTAAAATACAAAAAAAGTGGGGCTTGTCACACTGAGAAGCCACATGATGAAGACACCAGAAATGACTTGCTTGGTATTCATGCTACGCCAATTGGGTAAACGTCAATGTTTCTGACAATTCTTAAAGCAAAGTTACCAATTAATTCCCGTAAGGTTAATTTTCATTTTTTGATTTGATGTTTGTGATGTGATTGATGAAAATGTTGTGACTAATCCTTATTATTGTGCTAAAAATATGTAATTTTGACCCTTTTATGTGGCCCTTTATGTTTGTTAATCTCTCATGAAATTTCATTAAATTGTGATCAAGGAAAAATTACGTTTAAAGACTTGAATTTTAAGTAAATAAATTTTGAAAAATGGTAACTATTTTTAAATATCAAAGTTATTATTAAATCTTACAAGACTTGTCACTATTTTAAATGAATTTATTAATTGATTTTAGAATAATCATATTTTTTTATGACTTCCTTGGGAATATGAATCAAGGGGTTTGTGTGATAGAATTAAAATTTTAGAAAGTAATGGTTAATATCTGTCAATTGAGTTTCAATCGGTGATCCAAATCCTATATATATAGTTTGATAGTAACTTGAATAATTGAAACTAAACTAAAAGAATGATAAAACAAAGGGATCAACAAAGAGAGAATATGGTTCTCATTAGAAATTTAATGACAATAAAGAAGAATGCAAAATTTTTGCAGTTTTCAGCAAAAGAAACTCACAACAACTGCTGACATTGGAGGGAAGGAAGGAAGGATGAACAAGTCACAGAAGACAATTAATTAAACCCACAACAAGTGCTAGAACACAACTTGCTTAGAATCACACTATGCTATATATAACAACAATAACAACAACAACAACATATTAATTAATTTATATAATGATGATTATAATCATCATCTGTGACAAACACATCTGTAGTGGTATGGGCTATTGACAGGATCATTGCCTTCCACAGGAACCTGCTCCGCTCTGCATTTGTACTTGCAGCCTCTGCATTCATTGTAAGTACATGTTGGTGCTGTGGATCCTATCATCAGCCTCCTTGAATTCCTCTTCTTCTCTTCCTGACCCTAAAAAACATTACTGCTAATTAAGGGTGTGTATATATATATATATATATATATATATATATTTGGACAAAGGTCTCTGACAGAACACAACAGGTTTCACCAAGTTTTCAAGATTTTCTATTTGAGATTCTCACCTGCAAAGTTGGTTCAGTCTGGGGGAGTTGGGAGTATTGAAATACCATTCCTTCTGTTCTGATTCCTGTAAGAATTCAGAATCAGTAAAGAAAGTAACACAGTAACAGTCATTTAGTGCAGAAAGTTGAAGGGCGCAATTTCACAAGCATATAGCAGACAAGGGAGAATAGTACTTGAAGAAGCATTGAGAGAGAAGCAGAAACACTACAAAAGAGAGAGTATAGAATGAATGACCTTGAATAAGTTTAGGTGCAAGGACTAAGCTGAGGAATAGAATGAGTACTAGTTTGTGATGAAGTTTAGTGGTGGCCATTCTTTTCTTGCTTCCAGACACAGTGTGAAACTTTGAAGAGATGTGAATTATAGACTGTGAATATATATTAGAGAGAGAGAGAGAGTTGTGGTGAATAAAAGAGAATGGATAGAGTCAAAATGAGAAGAGAGGCAGGGAAGGACAGATCGCCTCTTGGAGAAAACTGATGGGAACTCTACACTCATCACGGCAATTACTAGAATGCCCTTCCACCGTTTGAATCCTTTTTTGATTTTTCTATAGGCTCTATGTATGTATGTATGTATGTATGTATGTATGTATGTATGTATGTATGTATGTATGTATGTATGTATGTATGTACTCACTCCTCTTGTACGTCTATTTATAAGGTAGATTTTTTTTTTCAATTTATAATTCATATAATTGACCTTTTTTAGATGAATATATAATTTTTTTTATTATATTAATTTTATATTGTTAGAGTAGAATATATATTAAATAAGAATAAAATTGAAAAGGTATATAATTTACCTTTTACTTATTTATTTATTTATTTTTATTTTTAATAAAATATATGGTTTTATAAATAGCACGAGAGTATGTCTAAGGACTGTTTAAATAAGAGAATCTTCACATGTGGTGGGGCAGGGAAGGTAGTAAGCAGTAATTTGGCATGTCTTTGTGTGATAGACCAGTGAAGACAGGTCATTCACCAAAAAGATGATGAAATGAATGGACTTTGATTTTAATGTTGGCATCAACAACTTTAAAATATCAAGTGTCCAATTCTCCGTAAACCCATACCTCATTTATTAGCTTCCAGAATCTATTCGCTTAGGAAATGATGGCTTCCGCCTCTTCCTCCTTTCATTTTAGTTTTGTATTCCATAGCATTGTGAAGCATCTTTTGCTACTCCCTCCCAAACGCTGCCACCCCCCCTCTCTCCTCTTTCCTCCTCTCCTTATTTTGAAATAAACTTTCTTCCTTCTACAGGGTGCTATTCTTCATGGGGTTGGTGGATTTCCTGGGCATGCTATTTTTTATATATCTAGTTGATATCTAGTTATTAGATTAGATTCAAACATTGTCATATCTAATTAGATATTAATTTTTTTAAAAGTACTTTTTATATTCAAATAAATTTAAATTCAAGATTTGGTTTTTAAACGAACGTATTAGCTTAAATTTGGCCAGATTTAGCTCTAATACTATCCATGTCCAAAGGACCAGGATTCATTCAGCAATGTATCATACTATGTATTGTTCTTTCAAAGCTTGAGGAAATTTAATTCAGGTTTAAGCAGGAGAGAGTTACTTGGGGCAGTGAAAAGAATCTCACCCAAAAGAAAAATTATTGTTCTTCACATACACAGGAAGAAGGCAAGAGAGAGATATAATATTATAATGACAAACTAATGAGCTTTACTGCTTCTCGTTGTCACTCAGTTTCTGACGATTCATTATTTACAAACATAATCACTACAGAATCTGACACTCTTGCCTACTTCAGTTCACATCCTTTACAAGCTTCAAACTTCCAATGATCTAAATCCGAGAATAACTAGCTGACACATGATGATACAAGGTCAACCTAAATCTAAATAGAAGTATCGTCATATTTATCAGAATGCAAATTCCTCAGGTAACTTTGGATACTTCTCTGACAGAAAGGCCTTGTACTTTCTTTTAAGATCTCCACCTGAAAAGAGGTGCCGAATACATTATTGAAAACAATGTGTATTGCCAATCATATACAAAAGAGAGGGGTAAGATTGTATGATTTAGGTAGCCGACCCTACTTAATAAGATAAAGCTCGTTGTTGTTGTATACAGACGAGAGGGTCAGCTTCTCAAGAAAAGCATTTACCTTTAGCATGGAATGGTTGGACATCTTTAGAAAGAGTTGATTCCACCAGCTTCACAAAATCTTTACCTGCTAAGTCAGCAAAAGATAAGGAGAATTCTTTAATGCATCTTTAACCTAGAATGAGCATCATGGAAGAAGAAAGAGTGGTCATGTTTCAGTATTAAAACTCAGGTCATCTAGATGTTTCCATACTCACCAGAAAGAGTCTTTTGCCCTTTGTTAATATTAATCAGGTAGGCAGATACATTATTGTCTTTCAGCTGCAGGATAGATAGAAAATATATAAGAATTAAAAATAGCAAAGATTGTAAAGGAGTAAAAAAGCAACAAATTATTTCAGTAAGAACATATTGAAGCATAAAATAGAAGAGTAAGGTTCAGTTCATCATGACCTTGGCTAGAAGGGCCTTTGCAAGATCCAGCGGATCTATACATGAAGGACCATTGTTGAATGAAGGCACAAAGATCCCATTTTGATAACCGGCTAGAAAGTGATAAGCTGCTTGACCAGGAGATAGCTTTGAAACAGAAGGGACGCATTCAGAACTGCTTCAATGGATAAAACACAGATCAAGAAACAGAGGGAACTAAAAGTGATAGTACATTGCAGTCATAGGCCACAAAATATTTATGCATGCAAAACATTGTGAAAAACAGAACCAGATAGCATCTCATTGCATGCGTTTCCACTCTCCAGGTTAGATTACCTATAAGAAGAAACAAGGACAATAGCAGCAGGCAATTTAAACATATTAGATCCACCAGTATTTCCAGTCTGAAATAAAGGTGCAACGCTCTGGGGAGAAAGAATTATGCCAGCATCGGTGGAGATAAAAAAGTTTGCACAGCTTTGAATTGTATCTTCTGATGCAAATAGTACAAAAACATGATCTCCTGATACTAGGATCCTGAAATTTGAAACATCCAGTTATTAAAAAGAAACATCTAGTACAAAAACTTTTGTTGAGATGTTTTCTTAAGTCAACAAACAATTACCTTCCTGCTAGAGGAATGCCTCCTCTTGCAGATATCACAGGTTCAGACAAAGCGTATAGCGCTTTCTTGATCGCACTGGCATCTGAGAAAGCTTTGTCACATAAAACTAAGGATGATCTCTCAATATCAGCAGCAACAAATCCATTATTTGACTGATATTCCACATCAATAGCCTTCATCAAAGAAGAACTGCATAGTCAAAATCAATCATCTGGCCATAGAATCAGATACATCATAAACTAATGTCTCAAACGAAGGATTCAGCAAATAAAAAAGTAAAACCCATGGCCAGCTTCCTGTAATAGAACACTATACCTTATAGATGTGGCTACATATACAGTCAATGGACAAGAATCATGTGAAACTGATCGATTGTGAGTCTTATAGAGAAGCTTAGAAAGTGATAGTATTGCTGAAGGACTATCACTTATCACACGAACTTTTGCATCACAGTTTGGCGATGAACCAATAGCTCCATCATGAACAAATATATTTGGGACAGATGACAGGTGATTCGTTACCTGACATAAACGGTGTAATAAATGAAAAGTTATATCTCATGCATGAGTTCTTTTGAACAAATAAGCCGCTCTGCTTCTTCATGAATGCGGGTAATATCCACACCATTGAAATATCATTAGACTGCGGACAAACTAAACTTACAATGTAACCTGTTTCGTTCTCATCTTCCCAGTTTTTACACTTTTACTTAGTATCCAAACAGGGGAAACGAAATTCTTTTCTCTCCCCATTTCTCTAACATAATCCTCATTTCACATCTCAAAAAATCCTAAACGTAAATTAAATTTAGTGAAAGAATTAGACACAAAATATGACATGAACAAAATATTTCAGCAAAATACATATGTAAGAAAGATCTGAATGTTTCCCCAAGTTTACATCATACCAGTTTAAGAAGTTTGCCAAATTGTGCCTTTGAGATTTTTGATGCTTCACCAATAACACTTCCTCTCACATGTAATGGCCATAAGGATAAGGGTTCTAATAGATAAATGCAAAAAATAAGTTAGATTAAAACGAGCTGGATAGAAGTAAAGAAGATAAAAAAGGAATAAGTTTCATCTTACCTGCAATGATTGCACCATGTTGCTTTAGTTCAGATGGGTTTAAGTTTGGAAAAGCTTTTCCCATTACAATTACACCTTTCAAAGCCAGAGCCCCGTTAAGACCACTAGAAAATCCTGTGTTTTCCCTGTGTTAAAATAAACATTAGAAGAAGAAAAATTTAAACTAAAAATTGAGAATGAGAAATGTACCTTCTGATTTGAGTGAGATATGTTTTTCATGAATTTCTTCAAAAGTTTAAGGTGTTATACCACCATATTTTTTTTCCTAGGCTGAAGTAGAGATATTCATCTCACTTATTTGATAGTAATATATAGTTCCTTTGGCTTATTAGCAGATGAAGTTATGGGCAACACTTATAAACTAGAAGTTGCATTGCAAAACCATAATTTCTAAGAAGTTAAAGCTTCTAAACAGCAATGCAAATCCATATGAGGTGAACTTCTAGAGTAGCCTTAAGGTAAAATTAAAACCTTGTAGAAGTGTCTCTTTCTGCTTCATCCTTGGCTTTTGGTGCTGACCTTGCATTCTGCAGAAATGCAAAAAATAGATGATAAAATCCTTCTGTTTGCAGGAAGAATTGGTAATGGATAAAATATTGATACATTTTACTTTACAAGACTACTAGAACAACGAAATTTAGGACTGTAGACACTTTGTGGGATACTAGCCAGGAAGCCACAAGTGCGGTCTTAAGGGTTTGTAGAAGCAGAGACATTATTAAACATTGATAGTTATTAATTAGCAGTTTGTTTGCTGTGGACAGAATGAAAGTCTGCACATTGGTGTTGAGCCATTGCTGAGCAAAACGAGGTGGGTTTGGCAATTAAGGGCATTTAAGATGATCTGAATCTCTGACGTATGCAAAAGGCTCTTACAATTTCTGGGTTAGCATAAAAAGTGTACTTTGGCGAACTATGGAGGATTGAAAGAGAAATTTTGCAACCTGGACTCAACATCAACAAGTAAACAAATAACAGCTTCATGTAATAATTCATCATTTCTGGCTCGTAAGAAAAAACTATTAACATGAAATGCCCATAAACAGAATAGGAACAAAAAATTGAACACTTGGGATAACAAGGAAATGCAGGCACATGATTTGAGAAAGAGAAGAGTAACTGACCCGTAGGGACGAGAGCAAGAAAGGGAGAAGAGGACTTGAACTTGAGGAGCGAGTGAATGAGGTTTGGAGTCGATCCAGAAGAAGGTTCCTCATGAGTGCCTTTCCAGTTTCAGCGATTAGGGACGTAAGATGAATCAGTGCGCTTAAGCGACAAAAATCCTATTTTTCCACTCTTGCTTCCAAATCCTTAACTCACTTGCATATAAAACCTTTTTTCTAATCAATTTTCATGTCTACAAAGCATACCAAAAACTAGCACTGCAAAATCATAATCAATTGCAACTATGGTCGAAGCGAAGTACTTTGCCAGATTATGAGGAGTACCATAGTCAGTCGCAAATATATGGATAGGATTCTGTCACTAAGTGAAAACAGTTTATTTAATTATTATTTTGTTTATTCTACTCTAACAGTAGGGAGTTAATTGAGTCAATTTATAATTTTATTTTTTTAGTCATAAGTATATTTTATGTGACTCTATATCTATTTATATTATTAACTTATTTATATTTAGGAGAGAAAAATTAAGAAAATTATTTTGAGATACTCTTGGCTTCTATTTTATTTTCTTTATGAGATTCTTATAAAGAGAAGTAGGAGAAGTTACCTTAACAATTTTGGTATTAGAGCTAAGATGGTTGAGACACGCTCATTTACTGTTTGGTAACACTGAATACAACATCAACTTAAGAAGCGTTAGAATTCCTGAGGTAGACCCATTGGCTACAATTGCAGCTAAACTCAATATGTTGGAGGAATTAAGAGACAAAGTTGTATCTCTGGAAGTACAAACGAGATGTAACTCGGTCAAGAAGAAAACAAGACACTGGTGGAATGATTCAGATAATGAAGGAGACACATACCAGAGGACCCAAGCACCTTATGCGAGGATTGAGTTCTCCAAATATAGTGGAGGTGATACGCGTAGGTGGATATTGAAGGTGGAGAAATTCTTCCAGTACTATCAGACGCTAGAGGATGACAAAGTAGAGATAGCAACAATGTACTTGGAAGGCGATGCTCTGGACTTGCTTTCATGGGTCAACACTGAGCGAATACTGCTCTACTGGGAGTAATTAGTGAAGACCCTGAACGACTACTATGGACCGCCAGAGTTTCTGAACCCCGATGAGTGCCTTTACAACATCAAACAAATTGGTGCTGTCGTGGAATACAGAAAGGAATGGGCTAGGAGAGTAGCTCATATAACTAATTGGCTAGATTATTGTCTTTTCAGTGTATTCCTGAACTGGTTGAAGGAAGAGCTACAGACAATGGTACGTTTGCACAAACCAAGAACAATATATTGAGCATCGAGCTTAGCCCTAAAGCTAGAGAAAGGGAACGGGTCAGGCGGTGGATCTGGATTCGGGATATCCATCGGCTCAAACCGACCTAATAGCTACAACCAAACTAGCCCAACTTTTGACCAAGCTTGATCACAGCTTGTCATCGGCCACGCGAGCGCATCAGCATCACCCTCGGCGTTCCTTCCTCCTTCACCATCAGTACCTTCAAGACAGAGCGCGTGGGACTCGACAAGGCAGCAACGGAGGGATAAGGGTCTTTGTTATCGGTGTGGTGACACCTTTCGACCAGGCTACCGTTGCACCTCCACCTCCCTCTCACTGCTAGAGGTAGTTGAGGATCAAGCCCCTATGACAGAGACGACGAAGAAGAATGAGGGGACTAGCATAAATTAATTTAACATTTATGTTTTCATTATGAGATTATATTTAGCTTTTATTAATTATATGAGTTAAAATTCTTACTCATTGGAGATTCTACTTAGGTCTTATTAGTTATATGAGTTAAATATTCTTACTCATATTCTAATAAAGATTTATTTTTATTAAAATGTGGAGTTAGATTCTGACTTTCACCTTGAGGATAAGGCAGATTTTGAAGGAGGAAGTATGGATAGGGTTCTATGATTAAGTCAAAACAGTTTATCTAATTATTATTTTATTTATCCTACAATGTTAGTGGGGAGTCAGTTGAGTCAATTCATGATTTTATTTCTTTAGTCATATGCATATTTTCCAAAAATGTAGGGAGAGTCATATATAACTCTGTATCTATTTATATCCCTAACTTACTTATATTTAGGAGAGAAAAATTAAGGAAATTATTCTGAGATACTCTTGGCTTCTATTATGCTTTTTTTATAAGATTTGAGAGAAGGAGAAGTTACCTTAACATATATGCAGAGACTGAACTGATCAAATAGGTAATTCCAAAGTCTTTGCTTCACATCCTTTTTAAACATGCTTGTAACGAGAATGAGGAATTAAAGCATAATCAATAACGCAAAAGATATTGAAATGAACTTTTACATGTTTCTCAAACTATATTGAAGATGAGCTTATGAAATTTCTACATAAAACTATGCGTGTTTTACAACTTACCGAACTCAAGAAATGAGGTGCCCGCCTTACACTTTGTTAGTATTATATAGGGGTCATATACGTCTAATTTTCTTCATGTACAAATCATGTCAATTTTTATAGTTGCTTGCTCTTTAGTGAGTTATTCTGTGATTTTTTAGGCCGTGTATTCTGCTAATTTTGCTTGGCCTTTTGTTTACATTACTCCTTTGGATTTCGGTTGGATGACTGGTTATGATTCAGGGCTGGCTTATTTATGCTTACAAAAGTGATTTGGAACCAATGGAGGAATGTGAGTTGAATTTAGTAGAAAGAAAGGAGCTACTTCCTTATAATATGTTGAGCTAATATTTAAATATTTATTGGTAGAAGTCACATTGAGTATATAAAATATCTCAAATATAATTATTTCTAATAAAAGGATAACTAAACCAAAAAAAAAATGATTTTGAAATCCGATCAACCCCGCCCTTACCCAACTCTGAATGAAAATATCATTGTAATTGTAACAAGCATACATTCTTGAGAGTCACACTCCAAAAGCTAATTGTTAGAGTTGGAAGCCCAAGACCTTATAAGACACATCTTTTAAGGTTGCCATCCCAATGGGGGCTCAGCTATCTTTTTTGCCTTAAATTTAAACAGACTCTCAATGAATCTATGTTATGATTGTGGCAAAAAATATTATATAGTCAGACACATATATATAGAGGATGACAATTAACACATAAAAAAAATATAAGAATTGAAATAACAGTGTAACAAATACTTGCTTAATTGATGACTCTGATTATTATGACTTATGGCTACCAACTAGTTAAAGTACATACAAGTTCGTTCATTCAGACGCCATTTGACTACAGAAACAAGATTCCGAGAGACCTCTATACAATATTACCTCATATTCTATTATATCATAGATGCCTTCGTGTTTAACATGTCTTTATTCTGTATAACAAGTGAAGGTTTTCTTAACAAGATATAAAAAGGGTGTGCTTTAAATCCCATTAAGTTTTGAGTGATATGATATGAGTTACCACTCTAAACAAATGTATGTTGTATGTCATATTAGAACTAATGCCTCCTGAAATATTTCTTATTATTTCCTCCAATCACGATGACTTGCCAGTCAGAAATGTCTGCTGAAAGAGATTCCACTTTCCAACATCTTTCAAACTTGTTCTCTATATAAGAAGTTGATGAACTCTAAAATCATGAGTTAATAGGAAAAAAAGTCATGTCTTTGTTATTCAAAATCATCTTCTTACTTCTCATCATATGCTCTTCCAATGCAGAATCCCAAGAACCCTTGGGTCAGTTTTGCAAGGAAAACACAAACATAACAACTGGCAGCAAATTATCTGCTAACATGGATAAACTTTTAGCAGAATTAGGCCCTGAAACTACCTCAAGCTGCTTCATTTCCGCCTCGTTTGGCAAAGAACAAGACCGAGTTTATGGTCTGTCTCAATGCAAGCAAGATGTTAGCAAAGAAGACTGCTCTATCTGCATACAAGACGCGGCGAAATCAGAAAGAGATGTTCGGAGCAAGCTGATGCAAGAATCTGGTATGATTACTGCTTTTTAAGGTATAACAATGAGAGTTTTACAGGAAAAGTTTATACATTTTTTGGTATAATCTACTGGAACGTTGAGAATGCGAGTGATCCTAAAGCTTTCAATGAAGAACTTGGATCTCTGATGGATGAGATTAAATCAGAAGCTGTTATGGCAAAAAACAAAGGGCTTGGAAAAGGGAAGACAAAGTTGTCTTCTTTTGTTACACTTCATGCTTTGGTTCAATGCACATGAGATTTGTCTGATGTATCTTGTGCTCAGTCTGTGGCTATTGCAGAAGACACCACTAGAGAAAAAAACTTTTAACAACAGTTAAAAGTAGTATTTCATAGAAATTTTAGGAGTGGAGTGAATTCTCTCGCCGTTATAAGTCTATCTTTTAATGATATTTTTATGCAAAAACTGTCATAAAAGGTAAAAAATTTTCCATGGCAGTTCTTACTAAAATTACTGTGGAAAAGCTATGTTTTTTTAGCTTTACTCAGTCTACATTCACTATCAGTAATCTCGACTACATTCATCAAAAGTATCATACCAGATTTAGAGAGAAGAAATAAAAAATCTGGTGAAAAAAACTGAAGACCTAAAACTTTTTCTATTGAAGCTTTTCAAGCTCTTTCCAGCAAGTTTCATCCATTACCATATACTATTAATCACCACGGTCAACCTCACTAAAAATATTGGATCAGATCTAGAGAAGAAATTACAGATCTAGCAAAAAGTTGAAGATCTAAAAAGATAGTGAATATAAAATAAAACTTATAAGTCTTCAATACAAGGATGATAACTTATATATATAAGGTATTATAATTTATAAACAATAAATAATAGAAAAATCAAGAAAAATAAGTAAATGACAAAAGTAAAAAGTGACTTAATACTTTCACGATGGAGAATGACGATATAAATGATGGAAAACGACAATGAAAATAACATAGAACGACGGTGATATGCATTGAAAATAGAAAAAAATGTTAAAAAATATCATTCATGCAAGTCTATTGTAGTAGGAAATTGGAACATAATTTCAAATGGTTATGAAAAGTAAAAGTGAAACTATAATTAAATTAGGATTTTTAAATTTTAGAGAAACTTTTAATGGCTATTTTTAAAAATCGTTATTAAATATCTCCTCTAATAATTTTTAACTGGTGATTTTTAAAAATCACCATTAGAAGTTGAAATATTGAGTGACTACTAGTTGAACCATTTCCTCTTTCCCTTCATCGTATTACCGATTGCTTCATTTTATTGATAATCATCATTCTATTTATAAAAAAAACTAAGTTAAACTATAGTAGTTGAAAACTAACCTAGATTAATTCATAAAGAACCAAATATATTTAGTTTCATAACAATTCTTTAAATTACAAATTAATAATTTAATGTAGTGGATTGGAAGAAAAAATGTTGATAAAGTTCTTAATTAAATCTTACAAACTATTTATGACTTTCAAGTGTTTTTTAGGACAAAACAAAGAAATGCAGATGGTGAATTTCATAACAATAGTAAAATGTTCCCATGGAGATACCAATCTTTGAACGAGGAGTTTAACCTACATGCAATTAAGAAATCAACAACTCATTGATGCCATATAATATAATCTCGTAACTATACAAATCACACTCTAATATGAATATATTCGATAGGAGGGACATACAATGAATTAATTCCTCTTCCAACAATCATAACTATGATTAATATGAAATTAATTGAACCAAAAGAAAAAACCAACTCCAGTCACACCCACAATCTAATCCAATTTCAAAACAAGAGGAATCAATTCTAATTTAGAATTACACAAAATCCACTGTCGGCTAATCCTAACAAAACAATCTCTTGAATCCTAGTTATAGATTACTCTTTAATTCATGAACAAATAATACTACTAGCATATATTGCGACAGGAATTCAGATTAGAATTCAAATGAAATTAAACTCCCTGGTTGTATCAACAGCTCAGGCTCTTGCTCGTCTCCACAGGAACTCAGCATTTAGCCTTGCATATTTGTCATGATCTCAGTAGAAACAATTGAGGAACAAGCTGATTCCATCGCGAGTCAAGATGAGCGGAAGGTAAGAATGAAGGAGAAGAAGCCTGGTCTCATGCCCAGAACAGAGGAAGGTCGCGGAGAGAGACTGTCGGAGAAGGAAGGATGTTCCAATGAATGTTATGGAAGCGGAGGTCGAGTCAATGAGGTCTTTCCTCCGTCTAAGAGTGTATGTGATCTATAGGTTCTCGGTCAAGTCTCCTGGATCACGCCGTCCTCCAGAAAGTGAGTTCGGGTCCGTAAGTCGTGTGCACCCCGCCTCCGCTGTCTAGCAGAGCTGTCCAACAGAATTGGAATTTTGTTTCTCCCTCATGAACTGGTAGTTCCTCTCCTTCCCTTCTAATTAATTCCATCGAAATTCAGTTACATTCATTAGTTGGCCTGATGATTAATGAGATTTGTCATACAATAGAATTAAACAAACATTTTATTTGTTCCACCAATAATATCCAAAAAATCATTAGAAAATGCCAATTATTCCTTTATTATTCTAGATTATTTTTTCTACTAATTCATCCTAAAATATTTGATTTTGTTATTATATAAATTAGAGTTGGGAAAATAAGCCCAACTCAATTAAAATGGGGTGGGCTCGGGCTGGCATTGGGGCGGGTTAACCCTTTTTTAAGCGGGCCAGCCCGCTAGCACTTTTTTTTTATAAATTATTAATATTATTATTTATTTTATCTAAATATTACTTTCAATACTTTTATTATTAAATACTAATAAAAATAATTACTTATTTGTTGATATGTGTTGACATATTATAATTGATTAATATTATGTTAATGTTTATTTAGATTTATAGTTATAAAATTTGATATTTTTTATAAAAAGTAAAAAATTTTAAGAGTATAATATTAACTATTTTTTAATTATACTAATATAATATTAAAAAAAATTTATTGGTATTTTAAAAGTTTAGAAATATTTTTTTAAAAATATTAAAAATTTAAAAAAAGGGGCAGTAGGCGGGCTCGAGCTGACAATCTTGGGGCGGGCTATACGGGCTGGCCCATTTTAGCGGGTCAGCCCGCTTTACCACCTCTAATATAAATGGTAAAACTCTCTAAATCTATCACAAAAAATTCTAGTAAAATATATATTTATCAATTATGCCCGTTACATCACCTTAAACATCTAATTATAATAAACAAAATAAATAGAAAATACTCATAGGTTTCCTTTTACTGATACGCACGGCCAAAATAAATATGTCCGTTACATGACATCCAACTTTTAATTATATATTTTTAAATTCGATGTAGCCAATAGAAGTTGTGTTAAGGGAAAACCCATGAGCACTTACTTTTTATTTTGTGTATTATAATTAGCAGTTGGATGTGACGTAACGGATATAAGATGAAGCAATTGGTAGTACGGTGAAGGGAAAGAGGAAGGTAGGTGACGTTAAAGGGAGAAGAAGGAAGAAAGTGGCAGGTAATCCCTCAGGATTTCAACTTTTAACGCCGTTAAAACCCCCCTACTTACATTATTTTTATTCTTTTTTAAATATTTTTGACAGCATTTTTTTTACAAAATCGTGGTTAGAAGTATCTTTCCTCAATTGTGGTGAAAAGTGTTTCAAAATAAAATTTATTTATAAAAATGTCAAAATATTTTTTTACTAAAGTTTTGTTTATAATTACTGTAAAGTAGTATTGTGATGAGTGTTTATATGGTTCTTTGTTATGTTAGATAAAAGCTCTATCCTTTTTCTTCCCTCTTGATTCTAACATGACAAATCTCCACAACACTGAAATGATGGCTGTAGTTTATCCATGGATAATGTTTCTGTATCATTCTCAATTACCTTGTTATTTTATCAGTTTCAGCATGTAAATCTTGACAATCTCAAAAACATATGCAGATATTGTTGTGGGTTATGTAGTTGTTTGACAATTCATTTATTGTTGATCTGTTCTATAATGTATAAAACAACATAAGAATGGCACCAAATTTAATGTGGAAAACCATCTAGTACGGAGGCAAAAAATCACGGGACCAATTCCCAAAATTCCACTATATCGCATTACAATGTTCTTAGGAGGAAATTTTGTTTGGTACAAAATTTGTTTGGAAAGGAGCTCATTCACGATTCAAAAATAGGATAAAATCTTTATGTTTTTTTAAAATATATTAATGTCAGGCAGGATAAATTGTCTATTACTTTTAGATGTAAATTTAGGTATTTAAGAGATATGATGTATTTTTAAACATAGTGATTAGAATTACAATAATAGCATGTCTCAATGGAGACGATGGGTAGGAGTAAAAATTTAAGCCAAAAGATAAATATAGCATGTAAACACTTCTAAAATTGCAATCAGATGAGGCTATTTTGCATAGTACCAAATGAATTAAAAACTCACCCATATTTAAGTGCTTCCACAACTTGAGTGACGATATTACTCTTTTCAATTCTTCTTTGCCAAATATATGTAACCTGATCGAGATTTACAAATATCAGCTCTTGATTCTGAAAAACACCATGAATGTCAAAAAAGTTCAAATTTCTTAGTTATTGCCATTTTCTCTAAATTTTCCACACTGATTGTAGGCAAATAAGCACTTGAGCACCTAATCATTCTACTATTTAACTAATTTATAACTCCAACTAATTAACCTCATGCATGCATTGGGTCTCTATGGGAAGCAAGTATGTTACAGTTCAGTAAACAAAGGAACCATCTTCATGCACCATATAAATATTGATAACGGAAAAGATCAAGAGGGTGAGACCTGGGGTTTATTCTCATTTGGCTTCAATCTTCTGAAAGCAAATTTGTTTATTCTCTAGTAAGAATATATATTCAGAGAAAGATGTATCAGATTTGAAGTCTCCTGCAATGGCATCGCTGTACACAAATCTGCATAGTTTCTTGCATTTGAGGCCAGTGACTCAACTATCGGCAAAAGGGCTAAATGGAAAGGAAAACGGAAGGATATTGTAATCAGACACCATGAAACTGTACTGTAGATCTAAAATATGCTTGAACAGCCAGTTATATCATTCATTGCAGTTGAATTTAAATTCATAATAGGAATGTAGTTTCCTTATCACATTCATCCAATTCTGAAATTGAAGCAATACACGAAAATCAATTAAGAATAAGAAGACATACATATGGAACATAATTTGTAACCCAATTTACATACTATTGTTCAAAATAGACTTTCATTATCAGTATATACATAATAACTTTTTCATATTCCAACTCAATAAGAAAACAACTTACTTTTAATGCAGTAACCATAACTCACAGGATCAACCTGAACATAGCCATCCTGACCTGGAATAACCATTGGTAAGAGATAGTAATTAGTGTTAATAATTGATCATAACAATAAGGGACACAACAAACAATTAGTGTTAAATTGATAACTTGTTTGTTGAAAAACTTGAATCCTTTCTTACTTGTTTGAGTTTTTAATTCTCTCCAACAAACATTCAATAGATTTGTAGAAGCCTTGACTTCATATAAAGTATGTGCCGGTATGAGTAAGTTCAGGTGTCTAATAAGTTTTCCTCTTACTTCATCCCAAATTTCTTACCTGCCAAGTCAGAAAATAATTAACAGATTATAATTCCTTCAATTGCAGATAAATAAATATTCATAAAAATTTCGAATTTAAATTAAAAACATGAAATCATCACAGAGTAAGAAAAGGATCGAATTTAACTAAAATAGCTGAGGAAGCATCAGATTTGAAGTAGGCTGAAGCAACCTTTAGTTGTTCTCAACTTTTGTAAACACAGAGCAAATACAAGTAATCATCAAGTAATCCGTTAACTCTTTGAATGTTTTCAGAGTTTTAGAATCCAAGTAGCTGGACATAACTAGTTTGAAATTTAAAGGGTGGCACAAGTTAGTTAGTTGGTGAATACTAGTAATCATCAAATGGAGTAGGAGTTGAGTACCTTGTTTTAAAGATTCAGTGAGCAGAGCATGCACTGTGAGGCCTTCTTCTCTTAGAAAAAAATAGTCAGCTGCAATCAAACGTTAATTAGTGAGAGGAGTGGAGTTTAACAACTTGGAAGCATTCTAGTAATGAATACTTATATGTAGGTGAAAACAACTGGAGTAGTTTCTTTTTTTAATAAAGATGTTATAGATATTGTACAAGGTATTTTTGTTTTAATGGCATAATAGTAACTCATGAATATACCTTTAAATGTATGCAATGAAGAGTTAGATTTGATGTCAATCAATCCATGTTTTTGTCCATTCAGCTCCTATTTCTCTCTGGCATCTTTCCTTTAAAAGTGGAGCTCCATTTAGTCGTAGTGTTAGTAAATTAGTAAGGTGACACATTCCTTCTGGAAATGACTCAAAGTTTCGACAATACCAAATGTCGATAAATCGAAGTGACTGGAGATCACAAATCCACTCCTGTAAAACCATGAGGTGATGACATAAAGTAAATTAGATTTTTTGGAGAGGATGTAGGCAGCAAAGTTCTTGACACTGTATGCTATAATCCTCATCACCATACCAATAAGCGAGGTGGCGAGTAGTGAATTCTTCAAGTGTAGCAGATAGATCTCGCATATGACGAAATGGTTTCTCTGGACTTGAAAATCTCGCAATGGAAAGATGTTTAAGAGAAGAGGGACTTTGCATCCATTTCTCTGGTAATGCTGCTATGTTTATCCCTTCGATGTGAAGAGAATTAAGCATGGAAAGGGATGTAGCCATATCATCTGATGTTGATGGCCCAACTGTGCTCACATTTAATGTGTCTAGCAATGGCTTCGTGCTTGAGTCAGATAATTCCAAATGCCGCACGAGATTTGGAAAAGTAGGCATGCATCTTAAGTTTGGACAACCATTAAATTTCTAATGATGAAAGACGTGAAAATGGAGGTAGTGAAAGATGCCACTCATTATCTCTAGTAGTTTGGACATTTGCCTCCCTAAGCCATCATTGTTAATTCCTCCAAAGATGGGAAGAAGTTAGTTGATAAGGAACATTCTTTGTAGTATATGTACTCCAATTTATGCATGAACTCTATGTGAAGAGTCTTGAGAGAAACAAGTCCATCCAATGCTGCCAAGCATTGACAATTTCTGACATAAAAGATCTTTAATTGAACAAGATTCGTACATGATGAAAGCCAACAAAAAAGGCATACCCCCGGTACTCTTCTATTGTCAATGGATTTAAATTTTGACGAGGGTGAAGATTTTCCAATAATTGCATGGCATCACAGTTTCTTATCTCTGAATATTTCCCCATTTTAGGGCCAAGGAAATGAGATTTTTCTTTGTTCTTGAGTTAACATCCTTGGACACTTCCTCTACATCCCTTATTTAACCAAGTTTCTCAATAGTTAATCTACCTCTCAGGTTAAGTTCTTTCAATTAATTCAATTTGGCCTTCTCTCTCTCCTTATCATCATTACCCACTATGAAATGTGACAAACTTTGCAAAGTAGTCATCCTGCCCAACCCAATAGGCATCCCATGCATCTTCAAAGGCCTCGCAACCTTCTATATTAAGTCGACGCAAGTTTATAAACTTTGTGATAATATCTCCAGAAAATTTAAGATTATCACCCCAGTTCAATCTCAACTTCTGTAAATTGACTAAGTTGCATATATTTCTGGGCAAACAAGTCAATTGAGAACAATAAGAGATATTAAAATACCTCAAATGACTCATTTTACCTATTGATTCAGGCAAATCTCTCATCTTATAGTATAACAAATCTAGATTGCCTAAGCTTTTGATCACAAATAAAACAGATAGATTCCTTTGACATTTTTTCGTATTTCAAGAAAGGTTCTCAATCTACCTGGATCCAACTTTTAGTCATGCATCTTAAAACATTTTATTTAACCGAATTCATCCGTCTCAACATCTTGCAAGAATGACTTGAACAAAATACGAAAATAATCTTCACCAATGTCTTCTGGACAGTTAGGTTCTCGTCTTCGTTTTCAAGGAAGCCTTGTGCCATCCACAAAACATCAAAATCATCCTTTTCATATTTCCCATTTTTTTGGATATAAAGAACAATAAGCAAAGCACTGTTTTAATTCAATTGCCAAACTGGCATAACTCAACTTTAAAATTGGCATAATTGAATTATTACCTTCACATAACTTCCAAAAGTCAGCTTCCAAGATAGCTTCCCATTTACTTTCCCGCTGTTTTGATTGCAACAAACTTCCCATAACTCTTAATGCTAGCGGAACACCTGCACATTTGTCTGCAATTTTTTGGCCAATAGACTCAAGATTTTGGGTCATTATTTAAAGAATAATTGATAGAAATAATGATGTGGTGTTGTTGATAGGTACTTATCAACCTGGTTTGTGATGGATGTGGCATCAAGCATACCATATGAGGAGGGATTGGGTTATTTATTATCTGGCAAATGTAAAGGGGGCATTCCTGTCTCCATCATGGGCATGATTCGACTTTGGAGGCTTCGAAGAGTAGTCTTCTTACTCATAGTAGTGTACGTAAAAATTAGATAATTGATTTATAAAAATGAATTAAATTAATTATTTTTATGAGGAACAAACATCAAAATTACGTGTTTGGAAATGATAATTAAAAATAATAAATATATAAGATATATATTTTGTTTTCTAATTATACTGTTATTTATAAAGAGAATACATGAGAGATAATTGATAAAAAAATTTATTGCATAGAGATAATAAGTGAAATACTTTAATGAAGGTAAACATAAAAAGCTCAACTTAAAATTTAAGACGAAGAGATGTTCCTTATAAAAAGGAACACCCCTATATTGTATCTTAGTATTTATCAATTTTTTAAATTTATTTATTTAATTTATAAATTAATATATAATTTAATATTATATGAAGGTATTATAGAAAGATTATGCCACAATTCTCATAAAAAAAATTATATCATATTTATTATAATTAATATATTTTTTTAATTTTTTAATATACTCAAATTACTTAAATAGTATATGTATTAAATATTGGATGAAGTAGAAATTTAAGAAATAAAATATATTGAACGGGTTAAAGCAAACTCATCTAGTTTTTATATGTTTTCATGTGTCCTTTTATTTTTTTTTTAAAAAAAACTAACAACTAGCTTTTACATATTCTTCAATCTTGACCTAAGTGCTTGCTTGATTGGCAACATGACCAATCTTGTAGTCAAAGGAACTTGTCGTACCATGGAAGTTCCAAGTCTTCAATCTTCGACAGGCAGACGGTAACAGTGATAGTTGACAGTGGTGGTTACCGTTGGCCGCTGGCGGTTATAGTTGTCCCCGTTCTTTTGTTTAAAAAAAAAAAACTATTTTTAAAAAGAGAAACAAACATTCCCATAACGTTTAGGACTATAGGAAATCTTCTATTGACATTTATAGTTAAGACCGAAGTTAATAATTTATTATTTTAATTATAATAATATGTTGAATGTTAACATGTGTGTCTAATTCTTAATGAAATTTTCATGGGTTTGATCCATACACATGAATTTGATGCAGACAAACATCATTGAAGCAGCATCAAATCTTGTGAGCAGATAGAGATAGAGTTTCCGCGAGGCTAAAAGAGCAAATCATTGCTTATATGTGCTTAAGATACAAGGCAGAGAATTTAAATCATCATCAGCTTATGGAACAACTTCCCAAATCAATACGCAAAACCATTTGCCAACACCTGTTCCTTCCAGCTGCAGAAAAGAAGTTCATCATTTTAAAGGCGTCTCAAGAGACATCTTGTTGTCCTTGGTATATATATCTCAAACTACACCTTTTTTTTTTTTTGCCAATTAAGAAAACGGAGGATAAATTAATTTTTTAGATATAATTCAATTTGTAAATTTTGACTCAATATAATTTAGTACTTATAGTTTTAATTAAGTATAAATTTAGTCTTTAAACTTTAACTCATTAACTTAGTACCTATAATTTTAATCATTTAAACTAAATAGGCTAGGTCTTATGAAAATAGGTTTTGGCTTGTTTAAATAAATAATCTATAAAATGTATTTCTTTCTTAAGGTTTCTACCAATATTTTATTAAATGGATTTTTCTAAATTTCATTTTGAAAACTCAAAGCAAAAATGATTAAAACTGAGAGGGAGCTAATTAGTTGCTATGGTTGTCTTTGTTCCTGGGCATTTCTAGGTGCTTTTTCTATTTCCTTAAGGATATTTATTTTTTTGTTGGTCATAGGAAACTCATTTGTGTAATAGCCTTTATGCTTCATAGTTATTTTCTTGTAGACGTTTTTATGTTGGGAAAATGATAGAAAAAGACTTTAAAAAAGATAAATTTCAAGTCAGGTATGTTACCAACAATAGATCGAGTATTACCAATGATAGATCAAGTATTATCAATAGAATATTCTATTTTAGTGTTTATGGGTATTTTTCCATCATTTTCTTTTTATGTTTGTAGGTTTTTTTTTATTATTTTTCTTTACTTTTCGTTTGTGGCTTTATATTCATGGGCTTTACAGTTGCTTACTTTAATGGAATAGCTGTCAAAAAATCTTTTATGCATCCTTTTATTTAATTAGTAATAAAATTGTCTTCCATAAAAAATAAAAAAAACAGAGAGAAAACACCAAAAGGTTTAGTTTGGTGCATATGATTCATACTCTTTTTTTAATGCTAAGGCCAACAAAACAACTTCCCAACTATTTGACTAATTACTTGTTTGTTTTCAAATATATTGTCTTAATAATTATCAAATCATAATTTTTTTTACCAAACAAAGTCAATTTTATTAATCACACAAACAAAATCAATTACACACACTACTAGCCAAAGCCAAACAAAGCACCCGAAAGAAGCCTAAAGTACAAGCTCCCACACTACTCACCAAAAGAACAATTACAACAATAGAAAGAAAACAAAAACAACAGAACAAACAAACAAAACTATAACAACACAAAGCTAAACTCAACAAAACGTAACAGTCATTAACCAACTAAACAGATACCAACAAACGTTTTAGTTTTATGCATATGATTCATACTCTTTTTTCAATTCAAAGGCCAATGCTTTCTAACATAAGCGTAGTTATCAAGTCAATCATTGTACGAATTTTGCCTATAAATACGCCAAAGAATGAAGGTTACAAAAAATCCACCGAATGAATCATGCCATACAGTGGTAGCCCTACAGTAATATTTACAAATTTTCAAATTAAAGAGCTCAACTTCAAAATTCAATAAGAGTTTCAAGCACATTAAAAATAGAAAATAAAACGTTAGAAAAAGAAAGTAAATAAATAATATTGTCTCTTATTTTTTTCTCTCCCACCAGCAGTAATGCCTCATGTCAAAGTTACGAGAAACTTGGTATGAACCAAACCGAAGAAAGCACGCTATCCAAGATCAATCTTTCACATGTATAATGATCCGTCTTTTTATCAGACTGACAATACCCCACAATCCTGCCCTTCCATAGGATTATTTCTTCTTGTTTTGGATCAAGACATGTGAAATAGATACAATTGTCTTTAATTAAATCTTGAGGGCCTTGAAGATCACCAATGTTTGACACCACTAAACTCTTGTGTCTGCTAACAAATAACATACGATTCCTTAAGCTATTAACCTCAATCCGCTTATCTTCACTGCTGCTCAACTTGTAAACCCAACTTCCTGATAACTCTGGTGCATAGATCTCCTCTTCTTTCTTCTCTTTCCTTTTCGATTTGATCTTCTCTTTATTATTCTCCCACAAGATTGACTTGTAACACATATAAATAAGTAACAAATCTCCAGATGGAGCATCATCATCAATTGCTAAAAACCTAGAAAAGTGAGTAAGTTTGCGTACTGGAGGTACACCTTCTAAAGGATGCTTAACTGCTAATAGTCTAAGTTTTAAAGGCTTATTTTGATATTGAAGATCACAAACCGCTATAAAATTTAGCATTGTGTAGATCAAAGCGTATAAGCATCACCACTAGTGTATCTACCATAATACTCACCACCACAGTTCGATCTCAAGATCTTGATTGGTTTCTCAATATATTTTTCTAATTTTACTTTATATTTCTTGAAAGCATTTAGTGCCTTACTTTTATTATAAAGCATATAGACAAACATGTATCGTGAGTAATCATCAATACAAGTAAGAAAGTACTTTTGACTATGTGCAATCACATCAAGACAATAAATATCAATGTGTATAATTTCTAACAATTCAGAACTTCTCTTAGCCTCTTTATATGACTTATTGATCTGCTTTCTCCTTATGCAGTCCACACAAGAATCAAATTCTAAATGGTCTAAAAATAGAAGAATTTAGTCTTTATTTAACCTTTTGATTCTGTCAACGGAGATATAACTTAATCTCCTATGCCACAGCTATAAGAAGTCTCATCGATGACACTTCTCTTACTATCACACAAAACAAAAAAAGATTGAAGAGAATCATAAACAATTTTAAATAAACCATCAATCATAATTAAATTCATAATCAAAGCAGAATCCTTTGTCAGAGTTATAAGTTTCTTAGAAAGAACTAAATAATAATCAAATGGAATGAGTTTTGACATAGAAAGCTCTACCTAAAAAGACAGCTTCCTCATTGGGATGTGGAGGCCTACTTGACAGAAAGCCCTGCATGGTAATCGAAATGTGGATCATCGAACCAGTGTCAATTCACCAAGTGTCATCGTTAAAGCTAGGAAAATTATATTTAAAAGTAACACGATAAAATCAGACCTCTCATCTTCATTATATGTTGTCTCATACCGCTAATACATGTAAGCCTCATAGCACATAGGTCAAACATGATAGCACTACCTATATGCTCGTCTGTCAGCTTGAATTGTTTATATAAGGCTTTCAAGTATCCTTTGGTTGTGTCACACTCAGAGACTGCTCACTTAATGCTTCTAGTGATCTTTTGTTGTATAAGTATAAGAGGTAAGTGGTTACTCTACTCCCACATATTATATCTTTCCTTTGCCTCTCTATCATCAAGTCTCGAAGGTTTTTTATACCTCAAGGCATAGTCAAATTCCAAGAAACTGAGCTGCAAAAAAATACTATCTCTTTAATCAGTATAGTTAATGATGTCATATAAGGTTATTTTGTTGCTTACATCAACCATAATTCTGGGAGCAGCAATTTGATCTACAAAATAAAAATAGATAAAGATACAAATAAGCTCACGAGTAAGAATTTGAAGCTATCACAAGTCATTGTTCCATGTATGCATGTTAGCACAAATATAGCATACAAATAGTATAAATTAGTATAACCCATGTCTACTTATAGGCAAAGACATTAGCATAACATGTATTTATTTCAAATGATGGAACTAAAACACAGTCATAACTTTTCCATACTTGTGGGTTATTTAAAAAATAACAAGATCATTATATCTAACCCTAATTGAATGTACAATTATGAGATATCTACATTTAGACAAAGATAAATCATAGCTATAAATTTAATTAAAAATGATATTTCAAATCTATATGTGATTAATGAATGCATGCAACAAATTCAATAAATAAGGATGTTGTGGCTACTCCTTAAAGAATTACATGCTAATCACAAATATCATTCATATGCATTAAAAATCTAAATATGCACAATTATGAGATATCTACCTGTGGGTAAAGATAAATCATAAATATACATTTAATTACAATTGATATTTTAAATCCATATGTGATTAATTAATGCATGTAACAAAAATTTAATAAATAAGGATATTATGGTTACTTCTTACAAAACTGCATGTTAATCACAAATATCATTAACGTGCATATAAATTCAAATATATACAATTTACTGGAGAATCTAATAAATTAATTTAATCAAAACTAAATAATTTAATTTAAATTCTCCCACTATTTCATGCATATAAAGATATTTAATAAATTAATTTCAACTAATTTTTTTACAAAAATTAATTAATTTAATTGCAAAAAGGGATAAATTAATATACAAAATAGACAATTGAATGATGTAAAAAAATTTGTAAATATATTTTTCAAATAAAAAGCAATAATAAAGAAATTAATTTTCCTTCATTTAAATATTTACAGTGCATATAATAGTAATTAAAATGACATATTAAATTAAAAGGAATTTAATTTAATTTGAACAAATATATTCTAAAAAATAAATAAAACAGCCTAAAATAATTTTCTTAAAATAAAATCAAATGGCTGATACACAAAAATCTAAAACAAAGTCTAAAAATATTTTCCAGAAAATATATATACATGACCAAAATATTTTCCAAAAATAACCTACAAAAAATTGTTTTAGCATAAGGAAAAGCGTCGGCCCAACATGTAATAGAAAAAAAATTGTAATTGACCAAGAAGCAGCGATGACCCATAACGCAATAGCTAATTTTTTTTGTTTATGGCCCAAAATGAGTCAGCCCATAAGGCCACTGTTTTAAGCAAAAATAAAAATCAACCACCTAAAGATAGAAAGCGGCTCAATCTATTTTCACCAAAAAATGTATAACAGATGGCCCAAAAATGAATAAGTGAAATGGTACGTGACCCGACTCAATGACCTAACATCTGGATAACATGATCTACGCATTCATCTACAACGACAGCAACATAGGTGATCTATAGCAAATGATTTCTGGATAACTCTCACCTTATTCAGCGACCTCCAGTTTATGTTATTCTTCAAAGAACTCATGAAACCTGTTTTGTCTCATATCAAACTTGCAGCAATTAATTGTATAATCTTGTACCCTAGTTTCTCTACTTCTTTTGTATAATCCATGCACACCTCAGATGTTTGAGAATCGCCATACGATGCATAATAATAAATGGTCAAAATATCAATAAATTATTATATGTAGAGGTCCTTCTATCACATATTTTATCTCATATTATTACTCATGGGGACAAAAAATAACAAGCAAGGCAAGGGTGGCATTAAACAAGGTTCTGATACCACATGTTATAATATAAACATATCATACATAATATAATCAATCCAGATTATGATATACACAAGTATAAAATGTATATAAGATGCAGCAAAAAACTTAAAGTTACTTCTCGTCATTAGTTTAATTGATCTGAGAAGAATTAGAACTCAAATCAGATACTTATCAATCAGAGAACACTGTTAGATAAATAGGTTCTTCCAGCTGGTGATTAGGCACAATGATGGCAACTTGTGTATTGTCATCACCAGTGGGACCCTTTAAGAGTGAGTTGAGAAATTAGGTTATCACTCTAGGACTTAAAAACTATCGCACGAATAATTCTCATCATTAATCTCCGCCATTAGAAAATTAACCTTCATAAATTGAGTCAATAATCCACTTTAAACTGGGCTCAAATGACTATGGAGCCACCCGTAGAAATATTTATTAATTATCTTAATTAATATATAAATAAGTTATATTATAATAATAAATATCTCACATAATCGTGTTACACTTGCTATCATCAACTTCTTAACCGCTGATTAAATCTTTGAATCTTATGTTTCTTTCTTTCTTATTTTAATTTATTATTCCCATTAATTTTTTCTATTTTGCAGTTGAAGCTTCAAATAAGGGAGCGAATGATCATATTGTAGCTCTTGCAAGAAGGTTTAAATATGCTTTCAAAATTACTCAAGAGATTATTGCTTACTAGACGATGCCTAATCTATTGGATTCGCTAGATGATCAAGGTCAACGTTCCACTTCAAGTTGTCCACCTCATACAAAATAAAAACAAAATAGACAAGGAAAAAGTCTTGTTACTTTCTCTATGCTATCATTGCTAGATTTTTGTATGCTTCTTCTATTTAATCATCCATGTGAAATATTGTTTGCTGTTGGGATTATTTTTTTCTTATGTTGAAGAATCATGCTAATATGTGGTTAAGTTACTCAATTTTGAAGTTTGACTTGTGTATTTATACTATTTTTGGATTAGTTTGAATATAATTTAATTCTTGCTCTTTCTTTCTTTTGTATAAAAGAAGGGCGGAACTCCCAAAATCAAATGAAATTACAAGTCAAGATGGGAATTAAATCCCAAAGCATCTTTGTCAGCAATAGCACTCAAATGGTCTGGGCTTGGATCTAAAACACCAGAAACCCCGATTCCATCTTTAGCAAGGTATTAGCAAAACTATTTTTTTTGTATAAAAATTTTTGAAAAGGGATTGGACTCACCCATGATTCAATAGCAGGACGAAGTCTCCTTTCCTCCTAAGCATACCAATGTCAAGCAATGTGAGCCGTCTATTATCCTCAGGCCTAAACATAGGCACCTATGAGTTAGGATGCCTCCCAAAGTGTCGTGACTAGAACCACAATAAAATAATACTCTCAAATGATCGAACACGCTCTAAATAGTAGCATATCTTACCCTTTCACCAGTTGAACCCACAGATGATAGGTATCAGGAAGACTATTTAGCTCCCTTGGTATATGTGTAATTTGTAATTCTCACATATTCTTCAAAAGTTTCTCAATCTACTTGAACAAGAAACTACATAATTTGTTACATGAGTGAATTTCTAAATTGGTCATTCTTGTCTCCATTGCTGCTTTATTGATTCTATTATTATCACAAATTTTATGGGCCTAATAGGAGATATGGGCTGAAAGGTTATTAAAATGGGCTCAGGTAAATGAAATCTAACTATGGCTTGGAGAAAAGAATATAAGCAGAAGGGTAGGCAGTATACAATTATTGAAGAATTTATGTATAACTCTCCCTCTAGTTTTTTCTTCTATTCATGTCAATGTTCTCCTTTCCCCTAAAATTCCCTTATATTGTTATGCTATTATTGTTGCCGCTCTTTTCATATCTGTATAAGTTAAGTAATACTTATTAGATATCTTTCGGGTAAACATTAATGGAGTTTTATAGTTTTCTCAGTACTCTAACTTGATCTTTGTTATTTTGTAAGTATTTTTTTGTGGTATCAGGGTGTTTATTATATACTCATATGCTGTTTCACTGTTTACATAGTCATTTTAAGCTTTTATTTGGACTTTATGTTTCGTTACTGTGAGGACAATGTCTTGAATCATCCTTATTATGACTTGAATCTGATTTGCTGTTAGGATTACCTTGTCTATTTTAGTGAAAATTTAGAAATTAGGAATCAAGGTGATTAAAGGTGTGCTTCTGTTTAACCCTCTACTACATCATGTGAACTAGTTAAGGCTACCTATCTTTGTTCAAACTGGTTGTGCATTATACTGATCTTGTTCTGAATTTGGAAGGACGCGCAAAAATAGCTGATCATAGTTTGGGTATGAGATAGGAGTGGTTAAACAGAATCAAACATGAAGTGTCAATCAACGGTGGCTCATACACAACAACGACAATTTGACTATTGATACCATTGTCTTCCAAATGTTCAATTATGACTCTACCGATGGTATATATCAATGACTGTTGTTAGATTGCTAATAGCAATACCTGATAACATACAAGTTTTTTGGCATACACAGCTATTGAAGAAATGGCATTTGACAATGAAGCATTTGACATTTAAGAATATTGCTGAGGCCTTCCTAATTTTAGGTATTATACTTAATTTCAGTTTATTCTAATTAAATACATTGATTTCATTGATCTTCCCTCAAATCTGCAAGGAATGAGGCAATAGTGGTGGAAAAACAATATGGCTTTACTGTACAATCTTATTCATTTGCCATTGTGCTTGCACGGGAAAATCCAGTTGGCTACCTTAGTAGGTATGATATATTTTTATATACACAATACAGCTATATAATCTCAATTATTCCTATTGATTTTTTTACAGAGGCAATGCACTTGTGGCATTATAGAGAAATGATCAAATGATTGTGGATTTCTCTCAAGCCATATTGCTAACTCCCAAGTATATTGAAATATATTATCATAGAGGTCTAGCCTACATTGAACTTTGGAAATACTACGAAGCTTTCTCTGATAATTTTATACCAAATATGTTTTAATAAACTAGAAATTCATTGTTGATTGGTTTACTTTCATTCAAGTGAATGACATATTTTCTTATTCTCTTTGTCAATTACTTAGTTATGTAACTCGATCCTACACATCAAGATGTCTTGAATAAAATCGTTACACATGGTAAAGAGCTACGCATTACAGCTGACAAGCTTTACTCAAAGGTAATTAACAGTTTTAAAATACAATGATTACTCGACAAAGCCTAAATAATGTTTTGTTGATGATGCAGGGTGTTGCTAAGTGTAGAGATATTAGGAGATTATAAATATCCTATAATTTATATATATGATAAGATATGATATTATTTTATTAGTATATATGGTTATCTAAAATTTTCTATTGTGTATATATATATCCCTTCTGAACATAAAAAAGAATAAGTATTATTTATCTAAAATAACATGGTATCAGAGAGGTGTAGGAACCATTTTGAGTTCTCTGTATTTGCTTAGACTTATGCTTCTCTGTCAGCTCCACGGTGACATAACACGCTTCTGTTCCCTACTCCAGATTTGCTATGGGAATCATCACTTGATTCTATTTGGATATACTGAACGATTTGACTGTTCAATAATTTTAATGGATCATCATTTGTTAAGTGAATCCTAGTGTAACTACTTGTATTTTTTTATTTGCTTATCCTATTTGTCTCTAGCGTGACAAGAATTTGTTCTTTTACTTATCTTTTTTTATGGTTGTAACTAATATTATCGCAATTTCTGCAATGGTTCTAGTAGTTACTACGATTCCTGTGAGTGCTGCTATTATAATAGGTAATAAGCCTATTGCCCTTGTCTCTTTTTTCTCTAAATTGATCATAAACTCTAGTACTACTGATCACATGATGGGTAACTATTATTTCTTAAAACTAATCAATCAACACGAGGACAAAGTGCAGGTTAATGAGGAGAAGGATTATTAAAAATTGGTTTAGGATTTAGCTTTTTTAGGCCATGGTTTAGGGAGTTAGGAAGTTTTGGTAAGTAAAAGAGAAACAAGGTTCCTTGCAATGCTTAGTTATTTTGGCAATTAATATTCCATCAATGACCAGGTCAGTCACAACCACCTCTACCATGGTAATTATTTTGATGTCCCCACTGCCTTGGACTCATTTTCTCTCCCCTTGAGGAATAGGAAGTTTACTGGAAATTCCCTAACGTCTCTAGATTTCAATAAAGCTAGTACTTACATCCATGGCTTTTGCTTCTTTCAAGCTAAGCACTTTACATTTTAGGCTCATTATTGTACGTGACTGCAAACTGAAAGCTTACCACACATGAGGTCCAACGGATATATTTTTACAAGTATTTTTTTTTATATGACGATATTACTCAATTATGACAAGCTCAGTTAGGTAACTAACTATGATTTAAATTCAAAACCTCATTTTTAATATGGTAATATCCTTCCGCTGTTGGTATAATTATGAAATTATTAAATCAAAAGAAAGCTAAAAATTTTGAAAAAAGAAAACACAAAACAATACACATTAAAAATCTTATAATCACATAAAAATAATACTTGAATTTCATGTTGAAAAATGTGCCCTAGGGGCCAATCATTGTCTTATGAACATTATTGATTTATGAATTTATTAATTGTGTTATCATATTATTTGCATGTTTACTGTGATAAACATCCTTGGATAATTCATGATCTTATCCTAAATTTCCCTGGTCGGTCATCTGTGCGGGAGCAGAGATGAAATAAGACCAGTATGACTTTGAAGATGTATAGAGATATAAATTAAAGTCATATGCACATGTAAGAGTACAAGGTGTTGGACCGACCCGCTATGAGAGAGTTGCATGGGTCACGTCATAATCTTCTCTCATATACAAACCATGTCACTATGCCCTTTGACCTGAGATCATCATGGATTCCTACATGACAAACGCTCAGCTTTGGCCTAGTCAAAAGTCACTTTTGACCGAGTGATCATAAAGACTATGTTCGGGCTTAGTGGTTTTTCATGCGGAGGAATGTGAATGGTCAAGATGGAATTTGTCCCTCACATTCGTAGAGAGATATTACTGGGCCTCTCGATGAGTGAGTCTGAGAAATGTATGGCCATATTGTAATGGAAAGGTAGTTCCATTTCTATAGTCAGACTACTCAGGGATCGAGAAAGTAACGGTCAGGAATAGGAGGATGACATTATCCATGCCTCATCCATGACCAAAATATCGCGTGACAGAAGGGACATGATATGGTTGTATAAAAGGTTACATCGTTTATCGATTCTCATATGATTTGGGTAGTCGTTATGTCTTGCTAGAGACCGCTTGCGACTTGTGGGCCAGTATAGCAAATGGCCCACTGCCAACTTCATATGGGCCTACAGGGTCGCACACAAAATAGCCCAACACGAGTTATGATGTCCAGATTTATTGAATCTAAGACGTGTATAGATTCAATAAATGATCCAGGGTTGATGTATATATTTATTTATATTTATATTCGTATATATATAAATTCGTATATATATATATATTATATATAAGGGATATATAAGATTTAATTTATAAGGATAAATTAAATCTCTATCACGTTTGAATTTGAAATTCAAATTGATAGGATATCTCAAATTTGATTTATGAGAATAAATCAAATACAGTCCAATCTTATCTTTATTTAAATTAAATAAATAGGTGAATTAAATCTGTGGGACAGATTTAATATAAACATTATTTATTTAATTAGTTTCTTATCAAATTATACAATATGTGATATTGTATTCGGAATTAATATAGATTAATTCCAAAATCCAATTCGGTTGAGAAAAACACAGAGCATCCTATATATCCTATTTTAGGAGCTACGTTTTGAACACAACACATAACACAAAAGGGGCCGAACGGAATCTGCAAAAGGTTTGCAGATAAGAAACTGCTGAAGTAGAGACGGAGAGGACGAACTCTTGAGAAAGCCTTGGAGGGACAGGAGACGCTAGCATGTCGTTTGTGGTTGGAACGCTATTCGTGTGGATACCGGTAGAGGAAGACAACCTGAGGAGTCGACTTCTTGCGATCAAAAGGAGAGCACGAGCCGCGGAGAGAAGCTGTGGATGTCTCCTTACGATCGGAAAGAGATCACCAACCGCGGAGAGAAGCTGTGGAAGTCGCTGAGGCACACTAAGGGTAATGCTTCTTCCCACTTGACTTAAACACATACGGTAGATCCTGGCAAGGAATGGAAAAATTTTTAAATTAATTTCTGCTGCGTGTCTTCCAATTCCTTACATTTCAAAATATTAATTCATGAATTTTTATAAAGATATGTTGTTATTTGTTTATTCAGTATAACCAATAGTTAATAAAGTATAGAAAATAAAAATGAGCTAAGATTTCAAAATTTAAATGATATTTTTATAAAATTTTTCAAAATTTTATTAGTAAAAACAACTTAATTCAGAATATTAATATTTTGTTTGTATAAAATTTATAGGATACTTTATGTACAAAAAAGACATAATAGAAAATGCCTAACGTCTAAATATCTTATTTCTCATATTGTATATGCAAAATTTCCAAGATATCAATACTACTCTTTGATCCTATTTATTTATAAGGAATATATGAAGTTTATTTTGGTCATATTTATAAGATATAGAGAAATTTTTTATATAAATATATTATTTTATCCTTCAATTATATTAAATAATAATACAAATGAAAAGTTGTGAATTTTTATCATATATTTAATAAAGTTTAATTTTTTCTTAATTTATTTGTTAAAAATGACTTATTTTTCTATAGATTTTTCATTAATATAATGGAAGACGCCTAAGGTCCTAATGCGAAGAAACCGAGTTAGAGGCTTGTGGGACAAAAATTGTTTGTCAGCTAATAATACACCGTACAAATTCAAATTATATATTTTGTCCATATAAATAATAGAATTCTACAAATTAAAATTTAATTAAAAGAAAATATATTTTATTTTTAAGAACTCTCTTATTTTGAAGGAGAGAGAGAGTATGTAAGTGAGAGAATTAATAATTAATAAGAATAAAATAAAAAATAATACTAAAATATACGAATAAATCTAGTGGCACACTGTGAAAATATAAATTTAAAGGAAAATATTTCATAAAGACTCTAAAAGTTAGTAAATTTTAAATATTTTTAAAAATTATATAAACAATAGTTTTTATTATTTTAAATTGAACATCTATTTTATAATATAAATTATTTTATAAAATTAATTTTATATCAAGGAACAAGGACAAGAGTTAGTATTTTTTATACATTATAATATTTATATTTATGGCACCCTCTGAAAATATAGGGTGAAACATGCCAATTTGTAAATAAAGAGTTGTCTTGTGGGTGTGCTCCAAATAGCAAAGGACACATCATTTCATTAAATACTTTTGGAGTGTATCCCAGAAAGAGAGAGAAAACAACACGAAAGAAAGGGACATCAGTTCGGAGATAGGACATATAATATGACATGTGAGGCCATGTTTTTTTTAAAAAAAAATATTAATAACGTTTTTTTAAAATTTTGTAATCACTATTACATCATTGTGATGTCATCACCCATGATACAACATACAATTAAAAAAAAAGTTATTACATATATAATGATGTAATAAGAAATTGATAAAGAAAAGATAGAGTAATAAATATGTAAGAAAGTAAAATTAATTTTTTTAAATTTTTATTCTTATCTTTTTTTTTGTCATATACACTTCAACATTATTGGTCTTTATCACATAAAGAGAGTAGTATTATATGAAGTTCATGATCTGTTCTCTAAATTAATAATAGGAAAATTTTTATAAAAATATCATTTAAATTTTAAATTTTCATATTAATTTTTTATATACTTTTATAGTTATTTTAATTTGTTTACATTCCTTCTTATCAGTATTAATTTGTTTATTTTAAAATTTCATATCAAATTTTGTTTCATATACTTTAATAGTTATTTTTTTGGAAAATATTTTGTTTCTTTTGTTACATATATAATATTATCAGTAAAAACAAAAAAAAACAAAATGTTAATTTATATAATTCATGGAATTGTCTAATTCAACAAAATGATATCATGTGTGTGTTTGGTAACATCCAAATCTAAGTTTTAAATTTAGGTTTGGATAAAACTTAAGTTTAGAGAAATTTTAAAATAAATAGTTATATTTGTTCAAATGGTTTTTTGGATTAAACCATGGTTTAAAACTAAAGTTTCAGATAAACTGATCAGAGTAACTTATAGAACAGTAAAAGAGCTTATGAACTAATCAATTACTATATTACCCTACTTTTTCTTACATCCTCTTTCTTTTCTTTTCTTATACCCTCTCTCCTCTCTCCTTTCTCCTCTCTCCTCTCCTCTCTTATCTTTTCTCTTTTAATACTCATAACATTTTTTATAATTTATCAATAATAAAAGTATTTATGGAAATAACTATCCAAACACTCATTTATGTAAAATCATTTTTTTTTCATAAACTCTTTTTCAAAAACCCTTTTCTAAAAGATATCTAAAAATTCATTTTTTTTCAAAAGTCAATTTCCAAACTTTTATCTAAATGGCCACAGATCTAGAATAAAAAATAGCAGTGTCAGGCTTCCCAGGAAGTATTTCCTATATATACTTTTTTCTTTAGGAAATATTTCATATATTCCATATATATACAAATACAAAGCTATATATTATGCTGATTACCTAGCTAACAAATTAAAATTAATCTTAAATATATTTCAAGGGCACTCAAAAGAACATGTAATTAATTAGCCTCAGAAGCTTGTGATTAAGTGTAAGTTGTTTCTCAGAAGGTTAAATTTTTGAGATGATTTAATTAATTAGCATCGTTGTTGTTTCTGCGTTTTCTGGTGAAGACGACGATCCAAGTGATGACTTCGAGCAACAAGGCAATAAGACCCAAAGCAGCAATGGCTGCCACGTAAGCAAGCTTCCATCTTCTATGGGGGCTCAATATGTCGAAACCTCCGAATATGTTGATGATTCCAAGGATTATGGTAGAGTATCCCACACTGTGATGATACATATTCCACCAACATCTGAACTTGTGCTCCTTCTTTGGCCTCAACAACAATGCTAATACCTGCAACATAATTTTTCAACACACCCAATGAGCCTAAATATATATCAAACCTATTACAAGTCACACTAAAACTATAAATAGGTATGGTTAAGCTGCTTTATCTTATTGATGGAGTCAGCTATATACATTGGAAGAAGTTTATTACCTGTAATGTGGCGAGACAGAAAAGGGTAATTCCGATATTGCGATGGGCAGAATACTGAATGCCCTGAGATTCACTTCCAAGCTTAAGACCAATGGCCCACCCTGAAACTCCAATGGCGTATCCTGCAACTTGACAGAACATGTGAAGATAGAACCATGCAGGGTCTAATGACGGAAATGCCCTCATGTATCTCGCTATTATCACCCCCACTGGGAACATAATCCCCCAGCTCACTGCATTCAGCACTCCATGAATCTGCCATATATTTAATTGTAATTAGTGATAATCAACTATATTAATTTATATAATTAGTGAAGCTTAGTTAATTTACATTCTTTTGCTGTGTTCTTGAATCACTCCCACCACTGCTAAAACTCTGCCCTGACTTCAAGTTCAATACACCCTTTGATTCCAGATTCGCCGGGGCAAACTCATGAGCGTCAAGTTCTCCGCCGGTGACTGACGGCCCCACCTGCCAAACCTGGTTCACCTTATCTACATTTTCATGCAGCTTCACCGTAGCGAAAATGGTCATTTCGCCACCGGATAACTCCTCAGCCCTCAAGTCCCACACCTCGAATGAAAGCTTCCCAGGGACCACCGAACTGTATGAACTAATGTTATACGTCTTCGCCGTCACTACGCCGGCCTCCTTATTTTTGAACGCCACGAGAGCTTGCGCTCCTGCCATGCCGGTCCCTGTCGGGTTTATCGCCCACGACACCCACCCGTCGGGTTTCGCCGAAGAGGCCACAAATGCCACAGAAAGAGAAGAGTTGGAGGAATCATGGGTCCAATGGAGATAGGAGTTTAAGACAGGAAGGTCAACGCAATTCGAATAAACTTTGTTATCGGTGAACTTGTGGGAGGTGCATGTGAGTGAAGTTGCCGGAGAGGGCAACGAAACCAAAAGGGAGAGACCCAGAAAGAGAGGAATAATAATGGAACGTGGCAGAGACATCATCGTGGTAGTCGTCGAGAGAGAGAGAGAGATTAGATTGGAGACAAGACAACGTGGGTACGTGTTCGTGTGTGTTTTCTTCTGATATATTTATTTGAGGCTGAGATTAAACAGAAAGCGAAACACACGCTAATAAATCTGGAGAAATATGTATTTTAGCAAGAAATGTGTTGAAACTTTTCTCCAGATTTAGGTAATTTTCGGTTTCTTTTTCTATTGTTGGAAGTGTATTGTTATGTCTGTTTTTTTGTTTTACTTTTACTAGTTAGTACTTAATTACAACGCACTTCATAGTTCCATGTGATTTGCTTGTTTCTAAAACAAGAAAAACTAACTTAGGTATAATGTCTTTATAAGTAATTGTGTTGCTGGATATAATTTTTAATAAAATTTAAAATCAAATATGTTTATTATTTTCAATTCAATGAAAAATATTGGGCTCCTTCGCAGTGTTTCACACCGGCATGAGCTAAATTACATGAACTGCGTGCCTATTATATTTTTTAATATATAAATTTTTAGTATGCAGTATTATATATAAGATATATTAAGACAAATGACCCTTATCAAATACTCTATTCAGTCTTAACTATAAGATCTGTTTATAATACAAATTATATTATAAACTATCTTAAATATATATATAAAAAAAAGGTTACGTGTTTTCAAGAAGCTTAGAGGATAAACAACTTCATCATCACTATTCACATAACCCATGAATGCATTAGACAAAGAAGTAGATGGATTAGATGCAATGTGGACGAATGTGTTATGGAAACAATGAAATATTGCATCGTGTGGAAGCATGGTTAGGAGTTTTTGGAGTGGAGGGGAGGGGAGAGAAGGGGAAGAGAAAGTGTGTTTGGTTGGAAAAAATAGAGAAAGGGAGGGGAGATTTTTTATCATTTAGTGCTCCCCTCCCCTCACTTACCTCCCCTCTAAAATGGGGGATTTTTGGAGGGGAGATATTTTTTATCCCTTTATGACCAAATTATCTCTCTATTATTTTTAATATTTCAATTATACTCTTAAGCCTTTTTTTATTTTTCTCATACCTAATTTTTTTTAATTGCTAAAACTTAATAAACATAATAAATTATTTATATATTATATTAAAATATATAATAATTATAAAATTAATAAGAAATAATATTAAAATTTTATCATATTTTTAATTTTATTATATATATATAAATGAGATAAAAAAATTTAAGATTCATAAATTAAAAAAAATAATTTTAATATGAATATTGTAAATAAAAAATAAATAAATTTAAATAAAGAGATAAGGGTATATTTATCAACTTTTAATTAACATATCTCTCATCTCCTCCCCTCTCATTCTAAATCAAACAAAAGACATTATTAATTTACCTCTTCTACCTTTTTCTATCCTCTTTTAAATTAACATAATATATCCTTGAGGTAAATCAAACAATGCCTGAGGGAAGATGGATTTGGAGAATTTTCATAGTTTCTTGGAAACTGTTCTACTCTTGCAGTTGAAGAATGGACTTTGCGTAAGGAATGACTATGGTTTGGATTTTAGCTTTAGAGAGTTACTACCTATACAATAATTAATTATTTTTTTAGATAGATTAAACAATTAAATATGTTAATTAATTATAATTAATATTATAGTTAGTTAACTAATTTATGTAGATAAATATATATATAATATAAATTTATCTAAAAAGATTATATTTAATTTTAATTAATTAATTTAATTTATTTAATCAATATAAAAATGTTAAATAAATTTTATATCGAAGATAATATTTTTTAACCTGATTGCAAACTATAGACTCACTAAAGACACCACATCCAAATATGTATGTTCCATAATTTTGATTTGCCTAAAAGAGATTATGAGATATGACATGTTTGTTTGTTATTAGTGCATATATATATATACTTTTTTAAAAAAGTTATATTGATATTATATTACCACTAAAAAAATATTTAATGATAATTAAAAGTACTATTTTATAATAATTTGTTAAACGACATAAATTATACTACTGTTATAAGTATATTATTTAACAAAAATTATAAAATTATCATTAAATATTATCTTTAATATCAATTTTTTATTAAAATTATTGTTAAATATTTATACATTAACAACGGTTGTTTATGCATCAACATGGTCGAACTAGTGTAGATCTTAATTTAAGAAATAATTAATTACATATTTTATAAATTACAAATAGTACATTTTATTAAAAATTTTATATTATATATAGATTAAATAATAGAACATGCTACATCATGATCCATTTTGTATTATTATATTAAGGACAAAGGGTAGCGTAGTAATATGCTTTTTAGCCTTTTGGCTGAGATTAATGATAAATAATGGAACATATTAATAATATTAGTTTTGTAAAATTTATTATACTTTTGGGAAATGAAGGTACAAAAGTTATACTTTTGGAAAGGGCATTACACAGGACCCATATAAAGTCTTGCTTTTGGTTCCGGGAAAAAGCTGAGTTCTCAAAAAAGCATATTATTCTTTGATGCTGACATCAATATTAATATAATTAAAAAATTTAAATGTTAAAACTTAAAAGTAAATTTTATTTAATTTGATTTTAATTAATCAATATAAGGATTTATTTAATTTAATTTAATAATGAATATAAAAAACGCTCCCGAATTCTCTGATCCCACCATTTTTCCTTTGAGTTGGGCGAATGATTGCTATTTCTAATTAGAATGGAGAATTTATGATAATTAGAGCTCTATTTAATTCTTAACATAAAAATTATTAATTAATTTAGATAAATTAAAAAAATTAATTTAATTAATTATAATTAATATAAAAATAAGTTAATTTAGATAAATTAAAGAATATATACTATAAATTTATTTTAAGAGTTAAATTTAATTATTATTTATTTATTTATTTAAATTTTATAATATATTTAAATTGATTAAATAATTTTTATATTAAGAATTATAAATAAAAATGGTAAAGAATATTATTTTATTATATTGAATGGCTATTTACTGAAAAAGCATGAACACATGGGGAGCAAAAGAGTATCAAAATCAAATTTAAGAATATTAAATTAATCGCAACTGTTAAAGTAGATTTGTAAAGAATAATTAATATATTGGATGGCCCAGATTTTGTTTCTTTCTCTTAAATTGAGGAAGATGCTCTCCTTCCAAAAAAGAAAAGAAAAGAAAAGAAAAGGGTCTCAAATAATAACGTAAAAAATTAAAGACAGAAGCAATGCTAGGATGGAAAAGCCAAAACTTTGGATAAATCTAATTGCAATAAGGTCAAAATTCAAATTTCCACCGCATATAATTAAATTAAAACATGGAAATCATATATAAATACAATAACACAATTTAACCCATTGAAAATGAAAGAAAAAGTAATTAACATTACTACCTTTTATAAGTCATTTGAAGAAGGAATTTTTATTCCTTTTATAAGAACCTAAGATATTTGATATATCTTTTTTATATTTATCTAATTAAATATTAATTTATTTTCCTAAAGTTAAGCGATAACAGTACTCATAATCAAACTAGTATATTGTGTTAATATAGCCTTTGATCGTTAGCAAAAAATATTATATTTTTTAATTATTTAAATTCATATGAATTTTAATTTTAATCCTTTAAAATCTAAATTATAAATTTTTATCTATCAATGGGTAAAATGATCCATATTTTTATTATATTATACTCTTTTGGTCTTTAATATAAGACATAGTTAAGAAATTGATTTTTATCTTAAATATAAAATATATTTAATATGTTTATCAACTTTTCTTAAATTACCTTTATTGATACTCTATAAGTAATAATTAAATAAGAGAGGTAGAATTAAAGTTAAAGAAGATAATTAATATATTTAAAAAAATATATTATAATAACTCATTTAATTAATTTTATTAATTAATTAAATTAGTTAAATATGTTATATATTAAAGATATAAAATAATAATTAATATTTTAAATAAAAAGAAATTTAAGAAATAAAAACTTATTGTTTAAAACTTTAAAAGATTAAAATTAATTTTTTTTATAATTATATCATCATATATTAATATAATATTATTATATATGAAGGTATTTGTTAAAATAATCTTATTTATATGATATTATTCAATACTAAATATATAGATATTTATTTTTTATTTTACCAGGTATTAAAGGATTCCATGTAAAACACGTTCATGCCATGCCGAAAGGGGAATGATTCCGCACACGGCCCCTTCCATTCACATCTCAAGAAACACAAGCCTAAGAAAAATCAACGATTTCTCAGCCACCAGAGCATTTAATGTCGACCACAAGTAAAAGCAATAATAATGTTCGACAATAACAGCACTCACCGTCTCACTCAGTTCCTACTCAATACTAATTCCTTCTATTTACATTTTTCAACACCTTTAATTTCATATTAAATAGTTAATTTAAATAGATTAAAAGATTAATTATATTAATTTATTATAATCAATATAATATATTTTTCTTAAAATATCCATCATAATTATTAGATAAATCATTTTCATACATATAAAATATCTTTAAAAATTATAAATTTAAAAATAAAAATAATTAGATTTATATATTTAAAATTAAATTTAATATCTTAATTAACTCAGGGGTACTACTTTATAATTACATGTATAAAGACAGACACCTATGTCCTCATCATGCTGATTCTCAGATCTGGAATATATATGTTCTGTAGATTGAAGACGGAAAATAAAAGCTTCTGTATCTGAAACTGAAATCGTGATCAACATTAATAAACCGCCTATTCACGTTACAAGAATCCGCATAAATATTTTTACTATTAGGAGTCACACTGATGGAATATTATTCTTAGTGGTAAAGAAAAAAAAAAGGGGGAAATCAGAAATTAACACAACTAGCTAATACCATTAACAACCCAGCGAAAAATCCTACGCCGAATCTGCTGTTTGTTACTGAAAAGCCGCCGTTTTTCTCGCCGCCGATGGTGGTGTTTTCCCCTGCCACTGTTGATGTGGACACTGACAAAGTGGCTTTAGCCGCGAGATTCGCCGGAGCAAACTCGTGCTTGTCCGGCCTCCCGCCGGTCACCGACTGTCCGACCTGCCACACCTGGTTCAGCTTGTCCGGCTTTCCTGGCACCTTCACCGCGCCAAGGATCGTGATGACGCCGTCAGATTCGACGGCGCTCAGGTCCCAAACGTCGAACGAGAGCTTCGATTCTTCAATTGATTTGTAGGAGCTGAGATTATAGGTCTTGGCGACGACAGTGTCGTTCAATTTGAACGCGATGATAGCCTGGGCGCCTACCATACCTTGGGCGGTCGGATTTATACCCCAAGAGACCCAGCCGCCGGGCTTCGCCGGAGTAGCCACGTAGGCGATGGAGAGCGAGTTATTGGTGGCATTATAAGAGTAATGAAGAGTAGCGCCCAAACTCGGTAGATCCGTGCAGTTGGGGAAGACCTTCTTATCAGGAAGCTTCTGAGACGTACATGTCAAAGAGCAAACCGATGAGAAAGATAAAGCGAAGAAAATCGCAGAGATTGCGAAGATCAGAGCAGAAGAAGAAGAAGCCATTGAAGGAGATAAGAAGATATCAGTGGATGGGACTGTGAAAAATGGGCGAGACTATAATCATCTCTTGCATAGTGGAGAAGGCATATATGTAGTGGGCTAGGGAGAGTGCGTGTAGCACGCGTGAAGGAGGGCGTGATCTGGTGCGCCGTTGGCACATTACGAGTTAGGTGCGGTGTGTGAACGGACATCCAAATATGAAATCGTTGACCACTGGAGGCTAAAACAGTAAAAACGAAAAAAAGATAAAAATAGCCCGAGCCCGTTTAATTTGATTTTTAAAAAATATTTTAAAAAAAAATACTTTGACAATAATTCTAAAGAATATTTTTTTAAAAAAATAAATATTTCAATTGTTATTATTAAAATATTTTTTTATAAACAAATTATTAAAAATAATATAAAAATAAAATAATAAAAAAATATATAATAAAATAGTTGTTATACCGCTCAAAACTCTAAATTTTATTTAGAAATTAATCCTACAACCGTATTGAAAATTAGGGGTGTACATGGATAGGGTTGGGTAGGGCAGCCCCCTACCCGGTACCCTACCCAAAAAATGTATGGCTGCATTTTGTAGCCAGACCCTGCCCGGTAAAAGCCCTAACAATTTTGGGCAGGGTATAAGCGGGCTGGGCATTTGCGGGTTGGGCATGCCCAAGTCATGATGTGATGCTCATGTTATGAAAAAAATCTGTAATTATGAACTTCTAAAATAATATCATATTCATGTGTCTTTAAGAGTTAAATAATATCTATAGTTCACTAAGAATAAAAGAACAAAGATAATAATTAAAATCTTGAAATCAATTGTATATAAAAAGTAAGCGTTGAAATCTAAGTAGTTTGTAATTATAACTTTGTATCAATCTCCCTAATATTGACAAAGATAAAGTATCTAAAAAAATAAAATAAATAATTATAATTTGTAATATAATCATATGATAATTAACAAAGTTAAAAAAAAAGAAAAAATTAGTATATTTATAAATATTAAAAGATATAACTTAACTACTTATATTTCTAAAATTACCTTATAGTCACCAGTAGCTATCATATTCTCCCTTCTAAGATAGAGAAAAAATAAAAAAAAAATAAAAGAATGGGTGCTCATGGGCAGGGCAGGGCAGGGCAGCCTCTATGCCCGGTGCCCAGCCCGAAAAATACATGGGCTGTATTTTGCAACCCGATGCCCAGCCCTACCAGATAAAAATTGGGCTCGGCAGGGTATAACGGGCTATAGGTATTGTGCACAGCCCTATTAAAAACTGAGATTTTGAACACCTAACAGAAGTGACTTGGTTTTATTTTGTTTATTTTTATACAATTCATCTAGAATCCTTGTCTTCAATTCTGTTTAATTTTGTTCAACTTATCCTCGTAACTATTTTAATTTAAATTAATTATTAATTTTAAAAAATTATAACCTATCATTTGTATTTTATGACAATTAATGATACTTTCAAAATTTTGTGGGTAAATATTATTTTAATATTTTAATTGGAATATATATAATTGAGTGGAAATTATGGATGATAAGATCAAATATAATCACATAAAATACGTATTCCATTTGGGGTTTAATGGATGAAATTTGTATTAGTTGATAACACTTAACTAAAATGATTTGTTTCATGTAGTATATGATTGGTTAATTATAAACTAAAAAAGATGACATATAATATTCATGAAAGCATAAGGCATTAAATTAAAAAAAATCATTTTCTTTATGAGAAGCAAAATCTATTTTTGTAATATCTATATCTTAAGATAATTAGTCTTTAAATTATCGATTAGGAGACATCGCCTGATTTTTATTTAATTTTGTTTTTCAATCTTTTAGAATTTAATCTCAATTCCTTAAATAATAAGAAAATAATGGAAATAATATTGAAAGTTGAGTAAATTAATAAATGAGGAAGATCAAAATGGTATCTTTCTAGATTTCCATTCATATCTATACATTGAATGCACCATCTTCCTATTTTTTTTACCTTTTTTGACAAGCATCTACATTGAATTATTTAGTCATTGATTCTAGTACCCTATCTTTTGGCCGATTCAAGGTACCTATATAATATAGTTCTTTGAAATATTAAATTATAACAAAACAAGTTGGACCATTTATTAGTTTGATATATACTTAAAATTCGCAGAGAAATATTGTAATTGATATTTGTATTAACGACATAATTAAAATAAAGAGCGCATAGATTGGGTGCATATAGAAAATGTCACATGCAAGAGGAATCTCACTAGAAAGGTAGGGAATTTAAAAATAAAAACAAATAAAAGAAATATAATTTATTTTAAGTCAGAGGACTCACGTGGCATCTAAAACTTACAATAATCTGAATATATTACAGCTTGTTTGGAAAGTTAGAACTTATATATATATATATATATATATATATATATATATATATTATTTGTAATGAGATTGAATTTGGACAGGATGAGGGACATCTGGGGTAGGGAATCTCTAAAGGATGCATTGTCTGGACTATGGAATTTATTGAGGAAAAGAGAAAAGAAATAGGTAAAATTACATCTAAGAACCTTGACTAAGTAATTTTTTAAAAAGAAAATCTAAAAAATTTAGAAATTAATTAACAAAAATTCTAAATATAGTCATGGAGAAAAATCCTATCAACTATCATCAACTATACTTTTAAAATATTATAATACTCAATTTAATTAAAAATAAATTTGAGTCAATTGAATTAAATATTTTTTAAAAATAAGTTGTCTGATAAAATTTATATATATAATTTAGTCAATTTGTATCATATAATTGTGCTCAATAATATTTAAATCTACTAACAAGTAAATTTATATATAATTTAGTTAAAAATAAATTATATATAATTTATTCAATTTGTAATAATACTTTTAAATCTTAAACAATATTATAATGATAGAGGAGATTGAATCTACCAATAAGTATTATTAAGTGAAAAGAGTTTTTGCAGCTTAAATATGATGTTTTGAGTTAGAATCTATATAAATATAAAAAATATATTTAAAAATTTTATTTCTAATAATTAAATTTAATAATAATTAAATTTGACTTAATTAAAAAACGATATAAAAAAAATAGAGAAGCTTGAATCTAAAGGTTGGAGGGTTAAATGTAAATATTGGAAAGAGGGAAGAGCATGTGGAGGAAGAGGAAAGTGAGGAAGAGGAGGGATTGGATTATATTACTTTTGATTTTATTCCGTTTGAGGTGGGACTCAATCTCATATCCCCTTTCTCAAAAGCAACCCTTCTTTTTAGCTTTACTTTTTTTTTATCCCTTTTCTTTTTTCTTTTTATGCATTTATTTATCTACTTCCTTTTTTGCCAATACTCCTTTTTCTGTCTTCGTATTATCTTTCTTATCTTGGAGTTTTTTTTATTTATATTTTTCGTCAAGTTTGGAAAGAATCGGACGAAATGACACAAAATGAGAAGAAGAAAAAAAAGCTGAGTTCCCATGTATTTTCAATTTTTTTTATGTATATTCAAATGACTTTTCCTTTCTTTCTTTTTTAAACCTTGATAATGACTTCTCCACCCTCTGGTTTTTTGAAAGAGTTATTCAAACTTTACAATGCTTTGATTCGTTATCGCCCTCTTGTGAGCACAAAATAGCAAAAATGATTCATTAATTCTATAAAAAAAATTTAAAAATACTTTTATTTATTTGGTTATTTGAAATTAAAACCCTAATTTGCAACAATGTATTAGGTGGGTCCATCCTAATATTACAAAGATTTTGAAATAAAATATTGCCGCTTAGTGTAAAATTTATATTAACAAAATTCATAATATAAATTTTTAAATGTACGAAGGATTTTAAAATAGAAAGAAAATCTCCATAATTAAAACAAGGATTAACGTTGACCCTTTAAATTTGTTTTTATTTTGTTTTACTTCTTTAAATTTAAAATCATAAATTTTAGTCTCTCAAATATTTTTTTCTTAAAATATTAACCCATATAATTTAAAAAAGATATAGATTTTTTTTCTTTGAGGGAGTAAAACCTATCATTTAAAATTTGAAAGATTAAAATTAAAATTTATATAAATTTAAAAGACTAAAGATTATATTAAATTTAGAATAAAATATGAGGAAAGGTATTGAGATATATATAAATATATATATATATATTTTAAATATGTTATAGGGATATTGATCTTGGAATTTTTTTTTTCGAGTGAACGTTCCTTCTGTATTTGGGAACTTTTCCTGGGGAGCAGGATCTGCCCTACGTGCTTCACGCACATATGTTTAATGGAATTATAGAATGGATCATGCTTATAACTATTATTATATATATTCTATTCTTCAAAATTATTATATTGCTATGAATATATAATCACTATGTGTCGTGGAAATTACGTGAATGAATGAATTATTAATTATATATTGCTTCCAATAAGTTGAAGACCAACCAATTGTTATTTTAAGAAATAGGGGATGAAGCAAGTATTCTATTTATATTTATCAAAATTTTATCTTAATTATATCTAGATATAACATGCGTCGCGTATCTGGTTATAATGGGTAAATCTTTTAATAAAGATTTTTTATATACAATAAGATTTAAACTCGAGACCTCACTTAAATGATACTAAATTATTTATCACTTAGATCAATTCTATTAGTTATTAAATATAATTGATATTACTACGTCAAGCTCAAACGCAATTTTCGGTCCTAGAATTAATGCATTTATAAAGTGGTTGCCGCGACTCACGATACTTGTTGACGTATATAATTTTCTTTTTCATTTTTAAAAAATAGTTATATATATATATGGGCATATGGGCATATTATTACTAGTAATTTTTTCTTCAGGCAAATTAAATGAACGAAAACTTATGATAATTAATCTTTTTTTTTTCAAAGACTGTTTTTTCTTCTATGTTGATGTCTGTTTTAGATTTTTTTTTTTGGTTGGTGCTGTTTTAATATATTATGTTGTTTATTGTTTGGATGTTTGGTATTTCTCTTGTGCCGTTATTCTCATTAATAATATATTTCAAGACATTGAGGTCGTAGAAGTATAGGTTTTACCTCTTAACAATGGTATATGTACATGGCTAGTGATTCCTAGCAACATGATTAAAAAAAACTCCCCAACTATTTGTTAATTGTGTCTGATATGATTGGATGTACTAAATTTAATAAGAAGGACAAGACATATTTATATTTTAATATTTTTAAATTGTGTTCTAATTATATCAAAAAATTAAAATTTAGATATATTTTATCATAATTTAATTAATGAGTCATCATTTTAAATTTGTTGTGTCAGTATTTTCTGCTGAAAAAATTAACGGTGCCAAATTTAAAAAATTAAAAATATATTTTTTAAGATTAAACTAAAATTTGAAGTATACATAAATGTCACCATTCCTATACACCCACAATATGCAAATCAAATATGAAACAAAGAAAAAGAGTCGTTGACTTGACTCCTTAAGAAGAGGAGGAGCTTAATTAATCCAATAAATTACGTAGAAAATGTGAATAATTAAATGGTAGTTGAAAAGAACGCCAAAAGTATATATTTTAAATAATAAACTTTGGTTGAAAAAGTCATATGAGAAGGGGTCAAATGCTACTACGAATGGAAGAAATGACTCAACATGTGAGAAAATTAGTCAAAAAAAAAGTTTTAATATTGCTTATAAAGTAAAAAAGGTTTTAATAGTGCTTATAAAAATCTCAAATTTAAATTTATGTAAGTATAAAAGATGCCTTTAAATAGGGCTATGCAAGAAACCCAGAACCCGCAAAGCCTGCCTTAGCCCGCATCAAATATGTCCTGTTTAGCCTGATAAAAAGTGGCCCAGTGTAAAATGGGCAATTTCAAGAAGGGCCAATATCCGGGCTAAGCCGGGCACCGGGTAGGGGTTGCTGCCCTACCCATTTGGCCCTGCCCAGTTAATTATTTTTGTATATATCAAAATTTATAAATTATATTATTTCACATAGAATAAATATGATAGATACTAGTGATTAAAGGATAATTTTATAAATATAAATAGTCAAGTAGATAATTGTATTCTTTAAAATTTATAATTAAATTGATTTATTTCTTTATTTTTTTAAACTGTGGTAACTGTCATATATTTTTTTTAAATGCTTCATCTTTATCAATTTTGAGGAGATTGATGCAAAATTACAATTGTAAATTACTTAGACTTCAATATTTTTTTTATATGTTATGAATTTTAAAACTTTAATTACTATCTTTTTATTGTTTTATTCTTAGTAAATTATGTATATTATTTAATTCTTGAAGATATATGAATATAATATTATTTTATAAGTTCATACTTGTAAATTTTTTTTCACAATATGAGCAAGGCATTACGATTTAGGTATGCCCAACCCGTCCAAAATAGTTAGGGTTTTTATTTGGTAGGGCCAGCATTGGGCTGCAAAATACAACTCATATATTTTTCGGGCAGGATACCAGGCAGGAGGTTACCTTATCCAGTTCTGCCCATACACAACCCTACCTAAATAAGTTAATATTCTCTAAATATAATCCAATTCAAATCCGCATGGATTGGAGTTTATAAGTGTGTAAACAATATATATAGTTTTATAATGGAATGTTTTCAGCAGAAGCGCATCTAGTGTAGTGGTATCATAGTACCCTCCCACGGTACTGACCGGGGTTCGATTCCCCGGATGCGCAATCCGTTGGCCTTCTTCTCTATTCTCTTTTTCAACCCTTTTTTCTTTTTTGGGTCGTCATCATTTTAACCCTGGAAGAAGGCTCAGGGATCATCAGCATGAAAGCAAGTTAAAGAACAACAATAATGACCAACCATAGAATATAATGAAATATTAACTTGTTGTGTTACTCAACAGATGGGGCAGGTAAAAGGTTTTATCATCATAATTCAAACTCAATCATAGTTTCATGCATGCACGGATCATAAGAGGTTGTATAAGATATCCCATCTTTAACCTACCAATCATTGGTTGTAACCAGTACCACTTTGGTTGTCTGTTTTAGGCTTACTAGAATAATTAAACATCATGATTGTTATGTATAGAGAAAAATGAGGTCTCATCATATCATATCATAACTTATTATCTGTTTGGCACTATAATTAGCTCAACATGATTATTATATATTAGTGCTACAAGGTTTCATGGAAGTTTTTAATGAGCCTTTTTGCATCGTTCTCGTTTGTTTGCTTGTTCGGTGATTGTGTGCATGTGATCAATAATTCAAAATTATTATGTTTGTCCCACTTTCTTGGACCTTTTATGCGCCTTTGATACCGTTCTGGAAAAAGGTAGAAAGGGTTTGGAAAATATTTCAGGTAGGTTGGGGTTATTTTTTCACTTTCTTTGACAAAATGACTTCAGACCGTTTATTAGGTTTTGACTTGTTTAATTTATATTCATGTATTGAAAAGTTTTACTAAAAGAATAAGATATATACTCATAAACTCCATCTTATCTTTTTATAGTGATTTTTTTAATCACTTCTCACTTGGGTTTATTTAATATATTAAGAGCTAGACGAGGTATTTACTTTGCTCTTAAATATATTATTTCAATTCACTTTATCTTTTAAATTTATATTTTTTTCTAAAATATTCATATTAATTGTATATAATAAAGAGGTGATTAAAAATAGTATTTTAAAGACTAATAAAGCCTTACACAGTTGGTAGATAGTCAGATTATTTAAACATGAGTCATAGGTTTGAATTATGCTTGGGCATAAAAAAAAATTGTTGAAAGAGACAAAACATATTTTGATGATGATCTCTACTGGGTTAGTCTCTGGCTATATGCTAAAGGATATCACTTGGACTTTACTACAAAAAGGCAGTTTAGGGAAATCAACACATATTTGTACAATCAAGTAATAACTAATTTAATTAATTTTTTAATATTTATAAATAAGTTATATAATTCTTATATTAAAGATCGAAGGGAATATTTATCTTTAGGATGACAGAGCATCTAATCTGATTAAATGTAGAGTATGGAATGGGATTGTAAGCATTGTTGGTTGATATAATTTTGTATAAAAGAACTCTCATGTCTAATTTTAAATAAATATGTCTGTATAGTGATAAGGGGAAAATCATGCTTCTCTTGAAGTTCATATTTAATGCATATTGTCTGCTGAATCTGAATGTATAAGTTATGAGAATGCATGTGGGATGTTTCATTATTTATTTATACAAGAAGCATTTATTTATTGGTACCAATTCTTATCATTATTATTAGGTTTTTCAATAAATAATTTGTACAAATAAGAGTATGCTTTTCATATTATTATTATTATTTTCTATGCTTTTCATATGATTATTATTATGCTTTTCTATGTTGCTTTTCTTAAAACCAACTAATTAATTAAGAATTGTTAAAAAAAACTGTCATTAACTTTTACGACTCTTCTCTAACATACCCATTCACTATTCAACCAGGAAAAGAAAAAGAGCAAAAGTGTTAAATTATCCACCAAAAACGACATTGATGAAGAAGCTGATATAATAGCTAATACTAATTAGTACCTCCTAGCACAATACAAGTAAAGCAAGAAATTAAGTAAGTTGAGAACACAAAGAAGAGCATAAAACAGATCCAATCTTGCATGATTCAGATCATGTCCTCCAAGCCACTCTCTTCCATATCTCCTACTTACTTACTCCATTACGGATCTTCACAAGCACTGAGCTAACAAAATATCCCATTGAAGCTGAACACCATGAAAGTGAAGTGCTCATACTCCTCATCCTATTAGGTGCTTTTGAGTTGAAAAACTCAAGCGTTCCACTCAAAGTAAGTGCATCTGAAATAGCCAAGAACAAGTATTGAAACCCTAACCAGAAAACTGATAATTCGTTCTTTCTCTTGGCTTCTTCTCTTCTCTTAGCTTCAACTATGGCTACCGCTGCCATGGACACTGATGCAAGAACTAGGCCAAGTCCTATTCTTCCAAGTGGTTGAAAGATCTTATTGAGTGAAGCTTTTGTGTCTGTAGAAGTATTTGAGGTTTCCGGAGATTGGTACTGAAGCGATCATGATGATAAGGGGAAGTACTGTGAGGGACTGACTGGGTTGGGATTGTGAAGTTGAGGATTTTTCTGTTAATGACGATTCCTTGTTGAGCTGAGAATGTTTGAAGCTGAGCTAGGCAATAGTTCATCATGATTGTGGTTAAGAAGATTGTAATCAGACCAAGGAAGGTTTTTTGTTTCTTCAACCTCTGCTTCATCTACCAAAGCTTTGTTTAAGAATCTGCACACAATTTTTGCCAAATCAAATATGCTGCAGGATGATATATGCATATGTATAATTACTTCTCTTTTAGGATATGCATGCTTTATAGTTAGAAATTCGTATGACTTGGATACAAGAGGTTGTCCTCATTTAACCGATGGTTTCAATTCAAGTCCTGGTTATGCTGCAACTACGTTAAAATCTTGTTGGAAGAGCTTTGTCACTTTTGTGGTCCTGCCTGTTAGAGCACAAGTTCTAATCAAACAAGTTTCGGTCTTAGCCCAATATCTTAATAGTCTAAAATAATGTATTTGGGGCTACGGGTATAATGTCTTTTTTTTTTTTTCTGGTGATAAAATCATACTTGAAGATGGAAGGGTATAATGTCTTTTCCTTCTTGTACGAGTGTATAGCATGTGACACTCACTCATTCTTACCTTTTATATACGGATCTGTAAACCCTTTTTATCAAGGTAATGTGTTTATTCATTATTTTACATTCATTTAAGTTATTGTATCTTTTTACCACTAAACTTGACCCGTATTAGTTGGAGTCTAATATTACTTTCAAATATTAGGTAGTTGGATTAAAAAGTAAAGACAGACAAGAAACTCATTCGGTTGGAGTGCAACTGCCTTATTGAGCAGAGAAAAATCTTGAATTTATCACAAGATTGTACTGTTCTGTTGCATCTTCCTCTGTTGCTGCCCCATGGTTCACCCTCCCCACTGCTGAAGCTTTCCAGTTACGCGCTGAAGAATCAAACACCTTGAAACAGAATATAGCAGAAATTTCAATACAACACCTTATCTAAAGCATAGTGCAAAACTGTGAATTATACTTTAAAGATCCTGGTTATAGGACTTCTGGAAGGAGATTTATAGCGATAAAAGGGGAAGCCAAGGACGAAAATACAAAGAGACAAAGCCAACACTATATCATAAATCACAAGACTCAAGTTCCAGCTAAGATTCTCTTCAACCCAAACCATAAAACTTGCTGCAATAAGGCCTCCTGTGCATAGGGAACAGAAGTATCAGTTGAAGAATGAAGAAATGTGATGTTGCTTATTGTGATAAAGTTGATCAGCTCCATGTGTAGGCAATGAAGCCTTGATTCCACCCACACCGACGGCGATCGCATAGATTCCACAGTTTAATATTGAAGCTTGACTCTCAGAAGGTGTTATATTCTCTTCTGGTTTCAACTTAGAGTGTTGAGCTTGGTATGTCAGCAAGATTAGCCCCTGCAATCATGTATATCGTATCCCATAAATGTACTTGTTAGAATATATTAAATCCCACGTTGACTTTTTGACACATGAATTAAATGTATATATACTCTTGAGGTAAATCCTGTCATATTGGCTTAAACTAGTTTGATAGAAAGACAGAACTAATATATACTTAATTATCTCGCATCTTAGTTTTGGATTGAAGAGGGTTAATTTCCAGGAGCTCTATGACACAGGAGATGATGAATGTTGTGAACCTTGTGAAGAAGGAGTCGCTGAGATAAAGCCTCCAAGAATGGTGAGGAGAAAGGAGGTTCCCATGAAATTGGTGACCATGTTTGAAGACTTGGCTGATGAGTAATGCATTGACTTTAGAAAGTTGGAAACAAAGTTGATAGCATTTGATAAGAACAGAGTGTCCTGCACCACCCCACCACTGAAATATGTTCAATCACATTACTAAGGGTATTTTGGGAATATTTATTTCTTTTAACTGTTTTTCCCAAAGCAGTTATTTGTTCCTTATAAATCGGTGTAGAGAAAATATATAGTATGTGTTTGGATAAGATTTTAGAAACGAATTTATAGAAAAGGGGTTTTGGAGAAGAGATTATGAAAAAAAGTGGTTTTAAATAAATAAGTGTTTGGATAGTTATTTTCAGAAGTACTTTTATTATGGATAAATTATAAAAAAGGGTATGAGTATTAAATGAGGAGAGATAAGAGATAAAAGGAGAGAGGGTGTAAGAAAGAAAAGGAAGAGGTATAAGAAAAAATAGGAATAATATAGTAATTGGTTAATTCATAAGCTCTTTTACTGTTCCATAAGCTACTCTGACTAGCTTATCTAAAACTTTGATTTTAAACTATGGTTTAGTCCAAAAGCCCGTTTAAACAAATATGACTATTTGGCTTAAAATTTCTCCAAACCTATATTTTGAGCTAAACCTAAATTTAAAACCTAATCTAGGTTTGGCAATTTGCCAAATAGGACCATAGTAGTATAATATAAAAATTATAATCGATTATATTATTTATAAACTATAAATAGTGTGACTCATTTATTATATTTTATACTAAAAATCTGAATTAATTATTTGTTAATAGAAATCATCAATGTTTGAGACTTGTAACTGAAGAAATGCATTTCCAATGACTTTACATGACTTAGATTGACTTGGTAAGAAGAAATTTTATATACAAAAGAATTAAACTAGAAGAGGGATACCTGATTAATTATAAATGATATGGAAAATACAAGTGGATATGACATACATACATACATACATACATACATACATACATACATACATACATACATACATACATACATACATACATACATACATACATACATACATACATACATACATACATACATACATACATACATACATACATACATACATACATACATACATACATACATACATACATACATACATACATACATACATACATACATACATACATACATACATACATACATACATACATACATACATACATACATACATACATACATAGAGAGAGAGAGAGAGAGATTTGGTTATTCCACAAGTAAGGGCGGCAGGTCTGAATCCACCATGCTTTCTGGGATCTGCTTTTCTGCCTTTGAAGTCAGTATATTCTTCAGCTCCACTGCTTTTCTCTGAATCCTGCTTCTCGTTTTCATAATCACTCATTTTTCTTCAGGCACACAAACACAATCATGAAGACTAAAGACGAGTGATTCAATCTTCTCAAACTTACCATTGATGAAGATGAAGATTTCCTTGTAACACAAATGAAGCTTCTGAAACAGCAGAACCTGAACTTTAGTATAATTCATGTATACGTGAGACCGCCACTCTCTCTCTATAGCCGACTGTTAGACTGATTTTTATATTAAACTTGAAATTTTTAATAATGAAGTTAATTTTGTATTATGTGATTAATTAAATCAAATTAGTATATATAACATGGGAGAAAATCTGTTCCTTTTTATATGTTAATTAAATATTGGGTTTTGTGTAATTTACAAAATATAAAAGTAAGTCATAAATAGTGCAACTTATCATAAATTATATATTATATATAAACAAGCCATTTTTTCAAGAAAAAATCTTCATCAAGTCAGTTTTGGTTTACTTTAGACAAGGAGCCATATTCTTCAAAAATGTCTTCGTCATCAAATCAAGGCAATTTTTATTTGATTTAAGCAAACAGCCATATGATACATTATTTAATTCATTTTAGAAAGTAACGTCCCTGATTTCAACTTATAAAAAAGTAATATATGATACTATTTAGAGCGTGTTCGATCTATGAGGAGTATCACTTTATTATGATTTCAATTATAACCTTTAAAGAGATATCTTAGCTCCTAGATACTCAGATTTATATTTGAGGGTAATTGACTAATCTCCTTACCAAATATTATTATCATCTAGTAGAAAAAAAACTTCATTATATCCTTAAATCGTGTATAAATCCAACATTTTTCCAATAATTTTTGTATAAAAAAAATCTATTTTAGACTATATTTGTTATATTTGATTTTAAAAATAATATTTTATTTATATATTTTCAAATAGCTAGGAGGAAATACTAGTGCATATATAGATGTGTTAGAATCAAATTTGAATTTTAGTAATAAATTTATTTTACACTTTTTTTATTCATTTTTATCACTCTAATCTTAAACAGGATGCAACCTAAATATATGTTAGGAGCAAATTCAGAAGTACTAGAACCTAACCTCAAGTTGCTATGTCGTTGCTTTATTGAATTTGTCAAACTTTTATTTATATTGTTATTTGTATCCTTATTTTTAAAATCAAATATAACAAATATAGTCTAAAATAGATTTTCTTTATACAAAAATTTTTAGGATAGGTTGGCCTTAACTAATATCCAAGTGCAAGGGTAATCTTCCTTATTCTTAAGCAATATTAAACAGTAAAAATTGTCAATTACTCTTAGGCGTGAACTTAAGTATTTAAAAGTTAGGATACCTCCCTAAATCCCGTGATTAAAATTACAATAAAGTAATACTCCTCAGAAATTGAACACACTCTAAATAGTTGTATGTCTTACCCTTTCGTCAGCTGAATTCCAGGACGATAGATCCAATAGTTGTTAGTTTAAGCCAACTCTTCTTCTTTTTGTTATAAGAAATTGTTGGAAATGGTTTAGACTTATATACGGATTAAAGGTAAGGTGAAGTCTCAGTTTCACCTAGTCGATATTAATGTCAGACAAAGTGAGCCGTCAATTACCCTTAGGCGTAAACTTAAATACCTAAGAGTTAGAATGTCTCATTAAGCGCCGTGACTAAAACTATTACAAAGTTGTACTTCTCATGGATTGAATACGCTCTAAATAATAACATATCTCACCCATTCGCTAGTTAAACCCACAAACGATAGGTAAGCCAACTCTTCTATGTCTTGTCTTTGCCTACTCTAGTAATTTTTTAGCCCAATCTTAGTCTCATTATTTGAATACGAGAAACACAGTTGGTTCAAATTATTATCTTTTTTTTTTCACTTATCGTCCATGGGTTTAACTAGTAAAGGGATAAGATATATAACTATTTGAAGTATATTCTATATCTATAGAGTACCACTTTATTATGGTTCTAATCACGATGCTTGGTAGATATAGTCTAACTCCTAAGTGCCTAGATTTACGTATGAGGGTAATAGACATTACGTCCTACTCGTCATTGATCACTTAAGAGGAAGAAAGATTTCATCTTGTCCTTGAATCATGAGTGAACCTAAACTTTTTCTAAAAGTTTTTGTACAAAAAATATTTTTTCCTATATAAAAAAATTATAATTTTTTTTTGTATAAAAATTTAGATGAATTGATTCTCCATGAAGACTAAAATATAATTTCAAAATTTAAAAAGCATTTACAAAAAATTGATGAGATTGTCTAGCGAGGAATTAAATAACCACAAGAAGGATCCGAATAACTTATATGATATAATTTGATGAAAGCCCAATATCTATCTGCTGCTAACAAACTTAATCTACCAGAAGCCCATTCATATGCATTTCAACGGGAAACCCTAGCTCGCTTGCCCTTGCCCTTCCCGAGTTCGCAGCGAGACGTGCTGCTTTACCAGAAGGTCTGCAACAACTTCTCCCTCACTCTTGAATTACTGTAATTGGATTTTATCATTTGTGTGCTAGGTTCAACTTGCACGAAGTTTCGGTCTTAGTGATTTTCTTTGAGCTTTTTCTCTGCGTTGTTTTCCTGAGAAACTAGATATGATAATTAGAGTATATAAAATCTATGAAGTGCTAGTTGCAGCAATAGAGTTGTTTCAATGGAAACTATGCCTACCTATCATTGGCTTCTTCTGGATGTTCATCTTGTATGCAGTTTTGGTTATTCTGTTGCTCTCTTGATTTCGCACTCCCAACTAGTATAGTGTTCCCTGCGAGTTAGGCTAAATTAAATTAAGGATCATATGCATTTTGTTACTCGAAATGCTAATTGTCTGCTTTCTTGTAGCTTTGCTTGCTTCCCTATTGTTGCTTTTATCTCTCTCTGTTTTTTTTTTTTTTGAGGAAAAATCGTAAGAAGTTTAGTTTACCAGTTAATTGTAAATACATTGAACTTTTGGCTTCCTTTGTATTGTTCTGATTTTTCTTACTTGATCCATACGTTTATTTGATCTTGTGTAATGCTAATGAATGCTTAATTTTGAATTTCTTTCAGAGGCAAAATGGCAGTGCCTTTGATTAGCAAGAAAATTGTTAAGAAGCGCCTCAAGAAGTTCAAGAGGCCTCAAAGTGACAGGAAAATCTCTGTCAAGGTATGTCTTTCAAGATTTGTTCCCTTAGTTCCTCTTGAACTAGGCTTCTTGAGTTCTTCAGAATTCCTTTTAGGGACATTCAGTACGTGGGAAACTTGATACTCTTGACCATCTGGAAACCTATTTTGAGATGTTTGTTTGTAACATTTAAAAAATTGAAATTTGAAATCCCCTTGTCATTTGAGTATAGTATAGATCATTTTTCATACCCAAAGATGCTGTAACTTGTAAATATATTTTCAGGTACAGGCAAAGTTAACGTGTACTTTATGTTTACATGTATGTTTCCATGCGTCTAAGTTTGAGAATTCTTTGTCCAAAATCTTTGAAAGGGGAAAATTTTCCTAATATGGTTAGTTATTTTTCAATTAGTTTTTATCTTGTGGGGATTTAAAGGTCTTTCTGTAATAGGAATTCTCATTTAGCTTATCATATGGTTATTCTAATGTTATTCCAAACGGCAGTTTTGGAATCCCTATCGATAGTTTTTTTTGGTGGCATGCAATTATATGTATTGTGGGTTATACAAAGGCCAAGCATTTGGTTGATTCGTCGGTTCTTATCACACCATGAACACTTGTTTGGTCCAATCAATTAAGCATCTTTACTGTGGTGTGCAGACAAACTGGCGAAGGCCAAAGGGTATTGATTCCCGTGTGAGGAGAAAGTTTAAAGGATGTACATTGATGCCGAATATCGGTTATGGTTCGGACAAGAAGACCCGCCACTATCTCCCCAATGGTTTCAAGAAATTTGTTGTGCATAATGTCCAGGAGCTTGAGCTCCTGATGATGCACAACAGGTGAGTGTAGTTTCCACAACATGTCTGATTTCAAATTCCCTTTTAATTATATTCCCTCTGTCCACGTTTTTGCAATTGATGAAATTCCAGGACTTACTGTGCTGAGATAGCACACAACGTGTCGACCCGTAAGAGGAAGGAGATGGTCGAACGAGCAGCTCAGTTGGATGTTGTCGTTACCAACAGACTGGCCAGGTTGCGTAGCCAGGAGGACGAGTAATTTTGCTGAAGCTGTGTTGAAATTGTTTTACTTGTACTGTGGCTAAGGCAATTACTGAACCAGATAGGAAAATCCTATTCAGACTGAATTTGTTTTTTTCTCGGTGATTGGAATTTGATAGTTTAGACTTGAGAATTATGCATTTATGCGCTCTTGTCATTTTGTTAGATGAAGCTTCTATCTACAGTTTTGGCTATGAATCAATTTCAGAAAGTAGTCCCTCCCATTGTTATTTGCGTAATGATTTGGTTAATTTAATATTAATATGAAAAGTAATCATTGAAACTTAGATACTATCTTAATTATAAAAATTAATTAATTTTTTTATATAAATTAAAAAAGTAATAAATAAATTAATTATAATTAATATAAGAGTTATTTAACTAATAATTAATTAATTTAAGTAGATTGATAAATATTAATATAAGTTTATTTTGAGGAATAGATTTAATTATAATTAATTAATTAATTAATTTTATTTTATTAATTTATTTAAAAAAATTAATTAATTTTTATAATTAGGATTGGATAAAATATTTCTATATCATGGTTGGCGAATGACAAATTAGTATGAAATAATAAATTTTTGGAGTTTCTTTTGACTACGGCGAATTGAACTTGGTGGTTAGAGATGGAAATAGACCAGGCGGCCTGTCAGGAACTTCTGGCCTGGCCTGCATTATGCCTGGTCTGGCCTGTTTAGAAAAATACACAGGCTCAGGCTTGTTTGAAAGCCTGTTTTTTTTAAGAGGCCAGACTCAGGCTTCTTACGAAGCCTGTTAGGCCTGTTAGTCAAAATTTATTTAATATTAAAGTGTAATAAATAGTTGTTAAATCTACCATATATTGAACACAATACAATAGTCAAACCATTAAACTAATATGTATTACTATACATTTTATTCTTGAATTTTATTTTAACAGACCTGTTAGGGGGCCTGTTACGAAAACCTGTTATGAAGGCCTGTTAGGTAGCCTATTAGTATAATTAAAAAAATCAGGTTTTTTAAACAGACTTCAGACCAGGCCAGGCATTTATACAGGCCAGGCTTAGACAAAAAAAAATGGCATATAACAGGCCACAGGTCAGGCTCATGCTGAATTGACACTTAACATACCAGGCCTGTTAAGGCCAAAGTCTGACCTGACCTATTTTTATCCCTATTTGTGGTGACCCGACAAGCTCAGGGAGAATATTTTCTATAAATGGATTTTTCAACATTTAGTCTTTTAGTTTGACCTTATATACTCTATAATTATTTTTTAGAATGCTTAATCAGAACATTGTCTTTATTTTTTAATATCTCTGTGTTTGAAACAGAAATGTAATGCAAAGTATGAAGATTTAAATTATTGAAATCCAATGTACGTGGGAACGCGAGGATTTATCTAAAGTAGAAATTTGATGAAGTGGTATGCCTTTTTTTCAAGTTCTCGATTTTGAATTCAATCTTTCAAACACATAAAAATCCATCTTTTATATATATATATATATATATATATATATATATATATAATTTTTTAAAAAGTAGTTAGATTTACTTACTATTTAAAAATAGAATAAAATCTCCATTTCTCCTATACTATACCAATATAAAGTAGGACGAGTTATCAATTATTTTTAGATATAAACTTAGATATTATCAACTACAATTTAAGAATTAGGCTCATATACTATTTAAAGGTAGGATGAAATCTGCATTTCTCATAGGTTATACCGATATTAAGTAGGACGAGCTGTCAATTAACTTTAGGCATAAATTTATACACCTATAAATTAAAATATTCCCCTAAACGCCGCGACTGGAACAACAATAAAGTGATACTCTAATACGATTTAAATAATCACATGTCTCATCATTTTGTCAGCTGAATCTAAAGACGACAAAGCACATAAAACTCGATCTAATTGTAGATATTTCAACATTTGACTCTTTTATATTGAAAAAGAAACTTAATTTGTTGAATTGGATCTGTTAGAGTGTATTATAATAATTGTAGTATTGTAGTATTCATTGACTTAATTGGAATGGACCTAAAGTCTCTCCCACTAAAAGATTTTAGAAGTATAAGCTTAGGGAAAAAAATGAGATAAAGAGAAAAAAAAAATAAGTAAGAAGAATATTAGAATATACTAAATCTTGTATCAACTAATTGAAAAATAAATTAAAAGTATATAGCATTGAGATAGGACAATTGGGTTAAACTATTTTCAAAGAAAAACAAACCTCATATACTTATAACAAATGGTGAAAATTGTTAATAATAATATGTGTGTGTGTACATAAAGAGTTGAGAGAGCCTTGAACAGAATCTTCCAAAGACATAAAGCTATATTTGACCTTAGAAATTCCAAAATTTGACTGTTATATGAAAAGCCCCACTTCAACTTCATTGCATCAAAAGTATTTTAGAAAAAATGATTACAACCACTCGAATAATTAATTGCGAAGAAGGGTATATTAGAATAGAATGAAAAATAATATAGTAAAATGTAATTTTATTGAGGAAAAATACCTTTGGCATCTTTGACTAAAAGCATATTGGCCAAGAAAAAAAAAACTAGAATAACTAAAAACAATATAGGGGAATGAGCATATACAACAATCTATATACAATATAAAAAAGAAAACAATGAACAAGCTATTGCTACCAAACAAAAATAAATAAATAAACATGTTACCAAAAAAAAAATAAACTAAATTATGAATATTAGTGCTGTTCATTTATCAAATTATGTGCAACGCATATAATAATATAACTCAAATATTAGAACGGTTTTTTAATTTTAGAACTATTTTTAATAGATAGATTAAAAAATTAAATAAATTATTTAATTATAATAAAAGTGACTTGATCCTCTTGAAATACTCTTATATAACATTAAATTATATATCAATTTATAAGTTAGGTAAATTAGTTAGAGAATAATGAAAAATATTAGAGATAAAATAGATTGAATTCTTATATTTAAGATAAAAAATAATTATCTAACTAACTCTTATATTTAAAATGGAGGAATATTACTTTATATATATATATATATATATATATATATAATTTCAAATGTTAGGAATAGTTATATTGAGCAAAGATGCGAGCTAAGCAAGCATCAATCAAGATTAGCCGAATGGTTGTGTAGCTCTATTTAAAAAGTATTATGTTTCAATATGTAAGATATTTTACAAAACAACAATCATTAATTATTTGTTCATAATAAGAGACAAGTAATTTTAATAGAATTTTATTAAAAATTAAAGTAAAAAAGATATTAATTGCTCTTAAAATTTTGTAAAATATCTTAAAGATAAAGAACTTTTTAAAAATGCTTTATATTTGAAACCCATGTACTATGCCCATATTCTCCATGTCACATGAATCAAACGTGAATTAATCCAAGCTATAAAATTTCGATCATATGGGTATAAAAAAAATATTATATTTTGAAAACCAAAGAAAGATGAAAGATCTGAAAGTGTAAAAAAATATATTAAAATTGGAGTGATTATTGAAACTATTAATACACTGTTTAAAGATGTCAAGACTTTGATTTAGTTGTAATTAAATTAATATATTGTGAATCTTACATATTAAAATTATATTAGGAATTTCAAGAATTTGGCTTGTACTATGGTAGGGGCGTGAAATGTTCTCCATGTAGCACGAGATTAATGTTCAAACAAAAGTAGTCAACATATTAAATCAATAATGTGATTCAAAAGAGACTTTATAGACCCACCAAACTAAATTTTATGTGATGGAGCTTTAGGCCTTTAGCTTTCAAGTTTTCACATTCATTCACATTTATCTTTTCTTGTTCATACTCCTTTTGACTCATTCAATTGTCCCCTACCCATTTCCTCTCAATTTAGCTAAAGATAGTTCGGTAAATAAAGAATTGACGCATGACTCGTCAAATTGTGAGTTCAAATCTCCCTATCAGGATCTTATTAAAAAGCAATATGTAAGTATTTCTATAAATAATATTTAAACATAAAAACATGTCATAATCTTAGTTAATCATCAAATCCAATTCGCAATTACTTTCATTGTACTCAAACAATAAAGACACTTTTTGTTTCTATTAACACTAACTTGTTTAATTACATTTCAGAGATTTTTTTCTAGGAGATATGATGATCATTTTTTTCTATCAAATATGGTTCTTTCTTCATAGTTAAGTAAGTATATCAACCAATTGTTCAAAGTATAAATTTATTTTAGAAGTTTCCACCCATGAACGCTAGGTATCTAAAAGCTTTTTTAAAAGTAATATTGCCCTGAAAGTTTTCAAATCGGAGCAATATCACCTTGACATTTATTTAAAGTTAAGTTTAACTGTTAATCAACCAATATACTAATATGTCATATCACGTGGTGTTCATGTCGCCTTTATTTTAGATTAAAGTACAAATTATTAGCGGAAGCTTTCACTAATGTTGTTGGGTATTTAGAATATTTTTTTGGTTTAATGTCACTTTGATCATTATCTAGATTTATTTTAATTGTTAAAAGAATGCATCCTTCTAAGCTCCGTTGTTATTAGAATATCACTTTCAGTAAACCATACTCTAATAACTTCTCAAAAAATAACATATAATAGTCATATATATTATCTTCTTATACTTATAAGTTAACATATGCTAATAATTATTCCTAAAATTGAACCTTTCGTTCATGTCTTTCAAGAATTCTTGTTAGTCCCTTTCCATCTATTATCTTCTATATTTTTATGGTCCACTTTATGCTTAGAAAATGTAACAAAATGAAGTATTATTTCTCCCGAGAGTAATACTCTGTTAATGACAGAGTTTGGAAGAATGTATTTTTATAATTTTTCTCCATTTTATAAATTTGACTTTAAAAATAATGAAGTTGATGATATGTCGATTTGTCAACTTAATATATTTAATCAAACTAACAGTCAAACTAAACATGAATAACAGTCAGGGTAACATTAAACCCAAGAAAAACTTTTAAATACCCAGCGCTCATGAGTGAAAACTTTTAGCACAAATTTATACATTAATCCAAAATAAAAGACTATACGGATGCCACATGGCATATCAGTCATCGTATTGATCAACAAAAACTTAACTTTGGTTAACGATTAGGCCGATATTGCTACAATTTAAAACTTTTGGGGCAATATTGTTCTTAAAAAAACTTCCACATACCCAACACTCTCGAACGAAAACTTCAAGGGCAAAATTTATACTTTAACCCTTTTACTTTTATCCCTATTTAATATCCATTTTATTCACTAATCTTTAATACTCCCCCGATTCTAATTATAGTAAGTAATAGATTTATTTTAGTAGATTAAGGATGTTAAATAAATAAGTTAATTATGACAAAATTCAATCCCTTAAAATAAATTCATATTATATACTATTAAATTTATTCAAATTAGTCAACTAATTCTTATATTAGTTATAATTAACTGATTTATTTAACTTTATTAATTTATTTAAAAAAATAACTAATTCTTATAATTATGACTGGAGGTAGTGGAAAATACATTATTTATAGCAAGTCATATCATAAAATCAATAGGAGGATATTGGAAAAAATATCTTAAATATTCCTCAAATCTCAAATTTCATATTTTTCATACTCTCTTCCATTAATCATAAATATGAAAGTTATTGGTAAATAGATTTATTTTATTCTTAAATTTAAGATATCAATATATGTTAGCCTAATATTCGTGACATTTTTATATTATTTTTTAAATTTCATGTGTATATCTGTACTTTGTTTTATATTCGTGACATTTTTATATTATTTTTTAAATTTCATGTGTATATCTGTACTTTGTTTTACTAACATATTTGCTAAATAGTTAGGACCAGCCGACTTAATAGCTGATTTTTGCTCCAATTAAAAAGATTCAAGCGTACTTTTACACTCTAAGAAACATATTTGGTGCGGATGGAGCGACATTTTATAAATAGATTTATTCCTTAATTTAGAATTTTGTCCCCTTCTCCTATAAATCCGTGGTGGTAAGGAGGACGATCAGGGGTGTGAGTGAGAGCAATGGGAAGAAAACATTCCAAGAAGTGATAGTGACTTAGGAAGTGAAGCCACAAAAACAAATCAGCCACCAACGTTTGTTGTCAGATGGATCTATTAATATAATATGTGTATTTAGATAGATGTTTTTAAAAAAATAATTTATAGAGAACAAAAATTAGATAGTTTTTATAAAATAATTTATAGAAAAAAGTTTATAAGAAAAAATTATTCTAAATAAATGAATGTTTAAATAGTTATTACTAGAAAGATTTTTATTATTAGCAAATTATTAAAAAATATATAATTTTATTAAAAATATGAGAGAAGAGAAAGTAAAACAGAGAAAAAAGAAATGAGAAAGAGGGTATAAAAAATTATAAATAAAATAATAATTAAATTATTTATAATTTTTTTTATTATTTTAAAAACTATTTCTTATTAAATTTGCCCTCATGTTTCCTTTTTTTTTAGTCTTATTAACTATTCTCTGATCCACGGATCTCAAATTTTTAGACAACAATCATATTTCTTTCACTGTAGCTAGTTAATTAATTTATCCTATTAATACGGCAATTGCATGAATAGATTTTTTTATTATTATTATTTTTAAATATACATGTGCCTATTCAAACAATGAAAACTTATATATATACTTCTTAATTAAAGTGTGACACATAAGTTTGTTTGATTAATCATAATAAAATACTGAACCCTTTTTTTTTTTTTTTGCTGCAAAATATTGACCATTCAATTATTCACGCCTATAAAAAATAATATAATCTATGTACACAATATGTACCAAGTCTTTTTTGCGCCATCAATCTTTTACCTATCAAAATTTAACGAACAAAATTTCAACTCAACAGGAATATACCCTATTAGTATTATTTATTTATTTATTTAAATTCTATAATTTCTTTTTTCTTTTTGCCGTAATTTCAATACAATTGACCAAGAGGATAAATGATACTACGTACGTACTGCAAGAGAAATACATTTAGTGTTTTAATTTGATCAAACTGCTATCGTCATTGTGTTCGTCAGCAATAACATCATATGAAAGTCTACTTGTTTAGTTAAATTATCCTATTTCATGCTATTAATTAACTTAATAAACTTTACTTGTAAAAACATTTAGAACTTATTAAAACATATGGCGGATAATGTTGCCACTAGAGAACTAGCATGCCTTCTGCTCATGTATTTTAGCGATGATTCTTTCCATCTTTTTTATATTTTGATCTTATTATCGTAAATAAAAAAAAATACTTCGGTTGTTAATATGAGAATTATTAAAAAAAAATCCCTTATCATAGAATTTATTACTTAAAATGAAATAAAATTCTTGATAAGGGAATGTAACCTCTTGAATTTTGTTGTTTTTATGAAATGATAGCCAATATTATTAAAAAACAAATCACATAAAATTTATTTAAGAATTTAAATATAATTTATTTTTAATAGAGTACAATATTTTTTTAACTGTAAATAACTTATATTTAATTATATATAAAATAAAAGATATTTATTAATTAAAAATATATCATTCAAACAAGAAATTCAATAATTGGAGATTTTTCAGTGATTTTATCTTGATAATAATAAGATACTATTTAGTATTCCTATATATATTTTATTTATATAAAATAAATAAAAGATAAACCAAGATTGACAAGTACCATACAACTTGCACCAAAAGAATATGTACGTGATTATAGAGGACAAAAAGTAAATGGTTAAAAGAGAAACTCAAAAAATTAAAAAATTATCATTCTCTGCGGGACTCTGATGACTCAACTTCTCCACCCACACGTTCTTATTATTCTCTCTATCATCCCCATCATTATTATTTTCTTCTTTTTTGGTCCCTTTTTCTTCCTCCCCATCCTTCCCAAAGAATACCTCATGGACAAATGTCTCCACTTGATTTTTCTTGAACCCATTTGTGTCCCCTACTTCATTCAACGGAATATACGGCGGCCGTGCTACGTGCAAAACCGAGTCCCACTGAACCCCTCTGAAGAAATCGTGACCTTTGATCCCTTCCACCTCTATCCTACGGTCACGATCCTTCTCCAGCAACTTCGCGACCAAATCCCTCAAAGGCGTCATCTTTCCGGTTAAGTCCGGTTCTTTCGTCATAATCCGGTGAAAAGTTTCTTTCCTGTTCTCTCCCTTAAACGGCGTCATTCCGTACAGCAACTCATATAAGACGACGCCGAGTGACCACCAATCGACTCCGAAGTTATGTCCCTTCCCCGTTATTACTTCGGGTGCTACGTATTCCTCCGTACCAACGAACGAGTTCGATTTCTCCACCGAATTTGACTCGCTCCGCCGCGGACACTGGAATTCCAGTGAGGCTTGTGGTTCGTACGACGAGGGGGTTTGCACGGAGCAACTGTAGAATCGGAAGAAGCGTTTCTTCCGTAAGTCCTTCATCGCCATCGTCTTTGACGTGTGGGAAATCGGCGAAGAGGAGCTACTCTGGGATTTTGGAGATTTCGGGATTAGTTTTTTGGATAGATCGAAGTCGACGAGCATTATGTGACCACTTTCTTGGATCAGTATGTTCTCTGGCTTCAAATCTCTGTACACTATTCCCAAATTATGCAGATACTCCAATGCAAGGACCAATTCGACAGCATAAAACCTGCGAAGGAAAAATAACAATTCAGAATTCAGCTTCAATTCGAACAAGTTTGGTTCTAAGAAAATTTAAAAAGAAAAAGTATTCGTAAACATGGGCCACATCTCGGATTCCGTTACAAAACGACAGAAAAAATAGTAGGAGTTTGAATTTGTCTTTTCATTGCCCCTGATTTTCTGGTTAGCCAAAGAGGAAAAGACAAAAAACGGCACCTTATGCTATCATCGGAAAACATCTTCTCGGTCTGCTTTTTCCGGAGAGAATGGAGATTTCCGCCGGGACAATAATCGATGGCGTACCCAAGGATCTTCTCGGTTTCCAGAACTCCTCGCAACCTAGGCAAAAGCGGGTGATCCAAAAGACGCAGCACATGCTGTTCAAAAGATACCCTCTTGCACTCGCCGTCACCGTTGTTCATCGCCTTCGCTTTCTTCTGAATCAAAGCCTTGGAGATCACTTTCAAAGCTAAATACTCACCAGACGCATCATCATTTCTCGTGGCCGCGAACACAACGCCCTTGGCACCCCGGCCCACGGCGGAGATCACCTTCATGTCCTGAAAATCTAACTCCGGGAACGTGCGGTGCTGCTGGTGGCGACTCTCATCGCCTATGTTCATGGAGGACATGACCGGAAACTTGAAAAGATCCGGTGGAATTCCGGCGGCTAGGTTACGGCTCTTTACGGAGGAGATAGTGAGTGGGTTTTATAGGGCTAACATGGGAGATTTTTCATTGTTGCAGGAGAAGTAAACCAGGAGGAAAGGAGACATGGTTATATGGGGTTTGCTTTACGCGGAATAAGTGAGGTTCACGTATGATTTAGTGACACGTGTATGGTTGGTGACGTTGAGGGCCATGCGTAGCGCGTGACAAAAAGTGGGTTTATAAGAGAGGTAATTAATTAATTAATTATATAGGGACGCGGTCAAAAAAACCAAAAAAGAAAACAGTACACGATTCTGGAAACAGTGGAGAGGAGGAGGGAATGTGCCTAAAGAACGTTACCTCTTAAAAGTAATAAAATAAGTGTACATATCCAGCATTTTTTTTTATTATTGCGCCTAGATTTTTTAATTTTTTTTATATTATAATAATTATTTTACTCTTTTATCTTATATTTTTTATTAAAATCTTATAATATCAATTCTCCAGTTGTTTTAAATCCAGTTCAAAAAAAAATTTCTCCCCTGCCCCTTGGAGAAATGGACGAAATAAATTATTTTTACTTATATAAAAATTAAAAACAAATAATAGTTTTTAATACCAACATTTTTATAATTTTTTTATATTACTTAGAGTTTATTTACATATATTTTATTGGTAAGAGAGAATAAAAATATTTTAGAATCGTGACATTTCGGCAGAAAGGTATTTTAAATTGGAATGAAATTTATGCCGATATTTATTATTATAATTATAAAACATACAATGCGGTAATCTCATTTAGGTTATTGGAAGAACTATTCTTCCGTTAATTCGATAATATTTAAATATAATATAATAATAAATATTAAAAAAATAGTTGCTGCAATAGGTAATTAATCTAAAATTTATACCAAGGATAGTTAAAGTTGGTAATAATTCCTGTTGGATCTTATTTAATTAGTTTTTTAATATTAAAAAATAGTTAATATGACTCTATATATATAATAAAAAGCACGAAAACATTATTAGTTGTTTAAGGTCAAATTTACTGATTCAGGTCAAGTGGGTAGTTTGCTAAAAGTAAAAGTTTGGTGCTTTAGGGGTTGTTTAAAATTTAAATAAGCTCACTTCTTTTGTTTCGCGGGAAGTACAAAAATGTTGTTTTATTAAAAGAAAAGGTGAGTGAGGTCAAAAAAGAAATTAAAGCTCCACAAAATTAATGTACAATGTAGTTAAGTATATACCCTTCTTTTACTTAATATAAAATATATTTAATTAAATTAATAAGATTGAAAATTTTAATTAATATAATATTTTTATTATTTTTTTCTTTCCTATTTAATTATTATTAAAAAAATATTGATATGAATAATTTAAAAAAATATAGATAAATATAAAAAAATATCTTATATTTAAGATTATAATTAAAGTTTAATTGGGTTATATATTAAAAATTTGAAAGAATACTTTAAAATAGTCCTTGGAAATATCACACGCAAATCAATCTGCTTAGCAATCTAATATAAGCTAATAAATAATAAACAATTATTCGTGGGAGATACTTAAAATTTAAGTCATTGACAAATGTCTATATGCATTATTTATTATTAATCTTCAATATAAAAACTGTTAGAACATCATTTTCACAGAGAAGGGTGAATTGAGTCATGATAAAAAAAATTTAATTTAAAATAATAAAATCAATGAGACATAGTTAATAAATATATCGCTAATGAAATATATAAACAAAATGTGTATAGAGAGTTCATACTAGTTTAATTTAACTATTTAACTTATATTTAATTTTCAAAGAGCTCTTATGAGATTTTACTATAATCTAAGATTTATAGGACTCTTGTATCTCAATACATCAACAAGAGATATCTTCTCTCACTCCCTTTATTTTTTGTAAGGTTATTTCTAAATATCTTTCAGATAGATAGAGTGATAGTATTAAACACTAAAATTTATAAACTAACTCTTAGAAAATATAAACAGGGTAAAATAGAGTATTAAATAAAAGTTAATATAAATAACATAATGTTGGTAAATGATGTTTAATAATATTGATTATATTTATTGTGGTATTCTTTTATATTTTTGTCTAAAGATATGTTTGCTGAATAGTCATGAGACTCGTATTGATATATCTATTGAGAAATTGAGTTGTTGAAAGTGTAATGGTTGGATGTATTTAATGTTCATTTGATATAAACTAATTGTTAAAGATTTTTGTAATTGATTTTATTTTTGTCTGCAAGTAATCTTAAAATATATTGCATACTCGATATAACAAGTATTTAACTAAGGACAAATAATTTCTAAAACTTTTGAATACTAAAAAATATAGTTATAAGATCAATTTTATATCAAATAAAGAATAAGATAATTTATCAAAATATTTATCAAAAAGTATAACAATAAATGTCTTCTTTATAACAAAATAACGTTTATAAAAAAATATTTTGAAAATTAGCCTTATCCAAGTGCCCTTCAAAAAATGAATGTTAAATTATAAATATTTAGATACAAATTTATCAAAATATTTATCAAATAGATATTTTTTTAAAATATTTTTTAATTAATTATTTTTTTTCAAAATAGAATAATTTTTTATCAAACATAATAGATAATTTATCGAAATATTTTTCAATAAAATCTTTAGTTTTAGAAGAGTTTTTTTATAAATGCATTCTTTAACGTATACTTTGATAAAACTAACTGGAAAAATGTATTTTGATTTTATAATTTTTCTAAATTTAAAATATTTTAAAAACACTTTTAGGACAGATTTTCAAAATCCTTTTCTGAAAAACAATCTCAAACTTAGTTTAGAAATTTTATTACTTTAAGATAAAAAAAATTCTCAAAGTTAAACATTTATTAACTGTTTCATTTATCGAAATATTTATCGATAATATATATTAGTCATTCGATAAATATTTTTTAGATATTGATTCTAAAAACTGAAATTATTCTTATTGATAGAAGAACTTATTAAAAAGTATGTTTCGTTAAACATACATGAAAGTGTAGCAGTTTATCATCATTAAAATACAGAATATAACAATAGATAAATAACTAATTTAAATATATTAAATAAATTATTTAAGTTAATTATTTGTAATAAATATTATTTAATTTTTCTAAAATATAATTTTTTATTATGATCACCTTTAGATAGAAAATTGGAAACCCCATCACGGATACAATCAATAAATATATTTTTAGAAAAAAATTATAAAATTAATAAATAAAGTGAATTGTAATCTTATATTCAGAATAAAATATAACCCCCAATTAATTTATATAAGAATGATTGGTGGGAGTAGTTTATTTGTAGTTTAAAATTTAAAAGTTATCATTTGTTTAAGTTGTTCAAACCCACAGATTAAAGGTTATAATGCTGATTACTGACCAATTGTTATGTTTATAGTCAAAGCACCGTTCAGAGAAGTGCAATAATTGATGCCATTTAATGGGACTTCTTGAAAAAGCAGTCTTCCTGAACTTCCAAAATTATCATTAAAATTTAAAAAAGAGAATTGAAATTTATTAACTTCATCTGAAAATTGATTGAGTTTTTAATTTTGCATTTATTTAAATCCCTATGCTGTAACTTTAGAAAGATGAACCAATATAAAATAAGGGTAACATGAAAAAAAATGTAATAAATATCTCACCGGATATCTTATAGAAATGTCAACAAAATTTCTCATCTAAGTGCTTTATAAAAAAAAGGAACTAATAGAATTAACAAAACTTCATTAAGTGACCCCCATGAGTTGGTCAGAGTAGTAAGTAGCTCAATATCATTTAAACAAATTTTTGAGTTTGAACCTTGACATATGCAGAGAATCCCCATTAGAAGAGTCATTCACCATAGCCAGATGTGCGACATGGGTCATATTCGGATGTAATCGGGGTAAAACTCCGGTATATTGGGTAGGTAACAAAAAAAACTAATACAGTGAGTAGATAATTAAATCTTTTAAATATGATGTCTCAGATTTTAATTATGTTGTATATATAGGAAAGATTTTATTGAGAGGGACAAAATATATTTTGTTGATCTATATGCCTCAAAAAGATTACTCATCTTATGCTATATATAGCACAGAGAGAAGAAATTATAGTCTTATATATAAATCATATTATTAAATTTTTTATATAAATATAAAATTTTACTATACCCTTATTCTTGTATTGCCTTTGTTATTATGTGGTATAATATATATTAAATATAGATAAAACTAAAAAATTATTAAAATTTAAAGTAGAGTTAATTAAGTTTAATATTTTTGTTGTTCTGTATAAATATATTAAAAATAATTTATAAATAGGGTTAAATGAATAGTCTTTAATTATCGCATTTCTAATTCTAAAGAAAAAAATAGAACAAATAAGTCCATATGTTTTTGGAAGGGTAATTCTTGACTTTGAAATTATGTCTAATGATATTTTTAGATGTTAGTTATTTTCCTTTTTGAAGTTCGCTGGTTCAAACTTCGAAGTACCTCTTCATCTAGACCTTTTTTTTTGTGCGCATGTTTTTACTTATGCGGCTGGAAATTGGTTGTTTTATTATCTTATTCCTCTATTTGATGCTGGTTTTTGTTTGCCCATTTGTTTGGTGGGGTTGGATACTTGTCGTAATAGTTTAGCCAATGTACTATGTGAAGTTTCTTATCACCGCAAATGGCTATTCTTGGGATAATGCTTATATCAAATTTTTTATATTTATTATATCAATTTTATTAATTACATTTTATCATATATATATATATATTATTTTTTATACGGGTTAAGTTAAATAAATATATTAAAAATAATATGACACATGTTATGAGAAATTTTATAAAATAACACAATGAACTTGATTTAAGTTTTTTTTAATAATCTAATGCATGTTGACATTTTTTTGGTCAGAAGTATTTATATTTCATTTTATTTTGGTATAATAAATTCAGGAGAGTTAGATTCTATACTCAAAAAATATTCATAGAGATATTTATACATCATTTATTATTAAAGTCCTCATATTTACCGGATTTAAATTCAAAATCTTATAAATTATAGTTAATTTCTTATCAATTTAATTAATATTTATTGTGAGAAGTCTTTATATTTCATTGAACAAAACCAAGTTGAATAGAAGTTTGAAAGAAACCCCCAAAACATTAAAAAAGCCATAGCCAGGACACTTGCACCACCGCTGCCACTCCTGCCCTTGATTCTTCATCCATGTGTTTGTACTTATTTCAATTTAATCCCTAGATTCGAAATCATTTATTGGGAAAACATTTTGAAACCAACACTCTTTTTCCAAACTCACAATTTTAAAAACCAACATTTATTAGAAAATTATTTAAGATATAATTAATAAAGTTTGATTTTTTTTTAATTTCCATCAGAAATGTTGAAAATGTTTTATGGATATGACCAAATAAGTATATACTCTTTTCAGTTTTCGGGTATATTTGAATTGTTGATGTTTTGTGATTTATTCCATTATATATTGACATATTATTTTAATGGCAGCTAAAAAAAACTGTTCTCAGGATATAAGTATTTATTTTGTTTTTTACATGGATGATATAAAATTTGAAGTAGAATTGTATTTAAGTCATACACAAGAAATTTAATTGAAAGAAGGTTTCGAGAAATTATCAAAAAATTATAAAGTTCTGTGGGATTTAAAATTAATTTTTTTTTGAATTGTAAAATAATAAAATTACCTTTGAAAAAATGCATTAGCTATTTTTTTGCCCCAAATTATTATTCTTATTACTTGAATTATTATATTTTTATTACTTGAGTTTTTATTTTTTCTCATTAAATTATTATTCCTATTATTTGAGTTGTTATTTTTTTCTTAATTGTTATTCATATTATTTGATTTATTATTTTTTTTACATAATTGTCATTTCTATTATTTAAATTATTTTTTTATGGATGATTCTGTTATTGTATAATTTAAAAAATTAATATCAGGTTCCTTGTGATTTCATACTATTCGATGATTTTCTATAATTTCTATTTAATTAGGTTTATTCATAAACAACAATTACCATTCTCCACCCTCTTTGCATAGCTTCTTTGGTTTTTTGGGCCTCAAAACAAAAAGGCCGACACAAAGAAAAAACAATTGGGCTATTCAAGGGATGGCACTTTGGTGTTCAATTACTCTAATTTATTTAATAAATAATTTTATAAATTTTTTATAAGTATTTTTTAACTCTTAAGATTATATTCTAACTTTGATAGGTAACTGATACTAGTCCCATATAAATTTTCTTATACAAAAAACAAATGGATGACATTTTACTAATAAAACTTGGCACATTTACTAGACGATTGAGTTCTTTGAATATGATATTCTAAATTTGAATTAAGAGCTTTGTTAGAAAAGATGAAACTCATTTCGATAATCTCTATATTTTAAGATGATGATTAGTCTCTAACCTATCAATTAGGAGATACAATATGATTTCTACCAAAAACAAGAGGAGGGTATTTTTATTAAAATAATAGTAGTAAATAACATTTTAACTAAACTAAAAAAAAAGAAAAAAAAAGACAAATGTCGAGCAACTATTGGCGTCCTTTTGATACAGATATTTTACAAAATTTTAGGAGTAATTAAAATATTAAATTGGCCATCTATTTAATAAAAAAGGGTAATAATTAATTGAGGACAAAACTAAAAAATATAAATCTATTTTTAGACATCAATTATCAAGTATTTCTTTTATTTCAAAATAAAGATTCCTAGAAAGAACTATATATATTTTCTATTTTAGCCTTCCTTTTATTTTATACATCAAAAAATGCATAATGGTCAATTTAGAAAACTAAATGAAATCTTACTATCTTTAATCATTTTTCTTGATTTTGGTAAAAAAAATCATTTTTCTTAATAATTACACATAAATATTTAAAAAAATCTGTATTTTTGACATTGATAAAACATGTGAATTATATAAGAATTAAGGTATAATTTTGTTTTCAAAAGTTTTTATAGAAGATCTATGAGCATAAAATGTTTTTTTTGGATTACCCAAGAATGTTGAAAAAAGAATAAAATTATTGTAACCATTAAAAATTAATGTTAACAATTAATATTTTTAACAAGGATGATATTGGTTATTTTTTTTTAAATACTTCTACAAGAATATTTTTTATTTTTTAGGTATACAAAAGTTTTAGTAGGTTCAATATCAATCTCTTATTAAAGTTGGGATATAGCTTTAGAGTTTATATGCTATTTATAAAGAATTTATAATATTGTCTATTAAAATAATACTCACGATGATAATAAAAATCAAAATCATATTTTTATAGGATATAAATATATCTGTTATGTTACCTCTTATTAGCAATTCTACAAGAATATTATGTGCATTTGTATAAGGATTTTATAATAAGGTTTATGCAAAAAAATTTAGACAATTTTTATAAAATGATTTTTGGAGAAGAGTTTATAGAAAAAAGTTGTTCAGGATATATTTAGATATTTATTAATAGAAGGAGTTTTATAAATAAAAATTGCTAGAAAGGAATTAATTTTATTAAAAATATGAGAGATGCGAGAGGGTGAAAATGAGAGAAGAGATAGGAGAGGGGAGAGAGAGTATAAGAAAAAATAATGATAAAATAATTGAATAGTTTATAAATTATTTTACTATTCTAAAAATTAATTTTAATAACTTATCCAAAATTTTAATTTTAAATTATAATTTAATTTAAAAATATTTATAAATAAATATAATTATTTATTTTAATTTTTTAAACTAAAATTTAAACTATAAATCTTATTAAAATCTTGGTTTAATAAGTTTCTAAATTGATGGAAAAAGTGCGCTGTTAACCCCTTGTCGTATAGGCCCAAGTTAGACTCGGGGTATTAGCGGGAGTCGGTTTCCCTCCCAAGCTTGACTTTTGGGGCTTGCTTTTCTCATTCCCGCGATGCTTTTAAGCTTGAAAACTCTGCTAAATCTTCTCGTGCCATTCGCTCTTCGCCCACCGCACTTTTCAGTGTCGTACGGGCGCTTATTTATTTACAGCTACGAGCGATTGATTTCGAGAAAGAGGGAGAGAGAGAGGATAAAAAATGGTGACATACGGAGGTTCTTCGGCGTCTCACCAAGCGGAGCAACTGAGACTACTCGGAAACTTTTACTTCAAGCAAGACCGTTTCGGGGCCGCCATTGATGCTTATACCCAGGTATTGTTGCTGCATTATTCAGCAAATTTCTTTTCGGGGCTTTTTTCTAGGCTTGCTTTCATTGTAAAGGTGAAATTTTTATGCCCAAAATTGATGTCTTTCTTACGTGACTCTCGCTCTTTTCTTTCTGTCCCTCTTCCTGGACTTGTTTGTTCTTAAAGGCAACCACTCTATGCCCTAACGTCCCGGTTTATTGGACTAATCGTGCTCTGTGTCTCCGTAAGCGCAAGTATGTCTGGGCACCTGTGAGTTTAGATGTTGTTATAGTGAAGTCAATTTTTCTTGTTATCGACTCTTTATTTGGTTTCTTTCATATGATGCCTTTCTTTGTATGATGTTATTTAGTGACTGGGCTAGAGCAGAGGAAGATAGCCGGAGAGCCATTCAACTGGACAACAAGTCGGTTAAGGTTATTAAGATCCCTTTTGTGCAGTTCCTTGATTATCCATGAGTACCCTTGCCTGTTTGATTTGCCCATATATCCTATATAATTAATTTGTTGTCTTAGTCTTAAATCAACTTTTTTTCTGGTGGTTTACAGTGGTTTGCAAAAGGGGTGTATTTTTTTTGTAAAAGCTGAGGCTTTATGAGAATCTTCACCCTTCATGACAGTTTGTATTAATTATTTGTTGCATTTATTTAGTTGATTTCACTTTCATAGTCTTAATTTTGTTTTAGTCAAATGAGTTCCCTTTATGTATTCTGTTTCAAAATTTATTCTAGGAGGTTTTTGATCATTATGAGCTTACCAAGCCAAAAGAGAGAAAGAATTCAAGTGAAATTTCTATACATTTGCCTGTCATGGGCTTAGCTTTAGTACATTCTTATTAACTTGTTTCTTGCAAATTGGCCATATTATCTTATGCTCATCCAAATCTTGATATGGCTATATTGCAGGCCCATTATATTTTGGGACTTGCATTGCTGCAGAGACAAGAATATATCGAAGGGGTTAGAGAATTGGAGAAGGTTTGTAACCATTGAATTGTATGTTTCTTCCTTTAAAGGAATATTCATCTCATCCAATGTGCGAGGAGATGCGATTTTTTGGCCCATTCTGATGTGTTTAACCAGCTTTGCAACTTCTTCCTCTTCCTCTTCCTCTTCTTCCACTTCATTGAATTCCCTTCTCTTTTGTCTATTTGTGTAAGCTTTTGCCTTATGCTGGTTTGTTTGTATGAAGATGCTCATATATTGATTACGAGCTCGTATTTTTATAGGCTTTGGATATTCGGAGAGGCACCGATGCTAATGACTATATGGTAGAGGAGATCTGGCAGGAGCTTGCAAAAGCAAAATATCTACAGTGGGAAAATGCATTTACCAAGAGATCATGGGAATTGCAGCGTTTGAAGTACGTTTTATGCTGATTATTAGGCCTAATAGTAGTTTATATATTAAATTTGCCACTATTTACTTCATAAATTGTGTTAATTTCTCAGATTGTGATAGTGTATTTTTAAGAAAATATAGAATTTGATCAAACATTTACATGTACTCATGTCACAGAGAAGCTTGTGAGTGTGCTCTAAATGAAAAGCATTCTAAAATGGAAGGGTTTATAGATGAAGTTGAAGCTTTGCACTCACAAGAACTTAATGCTTTACAAAGATTTTTCTCTGAAGCTGCAGAGGTCGACACGCCTACTGAGGTAAGTATAGGGCCGGTTTCTGTAATTACTATCTTCATCAAAACTTTTTTTTTCCCTTCTCAATCTCGTGAAAATGACTATATGATGTGTGATGATGATCTCGTGTCGAGTATTTTAAGGTCCCAGATTACTTATGCTGTAGAATTACTCTCGATATTCTTCGAGATCCGGTAATTACTCCAAGTGGACATACATATGAGAGGGCAGCGATTCTTCAACACCTTCAGAGGGTAAATGTGCTTGATCATCTGTTAATAATATTGATAGTCAGAGTCATCCCTTGCTTGATATGATTTGTAACAAGTTTGTATCTGTATGGGCTTTGTCTATCTGATGTTTGAGTGCTGCATTTTTGTGATCAGAGTGAGTTTGATCCAATTACAAGGGAACCACTTGATGCATCACAGCTTGTATCAAACTTGGCAATAAAGGAAGCAGTTCAGGTATTCTTTGACAAACATGGTTGGGCTTACAAGAGGCAGAAAGATGATCATTGAGTTTCAAGTTAACAACCGATTCTACATTTTTTGTTGCTAAATATAAGTGGGAGGTGCAGGTTCAATTAGATTTGTAATTTCTAATCATTAGTATCTATCCCTTTAATTTATAAGAAAAGAAAATGCACTGGGGATTTATTTATAAAAAGATTGAGTGGGTAAAAATATGAAAAATAGAGTTTTCATATTTGTTTTGGTTCTTTTAAAGTTTAGAAAAAAATTTATAAAAAAATAGTTTTAAAATAATTTTTAAAAAATAGCTTTTGTAAAAAAGTAGTTAGTGTTTAGATGATTATTATTAAAAAGACTTTTATAATTAAAAAAATATTAGAAATAATATAATTTTATTAAAAATACGAGACAAGATAGAAGATAGAGTGGAAAAGAGTGAAGAGAGGGTATAAGAAAAACTAAAAGTAAAATAGTAATTGAGTATTCTATAATTTTTTTTATTGTTTTAGAAAATAATTTTAGTAGCTCATAAAAAATTTTAGTTTTAAACTACTGTTTGATCTAAAAATTGTTTTTGATAAATATAATTATTTATTTTAAAATAAATTAAAATTAAAATTTAGGCTAAAACGTTTTTTAAAATTTTAATTTGATGTTTTTCAAACTATAGTTATAGTTTTAGTGAATCAGTAAGACCCAAATTTGTGAGTAATCGTTGTTATTGAGTTCTAATTTTGTTCAATTTTTTTTTAGAATAGAACTGTAGAGACACATTTTCTACAAGAAAGGGTTTTAATTAATATTTGGTATTTGTATCAATCAGAGTTAGTGTAAATTAATATTTAGTATAAAACGTGTTTAAAATAATTTCAGTAATCTCACTTGCAAACAATGAAAATAAATAAACACGATTAAACAATGATAAATATTATTCCAAAAAATAAATTCATAATAAATAATGCATTATTATCTTCCTTTCTACTTTCTAGGCAGTCTCCAACCGTCTTTGCATCTTTTTAATATTTTTTTAGCATCCACGTCTCTATTTCTTGTTTTCATTTTTTCTTTTAAATTTTAATATGGCAGGAGTTTTTTTTTTTTTGCAAAAAAAACATGACATAGCAAAGGAGAAGAAAGGATAATGTGGGGCCTGCGAAAAAGATAGGTGTAGGGCTACAGGGAAAGGGGGTAGTGACTATGGAACCTACGGTTAAAAAAAACAGTAGGTGTAGAACCTACAATGAAAATACAAATTAAATTTTACATAAATATTATAAAAAGTCAGTATGCACCTCAATGCAATTTTTTTTATTTTTAGAATTTAATTTATTTGGAACAATGAATCTATATAAAATAATTCATTGCTTATATTTTTTATAAAATAAATATAAAATACAAGAAGTTACTATACAGATTTTAATTTTAATTTGCACATTCTGAAATATTTAATAAATTCTATTTATATTTTTAATATGCACTTGATAAAAAAAATTATTATTTATATTTTTTTAAAAAAATTAATATTTTAATCTTTCAACTAATAATTCACATATAACTCAATTCCTCAACTATAACTTAACACAATTTAATCCTAAAACCTTTGATTAGACTATAACTTAATTGTTTTTTCTTTTGTTTTTCTCCTTCTCCAGTCTTCCATTCTTGAATTACATGGAGTTGAGTTAGTAGTATTTTTATTACCCATTCTTGCCAAATATGATAACTCAAAATGAGTTAGAAATGAAAAGGATAATAATATGAAAAATTAAAAAAATAAGAAACTAAATTATGGCTAGATAAAAAATTTAAGGATTGAGTTGCACTAAATTATAGTTAAATGATTGAGTTATAAATAAAGCAATAGTTAAATAACTAAAAGATTAATTTTCTTATTTTTTTTATATTTATGTGCTAATAAATTTAAATTATGACACGTTTATATTTTAATTTATGTGAAGATAACACATTGTGAAATAACAAATAGTTCTTTATAAATTCAATATCGACAGGTAACGAATTCTAAAATAATATGTGGAAACAAAATAAGTTGTTTTTTATGGAATAAAATAAATTGTCATTTATAGATTTTATTTTGCAAGAAGTGAAACATTTTTAAATACAATAAAAGTTGAAAGTATTAGAATTTTACACTTTATAGAAGACTAATACTTTATATTGAACTAGGCACAATTAATAATAAAATAAAATTTATAGTGTATTTTTTCAATAAAATATATTGTATTTTTTACCCTCTTAATCTTTAAAATCATTAATTTCATCAATGGAAAATGATGGCTTAATAAATTAGAATGGCAACTCTGCAATAATTACTAACAAAACATGCTTAAATCTTGATCGTTTGATATAATCATTTTATATAAAAATGTGCTTAAGTCTTAATTATTTAATATGATCATTTTTATATTTTAAAATTAAAATAAGTTTGCTTTGCCCACGTTTAATTGTAAAGTCACACAATTTAAATTTGTTGAATTAATATTTTCTATTAATAAGATTAAAAGTGATAAAGATTAAGGCATATACACTTTATTATAAATTTAAATCACTAAATCTAAACTTTATGTAAAATTAGAGGAGGCAAGTATACTTTAGCAAAACAACAATGGAGGGTACAAAACTGATCATAGAGGGAAACTTGGATGCATGATTAAGTGTTTACTAACAACTCCAATAAAATCATGATCAAGAGATATATATTTTACAATTTAGTACCATGAACATGAGTGTTTCAAGAACTTCTCTACGTTATATTTTACATATTATGCTTTTATTTGACTACGATATAGTATACACACGGCAAAAATACTGTCTTAATTTAAACTCTCAACAACCTTAGAACAGTGGAACAGGAATCAAGAATGTACAAACTAATTTATCTTAACGAGAGGATCTTGATAAGGTTGTTGTCATGTGATGTAAGGATCACAGGTTCAAATCGGTTGCTTACATCTGCCTTCTATAGATCCTATCTGATAGGAGCCTTAGGTATTGGGAGGATCCTGATAAGAGAAATTATGCGGTGTGTGTAATATTAACAACCCTGTTTAGCCTCTCAAGAATTCCAGCAGCCTTCCTCTTAGCCCTTGAAGTTCCATTTTGTGCAAGCTCAGAGATTGTTCTATGTCTTTTCTCTTCTTCCTTTATCTCCTTCAACTTGATTCTGTCATACAGACAAATAGTTTGAAGGATTGCAATGCAATTCTCTTTGTTTCGTTCACAAGTGGTCTCTCTGATTAAGCTCAACAAGCAAGGAACAGCTCCAAGCTCTCCCATGTCCTGAATTGCATTCTGGTGACTCGAGAGCAGCGCGAGAATGGCTAGTAGTTCGTCGACATAAACCCGGTCAACGATCTTCTTTACAATCACCTTCACTGTGCCATCCTTCACTGCTCTTGCCTTGTTCTCTTGAAGGACACATAAGGTAAAAATTGCTGATGCAACATCTTTCATGACTAAGGGATGCCCTTCTTCTAAAAGGTCAATCAGAGGCTTCAAGGCTCCAGATTTCCCTATAAGTTCCTTGTTTGAGTCTAGAGCCGACAATGTGAAAAGGGCGGCGGCGGCGTTGCTTCGTGTTGCGATTGTTCCTCTTCTCAATGCCCTCATGAGGAGAGGAATCACCATGGGAGTCTCTGCTACAAGCTTCTTGTTGTTGTCATGGATGGAGATGTTAAGGAGTGTTGTGATAACATCTTCTTGGAGGTCAGGGTGAACATTACCCAGAGAGTGACTACCACAGATTGGTTTAAGAAATTTGGGAATGGCACCCGCACACTCACCGAAGAATACCCTGAAACAAGGTATTTTCTTTGTCAGAATCCGGAGCTCCTTCGCGGCGGCTTTCTGTTCGGAAAGTGCTGATGAAGACACTTTATCAAGCAAAGAAAGAAAATGACCATGATCTGCGGGTTCTATGATAGCTTCCTCATTGATAAAGTGAACATGGTTGGAAAATTCAATCCCTTGGTTTCTACACCATTGCTCAATCATTTCCTTTATTAGGTAATTCGGAGTGAGAACAGGGTGTGAAAGGACTTGCTGTGTCCGAGGGCATGTCCGGTTCCCGGCTTTCAGCCACTTTTGAATGAACGTTCTGTCGTACGTCTGCAGCATTAAACCAAGTTTACATATACAATTACCAAAACAGGATACAAATCAAGAACTTGTCTCGTAGTAAGAACTTCAATTCAAGTTCAATATCAGTTCCTACGTTCGCCCATTTTTTTCAATAAATGTTCAATATGTCTGCATAATTAAAACCTCCAAGCTGGCATCATATACTATTTATCAAGGGAGGTAACAAAATAAAGCAATGTTCATAATAAGAACTTCAAATGTCCAGTTTGTTCAGTATCATCCATTCCTACATCCAGCCATTTTTCAAAAGGAAAATCATTATCAGGTTCCAAGAAAATAAATTTAATCACTAAAACATCCCCACAACAAGTTTATATAAAGACAAGTTCAACATAGGAAATGATAAGTTCATACTGTTCATTTATTATCAGATTTTTTATTGGTTATATTTTTTCCTTGAATATTAACTTTTTCTTTAAAAAAATCTTCTACCATATGTCTGTATATCTGAAGTAAACAGGTTGGTGTGTGTGGTCTAAGGCTCTAAGCCCAACAGGAGAAAATAAAGAATGGTTAATGACTAGGATAAATAAAAAACTTCAGTGTCTCAAAATTTGTTCAGTATTATCAAATATCATTCAAGATCAATCTAAACTAGTTAAGCACAGAACAAGAAGGCTTGGGACAGAATGACAAAAAAAAATAAATTTGGGGTCCAGTAATTAACAGAAAGAAAGAGAGCTCAGAACACTAGAATGAATTCAATGATTCTCTTTTGAGGAAATGCAGTCAAAAGTTTCACAACAAAGCTAAAATCAAACAGCTCCACTCACTCGAGCATCACGCTTTATGGACAAAGAAGAATATAATAACATTCTTTCTTTCTATTAATAAAACAAATTCTTTCTTTTATATGCAGTTTCTTTGCCTCCACTATGGTTGTCTGAGACGTATTATCATAATTTCCTTTTCTTTTCTTTTCTTTTCTTTTCAAATGATTTATTATTGACTGTTCAATGCTCATTTAAGTACTATGAATGATCTACCCACTAAGGAATTAACATAGGTGGTAGTGATCTCAAGAGTTCATCAAATCCTCTTATCCAAAACAAAATAAAAAATACTTTTAAATAGATTAAAATAGTGAAATAAATTATATAATTATAAATAATATAAAAATTAATTGATTAATTTTAGTAAATTAATAAGCATATAATATAAATTCTAAGAAATTAGATTTAGTTATAATTAACTAATTTATTTAATTTTTTAATTAATTTTAAAAAATTAATTAATTCTTTTATTAAGTAACATGGAGTATAAGATAAATGATCTGGATAAATGAATTAGGTGGAAAAAAAAAACAAAAAAGTAAAGTTTTGGGTGATGAAAAAGTGACGAATAATTCTCTTATATCTTTCCGACCTTATCGGCCTTAGTAACGGAGCAAAAAGTGCAGAAATTCCAGGAAAAAAAGATAGAACAAGAGAGGTTATTAAATCAGATTCTATATTCTCACTTTAATTTATTGAAATATCTTCCAATATTATCAAAATTGTTGACATAAAAAATAAAATGAGTGATATTAAAAGTACTTGAATCTCATGATCAAAAATTAGTTATTGAATTCTTTGGCCAAAAACAAATTAATTATTGAATTGATTGAAAAGTACTAAATAAACTATCAAAAAAATTATTAAAATACTTTTAATATCGTTGGGTTGTTTTAATTCAAAAATTAACGATGAATCTAGCATATCATTGACGGTAAAGAATACTTTACAAGGCAAGTTAAATGGTATTGGATGACAACAATAGAAATATTTTGATAATTGAGGCCTTCAACTCAAAGCAAATATATGTAAAAAAAAAAATCAACTTAATTCTTCTATGTTGTAAGAAAATTAGTTTCTCAAAACTCATAATTACTCACCTATTTTAGATTAATTTTAAAACAGAGTAAATAAATAATAATTTGACAAAAGAATGACCAACTCGTTAAAACAACAGAGGAAATGCTGTATTAGTTATACATTTCAACTAAAAAATGTTTATTTCATGAAAAAAAAAAGAAAGCATTTCATCCGGAGAAAAAAAAAGGTATGGATTAGTCTGTCATTTGTCTGCAAATTTTCTCAGAAACCAAACAGATCAAAATCGCATTTCCGAATTGCATCACTGAAACAAAAATTTTCCTCAAAGAAAGAGAAAAACACGCCGGAGTATGGTTTTCCGTCAAGAGATTTACGGCAAGAGAAACCTAAAATTCAAGCACTAACCTGACCAGAAGCCACAATGACAGGATCTCTCATCATTTGCTTGGAAAGAGGGCATTTGAATTCTTCTGGGCAATTCAACCCGGTTTTATGGCGAAGCGTGAAAGACAGTGACGAAGAAGAAGACGTCGTCGTCGATCTCGTGCTGAGCTTCAGCTGCTTCAGCAACGACAGCGTATCCATGGTCGCATCGATGGTCTCGATGTCGTAATGATCTTCATCTTCAACAATTGAGTTCACCAGTCTCTGCAACTCCTTCTTGAGCTCCATTGCCTTCGCCGTCACCGTTGGATCAGATTCCAACACTCCCGGTTTCGCCATGGGCGGATCCGAGTCGTCGGTTCGAATTTTACCAGAAATGAATCAGTTCTGAGAATGCGGAAGAAGCAGCATATGATACTGGCAAAATACACCTTTTCATCTCTCTCTTACGTGTTCTTTTCTCATATATATATATATACACACACACGCACGCACGTACGGAATGTAAATAAAAAGAATTTGAATTTAAGAGAATGGAGATTTAATTTTTTGAATTGAAAAAAATGAATTTATTAGCTGAATTTAAATACAACGAATCTTTTTTGCAATAAAAAAATAAATATTCTGTTTAGAGAAAAAAAAGGGCATCAACATTTTGATTATTAAACAGAAATAAAACATGTATATTGTACAACTAATTATACTTTAAAAATATTCATATATTTTTTTATTTTGAGATTGGTGGGCTTTTTTAAGGTTATGATGTTTTATTTATCAAAACTCAAATAATATATTTATTAAATTATACACCTCACCACCAATTTTTGGCTAATTTTTCTATCCTGTATTTATTAAATTGGATATATTTCCCTGGTCTCAAATAGAGGACACTAATTAGTTAGATGAACTAAGCTTATAGCAAAATATTTTTTTTCCAAATTTATCTGTAATTAATTATTGGTATTTTTTTGTCAATCTTAATTTTTTTTTCTTGTGAGCGGCATTTCAAGGAAAAAAAAGACATAAAATAAAACTTAAATAGTACTCCCTAAATATGGGATTTAATCTTGATTAAATATTTTTAGTACATGCAATTAATATAGATAATTATCACAAAAAAAAAACAAATGAATAGAGATAGTTTAAAAATAATTATTAATTTTAAAAAGAATTAATTAAAAGCTAAAGAAAATATCCAACTCCTATAGTTTGGATTATCATATCATTTTAACACGTTTCATAGCAAAAAAACAAAACGTATAACTATCAATAGGGATTAAATTTAAAGAGAGGTGATAATAATAAATTAATATTTAATTTTTTATTAAAAAATATATCTATATATAATGATTGTATTTGATAGAATGTCCATGCTTGGAGGGGAAAACGCAGAAGCAGGCTATATACATAATAATATAAGAAGAAAGAAAGGATAAGAATAGAAAGTGTAAGATGCCGACAATTGAAGGGAGAGAAGTTTTGTAATGTAGGAAGAATGATGAGAATAGAGGAGAGAAGGGAGCGGTGAGTCACGTGTTTTGAGGGAAAAGAAGAGATTAGAAAAGGAAGCTTGCGGGTATTATTGAATGGGCTTTGCTGACAAGTAGGCCACCTCGTCCCTCGACAGCTACCCCTTGGCTCTTCCTTCCTTCCTCCCTTCCTCCTTCTCATATCATTATTTCTTTCTTTCTTTCTTTCTTAAATTATTCATATCACATGCAAATTCCTTTCCTGAACTTTCGCTTATGAATCAGGCCGTAAGAAGAGAAGGAAGACTCATCATGACTGTCATCCCTCGAATTTTTAATATCCTTTGCTATTATATTAATATTATTTTTTTAATTTTAAATATAATAATTAACAGTAAAATTTATTTTAACATTAAATATAATAATTTAATCTATTGTAAATTACCATGATAATAAGTAGTGTTCTATGGATTGAGATTAGTTTTTTTGTGTCCTTGCATTTGACATGATGGTGCTAATCTATTTAAATAATTACCGATCTGGCTAAAAGTATTTTGTTTTAGCTTCTTTTGCTTTTGCTATGGTTTTTATTTGTTTGTTTGTTTGTTTAAAATTATTTCTATTTAGGATGTATGTTCTGATTTAAATATCATTATAAGTTTTCTTTTGATGGCCAAAACAATATATTTTATTTCATAAATTTATAATTTTTAAAATTATTTTTGTTGATTGTATTTATTAAGGCAATATTCCATCAATAAATTAATTTCCCATACAAATTAAATAATTAAAATGGGTATATTAAGAAATAAATACACAATTTTGTTACAAAGAAAAAATTAATTTATATGACCTTATAATTTTATCTAATTTTGAATTAGATCTTACAATATATTTTTATTTTTATTAAATTTTTACAATTTTAACTTAACTGAGGTTGATGTAGTTTTTCAAGTAAATGATAAAAAAAAATACAGATACTTCCATAAAAATTTAGTTAGACTATAAAATTTAATAAAAAGTTATATGGACCTAATTAGTATTAAGTGAAACTATAGTGACCCGATAAAAAAAAGCTACAAAAATTTAATTAAAAATTATATAAAACTATAAGAATATGTAAAGTATTTTTTTATTTTATAAATAATTAATTTAATTATTTTTTTAAATTTTTATAAATTAATTATTAAATTACTATTTTTAGAAGTAGAATGAGTATGTATTTTCGGCCTGCCGAATGTTATTTTTATGAATTTCTTACTATCTTTAAATCTTATTCCCCTCATTCTAGAATGGTGATTGCATTTCTATTTAAAACCAAAACTTTATTGTGTGAAAGATGACTACAAGCATAATTATTTTAAGTAAAACAGTTATTATAAATTGTTAACAATTTCTTATCAAATTGCTTAGTTTATAAAACATCAAACCAAGAAATTAATTTGACTAAATAACAGTAAATAAAATCCGAGTCTAATTTAGAAGCATTTCAAAAATTAGAAATAAAAAAATGAACAATAGTTGATTAAGAATCCATAAAATTAATTATGGATTCATGTTTAATGAATTAATATTTCTTACAAATTAAATTTATTAATTTAACTATCAAAATAAAAAAAATGTTTATAAATGAAACATATTTTAATAGGCACGAATAATGTTTTTATATTATAAATTGGCCGATGATTCATATTATTATTATAATAAGTTGATTGATCATTCATATTGATAAAATAAATATTAAATAATGAATAATGAATATAAAAAGAATTATTGGATCAGTCAGAATCATTAAGAACTGTAGAGTGACAGAGCAGTTAAGGGGGTCCCACATGGCGTGAACAGCTGGCACAGAGCGTGGGTGTTCCTTACCCTCCGTGCCAGCTGACGCTGAGGTTATGTTCCGCTACATGCGATTCCAAGGTCGCGAGTCTGACCCCCTTGTGTTGACGTGGCCGGACAGTCCTGCGGGGTTAGAAGATGATGAGCTGGAATATTTCAACACGTGTCATTCCCCTCTAACAACTCTTCAACTTGTCTTGATAAGGTTGAAAAAGTGGCTCCCGCCAGTATTTATGATTCAAGAGGGAGGCCAAATTCTAAATACTCCCCTTTTTACATATATTTGAATATGAATTATTAAAAAAAAAATAAATATTTTATTATATTCTTAATATAAGACTATATTAATTTTTTTATAAAAATTAAAAAAATTAAATAAACTGGTTCTTTCAGTATTAATTATAATATTTAATTAATTTTTAAGAGATTAAAGAAGTTAAATAAATAAATAATTATAACTAAATCTAACATTTAAGATAAATTTATATTATATACTCTTAATTTACTCAAATTAGTTAACTAATCTTTATATTATTTATAATTAACTGATATATTTAATTTATTTAATATATTAAAAATTTAATTAATTCTTATAATTAAGATTATAAATAATACTTAATTATAGCATATATTGCATTATCTCTTTAAAATAAATAGTTTATAAATTAAATAAATTAATTTTATTAAAAAGGATAAATATAAATATTTTAAAGTGATATATTTAATTTTATTAATCTTATTAAATACATTAATAAAATGTTATATTAAGGGGAGAGAGAGAGAGAGTAAATACTATTAATGACTCTCTAAATTTATTTATATTATGAAAAAAAATATTTTTAAAAAGAACCCTATAATAAAGACAAAAAAGAAGAGTACCTACGTCAGTATATTTATATTATCATTAAATACTCAACTTTACATCTATGATGTCCAATTTTACTATTCAATTTTTGTCATGTAATTTCTCCATCCCTAAATATAAATCTTAAGTTTTATTTTTTATCTCTAAATATAAATCCTAACATAGATCTTTATATATTCCAAACAAATTTTGTTACACATCATCTTCCTATTATAAATTTATTTAAAATATTATCGTATATTAAATATGTATATATCTAACTTTTAAGTTTTAAATATTGATTTATCATGTTACAAGAGACTATCTCATTTCATTAGTTAGGCTAAACTTTATTAGTAAAATTATTTTTTATTTAAAAAGATAAATACTAAATAATGTAAAATTATAAATATAATTGAACTCATAGTATCTTATTTAAATAAGAGTTTACATGAGAAGCTCATTTCCTCAAGAAATGTAAGTAGAAAAGCATATGCACAAACTTGAAAGGCAACATTCCATAACAGGCTAACTAAATATCAACAACGTCCATGCAATCTCATCATACGATTTCAAGGTATGAAAGAAACCATAGAGGGGGGGGGGGGATAAAGAAGGGGGAAAAAACTCTGCTATTTTTTTTTTGGTAAAAAAAAAACCTCTGCTTGTATGTTTCTATATTGGTCAATTTTGAAAAAGAGACTGGGCATAGGCCCAAAGATTGGCCCAACAAAGACGTTGAATATGGGGTCTCGGCTGTTTTGTTGCTAAACTTTATCTGAAAAATGTGCGAAACTGGACCAAGTCATTTGTCTTTCTTATTCTTCTGGGCGATGTTTCAGAAACACTGCTTGCAAGATAATACATAAAATAAATAATAAACTCGTATTTTATAAAAAAAATAAATTTAATTATTATTATGACTCATTTAGTAGACAATCTGATAAATTCTTTATAAAAGCTCTTTAAATTATGAAACTGTACTCTGACCTTAATTGAGGGCCGGTGTTAAAAATATCTAAACTTTCTTGTGAAAAAAAAAAGACAAAAGAAACATTGGTTCTCACCTTAAACTTTGATAGGCTCATATTCTACAATAAATTCAACTATTTCTTTAAGGACAATGCTCAAAGATGCTTGTTTGTTTATATTGGCAAATGCTTGTGCAGAAGGGAATCAATTTTTGTTCTTTAAGTGTGTCCTGTCCTATTAAGAGATCATTCATCATACTGAGGATCAATAGCTCGCCGTAATCTGTATTTGTCCATATGATTTATGAGAATCAGATAACCGCATAGAGAAGGCTATTTAAAGTGACAATGACAAAAGTAAATTAGACAATACTTGTCGAGGAGAATACTTAATGAAATCATTTAGGATAACTCAGCCTCCCATCTTTCTTATGATACTTTGTAATATTTTTTATAAATTAATTGTGATAAAATTACATAAATTTTTGGGAAGATGAAAGTGCTTCGTATCCAATACAATACCAAACAAACAGTTGCATAATTCATTTCATTCTTTTGGATTTGATTTGACTTTTTTATTTTAATTTAGACGTTGCTTCATTATTTTAAACTCAAACTGTTGTATTTGATTTGACTTTTTTATTTGCTTGTCCTAATCAAATTCATATATGTGGTGTTATGCAAATGGTACTAATCCATTTGATTAAACATTATTGAGCTCATTTTTTATATGCTTTTTTTCTACTTTCTAGGGGCTTCTTTCATTTAGAAAACTTAATTTGTAATTTTGTAGGGGGGGAATACTATTTGCAGATTAATCAGCCCATAATCCGAAAAAGATATGCTAAATACGTTAGGTAATTATCTTCTCATATTTGCCAAGTTTGCACTCAACCTAGTTTATTTCACATAATTTCACTCTCCTTCATTTAATTTGAACCAGTTTTGAGTAATATTTTTTAAGTTATAAAAAGACACACACTACTAATAAAGCCCAATATAGTTAGTAGATAGTTAAGTTTTTTAAATATAATATTATATATTTAAATTAAATCGTGTGCATAAAAAAATATTTTACTAGGAAAAGCAAAACCCACTTTGTTTATCTTTATATCTTAATAGGATTAATTTTTAATTATCAATTAGAGGATAACGCTCAGACTCTTAATAAAAAAGAAGAAGATGACACTCACTATGCACATTTCGAAGTTTATATACAATGGTTTGGCAGAAAAAGCTTACATATAATTTAAACTCTCAGATAAGGAAACACATTCGGACAAGATCAAAAGTTATAGAATAAATAAGTACAATGTTGGGTTTTCATTTCTGGTAAACTTGTTTCTTTATTTTTTTTTTTTAAAAAAAATCTTTTATGGACCAACAACAATGTAGGATTCAAAATCATGAAGTAAAAAACATAGGATAATGAGATTTTGAACGACAAAATAGGTTGCCATCAATAAGATTCATACCAATGGTCCCAATTCATGAGTCTTATCCAATCCATAATGATACAATGCCACGTTGTTCTTTCTAAGTTCATAAGAATGATTCGAAGCCAAAGAACAACGTGAGTACAATATAAATAATAGATATTATGTTGCCATCAATATGACTCATAAGAATGATCCCAACTTATTTGAGCCTTATCCAATACACATTCGTACACAATGCTAAGGGTTTGTATGGATAGAGTAGGTAAGGTAGCCCCCTATTAGGTATCTTATCCAAAAAAAATATAGCCTATATTTTATAATCTGATAATTAGGACTGCTCGATAAAAATTCTAATTATTTTAGATTGAGTATAGGTGAGTTTATAAGCCTAGGTCATGATACCCTGTTCATATTGTGGGAAAAAACTTACAATTATAAATTTTTAAAATAATATTATATTCATATATTCAATAGTTAAATAATATTCATACTACACTAAAAATAAAAAAAATAAAAAGATAATAATTAAAATTTTAAAATATATTGCATCAATCTCCCCAAACTAAAATAGGGTTTGATGCAATGTATTTCAAAACTTGTTAAGTACCTTCAAGAAAAAAATGGACAAAACATCATAGAGACAAATATAGAAATCTGCATCAATGATTTTAATGAAGTACAATTGAACATTAAAGCATATCATGGGCAGATGTATAATAATAATAAAGCAGAAAACCTAGATAGCAAACACGTATCTTTTCATGGGCAAAAAATTATTTGACCATTACCCATATCTGAATTATTTGACCATTACCCATATGATAGCTTTTTAACCGAAATCTTGAAAGTTATTTGACCATTACCCATATCTACATAATTTTATGTAGGAGTTATGAATCAAGTGTCTAAGAACTTGGCATATGAATGGGCAAAGGATAACATTCGTGTGAATAATCAGAAACTAGTATATTCCCAGAACTTGGCATATTCCCATTCATCAACACCATCCCCAAAAATTGATAATCAAATAACTTTTTGTTCATATTTCAAAAGTATATTTATCTTATATTCAACCTTGTATTAGATGCAATAGCTTTAATGTATCCCAAGCAAGAGGCAATAATAAATCGTAATATTCCTTAAACAAAAATGATATTCATCTGCCGGAACTTGAGAGTAGCAAAAGTAGTGATTACAATGACCATAAGGATAATTAGAAAAATAAGTGACACATCATATTCATAGCAGTATAAGAAGTAAGAACCCAACTCTAAATCCACAATTAGCAACAGCAATTAGGCAAATAACCCTTTCCCTCCAAATAGCGATATAAGAACAAATTAGTATTTGGTAAAAATCTATTTTACAATTTAAGAAAATGCATAAAGAGTAAGAAGGAAATAACAAGAAGAAATGCAGAAACCAAATGGAGGAAAAGATCAAAAAATAGAGAACGGAAAATGGAGAACAGAGAATGAGAACTAGATGCTAAATGTCGGTGACACGAATAGAGAATGCCATTGTTGGAAACTCATAGGTTTGAGAGGCCGAGGGTGTGGAACCGTTGACTGGTGTCTGGTGGGAGTTGGAGGCGGAGAGTCGCACGCAACACAATGAAGAGTGAACACAACACTAGACAAAAGAGCAACTCCTCAGCTAATGGTCCACTTGTACTCGATTAGATTACTTAGGGCAAAACAATTAATTAAAAAAATTATAGATATATATATGTAGGGCCAGGTCGAATGAGGAGGACGGCATATCTTACCAAGTATCCTATCCAATATTTAGCCTGGCCTAAAATAGCCTATTCGTATATTAGGCCATTCCCCCCACCCCCCGGGGTAATTAGTATTTGTCCATATAACTTCTGAGAATCAGAAAATTGAGGATTAATCATCTACCGTCTCAGCGGACGGCATACTCCTTCTTTAGCCTTGCCTCCCACAAATGTTGTCTAGCAAGATATTCCTGCAATGGAAACATTTAGGATAACTCAGTCTCCTATATTTCTTATGATACTTTGTAATAGTTTTTTATAAATGAATTGTGATTTGCTTTTGGATTATAGAATAACATATCAATAATGAAGTCGGATAATTTAGGATAACTAATTTTTCTTATAAAATAGTTTAATGACAAAAAGTATCTATTGGTCCAATCATTAATTATAAAAAATATATAAATATCAATTAGCCTAGTTTATATAAAGACAAATAATTTATTTTACTTTAATATCCCCGGTCCACTGACTACATCAATATATGTGTGTGTGTGTGTGTGTGTGTGTCTTATAATCAATATTATATTTAAAATATCTTCAACATTTACTTAAATATTACTTAATGACACTTGTTGTGTTATATATATATATATATATATATATATTGCAAAATATCTTTGAAACAAAAAGGATATATTCAATTTAGACGTTGCTTGTCCTAATCAAATTCATATATGTGGTGTTATGCAAATGGGACTAATCCATTTGATTAAACATTATTGAGTTCATTTTTTACATGCTTTGTTTCTACTTTCTAGGGGCTTCTTTCATTTAGAAAACTCAATTTGTAATTTTTAGGAAAAAAATACTATTTGCAGATTAATCAGCCCATAATCCGAAAAAGATATGATAAATATGTTAGGTAATTATCTTCTCATATTTGCCAAGTTTGCTCTCAACCTAGTTTATTTCACATAATGTCACTCTCCTTCATTTAATTTGAACCAGTTTTGAGTAATATTTTTTAAGAAATAATTGAATATATATATATATATATACACACACACACACACACACTCCTTTGTTTTCAACACAACAGATAATACAAACTGTTAGTAAAACATCAAAATAATTCCAAAGTTATTCTCTTGAACCAAAATAATATTTGTTTAGTTCAAATTTTTTTAATAAATCCTAAAATTAACTTTGCAACTTGCCACTATATTTCGGATCAATAATGATATTAATAGCTTTATAACCTAACAACTTGAAAGCTTTTTTTCTCTCTTTATATATATAAGTAAGAAGATATAGTTCAATCCTATTTCTAGTTTCAAGATGTTAGTACCTATCTTTTTAATTAAAAAAGACACTCACTACTAATGAAGCCCAGCATAGTTTATATATAGTTTAGTCTCTTAAACATAATCTCATAATTTTAAATTAGACCGTGTGCATAGGAAAAAAATTATTGGGAAAGATAAAACATACTTTTTTTATCTTTACACTTTAAAAAAAATTAGTCTCTATTTATTTATTTTTTATTTTTTGTTATAAAAAAATTTAGAAAAGGGTTAGGTTTCCCCAATATAATATCATAAATTTGAATTGGACCATGTATAGGGAAAAAAATTATTGAAAAAGGTAAAACCTAGTTTTTTTTTTCTTTACACCATGAAAAAAATTACTCTATTTATTTATTTTTTATTTTTTGTTATAAAAAAATTTAGAAAAGGGTTATATTTCCCCAATATAATATCATAAATTTGAATTGGACCATGTGTATAGGGAAAAAAATTATTGAAAAAGGTAAAACCTAGTTTTTTTTTCTTTACACCATGAAAAAAATTACTCTATTTATTTATTTTTTATTTTTTTTGTCATAAAAAAATTTAAAAATGGGTTAGGTTTATCCACAATCTAAGGATATGGCAAAATCTCCCTTCCTCTTAGGCGATATTAATATTGGGCAGGCGAACTATCTATTACCTTCAGGCGTAAACCTAGGCATTCAAGAGCTAGTATGCCTCCTCAAGTACCGCAACTAGAATCACAATAAAGTAGTACTCCTCAGCGATCAACACACTCTAAATGATTGTATATCTTACCCTTTTGTTAGTTGAACTTATAGATAATGGGTTAATCTCTATTTATTCTATTTATTGCTTAGAAGATAGTGTACATACTCTTGGAGACAAAAAAAAGACACTCACTGCACATTTCGAAGTTTATATACAATGGTTTGGCCAAAAAGCTTACATATAATTTAAACTCTCAGATAAGGAAACACATTCGGACAAGATCAAAGGTTATAGAATAAATAAGTGCAATGTTGGGTTTTCATTTCTGGTAAACTTGTTGCTTTGGGTGTTTTATAAGAAAAAATTCTTTTATGGACCAACAACAATGTAGGATTCAAAATCATTAAGAAAAAAAAAGGATAATGAGATTTTGAGGGACAAAGTTGGTTGGCATCCATAAGATTCATATAAGTGGTCCCAATTCATGAGTCTTACCCAATCCATAATTGATACAATGCCACGTTGTTCTTTCTAAGGAATGATTCGAAGCTAAAGAACAATGTGAGTACAATATAAATAATAAATTATTATGCTTCCATCAATATGACTCGTAAGAATGATCCCAACTCATTTGAGCCTTATCCAATACACATTCGTACACAATGCCACATGTTCTTCCTAATGGATTTATTTTCCTACTGAAATTCATTTGTGCTACTTCAAAGGTACAAATAAGGTTAGCCATACCTTACTTACATGAAAAAATACTATAAAAAAATTAATTATTAAAAAATCTCAGTATTATAAATTTTTTTTATATATTAAAATTTTTTATTACATATTGCTCAGCTCAATTGTTATTAGATTTTTAGATAATTATATTTTTTAAAGACTTTATAGTAATTCCCCCACCTACAAAGTTTAGAATTTAAGAATATGTTTGGTATGAAGGAAATAGAGATGAGGGGAGTAAAAAATTTAATGAGTTTGATTTTTAAAAAAAAATTAGAGAAATAATGTTAAAAATCTTTAATTAATTTTTTTACTCTTTTATCTCATATATTTTCTTTATTAAAATTTTATAACCCCATTTATCTATTTTTTTTAAAATTTAGCTCATTAAAATATTTATATTAAAATAATTTGATGGGGTAAGTGATGATTTATCAGTTAGCCAATTATTGTCCATACCATTTATCCACATATAAAACATCCTTGTACTTATCATTTAACACACACGTACACACCCACCCCACTATTTATACATTATACTAAACACGTTAAATGTATGGATTTGACTTCGCAACAATCTCTACTAAGCACACAACATATTAACTTGATGAATGTAGTAAGCTAGTTTGGTCAAATAATTAAGTTGACCAAAAAAACTTTGACCGTAGATTAATAATTATCCTTGTCAATACATTATATTATATTCTTAATTTTATTATACATATATATAGATAATGATATATAAGGAATTGATTTTACCCATTTCTATGATAAAGTTTGTTTTGATAAGAATTTAGAGAAAAAAAATTATGAAAAATAAATTTTCAACAGCTTTTAAAAAATAGTATTTAAAGGAGAGTTTATAGAAAAAATATTCTTAAATAAATTATTATTTAAATAGTTATTATTAGAAATATTTTTATAATTAAAAAATATTAAAAAGGGTATAATTTTATTAAAAATAAAAGATAATATATAGGAGAAAATGAAAGAGAAAAGAGAAGAGAGGAGAAATGGTAGAGAAAAATAAAAAGAAAATATTAATTATAAAATTAATAAACTCTTTTATTATTTTAAAAATAATTTTTAATAATTTATGTAAAAATTTAATTCTAAATTATAATTTTGTGGAAAAAAATCTTTTACAAATATCACGAAGAATAGAAGTTGTTCACTAGTTGGAAAGAACCAAGGGCCCAATGTTGTGATGTTTGTCTTTAAAGCTCCTCCGGCTATGGCCATTAGGTCTTTTGGCAATGAAACCCCTGTTTTCCCTACATCGTCTTGTTCTTGATACCCACATTTGAATTATTTATTGTCTTCTTCTTCTTTGTGGATTATAACGATTTCAAGAAGATTATATTTGAAGTTTCTTCGATTTGTTTGAGAGTAAAATTGCAGACCCACCAACACGAAAGAGATAATTTGGCATTAAAATCCCAGACGCCGGAAACAACAGTAGAATGAAAGAGGAAGAAATAAAAATTATTTTTTATAAAATTATATTATTTTTTAATTTATCAATAATAAATTATTTTAATAATAATTATCTAAATATTAATTTATTTAAAATTATTTTTTATTTATAAATTTTTTTCTATAAAAAATTATTTTTTTATATTTTTTTTTTCAAAAATTAATTGAAACGGTCCATTATCCAACTACTCCGAACTTTATTTTTATTTTACTTTTGGCCGCACGTCGATGAATGATAGAAAATTCGTAGGCTGGGGCCCACATTGGGTGCCAGCTGTCCTCTCCTTCCCACTAATCAAACCCTACATTCGCCACCACTTGTCACATCGAAAATAAATAAAAATATAATGTCTCTCAGATTCACCACGTCATCCACTACTGCCCTATCACATTCATCTTAGTCTCTATCCCGTGGGTCCCACTCTCTTTGTCCTTTTATAATCGCCCAAAAAAATAACAAGTTGGACGAATCGAGACAAGTCTAGGAGTTTCGTGTCAGAATCTAATAATGGTCGCGTTTGCATGTGATCCAGGCTCCCATTCGCCGCTTAACAACACAAACGATTTGGATTCGCCGCATGCACTGCTCAAATTATGAATTATCCACTCACTACTATTAATTTTTTATTTCAGTCCAATGGTTTTATTAACATTAAAGTCCTCGAAAAACAAAAGGCACATGATTTCACAGATTTGCCCCTGTGACCCTAAATATTTACAAAATTTACCATCGTATTATCTCGTTCGGACAAAAACGCCGCCGTGTCTGGCCTCTGAACTCACGTCGTCGAAGCCAACGAATCTGCAATGGGCCCCGGTAACGGCCGGAACTGCGTTTCCCTGAACTGGGTTCGTGGTTCGTCGATACGGCGCGAACCATTTGTTCTGCATGTACCGGTTTTTCCTCCACGGTGGCACAGAGAGTCCTCGGCTCCGAAGGCACCTCTTTGCAGCGTTACACATGGCCTGAACGATGTGTTTTAGCTCCTCCGCCGTGCCGATGAAGATGTTTGGCAGAGAGGAAAGAATATCGGAGTACCTGCTCGTCGGCCGAGCTATCTCAAACTGGGCGGCGAAATCGATGTCAAGGAAGTACCTGTTGTTCTGACACGAAGTTGAACCGGATTGGATCACGTCGATGAACTCATAGTTACCGGCGGTGACTCCACTGGAGGAATCCCACCTGGTCTTGCAAATCGCCGCGTTGTGTCCTTTCTCTCGCAGAAACGCCATCACATTTCGCAGGAACACCGAAACGTTTCCCCGAAGACAAGCAAATTTCTCCGTCGCCTCTGAAACATGCGTCAGAAGAAGCTTCCGGTAAGAATCCACATTGTTGGCAACACTCAATCTGGGTATTACATCGTCAAACAGCTCCGATCCATCGTCCTCCAGATCAACCCGATCCAGGTCCAACTCATTCGTCACCGACTTACACTCACCCTCGTTGTCCTCCAGGAAATCAAGCACGAGCTCGGAGAGACACGGCGAGTCCCCGTCGCCATCGCCCGAATGCTCGCTTCCGCTGCTCCCGTAACTCAACCGCGGGAGATCAGCTCCGACAAGACGAGCCTTAGCCTCGTCGTCGAGAGGGTCTGTGACCCGCTTCCTTCTCGCAAAACTCACCATTGATTCAAGCTACAAAAACAATCAAAACCCAACTCACCAACAGAAGATTAAAGGCAAATGCTTCGTAGTTCGTACCCAGATGAGTGATTTGAGATTCGTATTATACGGTTAGAACTTGGACTCGAGAGTCAACTTCACTCTGATTTCTGAAGTGTTGGGGGGCTTCTTTATAAAGGTGGGGATGAAGTGTTTAACGGAGTTTGGAGGAATTTTCTGGAGAATATTCTAAGCAAATAATTTCTGCAGGGTTTGAGAGATTAAAATTTTATGACGGAGAGAGAAAAGTGGAATGGGTGAAGATCTAAAAGTGGGATATACGGGTTGGATCCGGAAGGAAGATATATAGATGCCTGGGCATATGCGCGCTGCTGACGTGTATGATGCTGATTTCACCATGTGTTGGTGTGACAAGGGTGAGTCTGCACGAGCACAGCACGTGGATGATGAACACATACACGCAACATTTGGCATACTGCTATTATAATATAAAATGAAATAAATTTTTTGGAAAATTATATTCAATGGTGCCCCAGAGTTTTATAATGACCATTTTCTAAACTTAAATTATTCTTAATGATCGGAGACCTTGACTGTGTATTAACTACTAATATTATCAAGAGGGGGATGGAAATGGTTTTTTATGACAATTTTTTAATTAAAAATTAGATCAAATAATAAGAATTTCTCGATTTTTGTTATAACTATTGGAATGATGGGCCAAATATTTATAAAATTTCTTAGATAAATTAAAAATATTAAATAAATTAATTAATTATAATTAAATTTAATTTTTTAAAATAAATTTATATTAGTTATTTATTAATCTATTTAAATTAGTTAAATAATTTTTATTAGTTATAATTAATTGATTAATTTAATTTTATTAATTTATTTTAAAAAACTTAATTAATTTTTAAGATTAGGATAAAAAATAATATTGATGTGGGGTGATGCATCAAAAGTGAAATGAAATGATGGGATGCAAATGAGAACACCCATGGTGTGCGTGGAGGATAAGGGGTGGGGTCGTTTTGAGGGATAAGGCTTGCCGTTTGGTGATATGTTTGTGGGGTTAAGTAATTTATTTTTTTAATATAATTATTTTTTATTGAGTATTATAAGATGAGATTTAAAAATTATTCAACTTAATTAATGGCACCTCTCCACATGATTAGTATTTTTAATCGGCATGATTCAAAATTCAAGCTCACAAACTGATGAAAAAGTTCAAATCTACAACATTATTTAAGAAAAATCAATTCCATTATACTCAAATAAATTATTATTAGTGGAGTGATATGGTATTAGAGTAAGTGAATTACATTTATTTGATTGATTAAATTATTAATAATAAAAATATAGTAAGGGGAAGAGGGGAAGAAGTGCCTAATATTGAAAGAATTATCTTTTATATGAAAGGGAATATGCCCAATAAGGATAATGATTGAAGGGTATCTTTAAATTTTAAAAATTGTCTTTATTAAAAAAAATAAAAATATATTGCACTGCAAGTTTTGAAAGGACTATACCCGGTCTAAGTTAAAAAGAAAACAAAGAAAAGTTCAAACTCAAGTAAGATTGGTGGCAAGAGAACTCAAAATTTATTTTAAACTTGTTAAATTGTTGGTTTGAATATTTTTTTTGTATAAAATTTTTTAGAAAAATGTTAGATTTACCAAGATTTAAGAGTTGGATAAAGTCTCTCTTCCTCCTACACGATACTAATATTATCCAGAGCGAATTATCAATTATCTTCATACATAAATTTAGACACCTAAGAATTAATATATCTTTATAAATGTCGCGATTAGAATCATAATAAAATAGTACTCCTCATGAATTAAATATATTTTAAATAGTCGTATATATTACTCTTTTACTAATTAAACTCATTTAATATGACTAAAATATAAATTCCTAACTCTTGTATACTAATTCAAGCCCAAACATTGTTAAATTGATTTTTTCAAGAATATTATAATCCCTAGTGGTACAGTCACATTAATTCAGGTTGAAAGAGTCAATCTTTTTTCCCCTTGATAAATTACATTTAAATAGGGACATTTTCTTAAAAAATATTTTCAAATATTATAGAACTCTAAAATATACATTATAGAAATGACAAAATTGGGGACAAGTCTCCCATTGATTTTTTTTTAATGAGGATAGCGATATCTCAATATGTCTCAAATTTATAAAATATTAATATTTTTTATGTATAAAAATTTATCAAGTTGATCTTGTTGATATAATTTTTAATCTTTTCTCCTATTTTTTTTATACAAAATAGCATAAAAGAATTATTTATTATATTTTGGGAGAAGAGAAAAATAGAAATTTTGTTACATTGAGCTATTCAAAGGTGGGATCAAATGGATATGGGGAAAAGTGTAGATGGACCTACAGACAATTCACAAGTGAAGATGTTGAAATAATGTCATCATCGTTTCTAATCTATAACCCACCACGTTATAGAGTTATTATATGGATTTTTTTTTTTTGCCAATGATATGTTTTATTCTATATTTCATATTTAAAAATTCAAAATTACAAAGGACATTTATTGAAGAAAAGAGGTAAGAAAAAATATATGTGCTATTATTTAGAGAAAAATGAGTTGCATGAATATTTCCTTTTATTTTGCAATTGGTACGAAATTCGAGGTCCACTATCCAATTAATAATTCATAATCTATGAATAAATGGGTTAGGGGCTTGTTTATGGTAATGTTTATAAAAGTTATTTTTATTCCAATGTCGCCTTAGAATTTGAAGTTAGGAAAAAAATCAATTAATATAATGTGATTTATTTTTTTATTAAATATATATATATCATTTTATTGAAATTTTAAGACAATTAAATTTAAAATATTATCGAATATTAAATATAAATATATCTTATATTATAAATTTTAATATTAATTTATTATATTGTGAGAAATTAACTTCTTTAAACTAGATCTAATCTATGTTGAGGGAGAAAATTCATTGGAGCTAATAACAATCTAAACATAATCTTTAGTGTGGAATTTTCTTTTGTACTTTTTAAATTGGTTTTTAAAAAACTTTAAAGCGTTTAAACATACGCCACAAAAACAAAAAAGAGAAAGCGAAATTGGGCAAATTCAATGGATGAATGATGAATTTTGAAATTGAGGCTCCTAAAACCAAACCAACAGTCAAGATGACACTCAAGGGAGGAAATGAAACTAAATAGAGACAAAAGAAAGTTGGAAAGGACAAACTTTAATATAAACAAATAACTCTTTGACAATCTATTATCTATAAATTTAACTAATAAAAGAGTAAAATATGAGATTATTTAGAGTATATTTGATCTTTGAAAAATACTACTTTATTATAATTTCAGTTACAATACTTGAGAAAATATCTTATCTCTTAGGTGATTAGGTTTACGCTAGATAATAATAAATAGTTCGTCTATCCGATATTGATATTGTCTAAGAAAAAAAAATTTTATCCTATCTTTAAATTATGGGTGAGCTCAATATCTTTGTAAAAAAAAATTGTATAAAAAACAACTAAACATGAATAATAATCTTTTAATTTAAAATATATGAAATTGAAGAATATTTGGTGAGAGTAAAAAAGGTACAAAGAGAAGTGACATTTACTAGAGAAAAGCATATTCTCGAATCTTTTTTATATTAAAATTTAAATAGATTTAACATCTCTTAAAATTTAAAAAGTGTTTATATTAAATAAATTTTTATAATAGTAATAAAAATTAAATTTACAGTATGATGAGGTATTCTCTTAAATTATGCCCAAGGAATCCACTACAAATTAATTAAAGCAAGTGTAATATTTTTTAACATTATATCTAATATGCTCAGATATGAAATAATTATGTATGTATGTATGTATGTATGATTTGAGGGGGCCAAACCTATATATGCTTTGGGGCCCGGTTCACATAACCGGAACCGGTTTATTTTAGATCAGATAAGCCATAATGATCCTGAATAAGGTTGTGAATTATAAACTGCAACTTGTTGTAAAGATGTTGGAAATGATTCAGGAAGATAATTAAACAAAAGTGTAGAAAATAATAATTTCTTTCTTTTTTTATATAACTTTGACTAAATTAGATTTAAGAATTGTTAGGACCAATTAAGTGTAGTTCCTTTTAAGATAATTTTTATTTTTATACATTTATATGACTTAAATTTGAGATTTTGTATTTAAATAGTTAAAATTTATTTTATTTAAATTAATACTTATTGGTGATAATATGTTTAAATATAAGATTTTGAATTCGAATTTATATAAATATAAAAAAATATTTAAAAAAGCTAGCATCAATTATACCTAACAATACTTAAATCAGATCTAGTTAAATAATTTTATAAGAAAAAGTATAGGCCTATTATGGTTTCTTCATTACATGCTATCTATTTATTGTAAAAGTTTTTGGAAATTATATATATATTTTTTAAAACCTCATTAATAAATTTTCCTTTTAAATTTTGGGCAGTATATTTAAATCAATTAATTGGGAAAGATAAAGGACCAACCTACCCACGGTTCTAATTCGAACCAATTTGTCAATTATCACTGTCATTTCAAAGACCACAAACGTGAACTCGACATTTGAGGGGCCAGTGACTCAGATTTTTATTAAAGAAAGGGATACATAAAAACTTATAATCTATGTTAATGACAATTAATTTTTCGGAGACGAAGCACTTAAATTACATCCCCTAACCAATTCGCATTGGATCCAATGGGCCCCTCTTCCACAAGTATCTTCTGCATTTATAGGGATTTTAAATCCAAGATTTTTTCGAATAATTCATTCCCCTAAAACCAATAGATTAATAATTATTTTTTAAAGAGAATTGCTTTTTCGTCTCATAAATTATGATTTAATTTTCATGATATCATAAAAATCTTAATATCATTGTTTTCAAATGAAAATAATTTTTTCAATGTGAAAATTAGATTGTAATCTTAAAAAGCATAATGACTAACTTCTATATATCAATATTTTATTTCATCGGAAAAATATATATCAGTCATTTATTAATTTTTTTAAATATACATCTTATTAAAAATAATCATATTTAAAATATTTAAACCTTAATTTATTATATTAAAAAACTAATCCCTTTCATTAGATATAACCTGTTAGTAATAATTTATTATTTGTTTTTCTTAAAAAATATACTTCAAAAATCATTATCTAATTAATAATTATATCAAACTGTATATCACAGGAAGCTCTTGAGGCAATATGCACTGTTCGCTTTTGGTGCTGTCTTCTCAAAGCTATCATCTCTACTCCTTTCTGCTATTAGGTTAAACTTTGGTTAGGTTCATAATCAGAAATTAAAAACGATAGAAAAAGTACTTCCCATTTACAATTCTACAGCAAAAAAAAAAAAACAGTTTTCTCGTTGACTTTGCTTGAAACGCTAGGATTTCTGTTGCTTATTTCACTGAGAGAAGAAACTACATTTGAATAAAACGGGCCTTCAACACTCAGCCAATATCATTTTCAAGAACAGGTACATTGTGAAAGGACCTCAAATTCACAATTACATCACTCGAGTGAAGATGGCATGATTATTTTTGCATGAAAGTTACAAAAACGGAGGCCTACTACAACAATTAAATAAAAAATGATTGTCAATGCCGCTATCCAGAGGCACATATGGAGTTGTAAAAGGAGCTCCCATGGAGTTGAATGAAAGGAAAGAAGAAAAAAACCAGACGAAGTTGGAACTTAATAGCGGTTCCAGTAGGTTCTGCGTCTGAACCAGTTGTAATCAGGCAAGCCCTGAATAGGTCCCATGGCCGCAATAGCTATATCCTGCAATGGGGGAAGCACAACATATGCCATGAACCTAACATCTTCAAGTATCACACAGGAATAACTACATCTCAAGAGATTCCAACCATTACCTTGTCATATATGAATCGGTTTGCCACGCGTTTAATTGTGCTAGCATCTACCGCATCAATTCTGGCGAACAATTCGGCAAATGGAATTCTTCGACCATATGTGAGAAACTGAAATTGATAACATTTTGTGAATATAGCAATTTGCTAACAATTATAATCTAGTGCAGAACAAACTAGTCCCTATTGACAAGCTGGAATTTCACTCAATCTTGCCAAAACCACACACTCTCCCATTACTTGTCATCTACATGTTTGCTATTGCGCTTACAGAAGAATCTTCATATTTTCAAGGCCAATACAAAAGAATCTAATCACGTTACTCATGCTAATTTGCTAAAAATTATGTTTCCGTCTGAAAATAAGAATAATCCCTTCTACATTCCCATCTCTATCCAACATAAGGTAGTAGATTGGAAACAGAAGAGAAATTCGATAAATTGCTATTTCACTTCCACATCACGTGGTATCTTCTACACTATGGGATACCATGGTATCCATGTTGACAAATGAAAAATGTCAAAAGAAAGGATCGCGAGTGGTGTTAATAGCAAACAGAAAAAAGGTTTGATGTGACCATAGTTTGTTTTTTGTTTTCTGTAATATGGTTTAAATGAATAGGTATACCATGTTACTTGAAATGTCCCTGACGGCTAAATTTTTCCAAACACCACCATGAAATTATTTGTGCGGCATCTCACACCAGACAATGACCTTGCTCCACGACACCCAGAAGGATCTTGGATATCAACTGACATCAAAATGAGTTCAGATGACAGGGAACTCAAATGCTTCCTTATTTAAAACTTTTTCGTATGTTTCAAAATTTGGAATTACCAATGGAGAGGCTGGTGATCCATATGCAAAGGGTTTAGCTCCAGAAGTACCCAAACTATTTCTATAACCCTAAATATATGACCTAATCAGTTGCTTGATCTTAGTCCAAAATATAATACCTATTTCCTAAATTTACCAACTCTTTTCCAAATTACCCGTATTAATATCCTCTCAATAATAATCAAGTAAGAGAATAAGGGAATTCAGAAATATGATCAGGATGTTTTAGGAAAAACATGATATAATAACTAATTTCCTTAATCTAATCAAATTAGCTAAATAGGTCTTATATTTAGGACTAGAGAAATACATCATTTTCCAATTGCTCTCATGTCCATTCCAATTACAAGTAACTTCATTATAATGCAGTATAATTTAGCTTGAAATCATTCATAAATAGTACACAATACAGGTATTGTTCTTCCTTTAGAGTGAACTATACCCTTCCCATTGCTTATGTTTACAAGTAGCATGAGGAAAAATCTAATTATGTACCTGGCGCCCAATATCTTCAGCCACTGGACTTGTACCATCTATGTGCAGCAGGAGTGAAGATTTCAACTGAAATAAATACATATAGCCGTCACTATAACAAGGAATAGGCTATAAGAATATATTACAAGTAAAGCTACATCAAACAAAGATTTTATGATAAATAAATGCAAAGGATCAAGATCCATACAGAAGAAGAATCAAAAGTAAACTCAGCTTAAAGAGTTAGAAGCTATTTAGGGGTGTACTGAAGAATGTACATATGAGAAGATCTGATCAACCTGGGGCACAAATGTACAAACTACGCATGTGCCACATCCACATAAATTTATCTCTTTCAGATTGCACATCAGGGACAAACTAATCCATTGAGTACTTTCATGTAATCAGCATCAGTGAAATTCCATCTCTCAACTTGAATTAGATGGACTGGGCATACGTTCAGAAAACAAACAAAGCAGCCTACCTGGTTGCGAGCACGTGTGACGTCATCCTCTGAAACACGATAAGCCAACTTGGTGGTCTCATACATTATTGCATAGGCCAAATCATCCAAGCAATCCGGCTGAAAGATATTAAAATTAGAAATAGTTTTGTCAAAAATACTGAAGATACAAAATCAGAAGTAAAAAAACAAATCAACGAAAGAAAATGGCCAACAAAGTATTCTCCTTACAGCTTAAGCATTATTTCTTCAAACATCAAAGCATTGGTTCATTCACCAGCACAATACATAGAATGTATACATTCAAAATTGAGAATAGCAGTGCATTGGCATTCTTGATTAAAATCTAAGGATTTTATTTCTTCAAGAAACTTCAAGAGAATAAACAAGAGTTCATTTACAGGAAAATATTAGGTTCCTGGTCCGGAAGATTTCCATGTACTCAATGCAAGTTATGCTGTTAGTTCATTTCACCAAGTTCCAGAATAAGAACTACAAGATTGCTCACCTTAGCAACAGCATAAACACCAAAAAGACCTGTGTCCTTGTAGTTGGTGTTGAAAGCCATCATGCTTTCTGCAACTTCATTAATGCCAACCCGCTGGGCTAACTCAGAACTGTTTGTGCAGTTAAAATCTTCTCAGTATGAGGCTGAATTATTTGAATAAAAAACCTCAATTGACATACCCCATATGTTTTCCACCTACTGCTGTCTTGTTCCATGAACCCAGCATAGCTTGCATGACCATCAAGGAAATGGAATCAGGATCTGTCCAAGATGCTCCATCAAAAGCTACTGCAAATTGTGCGAGGGGAATATCATCATCAATCATTCTAACCTGTTATACAAAATAAAGGAAATTAATAATTAATATTACTATCAAAACATGTAGAGATAAGACTTGTTATTGTATCAAAACATGTAAAGATGTGATGTTCTGAACATATATATTCTCACCTCAGACCCAGTAAAAATGGCTGGTTCTTTTGCAACTAATTGAGAAGCTGTAATAGGATCTGATGACAGCTTTGTGAACAACTGTTTTACTTGCCCAACAATATCTTCATGCTTGACAGCTCCAGATGCAGCTATAACCTGAGAAAGAAAAACCAAAAGAGAAAAAACAATCAGGCTCTCTGCCATATCCTGTTATTAGATAATAATCTGTATAGTAAATAAGTTAAAGGATAACCAAACTTATAAATACCATGCATCGTCATTAAGAAGGAGATGCATACAAATAGGAACTTAGATTTTCAGCATACCATCCTAGGAGCCGTGTAGTGTGTCTGAATGTAGTTCTGCAGATGATCTTTAGTGATTGTCTTAATATTCTGAGCAGGTCCAAGAATAGTTCTACCCAAAGGAGTGTACTGGAAAGCTGTTGCATGCAAATGGTCAAAAATAACTTCCTCCGTTTGCCCCTCAACCTACAGGCAGTTCCATGTAATAAACAAATTAGAATATATAAGATGCAAGTTAAATTTGTACAAGTCAAACGGAACAAGATAACTGCTTTTGCATATCAACCATATAATTTATAATTTTGAAGAAAAAGATAACTCCTTTCGCTAGATAAATGCTAAGAAAATCTGCCAAACCTAAAAAAATAAGAAGGGCGAAGGTTGTTAAATGTTATGAGCAACGAACAAAAAGAAGAATCCACCTCTTTTACAGTAGTCAAAACCTTAGTATTTAGTCCTTAACAATACAAAACTGACCTAGAAAGATAAAACAGAACAAACAAACCGCTCCTTTACTTCTCAACTGCATAATCAAGCCTGTGCCTTTCCAATATGATTGAGAAATTTGATCCCACAAACTTCATATTTAACAGCCACTAATTTCATAAAAAATATTCTCACTCGATTCTACATCCTCATTACCTCTTCCATTTCCCTGAGGATCACATCTCGCTCCCGACTGATTCGCTTCTCGTCAAACTTGGAATTCTGCAATATATCAGATAAAATATCAAGCGCCTTAGGAACATCCTTATCCGCAACCTTAGCATAATACGTGGTCTGTTCCCTCGATGTATACGCATTCAGATGCCCGCCCATATTCTCAATCTCCTCCTCCAACTGACGCGCCGTCCTCTTTTCAGTGCCCTTGAAGATCATATGCTCGAGGAAATGTGCGGTCCCATTGGTCTCCTCCGTCTCAAACCGGGATCCAGCGTCGATCCAGACGCCAACGGTGGCGGTTTTCGCGGCAAGGTTAGACTCTGTAGCTACACGCAATCCATTAGGAAGAGTTGTAACGCGAGTTTCAGGTGCAGAGAGGATTCGTGTGTGGTCCGATAAGGTGGGGCGAGGAGACCCGTATTTGAGGAATCGCGGGTCGGGGTTTTCGAGCTGCTTGAGCTTGGACTTCACGGCCTCGGCAAGACGATCATAGATCATAGCATTGGGAGAAGGAGGGGAAGGAAAGGACGATTCTGAAGCGACAGCCGGGGAGGATGATGAGGATCGAACGGTCTGGTACGCAGATGAGAGAGCAGAGCTGCGACGTCGTTGTGAACGCCGAGCCAGGGATATTAGATGCTTGAACGCCATGGCTCAGTACGGGGCTCGCCCTTGTGGAGCTAGGGTTTCAGTGGCGAGAAACCAGAAGAATTCGGCGGTGTGGAGGCGCTATGGAAAAGGAGAAGGAGAGAACAGCGTTGTTTGACGGGGATCAGTATAAACTAAACATTATTTAATTACATCCAGTACAAAATATTTCATGGAAAATTCATATGAGATTCTGATCGTCAAAAAGTCTCAGGCTTTAATGATTTTCTAAATATTTTATTAAAAAAAGTACGAAATATAAAATTTATTTAAAATATAAGAAGACAGAAATGCATATTTAATTTTTTTAACTTTACATAATATGTCAATTTTCTAATAAGAAAAAAGCCTGACTAAGTTGTTATTATTTAAATTATTTATCAATTAGTTAGAAAAAAATATATTTAAAATATTATTCTATTACTATAGAATTATCATTTTTTTTAGTAAAGTTCTTATTTTCTTATCCACACTTATGTTTTCTTAGTTCATTTTAGTTGTCGGGCTAGCATCCCCAATACTTTTTAGATTTTCTAAATATATAAGAATAAATAGACCCAAATTATTATTTATTTATAGTAGAATTGACATTTTTTGATATTATTATTTTTTCCTTACAGAATTATAATTGTTTAAGATCACAAATCATTTATCAATTAGTTGAAAATAAAAATGCCCAAATTATTATTCATTCAATAGGGCATTTTCATTCTTTCGTGGTGGAGTTATTATTTTTTTACCTAAAAAATTGTGTTAGATAGGAGTATTTATGGGCAGGGTTGGGCAGGCCAACCCCTTGTCCGGTGCCCTGCCCGAAAAAAGCATAGGTTGTATTTTGTAATCCGATGCCCTACCCTACCCGATAAAAGCCCTAACTATTTTTGGCTGGGCATGGGCAGGCTGGGCATGTCCAAGTTGTGATGTTATGCTCATGTTGTGAAAAATAATTTACAATTATAAACTTACAAAATAATACAATATTCATATATCTTCAAGAATTAAATAATATCTATAATTCACTAAAAATAAAGCAACAAAAAGATAATAATTAAAGTATTAAAATTAATTGCATAAAAAAAAAGTTTTGAAGTCTAAGTAATTTGTAATTGTAACTTTGTATCAATTTTTCAAATATTGACAAAGATAAAGTATCTTAAAATAATAAAATAAATAATTATAATTTATAATGTAATCATATTATGATTAGTAAAGTTAAAAAAAAAAGAAAAAATCAATATAGTTATAAATATTAAAAGACATAACTTACTTACTTAACTACTTATCTTTTTAAAATGATCATTTAGTCATCAGTAATTATCATATTCTCTCTTCCAAGTTTAGCATTTAGGGAGAAAAGTAAAAAAAAAATAAAAGAATGAGTGCTCATGGGTAGGGCATAGCAACCCCTCTATCCGTTGCCCAGCCCAAAAAAAGCATGGGCTGCATTTTGCAGCTCAATACCTTGCCCTGCCCTATATTTATCGGGTTGGCAAGACTTTTTTTTCACGCGCTCAGGTGAACATACCGGACCGCGGGCTTTATGAACACCCCTAGTGTTAGGTCCCCCCACTAATTTAGGAATAAATACCCTACCGTTTGTTAATTTTTTCATTCTACAATTGTCATTTATTTATATTTGAGTTATCATAGACTGGCTTTGTAGATAAAAATAGATAAAAAAGTATTAATTTGTTGTCAAATTTTCTATGAGACTAAATAATTCAATGACACATAAGATCAATAAGCTAACAAATAACATAAAAATATTATATTAATTTAAATTATCTAATTATATAAATTATCACTAATTGTTAATTTAATAATTAAATATTACATTCTTAATTATATATTAGTAGTCACTAATTATTTACTTTTATTTTTACCTTCAATTCCTATATCCTCTTTACCTTCACATTCGCCTTTTATCTTCACCTTCCTTTCCTGAGTTCAAAAACCAAAAAGTGAACATAATATTTTTAAACAATTTATCAACTTAGTATAATTGAAAAATTATATTACAATATTTAAACTAGATGTGCTAGTATCCTTCTTTAGCTCAGCTTTTGATCACTTATCCTCTATCAAAATTTTCCAATTACGAATCAAATGGAAAGGGAGAAACATGAAAGCAATAAGCAATAACTACAGAGTCAACCTCCTCTCCTATAAGATTATTCTCAACTAGCAGCACTTCACAATAGCATCCACTCTATCTAAAACATGGGAACAATAAGAATTGCATCAAATAAGGAGAGCCCTTCATTCAACCTTGTCATCTGCACACATAGAAATACCTATGTTAGCATTCATCAGAACTTAGAACTTGGTCACCATTCGTTGGAACTTAATAACATCTGATGAGTAGTAGAAAAATAATCACATTGACCAAGCTTTACCCAAAATCCAGCCGTGACAAGGAAAAAAAGAAGCATGGAATACGTAAACCAGCTGCGCAGCGGATAACCACTGGACATGGCTAGTCGTAGGAGGTTAGAACTGCCAAAATACTTGACATTAGAATAAAGTGAACAGCTATTGAATCAGAAAGCAAAATGACAAGGTGGTGAAGCTGCCTTACAGAGACTTGGCAAATAACACTGAGCATGAACCGAGCACCTGAAATTACTGCATAAGAAAATGGGAGAAGCAGGTGCCACTGAGGTCTTGTCCAGCTATGGCAAGCAAAAGTCCTCCTCTCCTGCAATTCACAAGCTAATCGTAAAGATGGAGATTCCTTGATAGATAAACTGACAGCAGACACTTAGATTTATCTTCACATGTAAATGGTGTGATGCAAGGCAACGATTAAGATCAAAACTACAAGATACTTAAGGAATGCAACATTGGTGTATTTCTCAGCCAACTGCTCAGGTGTATACACTGAAAAACAACTATTCAACCTAATATGAGCTTGATGGCATTAAAGGATATTGATTAAAGATGTATGATCTGCAAGTTTATAAGAAATGAAATTAAACATTACCCATCAGTGAGCACAAAGAACCTATTAAATCGATCGGAAATTGTAATGCAAGAACATAAAATGCTCCTTCCTAACTTCATCACATGAAAAGCCTTGTATAATTAAGGCTGGCAGTTTTTTTAGCAGTGCTTTCTCATATCATCAAGTTTTCAACTGCAGATAATACTTGATAACATCTTAAAGCACTAATTGATGCACACCATCTTTCCAGGGAACCATCAACAAGCATAGTGCCAACAAACATTTTCTTAACAAAAACATAAATTGAAATGAAAACAAGACAGATGCCAGGTGATTGGTGATGGCCAAATGCTACTAGAAAGATGTTTCCAAGAACTATAAAGGCTGTGGCAATGAGTACCCTGTTCAAAACACAAAAATTGAGGCCGTCAAATTCACATCAGAAGAATAAATTTGTGCCAGATACTGAATCAATCCGGTGAAATCCTATGCAAGGCGATGGGCCAGATTGTGGCCATGCTGTGGTTACCTCCTCCTATGCCTCTCCACTAACATTTCTCCTTATGCATAGAAGTCACAACCTATCCATAAGACTCGGAAACAATCACAGAATGAATGGAAGACCTAAAAAACTAGTTCTTAATCAAGTCAAGGAGAAATTTTGATTTACAGATGCGTGTAATAACTGAATCAATAGTAGAAACAAATTAAGAAATATAATAAGTGAGAGAGAAGATTAAATTATTATAAACTAAAATAGAGAGAAAATGGACGCGCTGGTGGGATCTGGGACTAAGGGATTATTTTATAATTAGAAAAAAATTAATTCCAAATCCTATAAAACTTTAGAGATGATTTTTTGGGATTTAGTTGCAATTAGATTACTTCTACGGGAAATCATTGCAATTTCCCTCTCTTTTTTACCGACGAAATTCACGGCCTGTGTATTTCTCGGTTTCTCTCGAACCTTCACTTGCGACCCAATTATTTCTGTTCTTCATGGGGTCGCCACTCCAACCTTAACCAGCTCCACAACTGGGCGAGCCTCGTACGGAGCCATGGCGTTCAAGCACCTGATAACCCTGACTCGGCGTTCATACCGACGTCGCGGCTATGCTCTCATATCTGCGTACAAGACCGTCCGATCCTCATCATCTTCTCCGGCTATCGCTACCGAATTATCCGTTCCTTCCCCTCCTCCTCCCAATGTCATGATCTACGATCGCCTCGCTGAGGCTGTGAAATCCAAACTCAAGCAGCTCGAGAACCCCGACCCACGATTCCTGAAATACGGGTCTCCTCGCCCCACCTTGTCGGATCATACTCGGATCCTTTCTGCACCCGAAACTCGTGTTACCACTCTTCCTAATGGACTTCGGGTGGCCACGGAGTCTAACCTTGCCGCGAAAACAGCTACAATATGCGTCTGGATTGACGCAGGATCGCGGTTTGAGACCGAGGAGACTAATGGGACGGCGCATTTCCTCGAGCACATGATCTTTGAGGGTTCTGAGAAGAGGACGTCGCGCCAGCTGGAGGAGGAGATTGAGAATATGGGTGGGCATTTGAATGCGTACACATCGAGGGAACAAACTATTTATCATACCAAGGTCACGGATAAGGATGTCCCTGAGGCACTTGATATTTTGTCTGATATATTGCAGAATTCAAAGTTTGATGAGAAACGAATTAGCCTGGAGCGCGAGGTGATACTCAGGGAAATGGAAGAGGTAATGGGGATTACTTTTCGTTGTAAAATTGAGCTAGTGTTCTAGCTCAGGGCAACAAATTCAGACAATAATTGGTAAATGTTATCTATTTTTCTCTTGTCTATGTCAGTTGCGGGGGCAAAATAATTGATCGTTTATAAAGCTTGTCATTTTGTCGAAGTAGTTTTTAAATCTGAAGCTCCTAGGCTCAAACTTCTCACGTGGATGTCAAGGCATAAGCTTGATGGGTTGGTTTAGTTTTAATTCTCTTTTGTCTGTCCTCTACCGAAAAAAAATATATCTTTTTTATCTTTCGAATTCAATTTTCTTATTGTTTTGGACTAAAGACAAGGTTTTGACTTTTACTGCAAAGGAGGTTGGTTGTACTGTCTGTAGCTTGCTCACGAAATTTTAGAAATCTCCCCACTTGTCATTTCGTTAGGTTCGACTGATATGCTGTTTATTTATTGAGGTGTTTCTCTGCATCTTCATATTATATACTAAAACGGTTATATTTTTCTTCAAAATAAGATAATAGTCGAATAAGTCGATTCTAATATTTGTGTTTGGCATTGCAGCATAAGTAACTGTTTCTAGTGTTTTAGAGTTTTCTCTTTTACTGTTGTAATATCTTGTTCCGGTAAATGAACTACTCTAAATTAGTAGTTTGAACATGAAAAGCTTTTCTTAGTTTCTTACGTTGTGTTACATATAGCTGAATTGTGTTGTATAATGTATCATGCCGTCTTTTATTTTCTAATTTGTTTTTTACATGGAACTACTGGTAGGTTGAGGGGCAAACAGAGGAAGTCATTTTTGACCATTTGCATGCAACAGCTTTCCAGTACACTCCTCTGGGTAGAACTATTCTTGGACCTGCTCAGAACATTAAGACGATCACTAAAGATCATCTACAGAGCTACATTCAGACACACTACACAGCTCCCAGGATGGTATGCTGAAATCCTGAGCTCTTGTTTGTATGTATGACCTTGTTAATGGTGCGTGCATAGTATTGCTGGAGACATGGTTATCTTGCAACTTATTTTCCATACAGATCATTATTTAGTACCGGAATATGGTATCTAGCCTAATGGCTATTTTCTGTTTGAGTCTGCTTTCTCAGGTAATAGCTGCATCTGGAGCTGTCAAGCATGAAGATATTGTTGGGCAAGTAAAAAAATTATTCACAAAGTTGTCAGCAGATCCCACCACTGCTTCTCAATTAGTTGCGAAAGAACCAGCTATTTTTACCGGTTCTGAAGTGAGAATCTAAATACATAGTTGAATACATCACATATAACTCTGTTGATAGTAATATTTCATAACAACTTCCTTTCACTACTGCTGTGATACAGGTTAGAATGATTGATGATGATATTCCCCTTGCACATTTTGCAGTGGCTTTCGAAGGAGCAGCGTGGACAGATCCAGATTCCATTTCCCTGATGGTCATGCAGGCTATGTTAGGCTCTTGGAACAAAACTGCAGGAGGTGGAAAACATATGGGGTATTTTACTTGAAGATTTTTTTTTTTAAATAAATAATTCAACCTCACAGACACTTAAGGTTATAGAATTTTAACTGCATGAACAGTTCTGAGTTGGCACAGCGGGTTGGCATTAATGAAGTTGCGGAAAGCATGATGGCTCTCAACACCAGCTATAAGGATACTGGTCTTTTTGGTTTTTATGCTGTTGCTAAGGTGAGTCATCATGTAGTTTTTGTATTGAAACTGGTTAAAATATGATGATGCGTATGATGTTTTTGTAACTTGTCTTATATTTGATTTACTGATTTGTTTTGTAATAAACTTTTCCCCCATATCTTCAAGTTTTTTATTTTTTTTGTGTGGACAAAACCATGTCTCTAATTTTTAATTCTTTCAGCCTGATTGCTTGGATGACTTGGCCTATGCAATAATGTATGAGACTACCAAGTTGGCTTATGGCGTTTCAGAAGATGATGTCACACGTGCTCGTAATCAGGTAGGCACCTTTGTTGGCTTTCTGAACATATGCCCCGTCCATCTAATTCCAGTTGAAAAATGGAATTGCATTGATGCTTAGTACATGAAAGTACTTAATGAATTAGTTTGTCCCTGATGTGGCATCTGAAATGGATAAAGTTATGTGGTTGTGGCACATGCTCAGTTTGTACATTTGTGCCCCAAGGTTGATTATATCTTCTTATATGTACACTCCTCAATACTCCTCTAAATACCTTTTAATTCTTCAAAGTTGAGTTTTCTTTTGATTTTTCTCCAGTATGGATCTTGATCCTTTACATTAATTAGTCGTAAAATCTTTGTTGGATGTAGCTGTACTTGTAATTCATTCTTATAGCTTATTCCTAGTTATAGTGACTGCTATTTGTATTTATTTCAGCTGAAATCTTCACTCCTGCTACACATAGATGGTACAAGTCCAGTGGCTGAAGATATTGGACGCCAGGTAAATGATTAGATTTTTCTTCATGCTACTTGTAAATAAAAGCAATGGGAAGGGGAACGTTCACGTGGAGTGAAAATTTGGGAGGGAAATAAGGCGTGGGACCCACCCTATTTTTCTTTCTACTTTTTCTTTCTCTCCTATTTTCTCCTCAGTCCAAGCAAGGAAAAACCCATTTCCTCTCTATTTTTTTACCCTATTTTTCTCTCCTCTCCTCTTTTCCCTCAATCCAAGCACAGCATAAAGGAAGAAAAGTGGGTGTATTGTGTACTATTTATCAATGACTCAAGCTTAATTATACTGAATGATAATGAAGTTAAATAGTTGTAATGGACATGGGAATAATTGGAGAATGATATAGTCTGGATACTTCTGCAACTAAGCCCTTTGCGTACTGATTACAAGCCTCTCTGTGTGAAAGCGAAATAGCAGTTTATCAAATTCCTATTTAGTTTCCAATCTACCTTGCGTTATGTTGGATAGAGATGGGAATGTAGAAGGGATTATTCTTTTATTTTCAAACGGGACTAGCTTGTTATGGTGCAACATTTTGCCTCTTGCACTAGATTATAATTGTTAACAAGTTGCTATATTCGCAAAATGTTGTTAATTTCAGTTGATCACATATGGTCGAAGAATTCCATTTGCCGAATTTTTTGCCAGAATAGATGCAGTAGATGCAAGCACAATTAAACGTGTGGCAAACCGATTCATTTATGACAAGGTAATGGTTGGAATCTCTTGAGACGTAATTATTCCCGTGTGATATATGCTTCGAGATTTATGGTTCATGGCATGTTCCCCCCATTGCAGGATATAGCTATTGCAGCCATGGGACCTATTCAGGGCTTGCCTGATTACAACTGGTTCAGACGCAGAACCTACTGGAACCGCTATTAGTTCATTGTAGTTTTCTCTTCCTTCTACTTCCTTGTTGACTGCACAGGAGGGATGGCCCAATGTTCTGTTCCAATTTACTACACATACATATATGCCTTTGGATGGGGGCTTCGGCAATAATTGTTTATTAAATTGTTATTTGCCTTCCTTTTTGTAACGTTTCTTACAAACAATAAGCATGCCATCTTCGCTCACTTGAGTGTTGTATTTGTGACATTCCGAGGGGCTTCTTGGCTGCTCCTATTAAGTGATAAGGGCTATACAGTAATATGGACCTGCATTTTTTCTCAAATATTAATATTAAATATTGACTCTTGTTAGATGGATAAGTTTACAGCTGATTCAAGCCTGTCTAGACATTCTGGTGCGAGTGTGTGACATTTGTACTAGGAAAAAGTACATCTAAGATTCAGATTTTCTCATGAGTTAAAGGGTGTTAAAAATTGTAATTTTAATTATTATGAAGTCTTAATGAAAGGATTTAATTATCAAAAAATTCTAATGGCAAGTGAGCTGTATAAAAAAAAAACTTGTCATTTAGTGTACTAAAATTTATCATTATATACTCTTAAGGTGTCATTAGATTTTAGGGTAATTAATTCTCCATCACTCATTCGCCCAAATTCTTCTCTATACTTAGCACTGATGTAGAACAGAGGTATACTCGATTTTCCTTTCACCAGGGTATTCGTATATGGGGTTTACTTTTTTGTTACTCAATCCTTTTATTATTCCAATGCATTAGTTAGGCACGGTTTTATTAGATGATTAGGATTAGAACAATCAATAAATTTTGGATTAGAACAGTGTAAACCTTTGATCTATCACATTACCAGTTGCTATAATGTTGAGAATATTGAAGTGAGTATTGAGATTTTTTTTTTTACAAAATTTTTTTAGAAATGGGTTGATTTTACCCACGATCTAATAGCAGGATAAAGTCTCCCTTACTCTTAGGTGATACCAATATTGGGTAAGGTGAGTTTTTTATTATCTTTATGTATAAACTTTGGTACTCAAGATATTTTTTGAGGGATGTGAGTTGTTGATTGGGCCTACATATATATCAAGCAAAATGTGGGCCCACTCTTGTGAACCTACCACACGTAATGAGTATTGGGTATTACAGGCCCAATATAACTTCTTGACCAGAAAAGCCCAGTTTGATCCTGATTCTTTTATTTAATCAAGCCTGTCGTTAAAAATAGTTTTTATCTCTCTTAACAAGTACGGTTCCTAGCTTCTTAGGATTCGGGCTTGCTTTTCCTTATGGGAGTGATGCGGCTTGCCATTTTAATCAACAAGCAACAGCTTGTAAGTGTTTGGTCCTCATATTTTGTTTTAATCATAATTAGTCTTCTTTAACAATATTCTTTAGGGCACATTCCGTATGAGAAGCAAATTTTTGTTATCTTCGATGAACTTTTTGGAGACTGAAGATATTAGAATATAGTAACAAAGTAGAACGTGTTTTTTTTTATCATTACGCAATAATTAGTACCAAATGTTTAAAAATATTATTTAAAGCACATTTTATTATTAATACGCTATTTTTGTTCTATACGATTGAAGATGAAGAAGTATGGATTAGGTTTATTGTTTGAAACAGCCAAAGACAACGAACAAAGACAAAGTTAGGAACTTAGAAATGATAAATCTACAATGTAATTCAATAATATTGATATCTTATTCAACATTATATGAATCACTTGTTCCTGAAAAAAATATACTGTATTATTTTAGCTTTAGTAATTTTCTCGATCCTAATCAATAGACAGGAAAGATGAGGCGAAGTCTCTATTCTTCTTAAATAATATCAATGTTAGGCAGAATGAAACATCTATTACTTTGAGAGATAAATTTAGGCATCTAAGAGTTAGGATACTTCTCTAAGTGTCGCGACTATAATTATAATAAAATGATATTTTATAATGATCAAACATATTTTAAATAATCGTATGTTTCATCTTTTCGTCAATTAAATCTAATGATGGGTGGGTTTTGACCTTATTAACTCTCCTATGTGGTTCTAGGAGCTTGCTGCCAAGAAAGCTCGCATGGTAGAGGGATGAAGCACATATTCTATGATTGCCACAGAATGGCTAGGGCTGTGACAATCAAGGATGTAATTAGGCTACTCATCATTCAGCTTACTTCCTTTGTTTCTCTTTTGCTTTTTGTTTGCAGCAGTAGGCATGCATACTGCTAGCTTCTCACATCAACGCTATTGCAGCTTCAAAGTTTTCCAATGAAAACTGGACCTACTGAGCAAGAGCGTTTCATCAAATAACTTTTTTCACTATAAAATGCCAGCTAATGATTAAAGTCCTTAACCGATATTTTAACATTTGGAGGTTATCAAGTACCATCTCTCCTTAAATCTGTAATGAAACGTCATCAGCCACGTATTGAAGCTGTTAGAAGCCAATCCAAGTGAACTTGACTTTGTAAATTATTTTATTTTGCAAATGTGAGATATCAGTGGCCTGTCATACAATGTAACTCAACGTCCGTAACGCTATCATCATCCATTGGCGCCCTGTGGAAGTCGAAGATTTCAGGCCGTTGGATTTGGTTTCTTGTGAACTAGGGAGAGCCAAAAGTGTCATTATTGTCAACATTTTTTTATAAATATGACAGTTAAGGTAAATTGGGTTCCGTGCATCACCAAAGATATTTATAAATTATCCATAGATAATATTTTTATATCAATAATAAAATTTAAATTTATAATTATAAATTATAAATTAATTTTTATTAATTAAACTAATTTTTATATAACTATTATATTATTGTAGCAGTTATTAGTTAGAAAAATTTGGTTAAAAGTGTATGTTTTTATATTTTATAAAAGTATAATTTATCTTCAGCAATTGTGACTTTTTTCTATTTGTATTTAAATATATCTTTAATTATATATAAATAATTTTAAATTTAAAAGCTATAATATATACAAATTATGTGTGCTTTAGATTTATATGAGTCAAGATATTCTTTCAGTCTTAAATATATAATTTAATTAAAGAATTAATTTTAATCTTAAATATACAACATACTTTCTATATTTTATCCATTTTTTTCAAATTATTTGAATTGATACCTCCTTAACAATAATCGAGTAAGACAAGGAGGGAGAGAATTAAAGATGACTATAATATTTTAAAAAAATTATACTATATTAATTAACTTAATTAACTTCTATAATATAATTAAATTAGTTAAATATGTCTTATATTTAGAACAGGAAGATTATATACTAAATGGAAGATACATGAGATCATAATCACTATGTGTACGTTTGGTAGAATATAAAAGTTTTTTATGAAAATAGAAGTGGAAGTAGGAATAGAATTAGGTTGGAAATTGATTTTAAAAATTTATTCGATATTATGTAAATGAGTATAGAATTGATATATATTTATTTTATAACTTGAAGTAAAATTGTTTAAAATATTTTTTATAACTTGTGAAGAGTTAAAGTTGTCTAAAAATTTTATGACTTAGAGTAAAATAGTATAAAATATTTTATTTTTATTTCTATCATCTTATTTCTCAAATTTTTTTTATAAAATTAAAATGACTCAAAATGTTAGAAGTATAAGTAACTTCTATTGTACCAAATAAGGGAAGTAGAAGATTTCATTTTCACTTTTATTGTACCAAATAAATATTTAATATAAAAGTTAATTAATTTTTTAATAAATTAACGAAGTTAAAAAAATCAATTAACTATAACTAATATAAAAATTATTTGACTAATTTAGATAAATTAATAAATAATATTTAAAAAGTTATATTTAATTATAATTAACTGATTTATTTAATTTTTTAAATTTATTTTAAAAAATTAAATAATTTTTATATTAAAAATTGAAATGAGTATTATGAGAGATTTTTATGCTCTATTTTACTTTTCTTATAACCTTGTAATTTGAAAAACCTTATATTTTGCAAGAATGGTTTGAATAATGTTGCTAATTCCATCATCAAGGTAGACAAAGCACCGACCACTTCATATTAATTAAGGTACGCCGTATATCGGTAACTTAATCACAAAGAAGAGTACAAAGCCAATAAAAAAAAGTTGAAATAAAACGAAGATAACATTATTATTAATATTAAAGGAAATTAATTAATTAACTAACTAATTATCACTATTATAAAAATCAAGGCACACAAAAGCCTTCCACCAGCATCGCCTCAAGAGCAGCATAAAACATTTCTGTGTCTCTGTGCGAGTAAAACAAAATAGATAGATTTATTTTTTTTCTTTAACGAATATTATTTTATTAATAAAATAATTTATTTGTAATTGCACAGATAAGCACAAGACAAGGAGCAGACCAAACTGTGCGAAGGTACCTATCTTATACGTAATTATGTTTGCTTATACATATTTTAGTTAGCTAATCCTATACATCATAGACGAAAATTATTAACATTTATTATATTAATAACTAATTAATTAATTGCATTATTATTCTTGTTTGTATGTCCATCAGCGTTATGCCAAACTTAGGACAAACCTAGAAACAGCCATTGTGTTAAGATGCAATTAATTTTTTTAGTAAATTACTGAAAAAGTCCCTATTAGAATTTTGATTACACAAATGCACTTGAAATTTGTTAAAAGAGCATGTCCTTGATCGGGCCGTTTTGTTAAGATTTTTATATATAGATAAAAATAAGCTACACATCCATAATTTGTATAAGCTCAACTGATAAAAAAATAAAATATATGACTATTTAAAATATATTTAATTTTTATAGAGTATTATTTTATTGTAATTCTAATTATAAAATTTAGAAAGTTATCATAACTCATAAGTGCTTAGGTTTCTATTTAAAGATAATAAACGGTTTACCCTACCTGATATTGATATTATTTTAAAGAAAAGGAGATTTCACCCTATCTTTAAATTGTAAATAAACATAACCCCTTTTTAAAAAATTTATATAACAAAAAAAATAAACTACATAATTAAAAGTGAGTTACACCCGTATTTCAAAAGCAAAACATAAGATATTTATACATATATAAATATATATTACATGTAAATAGAAAAGAGTTGCATTTACTGATCCTTAAGCATAGTTGGGATATATTTTTGTAATAAAAAATCCAATAGAAAAATTTTCAGCAATTTTCCCATTTATTGTTTGGCTTATATAATTACACAAAATCATTGCAAAAGCTACGTTGCGTTATGTCCCCTTACATAATAAGTTATCAAATTAATAGAAATGAAAAAACGCAGGAGGCAAAAATGACATCTATAGTGACACATTTTAGTTATCAAAAAAATTAATTAATATTGGAAAATAAACTACGACACAGTACGTATTAGGGAACCTTAATTAGTTCGAATGTTGATCCGAGTTTAAATTAATGAATTAAATTTCCTTGGTTCATTATCACAGAAGATAAAGACACAAATCTACGAAGAAATTTGCGAAAAAACGAAGTTTCGGAGTTTCCTGTTGAATTGAACTGAAATTAATTTAAATAACAAAAATAAATTAAGAAAAAGGTTTTTTTTAGATTCATTTTTTTTATAAAAAATTTAGGTGAATTCGACATCAATTCCCTATCAAGATTAGAGTATAGCTTTAAAGTTTAAAAAATATTTATAGAAAACTTATGAGATCACCTATTAAAAAAGTTCTCATGACGACAACAGAAATTAAAATTAATTCTTTATAAGACATAAATATATTGCTTATCATATATGTCAACTCTTATTAGTTTTAACATGACATGTCACAAATCAAAGGTATAATATAACAACAGTTATATAGTATTTAATATTTTAATCTTATTTATTATATGTGTATAGTATCATAATCTTATTTGTAGTATAATTTTACTTATAATTTTTTTAATTTAGTTCAATTTCACTCACGATCTTTTTAATTTAGAATAATTTTACACATAATTTTATTTTTTAAATATCAAGAATTTTATTATTTAATATGTTTGTGTTCAAATTTTGAGTACGTAACTATTTTAAATATTTGTTGGCAGACTTTACTATTTCTGTAGTCTCACTTCACTTAATTTGATACTAATATAAAAAAAATTACCCTAAGTGCAAATTTTGTAAATAAGATAAAATGATTTTGATTTTTGAATAAAAATCTATTCTATATTTTTTTATAGAATATAAAATTTACATCAGACAACTTTGTAATTTGGTACTAGCCCATTATATAGCTTGTCTCAGGCAACTCTGTGTGCAATACATGTTTTAGTGCATGTTTGGCAATGGTTTTTAAAAATTAATTTTGGTTAAAATTTTAATTTAAAAAATTTTGAAATAAATATTAATTTTTATCTAGATTTTAGCTAAAACCTCGATTTAAAAAAATTTAAAATAAACAGCTATTTTTGTCTAGAATTAATTTTAGGCAAAACCTCAGTTTGAAAATATGGTTTTAAATAAGCTACTAAAAATAGATTTTTGAACTATAAAAGAGCTTATGGACTATCCAATTACTATTTTACCCATATTTTTTCTTATACCTTCTCTCCTCTCTTCTCTCTTCTCTCTCCTCTCTCATCTCTCTTCTTCACCTTATCTCCTCTCTCCTCTCTCTCCTCTCTCCTATTTATTCTCTACCCTCTCTCCTCTCTCATACTTTAATCAAATCATACCCTTTTTGGTAATTTGGTAATATAAAAAGTGATTCTACTACTAATAATCTAAACATTTCTATTTTCAAAATCTATTCTCTATAATCTATTATTCCCAAAATCTATTCTTCTCATAATCTATTCTTCCCAAAATCTATTCTCCAAAATCTATTTTTCCCAAAATCTATTCTCCAAAAACTAATCCAAACACACCCTTAGTTTAAATTAAATTAAAAAGAAAAAAAGTAAAAAAAAAATCTCCATTTAAAACTTTTATTTATTAGAAAAATTTGGTTTAAATATTCATACTTTTTGTAATGAAATTTTTCATAATACTAATATTTTTTATAAAAATATATTAGATTTTTTAATCATTAAAATTTTGAAACCTCAGCTTTTCACCCATTTTTTTTAAAATTAGATCAAATTAAAATTATTTCCAGCAAATTAAATTAGATTTAAACAAACCAATACTTTTGAAAATCTTTATACAAAAACAGTTGGAGGGCACGAGGAAGGGAAGAAAATCAAAGTAGTGTCGTCAGCAATTAATTAATGTAAAGTAAAATGTTGAAAATGTTAGATAAAAGAGAATAAGTTGTGACATAATATATATATAAAATAATAAAATATATAATTAAGAGTTAATTAATTGTAAAGAAATTGAGGAATGAAGTCAGGAAGACACTCACAGCTAGCAAGCAAAAGTGATGTGAGTAATGTTTGCACTAATTGACAATGACGGTTAATGTCAGATTCATTGAAACCAAATTAAAATATTATTATTTTTAATTTAAAAAATCACCCTTTTGCCCTTTTCCCTGAGCATAAAAAACAATCACAGCTGTTTTGGGCTAACCCTCTGTGGGACATCCATTACCATCCATAAATTAAAAAAAAATTATATAAAATTTTATTTAATAAAAAAAGTACACCACCCTACACATTTATTTGATAGAAATAGAAATGGGAGTAAACATAACTTTAAATTTTATTTAGTATGATAAAAATAAGTATAAAATTAATATATATTTTTTATAATTTAGGATAAAATAGTCTGAAATATTTTTTTATAACTTGAGAAGGGTTAAAATTATCTAAAAATTTTATAATTGGGATAAAATTATTTAAAAAATTTTACTTATACTTCTATCATATCAATTCTTAATTTTTTTGATAGAACTGAAATGATATAAAATATTATAAATAGAAGTGACTTCTATCGTATTAAATAAAAAAAATATAAGATTTCACTTCTATTTTTACTTCTTACCTAACAAATATGGTGTTAGATTAATTTTAGTAGTTTAGGTAGTTAAGAGACTTGGCTTTGTATTTATAAAATAAAACCCAACACTTAAAAGACAATTTTATTTCTTGAATTTGGATCCTAAATTAGATCTAGGTTTGATATTATTGAGATTGACTGTTTTTGGGTTTTATTATACTATTTTACCCATCCATGTTTTATTTTCAAACTGAATTAACAACTTAATTATTTTTTATTGGTTTTGATGATATTGTTAAAAATATTTTATAAAAGGACTATGTTTGATTACTTCTTTTTTTCTATATGGTTGTTATGACTTTCAACCGTTTCTATAACCTTTGACATTGGCCAATGATGATGTTGAGTTTTATATGGTTGTTTGAGTCTTTTCATACTATAATTATAAATATTAAATAAAAATAATACCATATTTTTATATACCAAAGAAATATATTTTCAAACTCATTTTTCACTTCCACCCCCACCTTTATTCTCATTTTCATAAAAAACAAAAACTCATTGAAGATACATTAAGGTTTGACTTTGAGTGGATCATCAAGTTATATATATACATACATACCTGTGTGTGTGATTCTTTGACTTGATTTCATTGGAGTTGATATAAAACTCAATATTATTATTATTATTATTATTATTATTATTATTATTAATGATGGGAGAAATGAAATAGAATTAGGAAATTTATATCACTCAAGCAAGATCTTAATTTGAAATTGGGGGATGAAAAGAAACTCCAATTGAAAAACTACCGCCGGGTCAACCTTACTCAGATTTGACTCGAGTTCATTATAATAATACTACCTAACATTGCTAAAATAATTTACATTTATTTAATTTAAAGATTTATTTTCTATGTTAATTACACACACAAAGAGGATAGGGAACTGACACGTGTAGGGGTATGGATAAAGGTATGGCAGACAAAAGCAACGAGACATCAGAGAGATGGTCCTAAAATGAGTGAAACATTGAAACGTGAACGTCAAACTGAATGCTGAGTGTACGCAATTGTATTATTATTATTATTATTATTATTATTACTGCTACTAAAATTAATATTAATATTGACATTAATATTAATATTAATAATATCGTGCTTATTTAATCCAAAATGACATAATTCTGACAATCCTGAATCTTATGCAGTGGACCTTTACATGTAGGAGATCACTTTTGAAAAAAATTAAATAAATAAATAGTCACCAAGCATTTTACTTTAGTTATTAAATATATATTTATATATATATAGCTTTGTTAAGGTACAGAATAGTTTATGTTTATGATTAATTAGTTCGATGTTGAAACTTAAGAGTTAAGAATTTATTTGGCCAAAAAAAACTATTCATGATTGTTAGTCCAGCGAACATAAACGGTAAGTTTCATAGAACGTAAGAATTTTTTATAAAAATATAAATAAAAGTGAAAGTAGAATATAGTTAAAAATTTATTTTATATCATAAAAATTAATATGAGATTTATGTATATATTTTTTAATAATTTAAGATAAAAGAGTTTAAAATATTTTTTATAATTTATGAAAGATTAAATTTATTTTAAAATTTTAAAATTTGACTAAAATTGTTTAAAAAAATTATTTTTACTCCCATCATTTCAATTTTTAACTTTTTTGATATAACTAGAATGGTATAAAATATTAAAAGTAGAAGTGAAAATAATTTCTATCATACTAAATATAAGAAGATGAAGATTTTACTTATATTTTTACTTTTCACTTACTAAATATGCCCATAGAATAGGAGAAATATGGAAGATATGTATGCATGGATGGGAAATTCATATTCATAATTATATTAATAGACAAATGAGATAAAAGGACTGGGAGAATATGGCAATTTGAGATCAATATATATATAGTAATTTAATTTCACCACAAATTAATGAATTTTAATTTAAAACTTTAGTTCTTCTGGGTTAAATGTTCAAACGTACGTAAGCTGTAAATTGTTTTTGCACTTGCGTGTTAAATTTTGAATTATTAGTATATTGCTGATAAATTCCTATACGTGTGCGAGAGACAGAGCTTTTTTTTTTGGATATATGATTAATTAAATTTAGGATTTTTCTTTTATTAGAATGATTTATTGGAAGATTATTAGGATTTAGTTTAAATAAATACCACTTTGATGCCTATTATGAGTCATTTGAAGAAGCAAACTTTGATCTCAAATGTAAATCACTTTGAGAATTATTATTAATAACTATTTTTTTTATTTAATTTATGTTGGAAAGAAAGAAATGTGAGAAAAATTTGTAAATTTAAAGGGGGAAAATTTAATAAGGATAAAATTAAAAAAAATTATCAATTGAAGATGCATCTAATACATTCTTTTATATGTAAGAATAAGTTATGACTAAGGGTAGTCATAGGATGGATTGAAATTAGGGCAATTTTATCTTAAATCACATCCCAATACAGTATATAAGACATATTTTATATCCTATATCTCGTTTTGTCTTGAGTATATTGGTCTCAGACTAAGATCAAGACGGGATAGAAATTCTCAAATTTTAATTTAAAAAAAAAAGAGTATAATAAAATTATTTTAATAAATCATTCTATATAAAATATCATACTAATTTTTTTAGAATACCAACTTCCTAATGTTTTATCCAAATAATATATTAATTAGTGTCAATTTACAGAGAAAGAAGATGGGAAATAAAGGTGTCATCAAGGAGATTCCATCCACTTTAAACATAAAATAAGCATGGTTTCATTAAGTTCTATACATGCGAAAGCACTTGCCCGTGCGGTTTCTCTCATTTCATTTCGTTCATAAATTCTGCTTTCAAACTATCCCAGCGGAAAAATTCCTTCTTCCAATCATAACGAAACTGAAAATATATTTGAAAATGTTTAGCTATGGGGACTTAAATCATTGAGATTTTCTAGTTGTTATTGACAAAAATTTCCCTTCTCTTTTCAATTCTAACGACCCCAAGCATATCATCAAAAGTAGACAATTTAATAAATGAGATGGAATTCTTAAGCAGTTAATAAGCACAAGGAATAAAGAAAAAGGTCCATATATTCAGACTGGTCAAGAACAAAGCGGAAAATCAGAAGTTGCAAAATGAATTAAATATTTAAATATTAATTCAGAGAAAAAGGTTGGCAATGAGATCTCAAGGAGGCAAAGAAAGAAAATCATTTACCTTAAATGATAGTGATAGTTTGAGGTGAACAATAGCGATAGAATGAGGCAAATAACACTAAGGAGATTAGGTTATACGCAACAACGAAGTTCACTCTAAAATTTTGGTACTAGTAAGTGGCAGTCATAAAGTAAAAAAGACGTGAGTCTAAACCAACTACTAAGGAGGAAAGACATGACTTTGAGCCAAAATAGAGTATCGACTACTAAGGGGGATAGGCCATTGGCTGACTAAGAGAGGAAGTGAGTGTAATTGTGCTAGTATTAGGATTAAAAGTGAGAGTGAGACACGAGACTACGGTATATTAATCTACTTAATACAAAAAATAACTATTGGGACTGGATAGGACGACCTGAGGGTCTTGCTAACACTCGTCCTATCCCTTCTCGACATAAATATTGTAACATCCCGATCATTCTCATGACAGGATTAATCTATGCCAAAATTTTTTAGATCAAGACGAGTCACCTAAGACAAAAATAAAATAATTAACCCTAATTATGACTTACAAGTGAATTATAACGGGGACTGGAGTAGTATAATCTTTTATATTACTAAATTAACTTTTAAATCATTCTAAAATATTTAAATGTAATTATTAAGATTTCTAGAATATTAACTTTTAATTATAGGGTTAGAGTCAAACCTCTATAAATAATTAAATAAACTTAATATATGATAATCCCCTATTGGGGGCAACAAATTATGGATTATCTTATGTGTCAGTTTCTCTACTAAAGGAAATTTAACATTGTTGAAGTAACATTGAACACGATTAATTTCTTATGAGTCTAGACCACAATATATATATATATATATATATATATATATATATTATTTTTCTCTTGATAAATTCTTAAAAAAATCTCCCATCAAATCAAAATAAAAGGGAAAATGAAGATGACATGGACTTATATCCAAATTGTGCATGTCGTGCTTGTGAGGGGATCTAATTAAGAGTTTCCCAGTCAGCCATGCCAGCACACTCCTGCAACTCTTCCCTCTTTGACCCCATTTTATGTTAGATTTTTCAAAGTGGACTAACGTAAATCATTGTTATTTTAATTAAATTAAAACTCATATTAAATATAAAATATTGTGCATAATATATAAAAAAAAGGCTGTCAATAAATTTTATAATTTATGCTAATATTAAATATGTATTTATATTAATTAAGAAGGCAGTTTGAATATGGTTGGAAATGGAGAGTGAGAATAAATGATTCACCTACAAAAGCTAAACCTACCCTTCTTCAAACATTAATTTTTCCGACTTGCTTCATCTGCCAACTCCCTTATGTCAAATATTAAACGAATCTTTATCTGATTTCATACACTTTGTCATTTCTCAATTTTAGTAATATATACCTTTTGCATATATCCATTAATTTGTATATAATAAATAATATAACAAACATTCAAGTAACTTAATGATTTTACCTCAAATTATAAAAAGAAACAAAAATAAGAAAAATAACATTTTTAGTAAAAAATACCTAAATCATAGTATCATCACTCCATGTGTATAAAAATTTATAATATATATATATATATTGTGTAAAAAAATTTATCAGACCATTATTATTAATAAAATTTATAATAAATATATATATGAGAAATTTTTATCAAACCACAGCATTAAATATATATGGCTTAGTGAGGCATGAAATTAATTGCATTTTCAAATATTTAATTTAATGAGAAACTTGTACTAGCTAGTGTTAAACTTGGACTAGGACTCCATGGTCCAAAAAGGAAACTATCCTATTATATACATATCTATTTAATGCTGTGGACATATGTAAGATATAATATTATATACATATTGATACACACACACACACACACACACATTTATCAATTCATTAATTGATGTTAGCTCTATACCTAACAACATGCAGGCCAAATAAATGCAATATATCTATATATTTACCACACGCTTTTAATATTTACTAACAATCAAATATTTATATAAATTATTAATAAAAAGATTCGATTGAATAATTTTATTTAATATTCTCTTTATTATTATTTGTTTTTATTTATAAAATTTTATATTATTTAATCAATCTTCAATTACATATCCAATTACGTGTATGTCTGAATCATCTTTAAATAATTTTTTATTATTTTCTTTTTAATAAATATCACTGAAGCTCTTATTATTGATTATAAGTCAAATATTTTCTTATATGATTTAGTGATATATCTCTAATCAATAAAATACATTTTTCAAAAAAGAAGAGAGGGAGCAAAATCACAGTAATAATGATAATTGTTTTTACTACTTGTAGATAATTAACTAGCAATAAATTTCTTATAGAGATGTAAAAAACAATCTCTGTCAAATATTCAAATTTAAACATAGTATTATGAAAACCCAGCTATATATAACCTAAAATTAACTTGTTGCGTTCATAATTTATAAAAGAAAATAATATAACGTTGTGGGTTTGGGGGTGCGTATGTTATGTTGCTAGTAATTGCCGGTCAACAGTCAACAGATGTCCATTATGCCAAATTAAATCATGTCTATCATTCTTAATAAATGAATTCAATTTTTCACATATACAACTAATAATTCCTTGAGAGAAAGACATTAGTACTACATTGTGTCTGTCGCCTTTTTTTTAATTTATTATTTTTCATCTCTTTTAATTGACAAGTTAATAAATAAATTAAAACAATAATAAAATCTTTTTATATTTATGATATTGTAGGTTAGTGTAATTAATAAATATAGTATTAAAAAATTTCTAGAATTTTATGACAAATTTACTGATACTTATGAGTTGTGAATTTGTTCAAAATGACATACATTTTTGGAATAAGCGATTATTCAAATCAGATCATGCTTTTATTTTATTGCCCGAACAAAACAGATAATGACATTAATTAATAAACAGGTAATGTTTATCACTACTTAATTAGGGGCAATTTGGTAATTTTTATAGTAATTGGGGATAGAAAAATTTGAATTTATGAGCATAACAAACTAACAAAGGACGTTTTTTGTTAGGCCATCTCTAAACATTTTATATATGTATTTGGATAGAATTAAAAAAAAAGTTATACAAAATGACTTTTAGATACTTCTTAAAAAATGACTTTTAAAAAAATTTATAAAAAAAAGTGATTATAGGTAAATAAATGTTTGGATAGTTATTACTAAAAAGACTTTTATAATTGAAAAATTACTAAAAAAGATATAATTTTATTAAAAGAATGAGAGAGAATAATGGGGAGAGGGTGAAAAAGAGATATGGCAGAGGATAGAGGGTGGATAAGATAGAAGAGATATGAAAAATAATATAAAAAAGAGAGGAAAGGGTAGAGATAGTGAAAAAAAAATAGAAAATATAGGAAATATAGTGTAAAAAAAATAAAAATAAAAAAATAATTAAATAATCTATAAACTCTTATAAAAACTACTTTAAACAGTTTATCTAAAACTATAGTTTGATTTAAAAGTCATTTTAGACAAATATAAATGTTTATTTTAAATTTTTTGAAAATTAAAATTTAATTTAAAAGAATTTTTAAACCTATAATTTCATATAAAATCAAACAGGGCCTACATCTTTTGAAAAATATCGCGCGTTAAGCTAATTTTTTTTTCGTTATTCTTTCTGGGGTAAATCTGGGCGTTTAAATATAATTTTTCCCAAAACACATGCAGTGTGATTATACTAATCAAAGGTTTGATATTTTTTTTTTAAATGAAAGTATAATATTTTGAAATGTAGTTTATATAGTTTACTAAATCATGATTGGCTTCTTGACAATAATTAGATTTAAGAAATAAACTTAATAGGGATCGGTTGGCATTGGATTCCCAATAATTAATGACAATGAGACAATAATTATAATTAAAGTAATAAGCAACCTCTAATGATATTATTTTTTGGTACCATATCTATCATCCTTTATATATATATATATATATATATATATATATATATATATATTCACAATGTCATGATTGTTGATCATTGTTTTTTTTAATATTTTCATAATTACAATAATTGGCTATGCTATCATTATATTATTCATGAGATGACTAATTGACTATAGTGATTATATCATTTGTTCCTTCTAAAAAAAGAAAATCAGTTACCATTTAGAAAAAGAGAATTTTAAATAATATTATTCTATCGTTTAGCCAAAAAAAATAATATTGTTCTATTAAAAAATGAATTATTAAGCAAATAAAATTTTATTTACTACTAAAAAAAATCATATACCTCTGATTAAAAGTAATATTTTATAATATTTTTTAAAAGATATAAATTATATTGTCATTATAAATCTAACTTTTAATACTGTTAAATATAATATTTTGACTATTATTTTTATAAAAATACTGTCATATATATAATATTACGATAGATTCCAATAAAATTATTATTACAACTTAATCATCTAATGATAATTTTTATGTTAACTACTATTATAATTCTCATATTAATTATATCAACTTAAACTAAAGAAACAATTTACTGTGGGTTGTTTAAATTCGAATAATTAGTATATATTAGTTAATATTGGACGAAGTCCTAATTTATTTAGTTTAATTTTTTTTTGCTACAAGAATAATATGACACTCTCACTCCCCTTAATATTTCACTTGAAATGCTAGTGAATTACTGTGTCTTTTTTCAATATAAAATTGAATTGAATAATTTTGGGAGATTATAAAATTAAATAAATAATTTAAAAATAATACTTAATATATGTTATAATTAAGTTATTTATTTAATTTTTTTAATATTTTTTAAATTAATAAATTGGGTCATATATTAAGAAAAAAACTGAGTATTAATTAAAAAAACTCATAATTTGAAATACAAACATTAAAAACTACACTAAAGAAAACCTGTTTTTGTATGCCATATTTATGGGAAACAGCCATAAATATAAGTGAGTGGATAAACTGAATTGGATAAGAAGGTGTGAAACGCTTTCTCTTGTTCTTCAAATAAAAGGAAAATATTTATATAATAACATAATTTAATTAAATGCATAATTCAATTTAGTCGGCAAAACAAAACTGTTTGAATCCGACAATGGCCGTGTTAACCGCTGAGTTCTAAATTAAATGCAGCCGTTGACTCGTCCAAGAACTTCATTTTCTCATTTAAATAATTTTTTAATTACTCTCTTCTATCTATAAAATCCTCTTAACTAATTTATAAAATAAAAAACTAATTAAAATGATTATTTATAATTAATATGTAAAGAATATGTGAAACTTTTTCCTTAAAAAAATATTCTTACTATCTAGTAATTAGAATTTAAAACGCAGGGATGTAAAAATTAGATTGCATTTTCTGAACATATTAATAGTATATTTCAGTCCAAAATAACATACTAATGAATGATGATATATTGATGGAGGATTATCCGTCCAATAAAAAGAAGGTATTTAAATTTCATTTGACTTTTATTTATTTTCACCGCTTTCATACTTGTTGACTTCAATCATTGCCCATTATATAATTCTCTTTTCTTAAGTATCACTCTTTTTGGTGAAAAAAAATTAAAAAGAAATAAGATGAATAAAATTTAGGAAGAAGAACAAATAAAAACTATTTTCCCACACTCTATGTGCATTGATGTTTATTTTGTTAATATATATATATATATATATATAGTTGATTTGAGAGTTTTGAATTAGTTCTAACTTTTAAATATAAGTTAATGATAGTTAATATAAATAGTAAATAATAGATTAATATTCCATAAATATGCGAGTCCGATTTCTAACTAAATTGATTTGAGAGTTTTAGTTGGGTTATAAAATATAATGTGCATTTGAGGGTTTTGATTTAATTCTAATTTTTAAATATAAGTGAATGAGAATTATCATATATAATAAAAAACATACATATTATATAATAATATAAGTTTAATTCATGTTATCGTCATAAAATCTTCTTTAATAAGCGATCTCTTAAGTTTTTTTTAAGAATTTTTTAAATATTGGGATTCTATTTAAAAAAAATCAATACAAAAATAAATAAAAATTTAAAAATATATATTAATATAAAAAATTTAAAAATATAACTTATATATAAAATTAAAATAAATCTTTTTTTTTTATTTTATGTGTGTGTTTGGATAAGATTTTAGAAACGGGTTTATAAAAAAAACAGACTTATAGAAAAGGAGTTTTGGAGAAGAGATTATGAAAAAAAATGATTTTAAATAAATGAGTGTTTGGATAGTTATTTTTAAAAATATTTTTATTATGGGTAAATTATGAAAAATGATATGAATATTAAATGATGATAGATAAGAGATAAGAGGAGAGAGGAGGGAGGGTGTAAGAAAGAAAATAGAGAGAGTGTAAAAAAAGTATGAGAGATGAGAGAAGGTCTAAGAAAAAGTAGAAGAGATTGTGTAAGAAAAAATAGGGGTAATATAGTAATTGGTTAGTTCATAAGCTATCTTACAGTTCTATAAACTACTCTGATCAATTTATCTGAAACTTTAGTTTTAAACTATAGTTTAATCCAAAAGCCCGTTTGAATAAATCTGACAGTTTAGCTTAAAATTTTTCTAAACCTAGATTTTGATCTAAATCTAAATTTAGCAATTTACAAAATAAGCCCTTAGCACCAGATAAATAAATAATTCATTCGAAAAGTGCAACAAAAACGATTATCATATTGAAATTGCTTAGCTTCCCCACCACACATTGGAATGCTCAAAGGACACCACAATACAAAGGGTAACGCCCCACGCTTGGTGCTAAACAGGGGACTCTCCACGTACGTTACTCGTACAAATAATAATTATCATAAAATATAAAATCTTTTTTCTTGTCGGAAAAACAAATTATTTTTGGAGTTTAACGGCTTGTCGTTTATTAGTTTTAGACCTAAAATCTCACGTGCATCGGATTTGGAGGACTCAAAATTCAACTTCACAATGTGCTTTCTTCTACGTTACAACTACAAAAAAAAAAAATCTCGGTTTGTGTAACTTCTCAAGAAATCTTTTTCGTTTAAATTAATTTCTTCATTTTGTATTAAATTAATCTGAGTTCCTATATTGCATTTATAGCTAAGTTTTGTTAATTAACAATACATATTAAGAAACTTAGTTAAAATTTGTTAATTATAATTATTATGTAAAAAAAATAATACCCTATGTGCCTTTACCTAAAATAACTTTTGTCTAATTATTTATGTTTGAAGATGAAAATTTTCACATAGAAAGAGACATTATTTTTTTTTCCAAAAAGAAAGAGACGTTATTAAATGATATAAAAAATATTAGTTAAAAAATTATGCCAGAGTAATATGGGAAAATATATAATTAAGAAGATAAAATAAGTTGAGGTTCTATATTTAAAATTAATATTTATATAAATTTATCTTTTTACTTATAATATTTTTAGGTATTGCAGTTAGAGATTATCGTCATTTTAAGAAATAATTATTAAAAAATTTTAACTCTTCTTTTTAACTTATATGTTAACTCTTATTTTATATTTTTTATTAGTAATAAATTTTAAGATTAAATTACTATTAAAAAAACTACCTAGAGATGAATATTAACAATTATAATTCGGGTTCCATCAAGTTTTTTTATACAAAACAAAGAAAAAAAAAAGAAAAGAAAAGTGAATTATACTAAGTGATGTTCACGCATATTTAGATCAGCTGATTATTCCCCACAAATTGAATCACAAGTTGAAGTAACTTGTAAGAGTGAGAAAAGAAACCTAATTATAAAAATTTTCAAAAATCTAAGACCGTACATATCTTAATTGATAATGCCATATTGCCATTAATTCTTTCACCAACTTGAATGACATTAAAAAAAATTAAAAAATATATATTTATAGGCGGCTTAATCACCAGTTGGCCATCAATGATTATTAGATTGTTGATTAGGTAAGAGGTAACTTCTTCAAATTATATAAAATATCACACTTCTTTAACTATAATTTTGTTTCTATTATTAACCAATGAATAAATTCATATTAAAATAAAATTACTGGTCTGATAGCTTGGACATATGTTATTATATATGTTCAAAGTGATGACTTATTTTTATTAATTTAAAATGATTAGAATTTTTTATTGGCCAAATAAAAATATTAGAATTTAAAACATTTGAGGAAAAAAGAGAAATATTTTATTGATTTGGTTTGAGGCATTAGGTTACTTGGAAAACTCGAGGCCAGTGACATATTAACAAGAGAGGGTATTATTTAAATGAGTATATTTAATTACTAATTAACCTAATCAACTCGTTTCAGGCATTAACTCCCAATAGAAACAATTAATTATGTGATTGTATGATACCACTCTAATTTTTATTATAAGTTTTTTTGTCAAAATTTTTTTGTCTAAAATATGATTTTTTTAAAAAATTATTAACAATATTTTTTAATTATACTCTTATTTAATTCTAGTTAGAAAGAGAAAATAATAACATGTTTTGTAAATGTATATGAAGAGAGAGAATTTTAATAAAATTTTATGATTTAACTGTTATTTATGGATATAGAAAAATAGCTGAAAAAGATTTATAAAAATTGAATTAATATTAATATTAAACATAAAATATGAATATATTTTTATTACACAAATTTATTGTGATAGAAATAAAGAATATATATATATATATATAAAGAGTTAAGGTATACTCCATATCTCGGAATAATTTCAACATGCAATTATTACTTTAAACTATTTAAATAAATAATTAACACTTTAAAATAATTTTTTTGTTGTAATTACTAGTCTAGTTTAACGTCTGTTTTCTTCTGTTCAATCACACTCTATCCACTGGGAGAACGCCGTGGGGGAGAGACTCTCTAGCTACTGTTCACTTATTTTTTGTTGAAGACGGAGGTGTGACGGAGTTTGGACTAAGACAAGAGCTAGGCATGCCGTTGACGCCATTGTTGTGTTCTTTTCTTCTTCGATAGAAACAGGATTAGAGGAGAATACAAGCTGAAGGGCGTAGCAGGTAGTTGAAGAAGACATTAGATTATAGTGTTTTGTTCTCTTCTTTTTCGTATTCTCTCTTTTGATAGATTTGGGACTAAACTTCTCTGAGACGATTTTGATTACTTTGTGTGGCTAATTTTCAAGAGCTTAGAGTAGTTTGGAACTAATTTAAGGATTGGAGCATATTTGAACCATTTATTTAGGCCTATTTCATCTTGACCCAGCTGCCAAACATGATGAGAGTTTGGAATTTATTTAGGCCTATTTTCTCTGGTCTCTCCTCCACGGCGTTGTCCTAGCTGATAAGAGTTTGATTGAACGGGAGAAAACGGACGTTCTAAAAAATTATTTTAAAGTATTAATTACACCTAGTGTTAATCATATAATTAAAATTATTTTGAGATATAGAGTACATTTTAACTATATATATAAGTTAATTAATAATTAATGAGTTAAATAAGATTATTATAAACCAAAGTGTGGGAATAGGCCCTTGTTATTTTTAATTTTGACCTGGGGCATAGGATCTTAACTACAGAATACAATCTCTGGTAATTCAAAGCTAGGCCATGATTAGTTGCAAGCATGTTTCGGGGGAGAAAAATGAAAGAGAATTAGATTTGGATGTCATTTATATTATAATTTATAATAATTAATTATTTATGTAAATATGTACATAGTATACTATTAATTCGGGTTGATGTTAGTGGTAGGATTTTAATCCCTTAAGTAAATATTTTCTAACATTTATTCATAAAGTTTTTAAAAAAAAAACCCTTAGAAACCATATTATTAGAGAATTAATTAATTATACATATATACCTCTTCCACTAATATATGTATATCATCATGTATGTTAATGTAATACAACCTATTGTTTGAATTTCATGCAATGTTTAACCAATAATAATGGTGCGAGAGAGAAAGAGAGAGAATTGAAAAAGGATAAGAAGGACAAAAGAGTAGAAGAAATGAAGCATGGGAGGTGGTTTAACGTCCAAGGCGCGGCATTCTCCTCCGTCTTTTGCGCCCTCTTCCCCCTCTTCCCTCTTCTTACTTCTTCCTCCTCCTTTATTAAATATTATATCTTGGTCAATCAATCTCCTCCGTTTTCTTTTAATTATTATTATTGTTGTTGTTGATAAATAAAAAACCTGCTACTTCTAAATACTATTATTTGTTATAAATCTTATATTCTAATAAATTAAGTCAAATGTTTTACCCATAAGCTAATTCTTTTTTTAACACAACAACAATAGTATAATAGGTGAATACCAATATAAAATTGATCTAATAGTATAAAATTTTACTAAATATATCTAGATCTCAAGTTTAATTCTTATAAATATATATATATATATATATTTAGAATATGTATTCTTTTATTAGAGATATTATTAAGTAATAAATATACACACCTATCTTAATGGGACTCAAAACTTAGTTCACCATATTGCGAGAGATTAACCACTTTCACTAAACTTAATTCTATTGATAAAATGATTTTAATAAGTTAATTATTCTTCTTTTATTCTGTTAAGACGATTAAAAATGATTAATTATATTTTAGATATAAAGGAGTATCAAATATCCTATATTAACTAGTCTATTATTAAGTATCTTAGTTTTAAAATTTATAATTATTCTTTCTAATATAAATATTTATTTTAAAAATTAAATTTAAAATATAAAAAAATATAATAATACCTCACATGTTTAGACTAACCCTATATTATCCTATATTGATTCTTGTCCATTATTTACCTTCCACTATTTAATCCCTAGGTCCAGTAAAAAAACCAAAGATACGTACAACATTATTGGACTAAATCTCGATATTTTATCTGAATTGTTATTTGGAAAGAAAAAAGATAAACATGTCAAATTATTAATTATTTTCCTCTGCGTTGGGGTCTATTTAATCTTGATGCTATCCCATCTATCTTCTTCCCCCTTTACTTTCTCTCTCTCTCCTCCGCTTTTGCTTCGCTTTTATCACTTTCTTCTCTCATCTTACTTTTCCACCACCACCTCTCTCTCTCTCTCTACTGAAATCTAACTAAATTGAAACCCCATTCCAATTACAATTCGTCACTTCGTTCCACCGAATTCTGCATTCTTGCTCACATTGCGACCCCTTTTTCAGTTCTCTCTGCTTTCTAAATGTGAAATCCTGAAGCATTTGCCTTTCTAATTTCACCGTAATTCAACTCGCCTTCTTCAATTCTCGTTTGTTTCTGGTTTCTTTGTGATCTCAATTGGTTCCTTCATGGAGAACGAATTCTTCCTCAATGCCGCTTCCCTTCACTTCGAACCTTCTTCTTATTCCTCAATGCCCACGTGGCAGTCGCTCTCATCCGCCATGGATGTTCAAGTTCAAGCTTCCGTCCTCAATTGCTCTTCCGAGCAACCGCAAGATTGCTTTTACAACACCACCAAATGGGATAAGTCAACGGATCATCATGGTCTTCAATTTGATTCTGCTCTGAGCTCCATGGTTTCTTCGCCGGCAGCGTCGAATTCCAATGTTATGCCCAATAATGAGAATTTCATGATCAGGGAATTGATAGGGAAATTGGGCAACATTGGTACTTCTCCTTACATTAATGGCGGTAATAGCACTGATACTTCGTGTTACAGTACTCCCTTGAGCTCGCCTCCGAAGATGAACATGATGAACCAACTGGTGAAAGAGAACTTACCCAGTTTAGGGAAATCGATGGTTTTGAATTCTAATGTTGCAGAATTCTCATCTGATCCTGGTTTTGCAGAGAGAGCTGCCAAGTTTTCTTGCTTTGGAAGCAGGAGCTTCAATGGCAGAACATACCAACTAGGCATGACCAACGGTCAATTGTCTCTAAGATCTACTCCATCAGTGGAAAATGAGAAGCTCGCTCGAGTTTCTAGTAGTCCTGCTCTGAAAGCACTCGGTGGATCTCAAACGGAAGCGGCAAATTCCCAAGAGGAATCAACCATCTCTGAGCAGACCCCAAATGGGGAAAATGGGGTGAATAATGCGAAATCAAGGAAAAGAAAAGCTTCTTCCAAGGGAAATAATACCAGAGAAACTTCAACTTCAACCAATCCTACTCCCAAGGTAATCTGATTTCTGATAGCAATTCAGAATTGTTTGAATTCAGGTGTTGATTGAGTCGGTTAATTCCTGAGACCAAAATGTTGTTTCCATTTTCAGGCTAATGAAACCAATGAAGCTTCAAATGCAAAGCGCAGCAAGCCAAACGAGGGTGACCAAGGGAACGAAAATGGAACCGTGAAGGTAGAAGAAGACCCAAAAGGAGGTACTAGCAATGGAGGAGAAGAGAAACAGACCAAGAGTAATAACTCATCAAAACCTCCTGAACCTCCAAAAGACTACATTCACGTCAGAGCAAGAAGAGGCCAAGCCACTGACAGCCACAGTCTTGCAGAAAGGGTAAGAAAAATCACAGATCATCAATTTCATCTCCTTGACTTTTGTTCTGGTTATTGTCCGAGAGTGAGATATTAATTGGACTTTATCTTTGATATTTCCCCCCAGAAAAAAAAAATCTTGAAAAGGGCATATTCTCATGTATCAATTTGGCACATTAAGAATTTAATTCCAGACATTCTTGAAACAGTCAAATTAAAATTATTGACAATGGACTAAACTACTTCTAAATAGGTCCGGAGGGAAAAAATCAGTGAGAGGATGAAGCTTCTGCAAGATCTTGTACCGGGTTGCAATAAGGTATCCAGAAAAGTTGAACCAGAAGTTCATATTCTCTCTCTCTCTCTCTACATGAGCTCCTTTACCAATTTGGGGATGAACCTTATTATTTGTTTATGTAGGTCACTGGTAAAGCACTCATGCTTGATGAAATCATAAACTATGTGCAGTCATTGCAGCGTCAAGTTGAGGTAAAACCAATCTTTGCCTATAAGCATCGCACTCTGATAAAATGGTCATCATGCTAATTTTTCTTCCCCATCAAGCATGCTTTATTTATGTATTTAACTTTTTTCTTTTATTTGCAGTTTTTATCTATGAAACTGGCTTCTGTCAACACCAGGCTGGACTTCAACATTGACAATCTAATCTCAAAAGATGTAAAAGTCCCCTCAAGACTCAACATTAATTTCTCTCTCTTTTCTTCATTAATTTTATTTTTATTTTTCTGAATTGGGATTTTTTTCCTTTTCAGATGTTTCAATCAAATAACTCTTTGGCACACCCAACATTCCCTCTAGATTCCTCAGCACAAGCCTTTTATGGGCAACAACACACTCAGCAAAACCCAGGAATCCACAATAACATTCTTAATGGTATTGTGTCCCACAGCACAGTAGACCCATTAGAAACTGCTTCTCTGTGCCAAAACATGGGCATGCAATTACCTCCCCTTAATGGCTTTAATGAAAGTGGTTCTTCTCAGGTAAAATCAATTTATAACCCAATTCCTCCATTAAAGTGCGTGTAAAAAAAGCTTATCCTTTTTACTGACTTCATATTTTGTTCTGTGCTGCTGTAATTGATTTGTGTCCAATAATTCTCAGTTTCCAGTAGGATTCTGTGAGGATGACCTTCAAACCTTTGTTCAGATGGGATTTGGGCAAAGTGGACAAGGAAAATCACCCAGTCATTCCCAGAACTTCAACGGTAATACAGGAGGAGAGAGAGAGAGAGAGAGCTTTTGAATTTATTGAAAAACATCATTTTCATTAGACCCAAGAGATTTATTGATATATTTATATTTATCAAGTTTGTTGATTTTGTCCATTGCAGGTTCAAATCAAGTCACCCATCTGAAAGTTGAACCCTAATAACCCTTCCATTGCGCCTGAATTGAGGGTTATTAGAAAGGAAGATTATTGCTGTATACGAACAAGAGATTTAATCCCAACAACCCCATGAGTTATTTCTAAAGCATTTTTATCTCTCTAGGTCTATTCTGTAGAACCCCTTTTTTTGTTTCTTCCTAAAATTCTATTCCACCCCTTTAATCTTCTCTGGGAGCAGTTATTTGTCTCTGCCTCTCAATTTATATATATTTTATTAATATTGTACAACTATTCAATGTAAAATCCTAGGACTCTGTCTCTGTTTCTGGAGATGATCTGTATTATTATTCTGTGGTGCATATTATTATTATTACTGATGCACCAATTTGTAAGATATTATAATGATAATGCTAATTGAAGTTGAAAGTTATTGATATCATTGTTGTGTGTTTTGAGTTGAATGAATGATTGAATTGGGAAACATCGCCATCAAAGGGGTGGTGAGAATTCTCGTGCGTGTTGATAAAAATGTGATTACAGGTCATGTCAGTTTAAGGGATGAGAGCTAAATCGCGGGATCTGGTAGATATGATTCTCTCTTATTTGTGTTGTAACCAGCTGTATTAGTGGGGTCTCTTCCTCTTGTCTTAATTACAATTATTAACACATTTGCTTAACTTATAGAGAGAGAGAGAGAGAGAGAGCTGTGGTCAACCATAATTTCTGGCATTTCTTGGTCTTCTCGGTAATTTTCAACCATAATTTCTGGCATTTCTTGGTCTTCTCGGTAATTTCCTAATTTTCTTATCTCCACCAGAAACAGAACCCTCTTTCTCTCTCTCTCTCTAAAGGGGTAAAATTATATACAAAAATCATATAGGGAGAGTTAGACTTTATGAGAATTTTTTAAACCACCCAATATTTAGAAATTACATTGACTTCTATCTAATGAAGGCCAACGATTGGGTAGCAAAGTTACTTTAACAAGTTTTTGATTAATTAACTATTTAATTATATCTTAAAAATAAGAGTTAGATAATATATTTATTTTAATTCACAGTATGTAATCTATTCGTATATATTAAAAAAAATTTATCAATATGATAATAATTAAAAGAAATATTTTAAAAAAATTAATATATATTTATTATAAATAATTTAATTATGTTTTAATATTTATAAATTAATTATTTAATTTTTATATTTAAAATCTATATCGAGTTAAAATAATATTATAGTTTATCAATTGAGTGACACATTAGGTGGGGGTAAGCTATTAGGCTTTTTAATAGGATTAAAATTTTGTAACAGAATTATTATGATGTGTCAAATAATATATTTAATTATTTAAAAATTATAATAATAATTGAGGAGTTAACAATAGTAAATTTTAATATAGTAATTAATAATAAATTTTTATTTTATATTTTTTATTCTTTAATAAAAAAATAAAAATAAATTATTGTCAGGAAGTGTGTGTGTGTTTTTAAATCCTATGCCTATGACTGACTTAGGGAAATAAAATAGTAAAAATAGAATAAATTGTATCATACACTAACTGCCTTCAATGATAAGAATCTAAAATAACTGTGGGTTTGTCAGTGATTAGAAGTTGGAAGTTGGAACTACCCTTTTAAAAAAAAAAAAAGAAATAAAATAAAATAATATATGGAAGTATTAGGCATAAAAAGAATCCCAGGTTGGAAGTGGTGAAATTCTGACTAGACCCAACGAACCAAAGAGCAAAATCGCCTCACCAACTTTTATTATTCATTTTATGAGCTAGAATTACATCTATGGTACCCATATTTTCAAGTATTTATGCTGACATTTTCTAAATTTATATTTCTAAGAGAAATTATCATGCAGTTCAACACAAATAATTTAATTACTAAAAAATTAAACAATATTCAATAATAAAATCTGACTTAAAAAATGACAATAGATTATATACTATTAATTTGTTATGAGAATTTGTAGTTATTATATAAATTATTTATATGAGACTGTATAATAATTATTTTTATTTTTATAAATTAATTGAAATCACTATCAACTTTTAAAACATTACAATTGCTAGAATTTTTTTTATTAAATTTAAAAATTATTTTAAAAATATAATAATGTATTTAATAGAATTTGAATGTAACTCTAATCCTTAGAAACAATAATTTGAAAAAGAAACAACTAACATAAATATTTTAAGATATGAGTTTATAAATATAATTTTTCCATTCGGTGAACATGAAAAGGGATTTGTATTGGTTAGAAAAAAAGACACTTTTATTTTCTTAAAAAAAATGAGCGTAATCTTTTTGTGAGATATTGATTAGTAAAAATCCAGATTTATTGTTTTGCAGCTTTAGCCATTATTTTTATATGGTCGCTTATTACTATGATTTAATTAATTAATAATGCTTTGAATGAGGTGCTGCATACAGAATAGTTTCCCATCACAACGTGTATTATAAAATGCTTGATTTATTTTTTAAATTAAAAAGAAGATAAAGAAATAGTAATAAAAAATTGCTAATCTGACAGAATTTGTCTCCAAAACCTACGATCACCCAATCATATTATGGCCTATAAGTGATTTATCCTTTCATATTTTAATCCCTTTCTTTGTTGTACATGCTGTTTGATTCTTCCCCACAGTATTTTTTATTTATATTTTTATATAATTTTAAAAAAAAGTTATCTGTTTTAACTAAAATATTCTTATATATGTTATTCTCATAATATTATTATAAAATTAATGAAATATTTTAAATATATATTTTGGTAAGAAGTACTCTATGATATATTAATTTTAATTAATTTAAATATATATTGAAATAAAACTAAGGATTTATTTAATTATTGGCTCTTTTTGGACAAAAAATGGTAACTAATAAATTAAACATAAAGGTTGATAAGGAACATATCCATAGTGGAATTGCTGGGATCCAAATATAAAAGCCTTTTTTTTTTTAATTATATTAGTTAATTAGTTAATAATTGATTAGTTTGAGCACTTTTACTTTCTTGTTACAATTTTTAATCAATCTTTTTCTCGAGATGATGTAGTCTCTGTCAGAAATTACTGTCTTTTAAGGGGCAAAAGAGAGATTTGGTTGGTGCAGGCAGCATTATGGAATCTATTCCTTCACCCTTAATTCACTCCAATTTAATTAATTTAATATATTTCTTTTTAATCAAGTTAGTTATTATTCATGGGTACTAATTAAATTAAGTCATGTTTAATATTCATAATATAAAGTATAAAAATATATGCAAAAACAATACCGCATCTTTACATTAAAACTATTAATAACATTATAAAAGCAAATCATATTATTATATAACAATAAAGATATAAGAAATGCCATATAAATTAATTTTAGGAAAATTGCTAAAAAATCCTTTATTACAAAATTTATTATCCCAATATATTTAAAGACACATCTCTTTAAATATAGGGATAAGTATATGTAGGGCTAAGTAGAGTAACCCCTATCTAATGTCTAGACTTAAAAATTAGACATAGAAAATAGATATATTTATATTTATATTTAATTAACAAATGATCAACACAACAAAAAATTACTATCTAATCGATTTTTTTAAAATTTTAATACACCGATATTGACCACATGATAATACCAATTGGTGTTTGTGTAGAACTTTTCCTTTAAAGATGCCTTGACTCTAAAATTCTAACTGGTTTGAATTTTTTTTTCTTTTTAATTTCTCACTTACCCCATAAGATTAATAGATATTTTCATACCTTTCTTTGTTTCTTTATCTAATTTCAAACACAACTTTCTATCAATCAACTAGAAGGAGGGGAAAATGAATAACTAAGTTTTGGTGAGATAGATCAAATAAAAGAAGGAAATAAAATTAATTTTCAGTTCAATGGTCATAATCAAGTGCTGAAATTAATGTCCCTAACATTATTACAAGGCTCAACACAAAAGGATGATCCAATTGAAAGGGGTCTCCCAAAATTAGATTTAGGTCGTCCTTCTAAAATAGGAAGTGAAAATGAGGTCCTACCAAACCAGAATGTTTTTAATTTTTTTAAAAATTAAAAATTGTTCTTATTATTAATTTTTGGGAGATTTTGTTGGGCAGTTTGTACAATGATCATTAGGGTAGGTAATTAGGTATGCCCTACAAAGTAAAGCTGTTTTTATGTTTTTTTTTTTGTGTGTGTGTGGGGGGGTCCCCTTTTCTATCTGTTTATGCTTTTTACCTTAGGATCAACCAAATCATCTCATTACAACATGTTGTATATTAAATTTAAATGTGTAGCAAAATATCTCCTGGTGTTTTTTATATCAAGATGAAAAAATAAATATTAAAACTTGATTGATATTAGGAAAAGTTGTCCATAAATATATGCTTGGAGAATTAATTGTTTAATAATAAATATTGATATTTTTTATATATGAAATATTTTGAATACACGTGTTGGTTTTTGTGTGTAAAAGCCTATATCATGAGATAACATTGGATAATATAATTAATTATCTAAACATGTATTTTTAGACAATTTTCTCTTGATATCAATAAGGACCACACTTAAGTATGATTTTCCCCTATATTTGTTGGTTCCTATGAATAAAAATATGACATGTGAAAAAAAATTACTTAAAACATTTAAATTTGCACTCGATATATTACAAAATTCTCTTCATTTTTACTAATTAATTATATTATTTTATAATATAAATTTATTTTAAGAGTTTATATTTAGTTATAATTAATATATTTATTTAATTTTTTAATCTGTTTAAAATAATCAATTAATTTTTATATTAAAAATTAAAATAAATATTAATGAATGATATTATGGTTAGAGTTATTATAATGGAGATGGGTTTTGTGGTTCTCTCTTGAGGCTTTGAAAAAAGTTTAATGGAAAAATATGCATAATTATTAGTTTCACCAACCAAAGCTATAATTGGAAGGTCAGTGTCAATAATCTCTGTTGTTTTTCTGCATTTCAAAGTCTTCCCTCTCAAAAATTTGACATGACCTTCACTTCTATAGTTTGTTGAATTATTTTCACCAAGGCAAAGGTAATATAATTTCAAATATTTCTATATTTAGCCTTTTTTTGTATTTTAAAGTTGAGGGTTTATGGTTTTTGTGGGAACAGTTACAACAGTGAAACATCATGGAATGGGAAAAATGTGGTGATGATGAAGATGTTGGTGAGAATGAATGGGTTGGAGAAGAAGAAGAAAGAACTTTCTGTCTCATTTGGCTGTCTCTTTCTCTGTCTTTTGGGTTAAATCATACTCACTTACGTTTCTTCTTACTGTGATGCGACATTGTTTACCTCGTATTTTCCCTCTGCTCCTTTCTCTCATGTATGCAGTTATACACACGTGGCATGCTCTTCAAAATAGTAATTTAGAAGCAACAAGATTATGGGCTAGATAGATTTTTAAAAAATAGTTCATACAAATTTTTTTTGATTATTTTTTAAAAAATAATTATAAATAAATAAATATTTAAATAATACTTATTAAATTTTTTATAATTAATAAATTATTAGGAATAATTAATTTAAAAAAATTATATATATATTTTTCCCTTTCTCTCCCATTCTCTTCCTTGTTGAAGCTACTCCTTCTCATTGAGATTACCGACAACACCAACGTTGTTGAGAAAACTAGCACTGTCAATTACGCATTTTCTTCCTTTTGTCTTCATATAGGTGGAGAGAAGACCAAGAGATAGTAAAGCCGCGATGGGGAAGCACTGTAGACGGTGAGACGTAACGGATCTCTTCTTCCTCTTCATTCTTGAAAAAGGACATGTTTTCTCCTCTGGTGATGATGACCAGATCGGTGAAGAGAAGATGTTTGCTTCCGATAAATGACTAGACTGGTGGTGGAGAGAAGAAGAGGGGAGAGAGAAAATAAAAAATAGAGAAGGGAGATATAGAAGAGAGGGGGGAGAGTGGGAAGAAAAATAGAGATAAAATAATAATTAGATAGTTTATAAATTCTTTTACTATTTTAAAAATTATTTTTAATAACTTATATAAAATTGTGATTTAGTATAAAAATTATTTTAAATAAATATGATTATTTATTTTTTTAAAAAATAAATTAAAATTTAAATTAATTTTTTTTTAAAATCTAAATATATAGGTAAACCAAGTAGGTACGACATCAAAGATATAGGGCCTGTTTGGAAAAATCCAAACCTTGGTTTTAAACCAAGGTTTGGCTCAAAACCTAGGTTTGGAGAAATTTTAAAACAAACAGTCATATTTGTTCAAACGGGCTTTTGGACTAAACTCTGGTTTAAAACCAAGGTTTCAGAAAAGCTGGTCAGAGTAGCTTTTGAAACAGTAAACCACGTTTAAACTAACTAATTACTATATTACCCCTACTTTTTCTTACACCTTCTCTCCTACTTTTTCTTACACCCTCTCTCCTCTCTCTTACTTTTTCTCTATTTTCTTTCTTACACCCTCTCTCCTCTCTCCTCTTATCTCTTATCTCTCCTCATTTAATACTCATACCCTTTTTCGTAATTTACCAATAATAAAATCCCTTCTATAAATAACTATCCAAACACTCATTTATTCAAAACCACTTTTTTTTCATAATCTCTTCTCCAAAAGCCCTTTTCTATAATCTGTTCAAAATCCCTTTTTTTTCATAAGCCCGTTTTTAAAATCCTATCCAAACGGGCCCATAAATCAACTCAGTCTAGAAACATGGTTGATTGAGGTATGTGATTGAAGTAACTAAGGTAGAAAGTGATTTCTACATTGATTGTTTTTCTGATGTAAATTTAGGATACGCTACGCCTTTATATACCATCTTTTATAAACCGCCATGAAAAGTTATCACTAACTGAGGTAGAAAATCTTGCCTGCCATAGTGTATGTTCTTTTAGTCTTGCGAATATGTTTAGATTTTTGGTGAGTCTTGGATTCGACTTATCTATGTCTTTTTTTATATATATAAATAATATTTTATAAATGTGTATCAAATAAATTTTGGCAAATCAATTAATGTTTATTATAATTAAAACTAAAAACTTAGGAAAACAAGAGAGAAGAGTATTGCATTTAACGTTGGATCCTAGTATTTTTTTTCAACGAAGGTATGGAATTGAATTGATGACTAATCTAGGAAAATTAAAAAATTAAATAAATTACTTTATTATAATTTATATTAAGTATCATTCTATTATATATTAATTTATAAATCAGATAAATTAATTTAAAAAATTAATAAATATAAATATATTAAAATATTTTTTTTAATTTTATTAAATTAATTAATTGGAGTTTATATTAAGAAATATAGGAAGAATAACATCAATAAATGACTCTAGCTAATCTCTGATCTGATATCAATCACCGACCAACACACATAATTAATTATTGAAATTACTCCTAATTGTTATCGTTAATTAATCACTATATGTGTATATATATATGGAGAGAGACGCAAAGTGTCGGCATTGATTTGAAAAGTGAGGTACGTGAGAGTTACAGAACATAAAATCCTAAACAAATCAAAGACAACTTACTTGGACAGGTGGCAAACCGTGTGGAACAAGTTAAAGTCCTAATTTGATTCCTCTGTTTTATTTGATTAATACTTTTTCTTGTTTTCCATTTTCAACATTGCAAGTACCATCTGCCAAATATTATCGCTGTGATTTGCTTCAGTAAAATTCTTACACTAATAATATTGGTAGTTCATATATGGTTGGCTTTGACAATATCAGTTTTTAAGTAAAGTTTTAGGTCAATAAAACCCACCACACGTCTCCATAAGAGGGGTCATTATTATTTGGGCGATACTGTGGTGGCCCCAAAAACTCAAAACTCAGTCAGGAATCAGCCATTGTTCTTTCTTGTGCCTTTGGTTTTTGTGTTTGAAGGTGTCAATGTTTTGGGCTTCTATGTGTTTGCTCTTGTTAGTTTTTTTTTTGGTTTACAGTAGCTGATTAGGTTCTGGTCAGTTCCTATCATTTGCTCCATCTCGGGCTCATGTCATTTGCTCCATCTCGGCTTCATGAGCATAAAATGGCACTGAGCCCGGCTATTTTATCTCTTGGCTACGGTACTAGAGTCTCTTTCAACATCCTAAATGACGCACATGATGTGGCACAACGTGATCGACTGATGCCTTATGGTGGCGTTACCCACTATTTCCCTTATAAATAAAGTATAATTATAAAATTAATATTAATTTTAAATATAAAATATAGTTTTTATATATATTTTTTAAATTATTATTATTGATACTTTTAATAATAACTAAATAAGAGAGAAATATGATAAATTAAAAAATAATAATTAAAATATTTTAAAAAATATATACTATATTAATTAATTTAATTAGATGTTTTAATATTATCAAAATAGTTGAATATATCTTATATTTAGAATCGGATAAAGTATTAATAATATGACTTTCTCAAAGAGTTGAAAGTTTCATAATGATCACACACATATATTCTTTTTTTTTTTAATAATAAAGTTTAAATAGATTTAACACCGATCTTTCATTAAAGTCAATATATAACCCTAAGGATCAGAGAATATTTATAAAATATTTATAATATCGTTTATTAAAAAAATTCTCAAAATAATAATAAAAATTAAATTTATATTTTTATAGAATATAAATTTATTTTTTATTATATATATTAATTCTTATTAAAAGGGGTGATGTAAATCAAACAGTGGCCTTTGGGCCATCACGAACACATCCACGGCACTCCCTGCTCTCCCTTCCAAGCTCATCCAAAATATCTCAGCACTGTGTTACTTATAATTGAGACTCATGAATTTGCGGTCATTTGAATCAAAGTTATAATTTACTTTAAAAAAAAATATTGGGGATATAACTGTAATTAATTCTCTCTTTTGGGACCTAACTGCCATTGTCTTGTCCCTGACTGACTAATATGGTATAGGGGAAAAAATTGCGTACTCATTTTTAAATTTTTATTTGGATAGTGAAGACTTAAAGATAAACATTTTTAATATTTAAGGCAAACATATAATTTGAAAATTAATAAAAGTTAGAAGAATATTTCTGTTATTAATTCTGTTAAAATAAGAAATAATTAAAATTTAATACAACTTTCTCTCACCAACTATCCCATTGCACAATTTGGAAGTGATTAGATTCATGCGTTCATCTGAAGGCTTACATCCTAAAAAAAACAATATGCAAAATTACTCCAACAAATGACTCATTTAAAAGTTTTTAATTTGCAAATCTCATGAATAAAGAGTAAAAAATTGTGGGAAATTATTTAGAAGGATAAAAATAATACTAAAAAAATATTTTGTTCAAATATAAATCTAAAATATTGGCATATATATTATTTATTTGTTTGTTATAAGGCTCTTCTCCTAAATAAATATCAATTAGGTGTAAACTTTTCTAATTGTTTTATGTAAGTTTATGTGCCTTTTTCATGGTTGGATTTTGCATTATGTGGTTGAAATTGTTTCCAACAATATAGGGAAAAAATCATTTTAAGGTTTTGCCAACAAAAAAAAGAAACTTGTTATACAATTTATATTATGATTGAAAGCTTCCTTTTATTTGTTTTTGGCGGTAATAATAAGTATTACCAAAAATATAATAAAAATAAAGTGAAAGAATGAATGGAATGACTCCTCAAAAGTGGAAGAATATTAATCTCAAGTTTCCTCCCATTTCTAGCTGCATTTATTTGATTTTAACATATTTTATATTAGTAAATATAAATAAATATATGATTTTAAGTCATAACATAATGAATGAAAAAAATACATTTATTAATATTATCATTTTTAAATCATAATAACAAAATAATATATGCATGATTTAACAGACGAACCGCACAATTATTTATATACAAAAATACATTTATCATATTAATGTTTTTGAGTCAATAATTGTTTAGATAATCTTGAATGATTCAAATGTAGAATATAGTTTCACTTTTCAATCATAATTGATGTTGATAAGCTCTACTATAGTGATACCTGTTTTATAATACAAAATGAAAAATTATTATAAAATTTTAGGAAAAATATATAATTATAAAAAAAAATAAATAATATAAATTTATTATTTATTCTTATACTGAAATTTATCATTGTTATTTCTTTAATTATTATTAAGATTTTCTAGTAATTAAATTATTTATTTAAAATTTTATCGTAATTCCTCTAATACAAAAGTGTATCATGTAACATGAAGTAAAATATTTGAACAATATTATTTTTGACGGTTAAAAAAAGGTCTTAATTTGGCCTAAACTCAATGTTAATATTACTTTCCCCTTAAAAAATCAAAGACATGGGTCATGGTCTTTTTTTCTTCTCTTATTTTTTGCAATATTTAAAATAGTAAATCAAGATTTAAAATTATATCAGGAGAGGTAATTATTTACATTTTTTTTACAGTATTATTAATAGAATTACCTCTAATATAATAATATTTGTATATTTTAAAAAATATAACATTTATGATAATTAATAAAAAAAATTGGCATGGGGTGATTCTTACGTTGCACAAAATTGAAATGTAACGAAACACAGACATTTTGTGGAATTCATATGTATGTCTCTATCATCTGTTGCTTTTAACACTCTTCAGAAATGCAAGGTGGAATTTGCTAACGAAGATAGTGACACTAACCAAATTTTTTTGGGTGACTTTCTACGTCAAACTGATTTTATTTTCTTACTATTATTTTTTTTTTGAAACAAAAATCAGTCATCTCAATTTTCTCTGCAAGGTTAAATATATAAAACACAAAATTTTAATTCTTATTTTCAACTGGCTTGAATCTTTTAAGTTTTACAGATTTAGAGGCAAAAAAAAATATAAATAAATAAATTTGATTCAATTTTAAAATGTTGGCCAGCATATTCAAATTGTTAAGTTTTCTGTGTGACATAAACATAATTCTCTGTATTATCCTTTTCGTGGGAATCTAGATTTCTTTGAGAGAGAGGAATATGTAAGAGAGAGAAAGACATATGATGCAGGATAAACGGTTTTTGTTTATAACAAAAAGAGTGAAACTCTTAAAAACGTATATGTAAAGCTTTTTTCTTTTCTTCTTTCGGTTTTGTTTAGTGTTTTTTTTTTGGGCCATTATCATGTAGGGCATAGGCAAAACTCTAAATTGTGATTTTATTTTATTTTTTTTAGCAAAATCATTTTAAGAGTCCAATTTGAAATTGGGCTTATCAAATCTAATGTTCATGCCCTATTACTGTTGAAGAGGAAAAATTAATCTCTTATAATACGATAAATTTAAATCTTAATTAAAAAAATATTCATATCTAGTACCCAACGATATTTAAGATTAATTAAAGTTTAAAAATTAAGTTATAATTAAATAAAAAATATAAGAATTAAAAAATTATTTTTTTTAATATAAAACATTATTTTTATTCTTCCTAAATCACTTATACTATGTTTGATACAAAGTTTTTCAATGGAAGAGGTGAGAATGGGAGGGTTATTACTACCTTCCTCTCATTTGCCTTGAAAATTTTTAAAGGATAAAGGGAGTTTTTGCCTCCTATTGTTTGAATAAATTATTTTTAAAGAAGGGAGACAATATGCTCTATTCTTTTTTCCTTTTTCCTTTCTTAGCCTCCCCTTTCAAAGTAGTATTTTTTAAAACAGAGATGAGAGATAATTTTTTCCCTATGATATTAATTTTAATAAAATTATATAATTTTTCTTTTATTTTTTATTTTTTATAATTGTATACTCTTTATATCGTTCTCTTCTATATTTTCTCACTAGAACATAGATTTTAATCTTCCATACTTTTTCACTAGAACATAGATTTTAATCTAAGTGTTTATTCTATCTGATAACTTATATAACTGTATCTTGTTAAGTTTTATTTTTTTTTGTTTTCAAACTTATATTGATATAGTTCTATTATATATATATTTAATTTATTTTTGAAGATATAGGACTACGATAATAATATCAAATTTTTTGTTTGATTATTTTTATTAATGATTAGACCTATGATAATATAACTATATAAGGGCAAGTATTCTATTTAAATTAATAGACAAAATTTACAAGTTAAATCACAGTTAACTATATACCAAGAAAATATCAAGAAAGTTGTTAAAGGCATTTTAACTTCTTAAATATGTTTCAAATTCCAATCATCTTATTTACCCCTATTAATGGGATATAACCTCCTTTTTTATATTTTCTATAAAAAAATTAGGTAAATTAAGTTTTAGACTTATATAACAATAAGTTGTTGATTGATATAGTAAATAACTTTACCCTTATAAGAAAAATATAAAATTAAATCTTAGTAAGCACACTTTTAGAAAAGACAAAAAACTTTTATTCTCTGAACTTTGAAAGAGATACTATCTTAATCAAATCAGAAAAAACAAATACTTAAAAGGATTATTTATAAATTATTTATTAATAAAAACTTTATAACAATAGAGAAATTTAGAGCTATGATATTATAGATTATTAATTAACTTTTGACTAATTGTATGTGCTATATTTTGTTGAGAAATGAGATAACTTTCTAACATAAATTTGATTATATATCCTTACTCTTCCCTCACATTTCTCTCACTTAAATTTGTTGATTTGTGTTATAAGTTGTAGTTTGTTTCAACTTACTATTGAGTGTGTTTGGATTAGTTTTTGGAGAATAGATTCTGGAGAGAATAGATTCTGGAAAGAATAGATTTTGGGAAGAATAGATTTTAGAGAATAGATTTTGGGAAGAATAGATTTTGAGAAGAATAGATTTTGCAAATAGAGATGTTTGGATGATTAATAGTAGAATCATTTTTTATATTAATAAATTACTAAAAAGGGTATGATTTGATTAAAGTATGAGAGAGGAGAGAGGAGAGAGGGAGGAGGAGAGAGAGAGGAGAAAGATAGGAGAGAGAGGGAGAGGAGAGAGATGAGAGAGAGTATAAGAAAAAAGTATGGGTAAAATAGTAATTAGATAATCTATAAGCTCTTTTACAGTTCCAAAATCCATTTTCAATAGCTTATTCAAAACTATGGTTTCAAACCGAGGTTTTGCCCAAAATCAATTCTGGACAAAAATGGCTGTTTGGCAAAAAATTTTGCAAACTGAGGTTTTGTTTCAAAATCAATTCTGGACAAAAATTGATGTTTGTGTGAAATTTTTTCAAACTGAGGTTTTGCCCCAAAATTCATTCCTAAACGTGATGCTAAACACGCACTTAGTTTCGACCCAAACAATAGTTAAGGATTTTTTTTTAAAAAATTATATTTTTTTTACCCAAAAATTATATTTGTTTCAATGGACCCAATTATTAGTATTTATGTTTTTCCTGGACTAAGTACATAAGAAAGAAACCGACAGCCCTAAATATTGAAAAATAAAATCCATCAAGTTTGAAAAATTAATTTAGAAATAGTTCAAGTCAACATAAAATCTTACGAGTATTTATTTTTAGGTCAACAAGACAAGACATTAGACAACAAAGGTTGAAATTTTTTGTTTTGATACAAGAAAGGGTTGAACCTAAATTATAAAATAAAACTAACTAAGGGGAATCAATTCCCAAACTATCTGTAGCCACTAATGCCTCTAAAAATGGTAGGCACGTCCCTAAAAAAGATGATATAGATAATGCCTGTTTAGTTAATGAATCTGCAACTTGATTAGCCACCCTTAGAATATACTTGATTTGTACCTCCCAATTACGGTTTAATAATGATAGTATGTTTGTCAATAGAAGACTGCACGCATGATTTTCCTCCATATGATGAATAGATTCAACAACATTTTTTGCATCAGATTCCAATATGATTTTCTTAAACCCCAAATCCCAAACTAGAGCCAGACCTTTAAGAATCGCCCATTGTTCAGCTTCCATGATGTTGCAAGAACCAATAATATGCGTAAATTCCGCTATCCAGTTCCCCCAATGGTCTCTGACAACACCTCCACACCCTGCCTTACTTTGAGACCTCGTCACAGATCCGTCGACATTTATTTTCACCCAACCCCTCAAAGGAGCTTCCCACTTAACCACATATAGATTTATGCCATTAGGAACAATTTGTACTTCGCCATACCCTCTTAAGAACGAGTAACGGCTCCTGAGGTTTAGTAAAATCAGCTTCAAACATTAATCTATTCCTCCATTTCCATAAATGCCAAATCTATACCCCCCACATTAGCTTCCAGTCATCCAAGTCAGATAGACCTATATTCTTCTTGAAATTTTGAATGAACTAAACAAAGAAATTCCAGGCAACAAAAATATGAGTCCAGGCAACTTATTATCTTAAATAGAATCAGGAGACTAAATCATTAATTTTGGGGGGGAAAAATTAAAACCGGATATCATAGAGCAAAATATGTTAAAACAAAAAGCAATATAGAGGAAAACAGGTACGGTGAATGTAATTTTTCGTTGTCACAATTGTTTTCTTTTCTTATAAGCAAGCAAACAATTAAATTTTATATAAATATTTTCTATTCTCACAAGGTTAAATTTTTTTGAAAAAATTAATAAAAAAATTTGATTGATTAGGATGACTGAATTTGAGTTTCGGCACTATTTATATAAATTTTTTTAAACCAATATTTTTTGTAAATAAAAATTGAAAAGATATGAGGTTCTTCTATGTAATAATCTTTTCAAATGGGGTTTTTATTTAACTGATTTTCCTTTTATTTTTTTAATAAAAATGTAAATAAATAAATAAAGGTCTTAATTACAAACTCCGAGGTCATTGCAAGATGTTTCCAAAAATAGGCGAGTTCTGCCCTTGCCTCCGCCTGGGGTCCTACACAGAGCTTCAGACACAGGAATAGGGACTGAAAGAAAACCACTTTACTTGGTGACTCTTCAGATCTCTTTCTCGCCTCTTCTTTTTCCTCCTCCTTCTCCTTCTTCTATGTCTCGGCCCCCAAATCGCGAGTTTCAGGAATGGTGGAACAAGCAGCGAGCTACGGGCCATGACCTTCTTGACGACAAATCCGACGGCTCTACTCGCTCTTTTCTCACCGTCGACATACAAACCGTCCCTTCCGATCAAGAGTCGGTGGAGAAGGAGCGTGTCCGTAGTGCCCGCCAGCTTTCCTGGCTGTGCATTTTGAGATTCCAGCAAATCGCGAGCTTTCTTGCTTGGCTGTCCAATGGCTTTCTCTCATTGCTCCGAACCGCCAATCGCCGGATTGCTTCGCTGGATTCGCTTTCCGATTCTAAGTCCAGGCTTTATCGTGTAATCAAGGTGTTCTTGATTGTCGTTCTCCTTTTGCTCGTGTTTGAGCTCGTTGCTTACTTCAAGGGATGGCATTTCAGCCCACCGACGGCCCATGCCGACGTTTATGGAATGATTGGTCTTGTTTATGCGAAGTGGCTTGAGATTCGGGCAGATTACTTGGCACCGCCGTTGCAGAGCTTAACCAACATGTGCATTGTGCTCTTCTTGGTACAGTCGATTGATAGAGTGATTTTAATCTTGGGATGTTGCTGGATCAAATTCCGGCGTTTGAAACCTGTGGCCCCCATGGAGTATCCAGCAAATGCTAAGAATGAGGATGTGAATGTCGAGGATTATCGAATGGTTATCAATTTCATCTCCTTGACTTTTGTTCTGGTTATTGTATGAGAGTGAGATATTAATTGGACTTTATCTTTGATATTTTCCCCCAGAAAAAAAATCTTAAAAAGGGCATATTCTCATGTATCAATTTGGCACATTAAGAATTTAATTCCAGACATTCTTGAAACAGTCAAATTAAAATTATTGACAATGGACTAAACTACTTCTAAATAGGTCCGGAGGGAAAAAATCAGTGAGAGGATGAAGCTTCTGCAAGATCTTGTACCGGGTTGCAATAAGGTATCCAGAAAAGTTGAACCAGAAGTTCATATTCTCTCTCTCTCTCTCTACATGAGCTCCTTTACTAATTTGGGGATGAACCTTATTATTTGTTTATGTAGGTCACTGGTAAAGCACTCATGCTTGATGAAATCATAAACTATGTGCAGTCATTGCAGCGTCAAGTTGAGGTAAAACCAATCTTTGCCTATAAGCATCGCACTCTGATAAAATGGTCATCATGCTAATTTTTCTTCCTCATCAAGCATGCTTTATTTATGTATTTAACTTTTTTCTTTTATTTGCAGTTTTTATCTATGAAACTGGCTTCTGTCAACACCAGGCTGGACTTCAACATTGACAATCTAATCTCAAAAGATGTAAAAGTCCCCTCAAGACTCAACATTAATTTTTCTCTCTTCATTAAATTTTTTTTATTTTTCTGAATTGGGATTTTTTTCCCTTTTCAGATGTTTCAATCAAATAACTCTTTGGCACACCCAACATTCCCTCTAGATTCCTCAGCACAAGCCTTTTATGGGCAACAACACACTCAGCAAAACCCAGGAATCCCCAATAACATTCTTAATGGTATTGTGTCCCACAGCACAGTAGACCCATTAGAAACTGCTTCTCTGAGCCAAAACATGGGCATGCAATTACCTCCCCTTAATGGCTTTAATGACAGTGGTTCTTCTCAGGTAAAATCAATTTATAACCCAATTCCTCCATTAAAGTGCGTGTAAAAAAGCTTACACTTTTTACTGACTTCATATTTTGTTCTGTGCTACTGTAATTGATTTGTGTCCAATAATTCTCAGTTTCCAGTAGGATTCTGTGAGGATGACCTTCAAACCTTTGTTCAGATGGGATTTGGGCAAAGTGGACAAGGAAAATCACCCAGTCATTCCCAGAACTTCAACGGTAATACAGGAGGAGAGAGAGAGAGAGAGCTTTTGAATTTATTGAAAAACATCATTTTCATTAGACCCAAGAGATTTATTGATATATTTATATTTATCAAGTTTGTTGATTTTGTCCATTGCAGGTTCAAATCAAGTCTCTCATCTGAAAGTTGAACCCTAATGACCCTTCCATTGCGCCTGAATTGAGGGTTATTAGAAAGGAAGATTATTGCTGTATACGAACAAGAGATTTAATCCCAACAACCCCCGTGAGTTATTTCTAAAGCCTTTTTATCTCTTTAGGTCTATAGAACCCCTTTTTTTTTTCTTCCTAAAATCCTATTCCACCCCTTTAATCTTCTCTGGGAGCAGTTATTTGTCTCTGCCTCTCAATTTATATATATTTATTAATATTGTACAACTATTCAATGTAAAATCCTAGGACTCTGTCTCTGTTTCTGGAGATGATCTGTATTATTTTTCTGTGGTGCATATTATTATTATTACTGATGCACCAATTTGTAAGATATTATAATGATAATGCTAATTGAAGTTGAAAGTTATTGATATCATTGTTGTGTGTTTTGAGTTGAATGAATGATTGAATTGGGAAACATCGCCATCAAAGGGGTGGTGAGAATTCTCGTGCGTGTTGATAAAAATGTGATTACAGGTCATGTCAGTTTAAGGGATGAGAGCTAAATCGCGGGATCTGGTAGATATGATTCTAGAGGTGGTAATTTGGGTTGGGCCCGCGGGCCCAACCCGCCAACCCGCCATTTTATGGCGGGTTGGGTTGCCAAATTGGCAACCCATTTTGATGCGGGTCTTTTTGACCCGCACCCGCCAAGCCCGCACCCGCGGCGGGCTAACCCGCCGGGTTGGCGGGTTAGCCCGCTTAGCCCGTTTTTTTTTTTTTTTAATTTTTATTATTTATATTACACTTTATTAATTATAGAGTTTTAACTAAATTAAAGTTTATATTATATTTAATTTATACTAACTTTATCTTATTGATTCATTTCTTTAAATATATATTTTATTTTATTTTTATTGGTAAGCATATATTTTATTTTATTATTATTTTACTTGTGACAGATTTATATACGGATAGTGGTAAAGTTAAAGAAATAAATATTTTGACAATTTTAGATCATATTTTAAATCCAATTAATATTGATACATATAAATTATTTTTAAAAAAATATATATGAAAATATTTTTTTTAAAAAATAAATAATTAATTATTTTTAAAATAAAAAAAATTATTTTTAAAATAAAAAAAAACTGGCGGGTTGGCGGGCTAGCCCGCCAACCCGCCATGGCGGTCACGGGTTGGAACAATTCCAACCCGCATAAAAACGGGCCTCTTTAAAGAGGCCCGTTTTAAACCCAACCCGCCGCGGGTTAGCCCGTATCCGGCGGGCTAACCCGCATTACCAGCCCTATATGATTCTCTCTTATTTGTGTTGTAACCAGCTGTATTAGTGGGGTCTCATCCTCTTGTCTTAATTACAATTATTAACACATTTGCTTAACTTATAGAGAGAGAGAGAGAGAGAGAGCTGTGGTCAACCATAATTTCTTGCATTTCTTGGTCTTCTCGGTAATTTTCAACCATAATTTCTGGCATTTCTTGGTCTTCTCGGTAATTTCCTAATTTTCTTATCTCCACCAAAAACAGAACCCTCTCTCTCTCTCTCTCTCTAAAGGGGTAAAATTATATTTAAAAATCATATAGGGGGAGTTAGACTTTATGAGAATTTTTTAAACCACCCAATATTTAGAAATTACATTGACTTCTATCTAATGAAGGCCAACGATTGGGTAGCAAAATTACTTTAACAAGTTTTTAATTAATTAACTATTTACTTATATCTTAAAAATAAGAGCTAAATAATATATTTATTTTAATTCACAGTATGTAATCTATTCGTATATATTAAAAAAATTTATCAATATAATAATAATTAAAAAAATATTTTAAAAAAATTAACATATATTTATTATAAATAAATAATTTAATTATTTTTTAATATTTATAAATTAATTATTTAATTTTTATATTTAAAATCTATATCGAGTTAAAATAATATCATAGTTTATCAATTGAGTGACGCATTAGGTGGGGGTAAGCTATTAGGCTTTTTAATAGGACTAAAATTTTGTAAGAGAATTATTATGATATCTAAAATAATATATTTAATTATTTATAAATTATATTAATAATTGATGAAATAAGTTTTAATGTAGTAATTAATAATAAACTTTTATTAAGAAATATAGGAAGTATAACATCAATAAATGACTAGCTAATCTCTAATCTGATATCAATCACCGACCAGCACACATAATTAATTATTGAAATTACTCTTAATTGTTATCGTTAATTAATCACTATATGTATATATATATATATATATATATATATGGAGAGAGACGCAAAGTGTCGGCATTGATTTGAAAAGTGAGGTACGTGAGAGTTACAGAACATAAAATCCTAAACAAATCAAAGACAACTTACTTGGACAGGTGGCAAACCGTGTGGAACAAGTTGAAGTCCTAATTTGATTCCTCTGTTTCATTTGATTAATTATTTTTCTTGTTTTCCATTTTCAACATTGCAAGTACCATCTGCCAAATATTATCGCTGTGATTTGCTTCAGTAAAATTCTTACACTAATAATATTGGTAGTTCATATATGGTTGGCTTTGACAATATCAGTTTTTAAGTAAAGTTTTAGGTCAATAAAACCCACCACACGTCTCCATAAGAGGGGTCATTATTATTTGGGTGATACTGTGGTGGCCCCAAAAACTCAAAACTCAGTCAGGAATCAGCCATTGTTCTTTCTTGTGCCTTTGGTTTTTGTGTTTGAAGGTGTCAATGTTTTGGGCTTCTATGTGTTTGCTCTTGTTAGTTTTTTTTTGTTGGTTTACAGTAATTGATTAGGTTCTGGTTAGTTCCTATCTTTTTTTTATTTACCCGATTAACTAGAGTTTTACTCTAATTACATCTAAATTCGACTCATATCACGTACCTGGCTATAGTGGATGAGTTTCCCAACGAAATTTTTCTACATACGTCAAAAATTGAACTCAAGACATCGTTTAAATGATACCAAATCATTTATCATTCAAACTAACCCTATTAGTTAGTAAGTTCCTATCATTTGCTCCATCTCAACTTCATGAGCATAAAATTGCACTGAGCCTGGCTATTTTATTTCTTAGTTATGGTACTAGAGTCTCTTTTAACATCCTAAATGATGCACACATTGTGGGACAACGTGATTGACTGATGCCTTATGGTGGCGTTACTCACTCCTTCCCTTATAAAGATAAAGTCTAATTGTAAAATTGATCGTGATATTAAATATAAAATATATTTTTTATATTTATCTAATTATTTTTAATTATCTTTCTTGATACTCCTAATAATAATTAAATAAGAGAATAATATGATAAATTTAAAAAAATAATTAAGGTATTTTAAAAAAAATATTATATTAATTTAATTAGATTTTTTAATATTATTAAAGTAGTTAAATATGCCTTATATTTAGGATCGGAGAAGAAGGTATTAGTAACATGACTTTCTCAAAGAGTTGAATGTTTCAGAAATATCACACTCACATTTTTTTTTGGAATAATAAAGTTTAAGTAGGTTCGGCACTGATTTTTCAGTAAAGTTAAGGTATAACCCTAAGGATTAGAGAATACTTACAAGATACTTATGAGATCGCTTACTAAAGAAGGTCTTAGAATAATAACGGGAATTGAACCCGTGTCTTTATAGGATATAAATTTATTTTTTATTATCTATACTAATTCAAGGGTTGGTGTAGATCAAACAGTGGCCTTTAGGCCATCACGAACACATCCACAGCACTCCCTCCTCTTCCTTCCAAGCTCATCCAAAATATCTCAACAATGTGTTATTTATAATTTAGACTCATGAGCTACTTTTGCATTTCTGATATCAAGGTGCGTTAAAGTGGGAAAAATTTCTCTCTGGTTCTATGGCGATTGTTCTTTCTGGTTCTAATGCTTCTGCTGTTCCTTCTTCTCAAGAAGAATATGATATGCTTTTTAGAAGCTCAAAAAAGATAAAAAATGCTAGAAGTAAGCTTGGAAATGATGAGTATCATCAAGGTAATCGGCCTAAATTAGGGATAAAAGGTGCTAGGTATGTTCAGGGTGGGCTGACATATGCAGAGAAACTTAAAGGAGTGGATGCTAATGAGGAGTTTTCTGAAGATGAGATGGAGGAAGAAAATGAAGGTACAGATTCTGAGGATCAAATGTCAGATTCTTAACAAGATTTTATGGACAAGGAGGAACCTATGTGTGGAATGATTGAAGATCCTTAAAGAAATTTTCCTAACTTCTGTTTTTCTGGGAAGATGAAGAAGAGAGTATATAAAGCTTGGAGGAAAGCTCCTATAGTTAAATTGTTGGACAGGAGTATATGATTTAAAGCCCTCCAAACCAGATTACAGGATATGTGGGCGAAAAAGGGAGTGCTAAATGTGATCAATATTGGCCATGGTTTTTATGTTGTGAAAATGTCAAGCAAAGAGGACTATTTCAATGCAGTGACTGGGGGACCATGGATGATATATGACCACTATCTTACAGTTAGACCTTGGGAGCCAAATTTTAAGCCTGAGAAAGAAACAATAAATAAGGTTGTAGTATGGGTTCATATGCCAAAGGTAGCTTTGGAATACTATGATGAACATGCGCTTACTATTATTGGAAACCGAATAGGGGAGACTGTTAAAGTTGATATGAACACCTCCTATCAGTTACGCAGCCATTACACTAGAATTTGTGTTCTTGTAGATTTACAGAAACAATTGATGTCTGGGTTTCAATTGGACGGTGAAAATTATTACTTGGAGTATAAGGGTCTTCACATGCTATGCACTAACTGTAGGATATATGGGCATCGCAATGAAACTTGCCTAGAAGAAAATCAGTCAGAAAGAGAATGGGGGGAGCTTCTCAGGAGAACTTCCAACAGCCAAATAGAGCAAACATGGGTAACGACGATATCAAGAATCAGGATCAATGGAAGGTAGTGCAAAAACCGCGTCGACAAAGGAAGCTAAAAGATAATAAAATAGAGTCAACTCACAGGGAAATAAGGGGATCACGGTTTGGAATCCTTGCTGAGATGGAACACTAGGATCAGCAACAGAACATATGCTATAATAATCAAAATGGTAACGGTTAGGAAGCACTTCAGTCACAGCTGGCACAGGGAGATCTCATTCTGTTTTGATGAGATAGAGTGTGGAAAAAGAGTAATTGTACGTGGAAACCGCAGGATGTCTCAACTAGGAAGGTTTTGGGGGCTAATGGTAAGAGTAAAGAGGAGGAGTTAGTACAGAGAAGGAGTGAGAATAGGGCTAGGGATGGGGTTCAGACTGAGAAGGATATTAATGGGATTATGACAATGACGTAGACGAAGGACAACAGGAAGAATGCTGAAGGAATGGAAGAGGAGGGAAAAATTATAGTGGCGAAGGCGGATGATAATATGAAGGACGTTGAAGAAAGGGTTGGTGAAGTGGGCCATATTAACATAGACATATCAACAGAAGCCCAGGTAAGCACTGTTCATCCAAAATTGGGCCAAGATAATTATAATGAAATTATGTTAGAGGAACTTGACCCAGGAGATGAGATAATGGGATTAATGGATATGAAACCTTTTCCTTTAATAATTGAAATGAGTGAAATTAAAGAAGAAAGTATGGTGCCAGAGACACAATTTATACAGGAGTTCTAAGTGATTTTATTTGAGTTATTAGTTATAATTTATTTTTTAATTATTTATGGATAGTTTGTTATATTGGAATGTGAGAGGAGCTTGTGCAAATGGGCTTCTCAGAAATTTAAAGGCTGTTTGTTTGGGACCAAAGCCAAGCCTTATTGTTCTTTCAGAAACCAAATGCTTAAAGGCTGATTGATTTGGTTTTCTAGAGAACTGGGGTTATTATGCATTAAGAATGATTCATAGTTTAGGACGTTCAGGAGGGTTGATTGTTGCATGGAAACGTAATCAAATCAAAGTATCTGTTTTGATTGAAAATAAGCAACTTTTTCATTTAGAATGTGAAATTTTAGGACGTCCTCCTTTCTTATTAACTGCAGTATATGTTATTCCTCACTCAAATCTTAGGCAAGAATTTTGGAACGAATTAAAGAATTCATCTTATTCTATTAATATGCTGTGGGTAGCATCCTCCAATAGTAGGGTAAATTGTTTCTAGGATAAGATTATGGAATGTGGTCTTTCTGACATGGGCTTTCAATGACCAAAATTTATATGGAAAGGACCACGTATTGCTGGGTGTACTCGTCTTTACGAAAGATTAGATCGTGCTTTAGTTAATTCAATCTTCCTGGATGTTCTTTCTGATGGTGTTTTGAAGGTACTATCTCGAACTCAATTCTCTGATCATAATCTTATTGCGTTACAATTTCATAATTATTCTTTTATTGGTAAACAAAAACCTTTTCGTTTTGAAGTTATGTGGTTAGCACATGAAAACTTCAAACAATTTATTTATGATGTCTGGAAAGATGATGAGAACTTCAATAAATCTCTAGAGCAATTAGGTAGAAATCTTGTTGATTGGAATAAAAACGCTTTGGGTCTAGTTGAAAAAAAGAAAAGAAGATTGCTTGCTCGATTAAAGGGTATTCAAAGTTCTCCAGCTTACACTTATTTTGTATTTTTAAATTCGCTTGAAAGAACTTTGCAGGAGGATTTAGAAAATATTTTAATGTAATAGGAGGTTAAATGGTTTTAAAAGGCTAGAACTTATTAGATGAATAGGGGGATCAGAATACCTGGTTTTACCATTTGAAAACATAAATGAGAAGGCAAAATAGAGTTTTTACACTTAAAGATGATAATGGGAAATAGATTGAGGATGATTCTGATTTAATTTTCATGGCTATAAATTACTTTAAAAAATTTTATAATGTGTCCGAAGGTAATTTATGTAATCTTGAAACTGAGTCTAACTTTCCTTTTAAGGTTAAAGACCGTATCACCAATATGTGCCAATTACCTTCGGATAAGGAGATAAAGGAAGTTCTTTTCTCTATGGGACCCTATAAGGCTCCTGGAATTGATGGATTCTCACCTATATTTTATCAATCAAATTGGAATATGGTGGGAAATTCTTTATGCAACTTTGTTAGGAATGCTTTCCAAAATGGGTCTATCGATGCTAATGCTAATAAAACTTTGATTTCACTTATTCCAAAAAAGGATCATTCAGAGGTTATTAGTCATTTTAGACCTATTGCTTTATGTACTGTTCATTATAAATGTGTTACTAAGGTGATTGTTAATAGATTAAAGAATGTTATGGATGATCTAATTTCTCCTTTTCAGTCAAGTTTTATAAAAGGAAGGCATATACAGGATAATATTGTTATAGGCCAAGAAATCATGCACATTATGAAGAAAGCCAGAGGTAAGACAGGCATAATGGCATTAAAGATTGATTTGGAGAAACCCTATGATCGCATTAGGTGGGATTTTTTGCACTAGGTTCTTGAGGAAGCTAGTTTAGAAGCTAATTTTATAAAGTTAATTATGGGATGTGTAACTTCTGTATCCTATAATTTAATTTGAAATAGAGCTCAAACGGAGTTGTTCTATCCTAAAAGAGGGCTTCGTCAAGGAGACCCTATTTCACCTTTGTTGTTTGTATTATGCATGGATAGATTGTCCCATCTAATTACGGATATTGTGAATGCAGGTGGTTGGAGTCCTATTTTCATTACAAAAAGTGGTCCTTACAATTCCCATCTTATGTTCGCGGATGATCTTCTCTTGTTTGGGATATCTTCCAAAAAACAAGCTAATTGTATGATGAGTTGTCTGGATAAGTTTTGTCTGGTGCTGGAGGGAAATTCAATAAAAGAAAATCCTCAATATTTTTCTCTCGTAAAGTTAATATCAATATGAAGGCAAGAATTAGTGAAATTACAGGTATGGCAATTACAACAGATATTGGGAAGTATTTGGGTTTTTCAATCATCAGAGGGAAAAAGCTTAGGGATTCTTTCCAGTATATAATTGATAGGGTTAAAGCTAAACTTGCTGCTTGGAAAAAGAATACGTTATCTATGGCTGGTAGGATCACTTTGGCCAAGTCTGTTATGAGTTATATTCCTGTTTATCCTATGCAAGTGGCCATAATTCCAATCTCTATTTGTCAGGAAGTTGAGAGGCTGTAAAGAAACTTTATATGGGGTAACAGTCAAAACCAGCATGGTTTTCATCCTATTGGATGAGAACAGATTGTGAGACCTAAGTTATATGGTGGGTTAGGTTTCAAGAAGCTTGAGTCCTTTAACCGAATGTGTGGTGCCAAAATAGCTTGGAAACCTGTTAATGGTGATAGAGGCCTATGGGTTGATGTGTTATTTCATAAATATATGTTGAGGAATAAAGGAAATTTGTTGGATGCTAGGAAAGGTGATTCCCCTCTGTGGAAGTTTATCTTTCAACAAAAAGATATTGTTGAATTAGGCACTAGATGGCAGATAAGGAATGGGCAGTTAGTGAATTTCTTTACTGATAAATGGCTTTTTCCTGACAAAGTTTAAAGGAGATATGTATTCGTGCTCTTACTTATGAAGAAGAAAATAGCAAAGTTGTGGATTGGGTGGAGGCTGGGACTTGGAATTATCAAAGACTTGCAGATGTTATTCCTAGTTTTGTTTTTCAGAGGTTAAGGAGTATGATACCGGTGGTGGAGGAAGCGGGTAATGATATTATGTTATGGAGTGCTACAAATGATGGGATTTTCACTATTAAAAGTGCATACTATCTTATCGAAAAACAATCAGAAAATAATTATAGCCTTGTTTATAAAGATATTTGGAAGTTGAGGGGTGCAGAATGTATTAGAGTCTTTATGTGGAAGGCTTTCAATAATCGTTTGCCAACAAACTACTGAAGAAGCAGGTGGTCTTCATCGAGTGCTTTATGTCAATCTTGCAAAGAAGATAATGAAAATATTTTGCATGTGTTTCGTGATTGTTCTTATGCTAGTCAGCTTTGGCATAGATTAATTCAGCCCAAGTTTGTTCCTGCATACTTTAATGCATCCCTAAGAGATTGGTTTACTTTAAATCTTAAAAGAGATTTAGGGAAAGATAGTAATGTGAATTGGAATCTAATTTGGGGGGTCTCAATTTGGAGTTTGTGGAGGTGGAGGAATCAATGTACATTTGATCAGGAGTTCAGCAAACCTCTAGATCCCTATTCGGTCATCATGAAGATTTGGAAAGGGTTTGTGCAGATTCAACAAAATTATCTTGATGATGGATTGACTCTTACTAATTCAACTGATTGGGAACCATCGCCGGTGGGATGGGTCAAACTAAATGTGGATGGTGCCCTTAACACATCTATGAACAAGACAGGTTGTGGTGGTATTGTTCGTGATCATGCTGGGAGATGGGTTACAGGATTTACTTTTTAGCTGGGGGTTTGTAGTGTGATGGAAGCTGAACAATAGGCGATTTATGAAGGACTAAAATTAGCTTTAGGTTTAGGAATTAAAAAAATTATTCTCGAATCTGATGCTAAAAATGTCGTCAACATGTTAGCTAATGTGAGAGGAGATAGGTGTAGTTTATTACTCTACAGGATTCAGGCTCTGATTCAGTATTCATGAGATTTAAAGATACATAATATGCCTAGAAGTAAGAACCAACTAGCAGACATACTTGCAAATGAAGGGTTGAATATGGCGAAGATATGGCACTCTTATCCCTTAAATCTGAGGCACCTTATCCTAAATGTGTGTGTGGAAGTTGATCCCCATGTAGTTTAATTTTTATTATAACTGGGCGTATAGCTCTCCTTTTTACCAATATATATATATATATATATATATATATATATATATAAAATTGAGACTCATGAATTTGCGGTCATTTGAACCAAAGTTATAATTTACTTTTTTTAAAAAATTATTGGGGATATAACTGTAATTAACTCTCTCTTTTGGGACCTAACTGCCATTGTCTTGTCCCTGACTGACTAATATGGTATAGGGAAAAAAATTGCGTACTCATTTTTAAATTTTTATATGGATAGTGAAGACTTAAAAATTAACATTTTTAATATTTAAGGAAAACATATAATTTGAAAATGAATAATAATTAGAAGAATATTTCTTTATTAATTTTGTTAAAATAAGAAATAATTAAAATTTAATACAACTTTCTCTCACCAACTATCCCATTGCGCAGTTTGGAAGTTTCATGCGTTCATCTGAAGGCTTACATCCTTAAAAAAAAGATGCAAAATTACTCCAACAAATGACTCATTTAAAAGTTTTTACATGTTTTTTGCAAATCTCATGAATAAAGAGTAAAAAATTGTGGGAAATTATTTAGAAGGATAAAAATAATACTAAAGAAATATTTTGTTCAAATATAAATCTAAAATATTGGCATATATACTATTTATTTGTTTGTTATAAGGCTCTTCTCCTAAATAAATATCAATATCGTTAGGTGTAAACTTTTCTAATTGTTTTATGTAAGTTTATGTGCCTTTTTCCTAGTTGGATTTTGCATTATAGGGTTGAAATTGTTTCCAACAAGATAGGGAAAAAATAATTTTAAGGTTTTGCCACAAAAAAAAAACATGACACTTGTTATGCAATTTATATTATGATTGAAAGCTTCCTTTTATTTGTTTTGGCGGTAATAATAAGTATTACCAAAAATATAATAAAAATAATGTGAAAGAATGAATGGAATGACTCCTCAAAAGTGGAAGAATATTAATCTCAAGTATCCTTCCATTTCTATCTATATTTATTATATTTTAACATATTTTATATTAGTAACTACAAATAAATATATGATTTTTTTAGTCATAACATAATGAATGAAAAAAGTGGGAGAAACTAACATATATGATCACACTCATATATTCTTTTTTTGTTTTGGAATAACAAAGTTTAAGTAAGTTTATCACTTATCTCTTATTAAAATTAGGGTATAATTTTAATAATCAGAGAATATTTATAAAATATTTAGGAGATCGCTTACTAAAAAAACTCTTAGAATGACAACATGAATTGAATTCATATCTTTATAGGATATAGGGCACAGGCAAAACTCTAAATTGTGATTTTATTTTATTTTTTTCTACTTGACTTTGGGCAAAATCATTTTAAGAGTCCCATTTGAAATTTGGCTTATCAAATATAATATTCATACCCTATTACTAACATATTAGGTGTAATATAAGAAATTAATATTTCATGATAGATTAAAATTTGAATCTCTATTGAGAGAGGTCCTCATATCTAATATTTAATGGTATTTAAGATTAGTTAAAATTTAAAAATTGAGTTATAATAAAATTAAAATTATAAGATTAAAAGATTAATTTTTTATAATATCAAATATTATTTTTATTCTTCATAATCATTTACACTATGTTTGGTACAAAATTTTTAGTTTTTAGAGGGGAAAGGTGAGAATGGGAGAGTTATTACTATCTTCCTCTTATTTGCCTTCAAAATTTTTAAAGGATAGAGGGTAGTTGTTCCCCTCCTATTATTTGAGTAAAATATTTTTAAAGAAGGGAGAGACTCTGCTATGCTCTGTTTTCTTTCTTAGTCTCCTCTCCCAAAATAGTGTTTTTTAAAGCGAAGATAAGAGATAAATTTTTTATAATATTATTTTCAATAAAATTATATAATTTTTCCTTTATCTTTTATATTTTATAACCGTATACTCTTTATGTCATTCTCTTCCGTGCTTTCTCATTAGAATATATATTTTAATCAAATATTTATTATATCTGTTGACTTATTTAACTCTATATTGTTAAGTTTTATTTTTTATTTTATTTTTGTTTTCGAACTTATGTTGATATAGTTATGTTACATATATTTAATTTACTTTTGGAGACATAGTACTATAATAATAATGCCAAAATTTTCATTTGATTATTTTATTAATGATTAGACTATGGATGTTCATAAAGCCCGCAGCTCGATATGCCTACCTAAGCCCGTGAAAAAAAAACCCTATCTAGCCCGATAAATATAGGAAAAGGCTGAGCATCGGGCTACAAAATGTATCTCATATTTTTTTTGGGCTGGGCACCAAGCAAGGGGTTGCCCTGCCTTGCCCATGATCACTCATTCTTTTATTTTTTTTTTACTTTTCTCCTTAGATGCTACACTTGAAAAGGAGAATATGATAACTACTGCTGATTAAATGGTCATTTTAGAAATATGAGTAGTTAAGTAGATAAGTTGTGTCTTTTAATATTTATAACTATATTGATTTTTTCTTTTTCTTTAACTTTATTAATCATAATATAATTACATTATAAATTATAATTATATATTTTATTTTTTTAGATGCTTCATCCTTGTCAACATTTGAGAAATTGATACAAAGTTATAATTATAAATTACTTAGACTTTAAAGCTTTTTTTTATATACAATGAATTTCAAGACTTTAATTACTATCTTTTTGTTTCTTTATTTTTAGTGGATTATAGATATTATTTAACTCTTGAGAACATATGAATATGGTATTACTTAATGGTTAGGGTTTTTATTGGGTATGGCAGGGTATCGGGCAACAAAATATAACCCATACTTTTTTTAAGTAGGGTACTAGGTAGGAGAATTGTCCTGCCCATTAACATTTCTAGATTAGACCCACGACAATATAACTATATAATGGCAAATACTCTATTTAAATTATTAGTCAATTTTTACAAGTTAAATTATAGTTAACTATATACCTAGAAAATATCAAGAAAGTTGTTAAAGTATATACCTAGAAAATATCAAGAAAGTTGTTAAAGTCATTTTAACTTCTTAAATTTGTTTCAAATTCCAATAATCTTATTTGCCTCCATTAAACGGGATATAACCTCCTTTTTTATTTTTTCTATAAAAAATTAAATAAATTAAGTTTTAAGCTTATATACCAATAAGCTGTTGGTTGATATAATAATCAATTTTACCTTTATAAAAAAAATATAAAATTGGATCTTAATAAGTATACTTATTAAAAAAGATAAAAAAATTTTGCTTTCTAAACTTTGAAAGAAATATACACTTAATCAAATTAGAAAAACAAACTCTTAAAAAGATTATTTATAAATTATTTATTAACAATATCTTTATATGACAGAATTTAGAGTTATGATATTATAAGTTATTAACCAACTCTTTACTAATTGTATGTACTATATTTTGTTGAGAAATAGGATAACTTTCCAACATAAATTTGGTTATATATCCTTACTCTTCCCTTACATTTCTCTCACTTAAATTTGTTGATTTGTGTTATAAGTTGTAGTTTGTTTCAACTTACTATTAGTTTCGACCCAAACAATAGTTAAGGATTTTTTTTAAAAAAATTATATTTTTTTTACCCAAAAATTATATTTGTTTCAATGGACCCAATTATTAGTATTTATGTTTTTCCTGGACTAAGTACATAAGAAAGAAACCGACAGCCCTAAATATTGAAAAATAAAATCCATCAAGTTTGAAAAATTAATTTAGAAATAGTTCAAGTCAACATAAAATCTTACGAGTATTTATTTTTAGGTCAACAAGACAAGACATTAGACAACAAAGGTTGGAATTTTGAATGAACTAAACAAAGAAATTCCAGGCAACAAAAATATGAGTCCAGGCAACTTATTATCTTAAATAAAATCAGGAGACTAAATCATTAATTTTGGGGGAAAAAAATTAAAACCGGATATCATAGAGCAAAAAATGTTATAACAAAAAGCAATATAGAGGAAAACAGGTACGTTGTCACAATTGTTTTCTTTTCTTACAATTTTCCATTTTCACAAGGTTAAAACTTTTTCAGAAAATTAATAAAAAAATTTATTTAAAAATTTTATTGATTACGATGATGACTGAATTTTAGTTTCGGCACTATTTATATAAATTTTTTAAACCAATATTTTTTGTATATAAAAATTGAAAAGATATGGAGCCCTTCTGTGTAATAATCTTTTCAAATGGGGTTTTTATTTAACTGATTTTCCTTTAATTTTTTTTAATAAAAAATGTAAATAAATAAATAAAGGTTTTAATTACAAACTCCGAGGTCATTGCAAAATGTTTCCAAAAATAGGCGAGTTCTGTAACCTCCTTCCTTGCCTTCGCCTGGGGTCCTACACAGAGCTTCAGACACAGGAATAGGGACTGAAAGAAAACCACTTTACTTGGTGACTCTTCAGATCTCTTTCTCGCCTCTTCTTCTTCTTCTCCCTTCTCCTTCTCCTATGTCTCGACCCCCAAATCGCGAGTTTCAGGAATGGTGGAACAAGCAGCGAGCTACGGGCCATGATCTTCTTGACGACAAATCCGACGGCTCTACTCGCTCTTTTCTCACCGTCGACATACAAACCGTCCCTTCCGATCAAGAGTCGGTGGAGAAGGAGCGTGTCCGTAGTGCCCGCCAGCTTTCCTGGCTGTGCCTTTTGAGATTCCAGCAAATCGCGAGCTTTCTTGCTTGGCTGTCCAATGGCTTTCTCTCATTGCTCCGAACCGCCAATCGCAGGATTGCTTCGCCGGATTCGCTTTCCGATTCTAAGTCCAGGCTTTATCGTGTAATCAAGGTGTTCTTGATTGTCGTTCTCCTTTTGCTCGTGTTTGAGCTCGTTGCTTACTTCAAGGGATGGCATTTCAGCCCACCGACGGCCCATGCCGACGTTTATGGAATGATTGGTCTTGTTTATGCGAAATGGCTTGAGATTCGGGCAGATTACTTGGCACCGCCGTTGCAGAGCTTAACCAACATGTGCATTGTGCTCTTCTTGGTACAGTCGATTGATAGAGTGATTTTAATCTTGGGATGCTGCTGGATCAAATTCCGGCGTTTGAAACCTGTGGCCCCCATGGAGTGTCCAGCAAATGCTAAGAATGAGGATGTGAATGTCGAGGATTATCCAATGGTGTTAGTTCAGATTCCCATGTGCAATGAGAGGGAGGTAAGAAGATGTGGGTTCCATACTCCTTCTGGAAGATTTTTGCTTGATTTGGCTATAGTTGTATATATAATTTAGTTGCAGTGGTTAAGGTTAAATGCTGAAAAGGAAATTTGAATCTTCTGTTGTTTGTTCTGTAGCTTTTAGTCATTTATTTATTCCAGCTTCCTCAGATGCATGATGAATTCATCCTACTTTTCCTTTTTTGTCCACTATAATACATCCTACCTAAATTGTCGTTTCTACAACTACAAGTATTAGGAAGATGAAGTTTCGTGGGGCGTTGCCATTTAACGGGGTTGGCTTTTTGGACTCTTGGATGGAGCTATATTCTGTTGGCCAATTCATGTAAAACATAACAATTTTTACGGGACATCTTGTGGTATTATTTGATAGCGTATGCAAGCTGAAAGATACTTCGTTCTCGTTTAGTTTTGTTAAATGATGCAAGAGATATTTGAACCTAATAACATGTTACGTCACCCAAGAGTATGTTTAGCGTCTCCTCAAACCACTTTTTGGGATCCCAAAACATGATTTGGGGTGACGTAATGTGATCCCAAACATGCACTAAATCCTCTTGTTAACTACCATAACTTTCCCCACTAGATCGCACTTAATGGCTTCTCATGAACTTCAATTTCTCAACTTATGTTAGATGCAAACTGCCCTCTAGGTTCTAGCTATATTAAAAACGTTCATATCTTTCTTTCTCCTTATTTTCCCCCTTTTGTTCTTAGCTCAAGCATTGGGGTATTACTAATCGTTCTGACTGGGTTTACCAAGTTAGCTGCCAACAAGGCAAATCATGCCTGTAATTTTTGCTAAACATTGTGGCTATTTAATCAGTACAAATTTTGACCTTTAGCTTGCCCTCTTATGGTCCTACCATAACAAGTTGCTTCTGTGATGCCATTAGACAGGTTCCTCGTACGCCACTAAGATTGTATCAGTATGAATTGTCAACAAAAGGGAATTAGTCCAATTTCCTCCAATACTAACTAGATGGTTGACGAAGTTTAAGTCCTATCTTAAAAAGTTCAGTTCAAAGAACTCTAACTACACAATTAGGGGAAAAGTGGGAGCTAGGGCAACCCTGAAACACTATTTCCTCAAAATCCTTTGGGTCCATACTTGGTTCTGATGGCAAATAGGACATGAAGAAATTGAAAGGAAGAAAGAGAAGAAAATAAAACCAGAATTTTATTCAACTTCAGGAGTGAATAAATCATCCTCTCCTTTTGGGACAGCTCAGTTAACTTGCCTTCCTGACTTGGCTAAGTAATCCAGCCCAGCAAACAACTCACTGACGTGAATCAGCATGCAATATCCATACTTTATATGAAAGCTTACATGATTAACAGTAACAGACACTAACAGATTGTAATAGATTCTCAACAACAAATCTTGTGCAGCTTGTTAAAGAGCTCATTTCCTTGTCATAGCCATAAAGTATAGATGATAGATGTTGATAATGGAGCTATTTCATTAACTCACCAATATCTTGTCTGTTCTATCACAGGCTTTTGTCGGCACAAGACAGCTTTTGGATCTGGGATTGTGTTTCACAATTTTTAACTTTGAAGTCTGTGGATGAACTTGATGTTAAAATAATTTAGGAATTGAATAATTTGTTCACAATTACACAAAGGTCAGCGGATGTTAAGAAACTGATTGCTTGTCTGGAGAACAGATAGGGATTGCTGAGATTTGAGATTTATGTGGTTGATTCCTGGGAATTTAAGTGTTATGAAACTTTATGGTATAAAAAAAAGGACTTTTGTATTTTTATTCCCATTTAAGCCCCTTTCTACTTCTGAAAGAAAACTAAAGTAGGAAAGTCTAAATGGATATAATTTGATCAATGGAATTGCAGACGAATTAGATTAGTACTTTAGAATGCACACTCTTGATTTATGTTACCTTCTATTTGTCACCAACACTTACTTTTGGTCACATTGTCTCATAGGTCTATCAGCAATCTATTGCTGCTGTTTGTATCCTGGATTGGCCAAAGGATAGAATGCTTGTACAGGTCCTTGATGATTCTGATGAAGTAGACGTCCAACATCTAATCATGGCAGAAGTACAGAAATGGCAACAGAGGGGTGTGCGAATACTATATAGACATCGTCTGATACGTACAGGCTATAAGGCAGGGAATCTTAAATCAGCAACGAATTGTGATTATGTTAAAGAATATGAGTTTGTGGCAATATTTGACGCTGATTTTCAACCAGCACCAGATTTCTTAAAAAGGACAATACCTCATTTTAAGGTAATTTTATGATTCTATAAGTTAAAACTTGAGACACTATTTGCTTGAGGCCTTGAGCAAATATAGCAGTTGATACTGTAAGCATGAAAGAAAGCAGTTGAAATTTACTTAAAATCAAGGAATTCATTCTTAACTTTACAATACCCGGCCAGACTACTCAACATTTGTACCATGTTATGGTCCACATTGGTTCTGATCTTGTGATAAATCTACAATATCTGCTGCAGTGTCACTAGGAAAGCCTATCCTTGGCATAACTATGCAGCATTTGCTCCCATCTATTGATTTCTGATGTAACAACATATGATGGACATCCACCGTCCTCACTTGCAAAACCAAAGCTGTTCTATGGGGAATCATTTTAATCGTTATGAAATCCTAACCTTGTCACTAAATACGTTAATAAAATATGAAAACCAAGACTCCATGCAATAATTATGAATGTTACAATTTTCATTTTTAATTTTTTTTTCTGGAAATGTAAATCCTTATTTTATGAATCTTCAATCTTCACTTAAGACATCCAAAGGAATTTGCAGGGCAAAAAGTTTTCTAAGAATCAAATATATTTCAAGATTGTTGAGACATTAAGAAATATAAATTTGAACCTAAGAATTTTTTCAGTTGCTATCTGACCAATATGTTGTTATATCTGGTTCTCAATTACACTTTTTAAATAATTTGGCTCTTGCATGATGTCATCACCCGCTCATTACTTGTTCTGCCTAAGATACAAATAAAAACCACTTAAGGTTTTTTTCTTTTGTTTTTTTTTTGTCTGTTTTGGATTGATCCTGGCCTAAAAATGCTTCTAAATTCTAACTAGATATTCTTTTCTGTTTTTGTCTAACTCTAGGGAAGAGATGATTTGGCATTGGTCCAGACAAGATGGGCATTTGTAAACAAGGATGAGAACTTGCTTACAAGACTGCAGAACATAAACTTATCTTTCCATTTTGAGGTTGAGCAACAGGTCAATGGCGTGTTCCTTAACTTTTTTGGTTTCAATGGAACTGCCGGTGTGTGGAGAATAAAGGCTCTTGAGGAGAGTGGTGGTTGGTTGGAACGAACTACTGTTGAGGACATGGATATTGCTGTTCGAGCTCATCTCTGTGGATGGAAGTTCATCTTTCTAAATGACGTGAAGGTACTTCTCTTCTCTTCTCTTGAGATCTAATCAGAACTTTTGAGGTTTTTATATCTCTATTATGCTTTTTTGCAGTGCCTTTGTGAACTTCCTGAGACCTATGAGGCGTATAAGAAACAGCAACACCGCTGGCATTCTGGTCCAATGCAATTGTTTCGTTTGTGTTTTGTTGATATACTTCGTTCAAAGGTATTAAATTTTATTTATGATTTTAGAGTACTTGAATTTATTTGAATTCTATAAATCTTTCTTATCTATTATTATAAATAATCGTATCCTCAAGGCAGCATAGGGGAAAAGCCTCCCTTCTTGAGACAAATTAGGTTTTAAGCACATATGTTAAACATTTGATGTTGATGGAAATGTTATAGTCCGGAAGAATTTATTGAAAGCAAGATTGCTTAAATTCTGTAATCATAAATTCAACACTTAATTTCTAGGTTTTTTTTCCACAATAATTCCCATACAAATCTTGCTGGTCAAGTTTTTGAGTGAACATGGATAAAAAAAATAGTTCTTGAATAAACAACCCTACGAGTTACAGAATGGACAGCCGCATCAAAATATCCTCTGCTGTGAGTGATAACATGTTATCAGCATTCAGTACCCCACTTTCAAAATCCTAATGAACTGATAAAATTTATTCGCCAAGCATTCTGCCTTTTCTTGGATTTATGGTCTTAGTGGTGTGATAGTAAGGTGGGAAGGACAAAGAAGAATTTGTTGCTGTTCTCAAATGAATCAATTATTCGTATTTATGTGCATGTATCATTTATTGCACAGAAATTAGTTTGTTTTGTGTTTTTGTTCTTTAGGCTTCCACGTGTTACTTGTTATGTTTCCCTAGGATGGAATGATGCGGTATCACTTAACATTAGACCATTATTTACATTGCTTGTTTTTTTTTATCATTTTTGTGGGACACCGCGTAAGGGGTTAATGTCAAACAAATATGACACTAGCACACGATGAATGTGAAGAACATGTCCTTTTCTTGATGCCTTGATCTATGTAGTGCTATTGGTGCATTGGGCAAACTTAGCCTCTGTTCTGGCTTGGGACCTGAGGGAGCTCCTAATCAATCTGTTTTATGTTTTTGAAAAGGACCTACAAAGGTTCTACACAGCTGCAGCAACTCATCTAAAAGTTACCTTTATAACCTTAGAAACGACTGCAGCTCACCATCCAAGATGGAATCGTCTGTCTCATACTTTTTTGCACAGCGCATGTTACCTGCATTGTTATGTGTGTCAATCAATGTACTTCCCCCACCCTTATGTCATATGTTCAGAACTGTTATGCTATATGTTATCTTAATCCACCATTTAGGTTAACTTTTGATGTCAATTTTTTCCGTACGTCAACAGAAGGGGGGGGGGGAAGTGTGGTATGGAAGGCCCATATGACTTCAGATTGTTTGCAGAGAATGAAATTAAAGATGCATGTTACATATATGCCTAGATCAATATCACTATTTGCACTGTGATAGTTCTAAACCAGGCAGCATGTAATGTTATATTTTTCTAAATGTAATTTGACTTCAAGAATTATCTATAATCTCATACCATGGTTGCTTCCTTTTGGTATCAGGTGAGTTGGGTCAAGAAGGCCAACTTAATATTCCTTTTCTTTCTCCTAAGGAAGCTTATTCTGCCATTTTATTCATTCACCCTCTTTTGCATCATTCTTCCATTGACAATGTTTCTTCCGGAAGCTGAGCTGCCGACCTGGGTGGTTTGTTACGTACCTGGAGTCATGTCTATTCTAAGTATTCTTCCATGTCTCCATGCATTTCCATTTATAGTGCCTTACCTCCTATTCGAGAATACTATGTCAGTGACTAAATTCAATGCTATGATGTCGGGATTATTTCACTTTGGAAGTTCTTATGAGTGGGTGGTTACGAAAAAATTGGGAAGATCATCAGAGACAGATCTGGTTGCTTTTGAGAAGGAATCTGACCCTCTAATGAGATCTACCAGTCTTCACAGATCATCTTCAGATTCAGGCATTGAAGAGCTAAGCAAACTAGATTTGTCAAAGAAAACAGGGGGGAAAAGTAAGAAAAATCGTTTGTACAGGAAAGAACTTGCTCTTGCATTCATATTATTAACTGCCTCAGTTAGAAGCTTATTATCAGCTCAAGGAATTCACTTCTACTTCCTGTTATTTCAAGGAATCAGTTTTCTGGTAATTGGTCTTGATTTGATTGGAGAGCAAGTCAGTTGACTTCCAGGCTTGAGATTTTTTGTGTGGATTCAAAACGTATATCTTATGGGGATATGAATGAAGGTCAGAATGGCCAAATCTCATTCATCCCATTTGGACACATTGATTGATTTCAGCCAAAGCTATTTATTTCTTATAGATTTTGGCCCTAAATTGAAGTCCATCACTTGCTTCTTGGCACTAACCTGCTTTTTTTGTTAATTTTTGGCTGTGAGGACTTCGGTCTCTCATGTTGTTGCCAAGTTGTTACACGTCTGAGTTGTATCCTTGAATTGAATTTTACAGATGATGGGAAAATCATGGGAAAACTAAACAAAATGGGTTTCATATTTCCGACCCGTGATTAGAGTAGAATATACATTGTTGCTCGCCTGAACTATAAAGGCAATGTTTATTTATTAGATTATTCTATTTGTAACACTATTTTTTGTTCTTTTGTTTTGCATTTTCATGTGTTTTCAATTGAAGTTGTACCCGGGATACTGAAACTTTGAACTTGTCTTCTATTAAATTGTGATGTTTAGGGCACCTCCCTTTGTACCAGTGATATAATATAATAATATATAGTTAGCCGTTTTAGTAGTGTTATTACGAGTTTATGTGTACTTTTGGCCTTGAAATATTTTTTGACGAGCGCTGGGTATTTTAAACTATACGTTGGATTAATGTAATATCACCTCTCAAATGTCTCTCCGTGAATTCAACTGGTGAAGGAGTTGGAAAGTGTTGACACCAAAATGATGAGTTATTATCACCATCTTTGACTCAAGTAACCCACCGTGAGAAACTCTGACACCTAGAGAGCTATTAACTTCCTTTTCTTTTAAGAGATGGCGCTAACTCTCTCTGGGAAAAAGCAATCCTTGGATCCTCTATCCTTAGAGGAAAACGATCAGCTGGTACGTAGTGCTAAGAAAATGAAGAATGGCGATAAGTACATACAGGAGAACTGTTTTCAGGAGCAATGGCCGAAAGTAGGAATGTCTGGGAAGCCATCTTTTGCTGAAAAATTGCAAGGTATAGACAGGAACGAGGAAGAATTTGATGAAGACATTGAAGGGAAGAGAAGGTCACAATCTGATGATTTAATATCAGAGGACTCTGATCAAGAGAAGGAGAAAGGGTGGGAGGAGCCTTCATTTAAGACTACAGAAGATCCTTCAAGGAACTTCTCTACTTTCTCTTTCTCTGATAGAATGAAAAAACGATTATTCAAAGCTTGGAAGTTGGCAGTCATTGTGAAGCTATTGGACAGGAATATTGGTTATAAAGCTCTCCAGGCAAGGTTACAAGCTCTATGGGCAAAAAGAGGAGTCATTAATCTTATTAACATTGGACATGGTTTTTTGTGGTGAAATTGACCAAGAGAGGACTATGTTAATGCTCTCACCGGGGGACCATGGATTATTTACGATCATTACTTAACGATAAGACCATGGGAACCTAACTTTCGGCCAGAGAAGGTAACAATAGACAAGGTTGCAGTCTGGATAAGGGTTCCCAAAATTCCACTTGAATATTATGATGAGGAAGTTTTAACAATTATCAGTAATAGAATTGGTGAGACGCTGAAGGTTGATATGAACACTTCATGTCAACTAAGAGGGCATTTTGCTCGTATATATGTGTTAATCGATCTGAATAAGCAGTTGATGACGGGGTTTGCGCTAGATGGTGAAGAATATTTCCTGGAGTATGAAGGCTTGCATTATTTATGTACACAATGTGGGGTATATGGCCAACAAGTGAAACCAAGAACAAAGGAGAGACTTCACGGCAGGACAAAGGCAAACAAACGCAAACAAGTGAAGGCAACATGAATGTGCAAGGTCAAGATCAGATGAAGAATATGGGAGGGGTTACCACTTCGCCAGAGGACAATGATCAATGGAAGGTTGTTCAGAGAAGTCGCCAGCAACGGAAAACCAAGAACAAAGGAGAGACTTCACGGCAGGACAACGACGGCACGAGATTCGGTGTGTTGGCGGAGGTGTCAGAACGGGAAAATGGCGCAGGAGGAGAGGAGCAGGTAGTAAACAGGGGCAAGAGCAGGTGATGATGTCGACGCTTAAACAATAGGGAAGGAGTGAAGAAAGATTGAGAAATGAAGCATAGAGGCGAGAGGCAGAGATAGGTCTGCAGAATTCTAGAGTGGTTAATGAAGAAAGAGAAGGTTTGGTCATGATGGAAAAAGAAAATATTAAAAAAAGGATAACAGGAATAGTGAGCAATGAAGGAGATGGAATGCGTGATATGGATGAGGAAATGAATGGGGGTGAGGAGTTGGGCCAAAGTGTACATGTTCATAGAGAGAAAGATGATGGGCTAAGTGACGGAGATGGAGATGAAGTAATGGGCCAGGTTCAAATCCAATAGCAACCTGGAATGTTTGGACATGAAGGGAGTAGTGATTATTTGAACCCTGTAATAGTTGAACAAGAAATGGGCAGTGAGGACTTGGATCCTGGAGAGTGTAAAATTGGGTTAAGTAGTTCGGAATAGGAAAGCCCAATGTTACCATATATGGAGGGATATGAGGATAATGGGTTTGATGATAATGGGATTAGTATGGTGCTTGAAACCCAACTCGAGCAACTTGACTAAGAGAGGATTTTGATTAGCGCGTCATATATTAATTTTAATTTTATTATTTATGGATAGGTTCTTATATTGGAATACTAGAGGAGCTTGTGATAGGGGCTCCTTAGAAATCTAAAGGCAGTATGCACTGGACCAAAACCAAGTCTTCTTATTTTGACAGAGACTAAGTGTGACAGGATAGATCAGTTTGTTTGTTTACAATCGTGGGGTTTTGACTCACTAAAAATAGTTCCCAGCTCAGGTAGGTATGGTAGTTTGCTAGCAACTTGGAGAAGTGATACAATTAAAATCACAGTGTTAATGGAAAATCAATAGTTCTTCCATTTACTCTGTGAGAGTTGTGGACGGTCTCCTTTTCTGTTGACAGCAATTTATGCTATACCACACTCAAACTTTCGTCAGGTACTCTGGTATGATTTAAAGAATTTATCTAATTTTATTAATATGCCATGGGTTGTTGTTAGTGATTTTAATGATATTCTTAAGCCTACAGATAGAATTGGGGGAGTGAGTAGGAATTATAATAGAATAAATTGGTTCCAAGATAGAGTTAGAGATTGTGGCCTTTCAGATTTAGGCTTTCAGGATCCTAAATTTATATGGAAGGGACCTAGGATGGTCGGGTGTTCCCGGTTATATGAAAGATAAGATAGGGCTATTACCAATTCTAATTTTCTTAATGATTTTTCTGATTGTATTTTGAAAGTTTTACCGAGAACCCAATTTTCTGATCATAATCCTATTGTTTTACAATTTCAAGATCAGTTCAGTGGGGGGAAAAATAAACCGTTTAGATTTGAGGCAATGTGGTTGACACATAATAATTTCGAAGATTTTATTTTTACTAACTGGACTGATAAAGATGATTTTAACAAATCTTTGCAAGATATAAGTCATTCCTTGGTGGATTGGAATAAAAACATTTTTGGGTTGGTGGAGAAGGAAAAAAAAGTTTTACTTGCTCGATTGAGTGGTATACAAAGTTTTTCAGCGTATACTCACTCTAGGTACTTAACTTCTCTTGAAAATAAATTACAAAAGGAATTAGATCATATTATGAAGTTAGAAGAAATCAAGTGGTTTCAAAAGGCACGAACTGATTGGATAACGCAAGGTGAAAGAAATACCAAATACTATCATTTGAAATCAAAAATGAGAAGGAGGAGGAATAGAATAGTAACTCTTAAAGATGAGAAGGGGAATTGGATTGACAAAGATACATAATTAATTGATATGGTTTTGAAATATTTTAGGAATCTTTATGATTGGTCGGGTAATACAAACTATATTTTGGAAATGAAGACCAATTTTCCAAATGAGGTGAAAACTCGTCTTGCTAATTTGAGTATGGTTCCTAGTGATAAAGAAATAAAAGAAGCTTTATTTTCTATGGGGTCTTATAAGGCTTCGGGTTTCGATGGATTTTCTCCAATTTTTTACTAGAGTAATTGGAGTACGGTGGGGAATTCTTTATGTAAGTTTGTTAAAACTACTTTCCAGGAAGGAAAAGTGGATAATAATGCTAATAAGACATTGATCTGTCTTATACCGAAAAGGGATAATCCTGAGGTCATTAGCCATTTTAGACCTATTGCCTTGTGTACTACGCACTATAAATGCATTACGAAGGTAATTGTCAGTAGATTGAGGAATGTTATGGATGAGTTTGTTTCCCCTTATTAATCTAGTTTTATAAAAGGTAGACATATACAGGATAATATTATAGTTGGACAAGAAATCATGCATATAATGAAGAAGGCCAGGGGAAGAAGAGGATTAATGGCATGGAAGATTAATTTGGAGAAAGCTTATGATCGCATTAGATGGGATTTTGTACATCAAGTTCTCATAGATGTGGGGTTGGATCAGATATTTATAGATCTAATCATGGGTTGTATCACTTCTGTGTCTTATAATATTTTATGGAATGGCTCTCAAACTGAATTTATCTTTCCTAAAAGGGGTCTTCGGCAAGGAGATCATATTTCGCCTTTATTATTTGTTCTTTGTATGGACAGGTTATCGCACCTTATTACTGATATAGTGAATTCAAAACAATGGAAGCCAATTAAAAGTAACTTCAAATGGTCCAGCTATTTCTCATTTAATGTTTGCAGATGATCTTTTTCTTTTTGGAATTGCGACGGAGGAACAATCAAATTGCATGATGGATTGTCTAAGGAAGTTTTGTAATGCATCAGGAGCGAAAGTCAACCAGAATAAGTCTTCAATGTTCTTTTCTCCCAAGGTGGAAGGTAAGGTTAAGAAGGAAATCGGGAAGTTACAGGAATGCCAATTTCTATTGGTATCGGGAAATATCTGGGATTTCCAATCATCAGAGGGAGAAAATCTAGAGATAATTTCCAGTACATTGTTGATAGAGTCAAGGCAAAACTTGCTACTTGGAAGGAAAGTACTCTTTCAGTGGCTGGTTGGATTACTCTGGCAAAATTAGTTTTGAGCTCTATACCGGTATACCCAATGCAAATTGCTAAAATTCCTACATCTATCTATCTGGAGGTGGAGAAGATAGAAAGGAATTTCATATGGGGGTATAGTTAAAAATCATATGGTTTTCACTCAATTGGTTGGGATCAAATATGTAGACCTAAATTATATGGTGGGCTTGGCTTCAAGAATTTACAATCCTTTAATAGAGCTTGCGGGACCAAGTTAGCTTGGAAATTGGTTAATGGAGATAAAGGATTATGGGTGGATGTGCTTTTACAGAAATATATGCTAAGGTGTGAAGATAATCTCCTAGATGCAATGAAAGGGGATTCGGCGCTATGGCAATTCATTTCTCAACAAAAGGATGTAGTTGACCTGGGAACAAGATGGAAGGTTAGGAATGGGCATCTAGTTAATTTTTCTACTGACAAATGGCTATTTCCAAAAAAGAATTTGAAGGAAGTGTGCCTTAGGCAACTTATGGAAGAGGAGGAAGGTAGTAAAGTGGCTGACTGGACTTCATTTGGGACATGAGATTTTGAAAGACTGGCTTATGTTATTCCAAGCAATGTTTTGCATAGGCTGATTAATACATTACTACCCATGATAGCAGTAGGAATGATGTTATGGTTTGGAGAGCTACAAATGAAGGTGTTTTTTCAGTGAAAAGTGCTTATTTTCTTATTGAAGAGCAAAAGGCAAATGGGTATAACTCGGTGTATAAGGATATATGGAAATGGAGAGGCGCTGAGCGAATCCGAGTCTTTATGTGGATAGCCTTTAACAATCACCTACCTACTAATGCTTAGAGGAGTACATGGTCCTCAACCAATGCTATGTGACAATATTGCAACAATAACACAGAAGATACGTTACATATACTTCGGGATTGTGAATATGCAAGACAAGGATGGCAATGTTTGATTCAACCCAGGTATGGATCTTCCTTCTTTAAAGCCTCTCTGCGTGATTGGTTTTCTATGAATCTCAGGATGGAAGTTGGGGATATTGGTAGAGGTAATTGGAGCCTGATTTGGGGAGTTTCGATTTGGAAGTTATGGAAATGGAGAAGTAAAGTTATTTTTAATGCAAACTTTGTGAAACCTTTAGATCCTTTTGCAGTTATTTTACAATCTTGGAGGAACTATGTTCAGGTTCAGGATGAACAATTACATAATGAATTAATATCTCCACAATCAGCGCACTGGAGACCTCCGCCTCCGGAATGGATTAAAGTTAATGTGAATGGAGGTTACACTGAAAAAAACAATAGAGCAAGATGTGTGGGTATTATTAGGGATCATAATAAAAGGTGGGTAGTAGGATTTGCGAATATGATAGTGGTGTGTAACGCAGTTGAAGCTGAGCAGTGGGCGGTGTATAAAGGTCTAAAGCTGGCTTGGGAAATGGGATTTAAGAAAGTAATTATTGAGTTAGATGCCAAGAGCGTAATGGAGATATTGTCCAATCTGAAGGGTAATAGATGCAGCCTGTTACACATATAAATGACCTTCTAAAGTCTTCTTGGGAAATTCAGTTATAATATATATCTAGAGGTCAAAATCAAATTGCAGATGCTTTGGCAAAAGCAGGTTTAATGGTTATGAAGATGTACCAATCTTGCCCTTTACATTTAATGGAGATGGTGATCAAGGAGAGTGTGGGATTCAATCCCTTATAGAATAGTTTTATGTAACTAGGGCTCATATGCCCTCACTTGTACCAAAAAAAAATTGATAAAAGAGTAAGATATACAATTATTTAAAATATATTCAATCTCTAGAGAGATATAGTACTTGAGGAGACATCTTATCTCATCGGTACTTAGGTTTATGTTTGAGAATAATAGATGGCTCATCTTGTTCGATATTGATATCGTCTAAAAATAAGGGATATTTCGCCTTGCCCTTAGTTTGTAGGTGAGTCCAACCTCTTTCTAAAAATTTTTATATAAAAAAAATAAATTGCTGCCATGTTGCCCTTGGATTAATGGTTAATAATTTTGACAATTTGTCTTTGATTAAATTATACCACAGTTTGGATCAGTGGGTATATCATTATGAGTTAAATATCATTGTTGCTTGTGAAATAGTTTTGGGAAATTTGTCAAAACATCTCGTAAAATTTAGCGACCAGAGGTAATGTTATCTTCATTTTTCTGTTTTTTTATCCAAGATATTGATCATTAAATCAAATTTTAGATATTTTAGATTTAATATTTACAAGATAATTTTGAATTTTTTCTTTATCAGTTCTAAGTTGTTTAAATCAAGTTTCATTAGTTTGAATTTATTTTTTAGAATGATAAATTTTAATAATAACTTTTGTTAAAAAATAAAACTCATCTTAAAAACATCATATTGTCGGATATTCTGCCGTTATATGACACACATGCCAACCTTTCCATAGAAAAAAGTCAAGGGCAAAAACATATCAACGGTTCGGAACAATCGTGTCAAATAATTAATTAATTAACTAAAAAAAATTAATTATTCAAAAATTTAATATTAGTAGAAATGATCAGCATCCTCTCCAGCGTTATCACGTCCGCAACAACCAAGGAATATTAAAAAAATTCCCAATATTTTGGAAGAGACTGAGATGTTTGAGACTATTTATAATAATTTGAAATAAATGTTGAGTCGAGGAGCAAAACATTGTGGCTGTAAAGGATGAGGGAACATTCTCAAAAAAAAAAAAAAACAGGCACCCTACTCGGCAAAAATTTGATCAAAGTCTATATAATAGGAAGCAATTAAAAGATGGAAAAACATTAGATTCAAGCAGCACCAGCACCCTTTCCCTTCTTCCTCTGGAGCTTCTTCATGTAAAACTCCAACTCCTTGCCTTCCAATATATAGCTACAAATTCAGGAAAATCATATATTAAATATTTATAAATATAAATCATGTACACAGATTATGGCACAGATATAATTAAGCATACCCATCAGCTCTGCCACATTGCCCAGGTCGAGAAGAAATGCAAGCCAACAATCGGCCACCACCAAATTGCTCTTCAATGTGGGGATCCAGCTTTCGATCCTTCTGACGCTTCTCTAGTTTTCTAAGCACATGATTACTTTTCTTTGCCTCTTCAACAGCAGCAGCAGGTTCACCCTCCTGCAAGATGAAGTATAAACACCGAACTCATCACAGGAGTGGACTTTATATTCATGCATGAAGAAAATAATTTCATTGCAGAACAAGGCTTATATATTTCATAGTTGATTATATCATTTAGAGTTCGATTGGGAGCATTGGAAAGAGTTGCAAGGCATAGCCATTAAGGGGACTGAATGAAGTGGTGAAGGGTGAGGTGAGAGAGACAATCCACTTCAGCTGTTGAAACTTGCCGAAATATAATGGATACTAATCATACTACCCCATTAAATGTCACAATGTCATTAATTAATGAGGTGGGAAAGAGTAAGATCTCGGATAATATCCTTGTGATGTTATCCCTCTCAGAGCACAGACAAGAAAATTAGAAATGTGCAATTGATGGCGCTTCTAAACCATCCTGCACCAGCATTTTGTGAACCCCACTAACCTAAAAGGCTCGCTGAGCTATAATCATGGATGGAGAGAAAAATTATAGGAATAAAGCTAAAATTGTTTTTATCATTAGCAATAGTATTACCTCAGCCGAATCCTTCTTGGCAGTTGTTTTCTTCTTCCTACCAATATCAACACCATAATGCTGAAGGTACCACTGCTTGAAAGGAGCAGCATCAACCTGAACAATTGCACTCTTCACAAGGGTTTGAGTTCTCACAAGTTCATTGTTTGAGGCATTGTAAACCACATCTAATATACGTGTTTTGCGAGTCACAGCTTCACTACCCCATGAATAATTTCCAGTATCCAATCGCAAAGCCCTCCATTTCACATTGCCACCTCTAACACGAATTCTCCTGACTGTCTTGTCACTTGACAGCTTAGTGTTTGCTGGTTGACGACCAAGCTCATACCTACATAAACCCACAAATATTATATGAGCAAGATACAGTATGATTTAACATCATGACAAAGCCAACTAATAATAATAAAGAAAGGTTGGTATATTAAATAATAAAAGTAAATAGTCACTCAGAGCAACGGGCACAGGAATTTCCTTAAATGTAATAGAAATCCAAAAAGGTCATGCATCTTAGGACGTTATTCTACTTAAAAATCACAAATTAAGAACTATAATACCATAGCTGAATCAGAATGAATTAGCAGTAGGGAACAAAAACTTTCTTTTTTCTGTTTTTTAGGATATGCTAATTAACAAAAGGAACTTTCAGGATGTCTTGAAGATGATTCTCTAACTGTATCAGAGCGCAATACTAAATAGATTTAATTCGAAACTTAGATGCGAATTTTCAAAGCATTGAGCTGATTATTCGGTTGATTCTACAAGGATGTGATTAAGTAGAAAAGCTGCAACGAGATCTATGAAAGTTCCGCCAGATAGCGACTCGCATTCTTAACCGGGACATCTATATCTTACGAATAAATCATTTATTGGGGATAGATAAAATGCCATAATAGATATGATTTCCGATTTCTAGGCTTAAAATTACTCTATTTCATTGGCAACCATGAATATAATCATTGGAACAAGTAAAAGACCCCATTAAACGGGCACAAACATAGAATCTAGTAGATAACTTCGTTTATTTCGGTAGTAGGAGCAAGAGTAGGTAATAAATTCAAGTTAGAGTAATGTAGAAACAGAATAAAAAACAAACTTTCTCTTCTTCCTCCAAGCCTTCTTCTTGCCACCAGTGGCACGCCTCTTGTGCATGGAATCCCTGGAAATACCTGAGGAAGAAGAAAACAGCTCATGAGAAAAAAATCTATAGAGATTGTTACTACTGCGAAGAATTGAATAATACAAATTAGAAATCGACAATAGAGTCAAATCGTACCCATCTTGGAGGAGCTGCGGTATCAACTACGTCGCCCGCAGTAAGGCACCCTGGCTCTCCCTATCCCTCTCTCCTATGTTAAAACCCTAATGCTTTGTTTGCTTCACGAATAAAAAATGTAGATTAAATTAATTTAAGGGAGGATAGAAAAAAATAGGAAAGGTTAATTAATAATATTTTTTATTTAATTTAGAAATAGAGAGGAGGGGAAGGGAGAGAAGTTAATTAAAAATTGACAAAAATACCATTATCTCTTTATTTAAATTTATTTATTCTTTATTTATAATATTTATATCAAAATTATTATTTTTTAATTTATAAATCTTAAATTTTTTTATCTCATTTATATATATAATAAAAATAAAAAATATGCTAAAATTTGAATATTATTTTTTATTAATTTTATAATTATTATATATTTTAATATAATATATAAATAATTTATTATACTTATTAATTTTTATTATAATTATTATGCAATTAAAAAAAATTAGATGTGAAAAAAATATAAAAAAAAGGTTTCAGGGTATAATTGAAATATTAAAAAAAGTTTGGAGGTATTTTAATCCAAAAGAGAGTAAAATTTTCTCTCCCCTCCAAAAATCTTCACTTTTAGAGGGGAGGGAGGAGAGGGGACCACAAAAAGATAAAAAATCTCCCCTCTCCTCCATTTTTCTCATCTAAACACAATTTTTTCTTCCCTCCAAAACCCCCAACCAAACGAACCCTAAACTGCGATATATAAGTACTGTTGGCCACTCGATTTATTATAATTTTACTTAACTATATCTGACCCACATCATACACTTAGTTATAGTAAGTGAGTTTTTCAATAGAAATTTTTTATGTATACTAAACCTTAAACTCAAAATTTTATTTAAATAATACCGAGTTATTTATCACTCTCAAATCATAGTATTGCGACTCTTTTACCACTCTCAAACCCTAGTGTTGCGACTCTTTTCAAAACGGGTGGATAGATCCAGCCCATCCAGATCCAGATCCAGATCCTCATCTTCGTTTAGATTTTAGGCCCAATTTTATTATGGGTTAAATTGAAAGTTTGCTTGTGAAAATTTTTGGGAAAATTGTTGAAAAGTCCATAGTAAAAACTCCACCGTTTGGTGATTGAAATGTTTGGATCAGTTAATTTGTTCATTGATCATATGCATTAATTTTTAGAATGGTTTGAAGAGAGTAGATATTTTTAGGAAAAAAAAACCATCGCATGGTGTGGAAAATGAAGAGATCTTTTTCTGTGAACATTGCAAGTTGAAACATCTTATTGTTGGATATTCTGTCGTCATGTGACACATGCTAACCTTTTCCCTTAAAACGACTACGATGCTTTAAAATGAAGGGGGGGGGGGGGGAATATTAATAGTTGAGAACAGTCGAGTCAAATAAACATCTATTATCTTCTAATGAAATGTTACATTTTCCCATATCAAAAAAGACATGTTATATTTTCCAAGTAGCTATGAAATAACTAAAATTACGTTAGTTAATATCCCTAAAAACGATCAGCATCCTCTCATTCTCATTCGTTAGGCTTTTAACTGTTAATAACTAAACGAACCCATGTTTCAAGATATATCCATCAACACCCATTGCACAACAATCATTACCGAGAACTTAACAAGTATCAGATTACATAAACACTTCGAAGCAAAATTACCAATTAAAGTCTTGAGGGAACAATCTATAGAAAAGGCATTATGAAAGGTGCCACTCCGCAAAAATTTAATCAAGTCTATATAATAGGAAGCACTTAAAAATTGGAATAACACTAGGTTCAAGTAGCACCAGCACCCTTTCCCTTCTTCCTCTGGAGCTTCTTCATGTAAAACTCCAACTCCTTGCCTTCCAATATGTAGCTACAAATTCAGGAAAATCATATATCAAATATTTATAAATATAAATCAAGTACACAGATTGTGATACAAAGATATGATTAAGCATACCCATCAGCTCTGCCACATTGCCCAGGTCGAGAAGAAATGCAAGCCAACAATCGGCCACCACCAAATTGCTCTTCAATGTGGGGATCCAGCTTTCGATCCTTCTGACGCTTCTCTAGTTTTCTAAGCACATGATTACTTTTCTTTGTCTCTTCAACAGCAGCAGCAGCTTCACCCTCCTGCAATATAAAGGATAAATAAACATCAAACTCATCACAGGAGTGAACTTTAAATTTACTTGATGCATAAAGAAACCAATTTCATTACAGCACATGGTTTATGATTATATCACTTAAGGCGGCTAAATTGAGGAGAGACTTGAGACAGACAATCCGCTTCAGTAATTGAAACTCACTGAAATAACATGGATGCTAATCATGCTACTCCCTTGAATGTCACAATGCCATTAATGGATGAGGTTGGCAAGAGTAAGATCTCCTATAATATCCTTGTTATGTTATCCATTTTAGAAACACAGACAAGACAATTAGAAATTCAAGATTATAAAAGAAAAGCCAAAACCATCGCAAACCTCCCAATCTGGAGTGCTTTCAAAAATGGGTGTTTAATGGGAAAGCATGGCTTCTAAACCATCCTGCACCCACATTTTGTGCATCCCACACTCCACTAAAAGACTCACTGAGCTATAATCATGGATGGAAAGAAGAATCAAAGGAATAAAGCTAATTCTTTTTATCATTTGCAATAGCATTACCTCTGCTGAATCCTTCTTGGCAGCTGCTTTCTTCTTCCTACCAATATCAACACCATAATGCTGAAGGTACCACTGCTTGAAGGGAGCAGCATCAACCTGAACAATGGCACTCTTCACAAGGGTTTGTGTTCGCACAAGTTCATTGTTTGAGGCATTGTAAACCACATCCAATATACGTGTTTTACGAGTCACAGCTTCACTACCCCATGAATAATTTCCTGTATCCAATCGCAAAGCCCTCCATTTCACATTGCCACCTCTTACACGAATTCTCCTGACTGTTTTGTTACTTGACAGCTTAGTGTTTGCTGGTTGACGACCAAGCTCATACCTATATAAACCCACAAATATTGTATGAGCAAGATACAGTATGATTTAACATCACCATGACAAAGCCAACCAATACTATTAAGGAAAGAAAGGTTGGCATATAAAATGCAAAACAAAGTAACCAAAGGTGATACATCTTCGAATATTATTCTACTTTACAATCACAAATTTAAAGCTATCACGTAGCTTCATCAGAATGAACAGCGGTAGTGAACAAAAACTTTTTCTTTCATTTTTCTCTTTTTAGGAGATTCTAATTCATAAACATCACTCAGGATGTCTTGCGGATGATTCTTTAATGCAATAATAATTAAATAGGTTTACTTCCAAAACTTTTATGCGAATTTCCAAAGCGAACTGATTATTCCGTTGATTCTACATTGATGTAATTAGGTAGAAAAACTGCAGCTAGATCCATGAAAGCTCCGCCAGATAACAACTCGCATTCTTCACTGGGTCATCACTATCTTACGAATCAATCATTTCCGATTTCTAGACTTAAAATTTCTCTATTTCATTGGCAACCATTGTGTATGATCATTGGACAAAGTAAAGGACCCATTAACCGGGCGCAAACATAAAATCTTGAAGATAAATTAGTTTATTTCGGTAGCATGAAGCAAGAGTTGTAACAAACTCCAGTCAGAGTAATGTAGGAAATGAATAAGAAACATACTTTCTCTTCTTCCTCCAAGCCTTCTTCTTGCCACCAGTGGCACGCCTCTTGTGCATGGAATCCCTGGAAATACCTGAGGAAGAAGAAAAAAGCTCATGAGAGAAAAATCCATAGAGAGATTGTCATAACTGCGAAGAATTGAACAATCCAGATTATAAATCGACAGTAGAGTCAATTCGCACCCATCTTGACCGAGCTACGGTATCAGCTGCGTGGCCGGCGATCAGGCACCTTGTCTCTACCTCTCTGCCTCTGCACCCTGTTAAAACCCTGAACTACGATATATAAGTTTGGGAACCCTAGCTCTGAGCCTCTTTTCAAAACGGTGGATAGACCCGGCCCATCTATATTCAGATCTAAATCCTTATAAACGTTTAGAATTTAGGCCCAATTTTATTGCATTTTTACAATTTCCGAACAGCAAGTCAATAAAGTATTGTCTTTTGCTTATTTAGAAGGTGTTCAATATTTAAAAAATATTATTTTATTATAATTTTAATTATAATATTTATAAAGATATTTTAGTTTTTAGATACTTAAATTTATACTTTAGAGTAATAGACAATTAACCCTATCTGACATTATTATCATTTAGAAGAAAAAGAGACTTCATCATACTTTTAAATAGAAAGTGAGTTCAATCATTTTCTAAAAATTTTTATATATATAAAATATATTATCCTAGGTAGATTTGAATAAAATATACCCAACCAATCATATATTAATATTATTCAATAATATTTTAAATATAATTATTTTTAATAAAAAAATATTTATAGTTAGAAAAAAAATCCAAAAATTGGATAATGGAAAAAAGGGTCTCTTTTGATATTCACGTATACTACCATACAAAAATAAAGCAGCATCTAAAAACCTAGGTGGCAATTCAAAAATAACTAGAAAATTAGAATTCACAAGATTGTAGTTCTATAAGAAATAAAGTTGAAGTTCCAACTATCTTTTCTTAATATTCATAAAGTTCTTAATATTCATAAAGTAGTGAACATAAACATAAGATATATTTAATTAATTTAATTTAATTAAAAAATTTAATTAAATTAATTAATATAATATTTTTTAAAAAAATATTTTAATTAGTTTTATTAACACTTTTCTTTCACTCTCTTTTTTAACATTGTCAAAAGAATATTAATATGACTAATTTATGAAAAAATTAATAAATTTAAAAAATATATCTTATATTTAATATCAAAATCAACTTCAAATCTTATATTTAAGATCAGAAAAATAGTATTTTTTCCCCATAGGTGATCTAAAATGTGTCTTCAATATTTAAGTAGAAATGAGATCACCTCCTAACATAAAAATATCAAAGAAGAATTTGCTAATAATGTGGTCGTAAGCCATTTTTTGATTCACGAGACATAGTTTTGTATCCCTTCAAGGAACTTGTTTGAATACTTCATGGGTAGTAGAAGCTTATTAGGTTTGCAAGAAAACTTGAATTGAAATATATTATCTTGGATTTCAACTTTGATGCATCTTATTTCAGACACGTATTGGTTCTAGCATTTTCGGAATTCAAATTATTTCCTCACGTAGTGACGCTTTGACCGTAATTCTTCTTGATAAATAAGCACTGGAATAATTGGGTCCACCATATCTGTCTAATTCAGCAAACAGGGTTAAGGATTAAAGTCAAGAGCTTGTCTTGTTGGCAAACAAAGCATCAATTTTAGTCGAGAGCTAAAAATATAAAAGCTAACAAAAATAACCGAAGTCATGTATTTGTTCTTATGGGAAGAACCATCTCTAAAGCTCAGAGTCTGATTTTTCTTCAGTTAAAGTTTTCCCATTCACTCCTACGAGTTCAGTGTCAAAAATGAGTGTTGCACCACCTGCAATGAAAAAAAAACAAAGAAGAGCAGAGACATTTTCAATCTACAATGAAATTTACAAATTCTTTTACATCACAACCATTGCTTACACCTTTATTAATCACCAAACCTTAGTTTAATCTACCAAGAAAGTTTTCTTTCTCTATATTAAATCAAAACATAAACAGGTAGTAGAAAAGTATATAAATGCCAGAATTTAAGCAGCTAAAGTGAAGCAGTTAAGCAATAGATTACTTTAACCCAAGATCACACCCTCTCCTATGACAGAGAACAGACCAATCTTATCATTTCAAGTAAACAGGCAAACCTGATCTTATGCTAATCAGATATCTGGCTTGTCATACGGTAATTTTTATTTAATTAACAAGAAAGAAGTTTCAGGGTCGGAAAATAACTTCAGAGGATTACCAGGAATAGTCGGAGGGGAACCCATCTCTCCATAGCCAAGTTTTGCTGGTATTTGTAACTTGCGCTTCTCACCAAGACACATTCCCAATAATCCTTGGTCCCACCCTGCAAAGAGAAAATGATCAAGCATGAAATCCTTCACCTCATAAGAATAATTTCCGTCAACTACAACGAGTATTTTGAAACAAAGTTTAGCTTATACCCTTGTGCCATGCAAATAGGGATGCAATGTTCAATTTTTAGCCTATATAACTGTACCGTGTCAATAGAGATATAAAATTTCCCATGAAGGTTCAAATTTCCTTAATAAACATTTTAATTTAAAAACTCCTTTCACCAGAGAGAGACACAGGGAGAGAGGCTGCAACTTAAAACGGAAAGGAACAATACAAACGTCTTTCCCCAAAATTTAATTGCTCAATTAATTAATTCTCATCTCTAGAGTCTTCATACTTGAGAAATTTGAGAAGGCAAAGAAGCAAATGGTAGATAATGACTCCTTTTATCACCCAAATCATCATTGATCAGGTGGAAGGAAAATCGTCGAAGTTATTCAAATTTCATGCGCATTTTTCAAGTTATTTTTAACAAATTGCAGTGGGGAACTCATATATATGTTAATGCATTTATAATTTTATCCAACTCCTGTGTTATTGCAAAAAATTAGGAATTCAGAAATCTGCTACAAATAACAAAGTATCAAACCTTTGATCACTTGTCCGGTACCAAGCTCAAATTCAATTGGGCTATCTCTTTCAAAGCTAGAATCAAAAACAGTTCCATCAGTAAGTTTTCCCTGAAACAAGTAACAATATAATAGATTCAATATATACATACAAATTACTTGAATGTGTGACCCCTTACCAAATGGACCAACAAGGAGGAATTTGAGTCTGGAGGGTTTATGGAAAAATTTCGGACAGAGATTATGCCAACAAACACAACAGAAAACAGTATCCCAAAAATCTAGAACAAATTGTGTACGAGGACACAGAGAGTATAAAAACCTTTATTTTAATTTCATTCCTAAAGCAATTGAAGAGACCAAAAGGAAAAAGAAAAAAAAACATAATAAGAAGTGAATTGATGATAAAAAATTGACACAACAGAAGAAATTATTGACATAAGAATAGTACCACCCTCTGTCCTAATTATAAAAGCTACTTAACTTTTTGAATATACTATAGAAACCAAATAAATCAGTTAATTAAAACTAATATAAGAACTAGTTAATTAATTTGGGTAGATTGAACAGTATATAATATGAATTCATCTTAAAGAGGTTGAGTTTAGTCATAATTAAGTTATTTATTAGGCTTCCATACTTATAGGGCCTGTAGGCTTACGTGTGTTCAATACCTAGATAAGATAGCAGGTAAATATCCGGAAAAACCTAATATATCACCAAGACAAGGAATAATAGATTCTTTCATGTTAATTCCAAAAGGAAAAGAAGAAATAGTCCAAAAACAACTTTGATTAAATTTAAAATTATTGAAATTTCATCAGTCTACAAAGAAACAGTTATACTTGTAACCTTTTCATCACAAAATAATCATCAAACAAACCAGGAAATCTGCTCACCCGATAATGCACTTTGACTCTATCACCTTTATGTGCCTGAACTTCACATGATTTTGGTTTGTGCTGCAAAGAGGAAGAGACAATAGACAGCAAGTGAACAACAAAGAGCATTGCAAGCAAACCCAATGATCAATGTACAACATGTTCAAAATAGTGTTACTGGCCTAGAACGACATAATGATCTAGTAAGTTCTAGAAATGAACCTCATCCTCACCACACAGAAGCACACGCTGAAGAACCTAAGCTTTACACATTCACAATATTGACCAATATATACACAGCACGACTGGCCGCATCACACTTGAGATAATGCATACCATAAATTTGGATTTACTTTTTAATTTTGTTGCATGATCACATTTTCCATATATGAACTCACCAGGCATTCGCCCATCACCATTTCATGTGTCGGGATCAAACTAGAAAATTGCAAAAGCAATAAATTTATATATAGAAAAGGCTAACTTCAATGTTTCGGAACTTGTTAGTGCATATTACTCCGACAAAAACTTCAATTCTGGAAAAGGATAGAACACAGATCTGAAGAAAAGAGAGCATCTTACCTTCACTCCAATCCGTAACTCTGTTACATCAGCGGCCTTCTTAGCAGAAGCTAATCCAGGAAGGAAAAAGCGAAAATAATCAACGGAATAGAAAATACCAAGAATATCGAACAAGTGAACTCAAATTAACAAGATCTAAAGAAACTGCGAATTAGGCAGTGAAGAACAAAATGCTATCCAAAAAGTAAGTTACTATATTTCACTTGTGCAAACATTTGATTAAAAAAAATCAGAAGATCTAAAGAACAATACCATGGGTCGAAATAAGAAGGAAGAAGAGGAAAATCGTAGCTGCCTTCATCATCGAGTTCATTCTACGGCAGTTTCAGGCTCAGACTCTGGTCATTTGAGAGAATTTCCAAATAAATAAGCTTCTCAGAATTAATAAAATATGAAAATAAGTAAGCTGCCAGATCCATTTTTGTTAATCCGGGAGAAGCTATCAGGCCCAAAACAATATCCATTATATGTTGTTATTTTTAACAAAGAGGTATGATTTTTTCGTTTATACAATATATGGGCTATACCACATTTTTGGGCCAGATATTGGGCCTACACATTTAGCCATGCCTTAAGTCAATTGGGAATTGCAAGGGGATAAAATGTACTATTATTTAAAATATATTTAATCTATAAGAGTATTATTTTATTATAATTTTAGTTATAGTATTTAGAAAAATATCATAACTTATTAGTATATAAATTTATACTTGAAGTTAATTAACTGTTTGACTTGCTCAATATTAATATCATCTGAGAAGAAGAGAAACTCCGCTCTACTATTAGATTATGGGTAAGTATAACCCCTTCAAAAAAATTTTGTATCAAGAAAGAAAGAAAAATAACAATACTTTTGATACCCTAAAATATTTTTTAAGTAATACTCATAATCCTAAATTAATTTAAGATTTATCCAATATGGCATTTTTGGGGTAATTTTACTCTCAGCATTTCTATCAATAGAATTAAACAGTTAAAATTTGTGATCCTGAAGTGTTAATGGAAAAAATACTTTTAAAGCACTGGTAGAATTATAAAATAATTTATAATATTAAGGGCTATTAGAAAATACGATAAACTAGTGGATCTACCTTAACTTAGAACTAAATACAATATTTATTTTTTATTTTGCTAACAAATGTGGTATGAAAGGTTTATATTTAAATAAATATAAATATAATTTTTTTGGTAAAATTTAAAATTGTAAAATTTTTAATTCACAAATGGAAGTGTTATTTTTCTGAACAATCCATGTTTATAAATTTTGAGACTCAAGTCAAAGTCACTAGAAGACAGTGTTCATTCTTGTATATTAATATTATGGTAAAAATTCTGTTTACAAATAAAATAAAAAGTTATAGGTTTAATTTTATTTATTTTAAATTGTTAATGCTTGCGTTTTTAATTAAAAAAGACTATCAATTCTCATATCACTCTACTAACATCAACCCGTATAACTAGTTTTAGGTTATAGAAACTTTATTATTAACAAGTCGCAACTCTTTAATATATATGTTTTTTTCTCTTAAATTTGAATTTTAGAACTAGAAAGTTGTGACATTTATACTTCCCTTTTCAAAATTCATAACAACTTGAACTTTTTAACTAAAGTCCAACTACAGTTCTTTCCTCGTAAATGATAGGCTCACAACTTGGAAAATGCATACATAAGGGCAGAATCAACTAACCACATGCCCAAACCTTGAACTTTTTAACTTAGCAGATATCATTATTATTAATAAATATTTTGTAATATTTACGTTTGTAATTAAGATAAAATTAATATAGTAATATAAAATTTTATTAAATTCTCTAAGTCTTAAGTTGAAATTTAAAAAAATATTTATATTGTGAAAGATAATTATACACTTATTAAAAAAATAAAAAAATTTATATTATACCTTTAGAAAGATATTAGTTTTAAGTTATTGAACACACTTTGATTAAATAAAAAAAATATCTATCTTCTCACCAAAAAACTATTTTAATATAAACTTTCTTAGATAAACATTTAAATATTTAACATTTGTTATAAAATAAAAGCTGTAATCCTGTGCTTATAAAACTAAAGTAAAAAACTCTTTAAATGCATATTCTTGTTCTATGAATAGATATTTTATTTGAAAGGGGAAAAATAATAATAAAATATTTAGATGGATAGAGTTTTGATCTTATCTCAAAATTCATTTGGCGGGGTTGGGAAAGGTGAAGTCTTTGATCGATAAATTATCTTTTTCTCTTATAACCCAACAACGGAATCTTCTTCTCCGAGACCCCACTTTCTCCGTATTTCTATTATTACAGTGGGCGCGTCAACGTCAGAACCAGATATTAGTATACGCACTTATCAATTATCACCAGGATTCCGATCTCTGAAGCCCTATCCATAACCAAAGATATTTCTCTTCTTCTGGCCAACCCATTCTCTCTCTATCTATCTCTGCCCTCTGCGATATTCTTCAAGCTTCCAGTTACATTTTCATGGAAAATTGTCTCTACCATCCATCACCCACATTGGCTGTTCGCCATTTTACCCATAGCCTTTCTCTGAGACCCATTTCTAGATTCATCGGCAATTTGCCCAGAAAGCCTAGTTTGGGCGGTTGTTTCAACGGTAGAAGCAGACCTAGCCACGTTAAGGCGAGTGCTGGCGCGAGTCACTGTGAGTTCAGTAGCCTGAATTCGCCGCTTGAGCCGAAATCGCATGTGGGTAAGTTTCTGAGCGGTGTGTTGCAGAACCACCGCCCGATGTTCCACGTTGCGGTGGCGGAGGAGCTCAAGCTTTTGGTCGATGATCGAGACGCCGCCGTTGCTCGCATGGCGCTCACCACAGGTTCCGATGAGGACTTGCTTCACAGGTTTGCGTCTTAATTTAGTAGATTGTTCAAACTGATCCTAACAAATTCATTACGTGTTAGTTCTTTTGGCATTTATTATTCCCATTAATGGCCAACGGGTTTGTTATATTCAGAATTAACTTGCAGAAAAGCTTCTTTTTTGGACTAAAAATGGGTTAAACAATTTGAAGATGGAGTAATTTACTTTATTAATATGATAACTCCATCATCAACTTCTTTCTGGGAATGATCTCATTGAGTTTAATCAAATTATGCACGTATCAATATATGTTATCTACTTGCCTTATAATGCATCTCTTAAGAAAGTATATGAATTCAGTCTGGAAATTTATTGATATGGTTGGGAAGCATTCCATCCCTGCATCTTGAGTTGTCCTGTTTTGCCTGGTAGATACTAAAAGGGGCATTATCTTTTCATGTATGATTAATTCTACAGTTTTTGCTTGCATTTAATGACCTGCAGAAGATGTAGTATTCATGAATTTATTATCATTTTCATTAAAACAAAAATGGTCACCACGAAAGAAAATCAAAATTCTAGTGATCAACAACAATGACTCTGCTATATAAATTTTTGTTTTACATCTTGCATGTAAGAGTTTTACATCTGGTTTTTAATATGAACTTGCAGTATCCATTTCATGTTTCTATCTTATTTCAACAAACTTTCATGATCAATGTGTAGCTCTTGGCTCTTTTAGCAACTAAAGGGAAAAATATTTTCTTTTATTTGCGCAAAAAATGATATTAAATGTCTGCTATAATACTCATGTTCTTATCAAATAACAGAAATTGTTCCCTTTTATTACTTCTTTTCATTGGGACACATGGAATAGTTTCCCCTTTATCTTTCCATTAACTAGATTGTCACATAAAATTTGCTAGTTTGAAATTCTTTTTTTTCCTTTAACTGTGAAGGGAATTTGAAGATTCTTGGATAAGCTTACCTAAAAGCTCATGGTTCTGATGACTCGTGGACAAATAAATCGCCTTACTTTCTCGAAAATACATTCCTTCAGGACCTTAATTTCATAGTGCATAGTATATTGTTAAAAACAATATTATAGTTTTCATGGCTTATGGAAGTTATTAAAAGAAGACTAAAGGTTTGGAAAAAAAAGTATTTGATTGCATTCATGTAGTTTGTTAAGAGTAGTGAGTTTTCCCTTCTGTCTTTCAAATGTAATACATTTCTTGCAAAGCTAGCATGCCATGTGTCAGTGCTTCATCTAAGCAAAGCGATTGGCAGTTTTATATTCTGAAGCTGAAACCCTCAACTTTTTGTGTTCTAACAATCAACATTTCTGAGGGCGGTCACTTGCATCCCGCACCAATGAAATACTTTATGCAAGGGTAGCATAATTTTATCCCAAATGGTTTTTTTCGCGTTACTACTATGAAGGCATTCGGTCTTCAAATGTTTTACAAGGATATATAAGATTTGGTATGATTCTTTCTGCTGTATTTAAGTACTTTTGTAAGTACCTTTTCCCCTGTATGGTTGTTCCATTTGAGTTGCCCTATAAAATCTTTGAGTCGCTTGATTCGGGTGAGCTTTTTCTTCAGGATCAAATGTATGGGTATTGTTGCATTATTGTCATAATCTTGAGAGAGAGAAATATAGAAAACTAACCATGCTAAATTCCTTGATGGTTGCATGATGTTTCTGATTTCCAGATATGGAATTGAACAGGCTTTGAGCTGAAACTTTTATGTATGCCAGGAGGATCGCGCAAATGAAAGAGCATGAGTGCGAAATTGCTGTACAAGATGTCATGTCTTTGCTGATATTTTACAAGTTTTCGGAGATCAGGGTCCCGCTGATTCCAAAGCTTTCTAAATGCACTTATAATGGCAGGCTAGAGATATTGCCTTCCAAGGACTGGGAGCTTGAGTCCATCTACAGCCTAGAGATTTTGGATTTGATCAGGGAACACGTAACAAGTATGACCGGTTTGAGAGCGAAATCCAGCGTAACTGAGAGCTGGGCAACAACCGAGATTCAGGAATTCTTGCTGGCCCGAATTTACGTTGCCTCAATATTATACGGTTACTTCTTGAAGTCAATTTCATTGAGATACCACCTAGAGCGGAGTCTATCCGTCGCTAACCACGGCGATCACAGGACTGCTCTTACAATCCACGATGCACGTGCTTACGAAGAAATCAAAGGTGTAATCTTCGGCCACATGGGCAACATTCAGTCCGTAGGTCAAGGGCTAATCAAGCAGGAAGAGGAAATCGAAGATATAAAATGTTACGCGATGGGCTTTCACCCCGGGTTGCTGGAGAGATGTGCCAATCTGAGATCTAAGGAGGCTGTGAATTTGGTGGAAAGTTACAGCATGGCACTTTTTGGTAATGAGGGATCTAATTTGGTCGAAGGCAACAATGTCATTTTGACTTCATTTTCGACTCTGAAGAGGCTAGTCTTAGAAGCAGTGGCTTTTGGATCTTTCCTGTGGGAGACAGAAGATTATATTGACAGTGTATACAAGCTTAGAGATAACTAAATAGCACAAGTAAAGTCACAAGTATTTATATATATATTATATATAATTAGGTTGTGGTGTGACTTCTCTCTGTATATACATAAGAACTTCATATTCTTGGCTTTCAACTGCTGAGAAATCTTTCTATTGTATAGGTTAGATAAGCTTGAGTAATGTATAGTTTGAAGGCTTCATCATCATCTTTTTTTCATTACAATCAATTTAAACACACACAAATATGTTAATGCTAGGTTTAAATCTAAGACCTCGTCTAGATGTGGTGGAAAACGTCGGTACTGGGGTAGATTGCTGTTAACGGCTTAGGGTGTGTTTAAATTAGTTTTTAGAGAATAGATTTTAGAAAGAATATATTCTGGAAAGAATAGAATTTAAAAATAGAGATATTTAGATGATTAGTAGTAGAATAACTTTTTTTATTAAAGTATGAGAGAGGAGAAAATGTAGAGAATAAATAGGAAAGATGAGAGAGGAGAAATAGGAGAGATGAGAGAGTGTAGAGATGAGAGAGGAAAAAAGAGATAGTGTGAAGAAGAGAGATGAAAGGAAAAAAGAGATAGTGTGAAGAAGAGAGATGGGAGAAGGTATAAAAAAAAAGTAGGGGTAAAATAGTAATTGGATAATTCATAAATTTTTTTTACTGTTCTAAAAGTTATTTTCAGTAACTTATTCAAAACTATAGTTTTGATCAAAATTAATTCTAGAAAAAAATAACTATTTGTTTTAAATTTTTTTAAATTGAGATTTTGGCCAAAATCAATTCTGGCTAAAAATAATTATTTGTTTTAAATTTTTTTAAAATTGAAATTTTAGTTAAAATTGATTCTTAAAAACTGTTGTCAAGATAGTTGATATGGATTGTTTTAATAGTATAGTGACCGAGTTCTGTCCTAAGGATAAGCAATAAATTATTGTGCAATTTTATATGAAACCAATGGTTATTTAATCATGACCTTAACAATTAATTTTTCTATTCCATAGTTTTAATTTATTTAAATAAAAATAATTGGAATTAATTGAACCAAGGTTCTCTGTTGTTAGGAAAACTTCAACAAATTGAATTTCTGCCAAGAGATGGTAGTATGTTTTTGACAAATATTAATTATAGGATTATTAGAAACATTTTAAATTATAAATAAATACATATTTTATATCTCTTTACTGCTTTTTTTTGTTTATATGAATTATCTTCTCCCTTGTTATATAACACATTTAGATACTCACTATATGCCTTTGTCATTATGGCGAGAATATAGTATAATAAGCAATTGATCATCGTTGGCCCACGGCGTTTCTCTAAAGTTAATTAATATTTTTTTAATTTTTAATAGAAATGAAATTTATATCTTCAATGTTTGAAAATGACTATAGGATTCTTGGTAAAAAAAATTACTATAGGATTAATTTTCATTTCATGGCCATAGTTGAGACCAGGGGTGTGTGTGTGTGTGTGTGTATAACACGCTCAAAATATGTTATTATAATAATAATGTTAAACATTGATGGTTTATTTAAAAAAATAGTGGGTAATCTTTAATTCTCAGAGAAGAGTGTAATTTTCAAAATTAAAAAGTGATTTATAATTTAAAAATCTACAAAAATATAAATTATTTTAAATAATACTTCCTCCAATCTTATATATAAATTACACTTTTTTGGGATAGGACTGGTCATATATATATATATATATATATATATATTACACTTTCTTTTTATCTAAAATTTTAATCTACTATTTCTATTTATACCCTCATAAGTACATACCAATACATTAATTAATTATAACACAATCTTTCCTCAATTTTCTCTACTCATTCTCTCATTTACTCTCTCTATAAATAAAAGTATATTTAAAAAAATATCTCTAATATATTTATTTTAATTAATTTTAACTAATATTTTAATATACGTGATTTCACTAGTTGTATCTTAGGTATACAATAGAATGGAAGGCGTGTTATATATGTGTGTGTGTGTGTGTGTGTGTGTGTGTGTGTGTGTGTGTGTGTGTGTGTGTGGAAGCAAAAATGACAATGATTTTCACTATATATTTATATTACTTAATTGACCAGACAGTTGAAAATATAGAATTCCATTGTTTAAACCTTGCAAGTTGCTTAGAAGATTATGTGGGTTATTTTTCAAGCAAAGCAACAACCCATGGATTCATCAGCTTCATCCCACAGGAAACTTCTTTCTATCCAATCACCTTCTAGGGTTTACCGGCTTCTTCCTCATTCATTAACATATAAACATTAATATCTCTCACTATTGACTTTTGAACCCTTCAAAGTCTCATTTTATATTCCCTTTCATTTCATTATATAAACAATCTCTCTTCCTTTGCCTTCTTCTCCAAGCTAAGTCTCCTTCCTTAAAAGAAGAGCAGTTCAATGTTAATCCTTCTTCTGAGATTCATCACATTCGGTGTTCTAACCCTATGGAGTATCCTAACTCGTCTCATCTTCTCCTCCCTAGCTCACCTAGTGGTGTTGTTGATCCAAGGTTTGAAGTTTCCCGGCGAGGCGGCGCACAGCGGATTTCAGCAGCTGGCGGAGGCGATCCGGGGATGTTTCGAGTTTCTGATGAGCATGGTGGTGGAATCAACGAGTTTCATGGTGACAACAGCGTTTGATATTGTGAAGGAGAGCGTGGCCGGATCGGTGGATGTGTTTGCCGACGTGGCTGCGACACTTTCGGAGAAAATGAAGACATCGTTGGATGAATCAGTGAACTATGTTGCAGACATGTCTGGGGAAATATCAGAGATGGTAACGAATATGGTTGCAGAATTGTGGAATAACTATAAGGAAGCTGTAGGGTATGTGTTGGAGAATGTTGGTGCTTGACTTTTATTTATTTATTTATTTATTATATCCACATATTAACTACATGTGTCATGTACTAATCTTCTTAATATAATCTAATTAATATAATCTTTTTCATTCACATCTCTTCATATAGCTAAACTCCATTTGTTCACTAATGTCACTGGATTGTTAGTTAACTTTTTTAATAGATAAAGAAAATTAAATAAATCAGTTAATTATAATTAAAGTTAACTCCTCAACACAGATTCATATTATATATTTATTAATCTACTAACTATTATATTATAGGCTCATTTAAATAAATTTTTAAAAAATAGCTTATAGAAAAAAAATACTTTTTGACAATTTTTGGAAAAAGGCTTCTAAAGAATGATTTATAAAAAAAGTACTTATAAATAAATAAATATTTTAATAGTTATTATCAGAATAACTTTTATAAATTACTAGAAAAGATAAGAAATAAAATAATAATTAAAAATATGTAAAGAAGGAGAAGTAGAAGGACCACTAACGACTAGCTCCTCCTGCGCTCCTCCATAGTCGATTGAGAAAGCGACGATGGCCAGCAACTGAAGACTAATGACGGTGACCTCCACTCATCATTATCCAGTGTGTCTTCTTCAACTGGCGACCAGCGACGGCGAGTTGTAGAAGGATGGCAACAGAAAAGAAATTTGACGGCAACAGAGAAGGAAGAGCATAACAGAGTCAGAGAAGAAGCTTGACAGAGAGTTAGAGAAGAAGCAGGAGAGAGAGAATCGGAGAGAGGGAGGAGGGAGGAGAGAAAAGAAAGTGCGTCAGAAAAAAATATGAGTAAAATAATTATAGTGTAGTCTATAAGCTTATATACTATTCCATAAGTTATTTCTAATAGTTTATCTAAAATTATGGTTTTAAACCATATTTTAGTCCATAAGTCATTTTAGTTAAATATAACTGTTTATTTTTAAATTTTATTAAACTAATATTTGAATTAGAAACCCTTTTAAAACTAAGGTTTAAGTAAAATTTAAATATGTACTAAATATAATTAATTGATTTATTTAATTTTTTTAATTTATAAAAAAATCTATCTGACTTTTATATTATTTAGCTTTTATATTAAAGGTAGAGGAGTAATTTTCTAGTGATGTCACGCCAAGGTTTCTTTACATACAATTATTAACAATATTTTTAGCTGTCGTTAATTATAATGCTCAACATTATCCACTGCATAATTATTAATGTAATAAGAATTGAGGAAGAATCAAATGAACTAGTTGAATTTTGGTAAAAAAAAATGAACTAGTTGATTCCCTTGGGGGTTTAAACTCTAGATTAGATTCAAGAAAAGAAACAAAAATGAGTTGGGACCGCAAATAAGACAACTTATATTTATTATATACAGCACTCCATGTGCAGCAACAAACTCATAGTGAACAAGACCAAATGGAGCTTCAACCAAAATTATAGTAGCTTGTAAAGTTTTTTTTTCTCGATAAACGTTATATTTAAGGATATGAATTTTAATAATTTTAATTTAAAAAATTAATATTTTTTAAAATAAAATTATTATCTAATTTCATGAGAAATTAAAAAAAACTTATTATTAAGTTTTTTAAACGTGACAATAGTATTATTTACAATTGTATTTAAAAATTTGACAACAATTCCTATAGTATTTTTTTTTTCGCTATAAATAATCATAACATGTTGGGTGTAATCTGCAAAGCTTGAAAATGTCTATTTCACTTGCTGGCTCTGAATCTACAAGTAACGCTGGACTAGAATCATTTTATGAAAATTATCCATAAATTCCTTGTAAAAATATTAAATACAAATAGGTTGTCTAACTTGTAATAATGTAACTCGTACAAATAAAAGTTTGACTGATAAATATGAAATTTCTTGAGATTTATTAGTATTAATGAAATTTTGAAGGCCTATTTATATTTGATTTTCTTACATAGGATCTATGTCATTTGACTAGATTGAGAGCTTCAAGAGTCAACGAGATTCTATAGTTAAAATTTAAGAAAATTATTCAGAGGTCATATAAAAAGGATTTAATTACAAAAAAAATCTTAATTATAAGTAAGCAATAAAGCATGACATTTCTTATCTTATCACTTATCATTATAAGTTACTCAATTATCATTAAACTTTAAAATAATTAATATTTTACTACAAGAGCTCTAGGTAATTCACCCTTATAACTTTTCGTCAAACTTGGGAGGAAATACCATGTCCTTTTAATGCAGCTGGATTTCCATATGCCATTTTAGAATGATTCCAGCAGATATTATCTTTCTAAAACTTGTCTTGGCCAGAAGATCCTTTTTGAAAACTTAACAGCAATTATTATCCTAATCACTTGCTCAAATCCTTAGTATGGGAACTAGATAACCAACAGAAAGTTATATAATTTTTGATAGGATGATAAGATCGACCAAGCTGTCAGACATCAAAACTACCTGCCATTAAAACAAGGGTAAAAAGGAGAAGCTGATGTAAGGAACAGCTGACCTCCTTGAGATTTCATATTTTCTATATTTGATTGATATGAGTTCCAGAATCACATAAGCTAAGAAACGGAGTTAAATGCCCTGATAAAGCTGTTCAATAATTACATTCTGTTTTCATGTTAGTGAGAAACTATACCAATGGCAGCAGGTAGAAAGAACCGTATATATTAACCGAAAAAGAAAGTAGCTTTTAGGTATATCATAAACATTTTTAAGATCATACTTGGGTTGATCAATCAATCATCATCTTCTAAAGGCAGTGCCCACTCTGGAAAGGAGAAGACACAGCCAAAAATGGAGGAGTTAAAATGTTAGGCTGCAAAGGCTGAAAGGAGAATCCTGTTGTTGACTGTGGAACTCCAATTGGCTGGTGCTGAATTGAACTGTCAAACAGGAAATCATGAATCTATGCTTTGTTTGATAACACATACTAATGCATATATCTTTAACGCCATCTTTTATTTTATTTTTTTTTGGATTTAGACGGCAGATATATAGACCAATGAAGAGTTGGGGTTCAAACACCACTAAGGGCTCATCTTGTGCCACTAGACCAAATGGTCTTTGGCATCTTTAACACCATCTATATATATGAACAGAAAAACAATAAATAACTCACCCAAATGACAATGACAATGAAGTCTCGGCTGAGGAGCGCACCCCATTTTGATCCGGAGACAAAAATGTCCAAAAAACTAGAGCAAACAATAACCATACCTCACTATTGTCAAGCAAGGAAAGTATATACAAGGGGAAAAAATCACAAAACAAGGAAGAAAATTGGAGTAATGATTAATTTCTTCTACAAGGGGACATGAAAAGTTCCACAAAAATTTACAATTTTGTCACTTGAATTTGAGTTGATTACCGACAAACCAATTTATTTACGAAAGAAAACACGTATAATCATTCAAAAGAATTTTTCCGGATTAATCTATCTAGTCTTAAAGTCAAAAATCAGAAGCAACAAAATACACACACACGTAGTTTTGGTTATGAAAGATTAACATAACAAATAAAATAAGAGAAAAAAATACCTGATTGGTCTGAATGATCCCTGAAGTCGGAACAGAACAGCACATTCTGCATTTTTAGCATGTATTTAGTCAAAACATAGATATAGTTTTCGTTTTCACATCGAGATTTCAATAAATAGAAAAAGAATTAAATGTGACGCAATATTCACAGCACTGGGAACCTACCTCTCCCATGCCTCGCGATCCATTGTGGGTCACATCTGCAGGAGAGTAAGCGGAAAAGCTTATTGAGTGAAGATATTCGAAGAAAATTTAAATAAATGTACGGAGTGGATAATTATATGGGAGAACCCCAAAAAATTCATAGGTACTGGAAACTTCATACAGAGCTCAAACAAAAGAATGGTTAATGCGTTTACGGAGGCATAGAAACTGAGCAGTTTGGAAAATTCGATAAACTGTATCTTAGGGTGTGTTTGGATTAGCTTTTGGAGAATAGATTTTGGAAAGAATAGATTCTGGAGAATAGATTTTGGGAAGAATAGATTTTAAAAATAGAGATGTTTGGATGATTAGTAGTAGAATCACTTTTTATATTAATAAATTACCAAAAAGGGTATGATTTGATTAAAGTATGAAAGAGGAGAGAGGGTAGAGAATAAATAAGAGAGAGGAGAGAGTGTAGAGAAGAGAGAGGAAAGATGAGATAGTGTGAAGAAAAGAGAGGAGAGAGGAGAGAGAGTATAAGAAAAAATAAGGGTAAAATAGTAATTGGATAGTCTATAAGCTCTTTTACTGTTACAAAATTTATTTTCAGTAGCTTATTCAAAATCATGGTTTCAAACTGAGGTTTTTGCCAAAATCAATTTTGAACAAAAATGGCTGTTTGTTACAAATTTTTTAAAACTGAGGTTTTGGCCAAAATCAATTCTGGACAAAAATTGCTGTTTGTTTCAAATTTTCCCAAACCGAGGTTTTGCCCAAAATTGATTCTCAAACGCTGAATCCAAACACGCACTTAAGGGAAACTTAAAGTCAAAATTCATAGCTTTAAAACATGACAAGAATGAGCTCAAACAAGTTTCCTAAGAAAAGTTATGATTGAATGAAGTCAACTCAAGTTTTTGGAGATAAGAGATTAAAGAACCTAAAGTTAAGTTGAAGTTTTGAATTTTTCGTCTCAAATTGCTCTCAATCGATCCTAAGTTAGTTTCCATTGCTAGTTGTTGGTTCCTAAGGTAAGCTGTTGCATTTTTGGTATCAAACTGAGAATACTGTTGACAGCATAAATTAATGGATGTTCGGTAGAGCTTGTGAGGTTCTCTTTCACTGACATACATATAAGAAAATAATCAAGACAAATCCAGCTACAGAATCTTCTTCAAAATAAAAATAATAACAATAACGAAAACCATTTTTCTTTGGACATAAAAGATCTAAAGTTCCAAAGATAGGCACTGATTTCATTTATTCTTATATTTCTCTTCTATGGCATTGTGGTTCCAAAACCTAATAACAGAATCCAGAAAAGAAAAGGAGGAAAACACAGCATTATATACAAATTAACTGCACTTTACGACACAATTGGACTTCTAGCAGGTTTTATATAATTATAAATAAAAAAATAACTCTCCTTGTTTGATAAAACTAGCTTCACTTATTCATTTTTAAAATAAATTTTAAATACAAAGAAGGCACAATCTGAACCTAATTCACAAATGCACAATTATAGAGGGAACAAGCAGCCAACGCAATTTGTGACAACTGTATTGGATTTTTCAATAAGGAAAACTAGTAAACTGTAACAAGTAATCTGCCACACAAACAAGCAACAACAAACTAATTTATGGGAACTGGGTAATCAAAGAACAACCACATATGTCAACTGATACTTTAAACAGGTCGCTGTTACTACAGAGTTCAAGAAGTGTATACCCAAGTTTGAAATGCTGGGCTTTACAGCTAACGTTAAGCCAAGAAAACAGTCATCGGGGTCAGGGCCAAAATCCTGCAACTTGAGCTCAAGATTTGGTTTTGCCCCTGTGAAGTAGAGCAAGAGGGAAGCAATAAATGAGGCCAGAAACTTAACCCAATAGTGATCTTACAAACCAAAATGGATTTAAACATTGAAAGAAAGGGGTCATGAAAACAGAACAACAATGGAAATGCTCTTACTCTTGCTACTCAGCTTTAGTTCAAGTGGATCGCGAATTGGACAAGGAACCCATGTACTCACCTGTCCAACATAAATTCGTAATTGAACCCAAAACAAAATGAGAAAATGAAATTTGGAGCACAAATTACATGGAAAAAAGGATGCTGCAGTGCATGATCTGCATCTGGCCTTCTTGATGGGTCCCATGATAATAGTTGCTACAAAGTTACAATGCAGCAGATATCAAAAGATAGCACTATTCACAGAGCCAAATTTTATGAGAAATTTTGCAAGATATCCTGGTAACTAATGCATTGTGACATTGACAGTCAATATACAGATAAATTGACCAAAACCTACCGTGATCAAATCAATAGCTTCCGAGCTAGCATTAGGAATTATATCAGAAAGTTTTGAAGGTGGAACCTATCCAAAAGCATAAGGGAAATTGAAGAAATAAAGAGTAAATGATGAACAGCAAAAAATATAAAGTAAATTAAAAAGGGATATGCAATCAGGCATGTCATAGAAACACTTACCACTTCATGACCAACAATATCTAATAGCCTCATGTTGTTCGCTCCCACAGGGAAAGAAGTCAAATCTGGTGTACCGAGAACACAATATATCTTGTACAGTTGATCTATTTCACTGCCCACAGAGCAAAGAGATGAGACACGAAGCTTACTAGTTCATTATTATCTTAACTTCATATTTCACTTCTGCGGAGGAAACCATCAGTATGGTGTAACAAATAAAAGAAAGACACGTGAATAACTTCAAAGGGAAAAAGTTTTTAACTTTTAACAAATGCTGTGTGGGAACTTTAAAACAAGCAATTAAAAAGTTTTGTTCATTTATTAAAAAATTAATAATAATTTTACTAAATCTGAATATGAAAGCGCCTGAAAATACAATGAAGCCTTGAAAGCAATATTTTCAATCAATGAAATAATCATAAAAAACCTCAACCTTAAATATTTCAATGTTGAGCCTCAACCACATATCCAAATTACCGCAAGATATGCCAAAACACACAAGATCTAGTTACACTGAAGCTCCTCAATATTTCTACTACGAACAAGATTGACCATCCTCCAAAACAGTATCAGAATTATAAGCTTCAATAGCTAGATTTATACTTCCCCCAATGATATCAACATGAATAAACATAGCAAGCAATCGTTTCAACAAAAAGAATAAAGAATAATAAAGTAGAGATTAAAGCACAAAAGATGACACTGTAATTAATACAAATGCAAATAAATGATCACTCTCACCTTCACATTTTCAAGACAAAACTAAAAAGCATAAAAACTGGTAGGGCAAGGTACCTTTCACCAGGGAATATGGGGTTCAAGGTGAAAAGCTCAGCTAATATAGCGCCAGCCGCCCACATGTCTGAAAATAATATCTATTATTTATTCACCACTTCAAGAGTCCTCATGTAATAAAAATAAATTCCAAACAAGCTTGCACTTATACTTATCTATATAGTCACTTCTCAATGTGGCAAATTGATGTATTATGTATGGATACATGTGAATATATAGTTACACAAAGTGACGGATTTACTTCATCATAAATCATTAATTAGTACAAAGAATCTAGACATGCATTGATCATCTACATTTACTTTTTTTTAACATTTAAATGATTATGCACATGCAGCAACAGAAGGCATTATATTTGAGAAGTTCACGCAGATATACAGGGAATATTTTGTGTATAGTTACTACAGTATGTTCTATCTCAGTCAAAGACATCGAACACAGCTAATTCACATGGAGGAGCGGTGCTTATGAGTAACCCTCAGCCAAATAAGTCATAACACTTTCAGTATTAAAACAGCTTATTGTGTGAAAAAAATAAGAAAATTCTGAATCAGACTGAAAATTAATGCTTACCAACAGCAGGAGTATAACATGGAGACTGTAACAAAACTTCCGGAGCTCGATACCTGTATACACAAGGAGAAAATGAGAAGATGATAATGAGAAAATAACTCCTTAAAGCACATGCACTCACACACAGTTCATATAGAATGTTGACTTTACATCAAAAACCGTTATGTAGAGAATATTTATTCACACTTGTGGAAAAAGAAAGACAAGAAAAGAGGGCATGATAGAATATGACTTACCACCGTGTGGAAACATATTGAGTATAAGGAGGCATGGATGATACTTCTCTAGCCAGTCCGAAATCAGCAATTTTAAGAACATCATTTGTCACCAGCAAATTCTCTTTACAAAGAAACTAACCACTATGAGAACGTGGCTTATTTGACACTTAAGGTAGATTGGACAAGAAAATATAAACAATATGGTGCAAAGAAAAATTTGCTGTGGTGCAATATGTCCTACCTGGTTTCAAGTCCCGGTGAAAGAATCCTTTCTTGTGCATGTGACTAAGACCTCGAAGCACTTGCTTCATGAGGGAACGTATCTCTTCCTCTGAAAAGGGCTTTTGTCTGTCTTTTATTAATTGATAAAGATTATACTCCTGAAGAGAAGCTGAGTGTCAAAAGCTTGCAATAAATCAAAAATAGCCACTCAAGCTGCAAGCAGATCCTCTTGTCAAAGAAGACAACAGTAGGTTCTTGAACTTTAGAATGAAAGAAAAAAGAAACAGGGGAGAGAGAGAGAGAGAGATCACCCAAGTGAAGCAAAGTGTGCACAGAATAACTATTTCTAACTACTCAAATAAAGAATTTCATATATTAATTAGAAAATATTTTAGATTTGTTAATTTACTTTTTAATTTTTAATGTCCTTAGAAATATATTATCTTTTTAATTTATTTCAGACACTAATCAATAAAATCACATAAGAATTCATAATCTTCTGGTATATAAAGTCGTAAGGTATAATAATAGGGCCAATATAACACTCCTGCATTTACTGACAGAGCAGAGCAGCAGCATCCAGCATTCTTCTTCCAGGCGTTAGGACCAGTTTCGCTATTAGATGTACATTGGAAATGAAGCCCCAAATCTTACTATTTTGGGAAATATTCATTTCTTCCAAAGTTTCAACCTTCCTCTCCTATACATATATCCTTCCATTATTAAAGTATGACTCAACTAAAATATGATAAATAATTCTTTAATGTGATTTTCAGTAATCGTGATTTATTAAAAACACATTGAACATTTAAGTCATATTTTATGCACAAAAAATACAAAAGAAAATAAAAGTGAAGAACATAAGTGCCCTCACCATGTATTCAAATATGAAAAACATTTCATTATTTTCCCTGATAACCTCTTTCAACTTTATGATATTTGGGTGATTCATCTTCCGAAGGGCCTGCAAAAGGAATGCTATGCACATGAATAGAGAAATAAAAATAATTACAGTACTTAAATATGGAATATAGTAATCACCCTTTATAACTGCTAAAATTTACTGTATCATATACCTTGACTTCTCTTAAATTTGTAAATTCTTCCCAGAAATAGAACTTTCTTTTCAACTTTTTGACAGCAACCTTGTCAGAAAAAAGCAGGAGAATAGCATCAAAACATATTATAAAATGTAAAATGTGACAGCACTAATGATTTTAAAGCTGTCTCTATAAAGCACAATCTTAAATATCAGCTATCAGCTTGACCCCAATGTATGTTTCAAGAGAGGGGAGTGGGGGCAACAAGAAAGTAAAACACAATATCCATGTTAACCTTTATTGCTCACTATATATGAAGTTACACCAACTCTAAGCTGATTCTCTCACAGAAAGCCCAATTATACATCTCACTTTTAAACAGACCATTGCATGTACTTGATGTGAAGTCGTGATTTTACTAAAAGGGGTAACAATAAGGTGACAAAAATGTTTCAACACAATGAAGGATGATTAAAAACAAGAATAGTAAATGAACGTATGAAGCATAAAAATGAAAGAATTGCTTTTTGCCCAAGTCGCTTACAATCTCGTATGTCCTCAGATCACTGGCCTTATATACATGACCGCAAGAACCATCTCCGAGCTCTCTCAAAATTTTATATCTAGAAAGAAACAGCACTTAAATATTAATCTGCTAGTAAAAATGAGACCCCAATAACCGTAAAAAAGTCAAGCAAAAAATCAACTAACCTTTCCATTTTCAAAATTGCAACACTATAAACAATAAGTCTTCAAAAAGACAGAAACAAACTCCATGCAAGGATGTCTACACTGTCAACACAGTGTTGGCAATTAGTTTGTAGAAATGAGGTGGCATCAAAAGCTAGCACGAAGGATTCAATATCATGAATAGTCCACTTTTCACTGTAGAAGTGATTCAGAAGCCGCAATAAGTCTGTCAACATGTTGCAATTCTCAGAACTCCAGTTGACTAAGCATTATATTTTGCATATCTTAGGCAAATCCATTTCGTAACTTGAAACAGTTCCCATTTATGAAAACAGGGAAATCAGCTGCAGTAGAAAATAAAAGGTTAATATTTTGTAGAACTTCAATAATTAAATCCCTTGTGACATCAGGAGAAAAAATAAGTATATAATAGAAATTGGAAGAAATAGAAGTTCCAGTATCATGGCCAGCCATTGAAATGTTTTTGAATTTCCCAATGAGCAGGACTCAACTTTGACTTATTAGCTCATCCCATCCACCCAGAACCCAGATAGAATGGGACAGTTCTGACAAATCGATAACTATGATCAGTCCCATATTAGGGAATCATACACCTAAAAATTTTATACGCGAGAACGGATTCAAATCAGGTAACCGTGTCAAATCTGCCCATGAAATTCAACTTTTTCTGGGCCGACATACCATGTGCGAAAGTTTAAAAACGATCAAGATCAAAGAATTTACTTCAGAGTGCAACGAAATTAAAAAAAAATAGAATTCAGAAAATCGAGTGAATTGAGCAAAAGGAAAAAAGAAAGAAATGTTATCTTCAAAATTTTCCGTACACAATATTTCTTTTGAATATTGAACAATCAAATACTGACTAAATATCATTTTTTTTTCCTACCAAAACGTCGTGTCCAATCCAACCTATTTCAAAAAACACTCAAACATATAAAACCTCCCACACTTTATATGATCACGGGACTATTGCCACGGCAGAACCATTACCCCGTCATCTCGGATTCTTGGAAACTAAAACTATCATAGCAAAATTCGAGTTGCATTTGAGTTAGTTCATCATCTGAGCATTAGATAAAACAGAAAACAACACAAGGAATTCTAAATTGGCAAAACTAAGGCGAGAAAGAGAATTTGAAAGACGTAGAACTCACCTGTTATGATAAAAGGATAGAATCGAAGCAGAATCAACAGATATCCAAGCACAGATCAGCAATGTAATGAACTTCCTCGGTGAATAAAACGAGATAATGGATGGTAGAGAGAGAGAGTAATCGTAGAGAGAGAAACCTTAGAGAGATAAAATTTGGATTTCTGAAGAAACCATGAGAGAGGGGATTCCATAGAAGAAACGAAGGAGAAGAAACCAAAGAAATATTAAAAAAGGGCGTTAGAATATTAATATATTTTGGAAAATATTCTAATGATTTTTATTTAAATATTTTATTCCTTCTTAAATTTAAAAATAGAAATTGCTTGGCTGTGGAGGGGAAGCGCCGGTGGTCCCCTCATTCATATAAAATTAATATTTTATTTTCATAAGCCATAAAAAATTAATTTCCTTGAATGACGATGTTGCCCTCCAACTACTTTGTATTTACTGAAATAGTATGTAAAATCATGTAGACAAATATGCCACTGCATAGAGCAGTAGAAAGACAACACAGCCCTTCGATAGCAATCTTAGATGTCTATTTTGCCCTTTGAAGATGGATAAGGGGTACTTGTGGAATACTAAAAAGTGACGGCCGTATCGCAAGGGATCTATGTGCCAAACAACAACTCAAAATGCAGATTTCATATGTGCGTTGCACATAATATAAAAAAATAAATTATAATAATTAATTATTTATTATTTATTATTTTTATTATAGTCTTAAAAGTTTTAAAATTTAATTTTTAAAAGATTTTGAGTTTGATCTATAAAAGATTTTAAATTTCATGATGATAATTAGTCAATAATTCTATTAAAGTGGAATTTAATATTTTTTAAAAATTAAAATAGGATTATTGGTTAATATTATTGGCTCTAGCTTATAGATAAAGGAATTGAGAGTATTAAATAGAATTGGCCTAAATATATTTTTAACTAAACTAAATACTATAAGATTTTAAAAGTATAGTAGATGATTGATTATGAAATTTACTTTAATTTTAAATATAATATCATCAATTAACTATATTTTTAAAATCTTGTAATAATTAGTTTAGTTGAAAATAGATCTAAATTGATCTGACTTAATATTTTTAATTTATTTATCTATAATTTATAATTAATAATCTCATTCAGTAATATTATTTTAATTTTTAAAAAATTTTGAACCCTACTTTAATATAATTACTGATTAATTAATATTGTAAAACTCAACATCTTTTAAAGTTAAATTTTAAATTTTTATGATATTTTAAATTTTTAATCAGAATAAAAATTATAAATAATTAATTATAATATATTCTTTTACTTAGGGGATAAATATTTAGTTTAAATCTATTTTATCTTCTAAATATATAATTTATTTTAAACTATCCTTTTTATATATATAATGCTTACCAATTAAGCTACGCATAAGGATTTTACACTTTAACATTTCTAAATTACATTGTAAATAAAGTGCTATTAGGAAAAGGTGACTTTTTTACGTGAAGGGGGGAAAAACGAAATTTGAATCCTTCTAATCGAGAGGGTAAATAACCGATTTAAATAGTTAAATTATGTTGCGTTATTTACCATGTTTGACCAAAAAAAATTATGTATTTACCATGTGACGCAGGTGCATGCGTTATACTAAATAATTTAGTGGTAGAACTTCTCAGCCAACCTTCGATCCATTGTTGAACTTTGAATCTTTCATGCCCCCTTCCTGCCATCTTCTAGTGGTACTCACCCCAATTCTTCTTGATATGAAATTTAGTTAATTAATTATAATAAATAAAATATTATCATTTTAAAGTATTCAGATTAAATTATATATTAATTTATAAATTAAATAAATTAGTTTAAAAATAATAATATATAAAATAGATTGAGATTTATATTTATAGTTAAATTAAATTTTTTAACTAATTTCTATATTAATGAGTAGAGATAGTATTTGATAAATATTTTAGTTTAGAAAAATTAAAATCTTTTAAGAGAAAACGCAAAATATATATTATGTTCATAAGGAGAAACTACTATTCCTTGAAACCCTGAAGATTTGTAGATTCCTTCAAATTAAATTTTTGAGAAAAATTTATAAAAATATTATTTAAATTTTTATTTTTTAAATCGAATTTTTTATAAAAATATATTATTATTTATTTATTAAGTATGGTCAATAATTATTAAAAAATATAAAATAAAATTGATTAAAAAATTTTAAATACAAGTGATATTTTTGTGAGATTTTTTCTAAATTTTTATGATACGCTAGTTTATTTTGAATTTAGTCTTCTTTTTGTTTGGCCAAATTAATATAGCCTTTCTTGAAACAACTATTCTAAGTTAAGTTTTTGAGATTTAGATAAAAAAAACTGTAATCCAATTATCGAACAAACAAATCAACAATCGAATCTGGAAAAGTAGTTATATTATATTAGGGAATTGTCAGATCATCATTCAGATTATTCCCTTCCAGAACTAAAATAAATAAAAAAGAAAACCGATATCGACAATTTAATTTGTTTAACAGTTATTTTTGCCTTGATAACTAAAAACGTATTTTTTTTATTTTTTTTAATAAATAATATTAAATATTAGTCTAGCCATATTTTCTTAAAGTGCTTATTTTAAATCAAGATTTTTTATCATATACTACTTCTATTATTTAATATAGTATCCAACTAATATTTTTATAAATTAAAAAATTAAATAAATATATTAATCATAACTAATATTAAAATTATTTAACCAATTTAAATAGATTTAAGAGTATATAATATTAATTGAATTTAAATAGTTATATTTTATCATAATTAATTAATTTAAAAATTTTTGTGTGGTTAAGTATAACTAATAGTATATCATTTTTGTTAATAAAATAGAAAATATAAACTTGTAATTTTTCATATTTAAGTGCTAAATACTTGAACTTGGTCTTCAGTTTATAGAAATAAATAATGTTTAAATTTAGTACTTGTGAGTGTTTTCTCTTAATTTTATTTTTTGTTGTTATATTTTTTAAAAAATTTATAAATTTATTTTTTTATAATAAACTCAAGTTGGTATTAGTGGTAAGGCTTTCATTACTTAAACAAATGGTTGAGGATTTGAATCCCAACCTTGGCGTATATTAAAAAGAAAAGGGCGGAACAAGTTATTTACATAATAAGTAAAGAAAATACATATATATATTTTTATTATTCTTAAAATACAAAAATGATTTTCAAAATTATAATCAAATAGGCCTAGGCGTTTTTGCTTTTTGTAATTCTCTCTCTTTTAAGTTTATGCCAGCGGTTAAGTCATTAATTTTTTTTTACAATAAGCCATTAAATGTTTTTAACATTCAGATTTAAATGGCATTAAATGTTTGAGATTCACATTTAAATCATTTTTGCCAATGAAAATTTAAATAATTCTCAACTTATATATAAAAAAAAAATAAACCTCTCCTTACTAATTGAAATGCAACTTATTTGGGTTGTGAATGCAATTGTTCTAATAGTTGGATTTAGAAACTGAGTATTTATTTTGGAGCTTTTTTAGAGTAACACACTGATAAGCTTGTACGTTGCAAGGATAGTACGTTGTATCCATACATAAATAAATATTGTAACAATCGGACGGTAATAAATATTGATAATAATCCTATAAATTTTTTAAACTTAAAAATATTTGTTTAACTAAATCATTGAATTTTATATAATTTTCAAAAAATAAATAACTCAACCCCTCATTTCAAGAAAATTTTATTTCCACCCAAAATATTAATAAAATATCTAAACACAGTTTTAGAAAAAAAAACATTATATGACAACATAAAGAAATACCTATTAATATGAATTGACAATTTATTTTTTTTACTAATACTAAAATTTAAAATTCTCTAATCAAAATATTTTTTATCCAGATTTTTTTCATACCAAAAATATTTATCATATATTAATAACACATTGACATATATTATCATTCCCATCCCAAAATATTAATTAATTTAAATTCAATTCAATTGGTATTTATTCAATTTAATATTTAAGTTTTAAATTTGTTTATTTTTATATTCTTTTTTTACATTAATATTGACAACAGTATATCAAATAAATATAATCCGATAGTAAATAAATGGATCTATTTATTTCTAGTTATTCTCATTCTATAGGATTTTTTTTGTATTTCATCAAATAGATGGGTTTTGTGGATTTTCTGTGATAGAAAGAACAAAATAAGTTCTTTTTCTTAACTACAGACATTTTTTTTTAATTTTTTATAATACTTTATAATAATATAAATAAAAAAATAAAAAAAATAAAAAATATAATAATATAATGAAATATTCTAATCTAAATTCTAAATTAGAAATTAGAGTATAAATAAATAAAATAGGAAGAGGAGAAGATTACAAAACGACTTAACTAATTCATTAGAAATTTTAATCTTCAATCAATATCTCAAATAAATAGTATAAAAACTCAATAAACACAAATTTTACAATTGGCAAGTGGATTCAAATTCAAATTTAAAATTTAAAAATTAAAAATAAACAATAAAACCAAAATATGAACATGAAGGAATAAGGCTATAAAAAAGGAATATTAGGTTATGTGGAATAATTAAGTAGAAAGAAAATATTACAAATGGCCTAATTACTAAGTAGCTAATACAATTCTAAAGATATAGATAGATATTCCCTTATACTTAATATAAAATAAAGTATTTTATAAACTAGATTTTAAATTGAAGATTAGGAATAATACATTCTGGATTATTCAGGGATTCGATAAAAACATATTACAATAAGAGCTTTTATATAGAGCTGAGTAGTAAACAGCTCGGTGTCATTTAAGTAAGATCTATAATTTGAGTTTTGATATATACAAAAAAAAATTATTAGGAGATTTACCCACTATAGTCAAGTACGCGATGCGAGTAAGATTCAGATATAGTTGGGATAAAATTTTAGTAAACTAAATGATCAATAAAAATATATATATAGAGAGAGAGAGTCTCAACTAATTAACATGAGTTTAATCTCCCCCCAACAAAGAGCACAGGGCTGCAAGTAGCCTAAAAGGAAGTAGTAAGATCTATTCTTAATTTATAAATAGTAGGTTGGATACATTATAAGTTTTATATTTTATAGCGGCAAGTTCTGATTTTTTATTTTGGTATATTGATATTTTTTTAAAATTTTAATCAATGTTTGAATTAAATTAATAGGAGTATAAGCAAGTAGACTGAAATTTCTCACACAAGGCCTAAGATTGTAGTCATTTAATTTATATAAGTAATATTTGCTTAAGGACATGTTTAGATAATATTTTAAAAATTTGTTTATAAAAAAAAGAGTTTTTGAGTAGTTTTTAGAAAATGTTTTTGAAGAAGAGTTTATAAAAAAAAAATTTAAATGAATGAGTGTTTGTATAGTTATTTCTAGAAGTATTTTTATTATTTATAAATTATAAAAAAGTGTATTATTATTAAATATAGGAGAGAGGAGAGAGTAGAAAGGAAAGAGAATGGAGGAGAGAGATGAAATATAGTATAAAAGAGAGATGAGAGAAGAGAGATAATATAAAAAAGAAAAAAGAGAGGATATAGGGTGTAAAAAAAGTAAAGATAATATATTAATTTATTAATCTATAAACTATTTTACTGTTCCTTAAGTTACTCTAAATAATTTATCTAAAATTTTAATTTTAAACTATAGTTTAGTCTAATTTTTTTTTTAAAAAATATAATTATTTATTTTAAAATTTTTTAAAACTTAAAATCTTTTCAAACACACATTAATGGGGGGTTCAAAATTATTACTGCGTTTGTGATGAATTGTTCAGACGAAAGATTAAAGTAATAAAAACTAATGGATAAAATACACAAAACCTCTTAGATCATTTATATATAATATTTTTAATTTTTAAAAATTTAAAGTAAAAAATTATAATATTTTATATTTTGATTAACAAATTTTTACTATTAAAATTACAGTTAAAATTAATAGTTTCTTTTATATCATAATTTTTATATTTTTTTATTATATATCACATTATTTAAAAAAATATTTACCACTTGATATATAATTTTAAAATTTTAAAATAATTAAAATAAAATATTTTAAAACTATAAAATATTTAAATAGTATTAGACACTCGACATATAATTTAAAATATTTTTAAATATTTAAAAAATATAAAATACATAAAAAATATTTAAAATATTTATTTAACTATATATAATTTAAATAAAAAATATAAACTATTATAAATTGTATAGTTTTATTTTTTAAATGATATTACATATAATAAAAAATGAAAATTATGATATAATAAAACTTATTAACTTTTATGATATAATAAAAACTGCTAATTTTAATGACAATTTTAACAATAATAAATTGATAATTAAAATAAAAAATATTAAATTTTAAATATTATAAAAATTATGTATAATTGATCTAAAATTAATAAAAATTTTATGTATTTAAGCTAAAAGAGATTAAATATGTATAAAAAGAGGGGTAAAGTGGAATCACCTTAGTTACTTATCAAACCCATCAAATCTGAAACGGTCCCAATTTACTTTTGTCCTTATCTTTATTTAAAATAAATATTAATTTAATATGTATACAATCTAAAATAAAAAATAATCTTTTAATTATATTTTTTTAAAAAAGTTATCTTTTATTTAAAAAATATTAGTTAAATCAAATCTTAATAATCTAAATCTAATAGGCTTTAGATTATTTTGAGCACCCAAGCCAGGAGAGAGAGAGATTAAATTGTTAAGAATAGATCGTTTCAATTTTCAAGCCTTATCCACAAGAAAGACTTGAGCTGCAATAATGGCAAGAAGTATATTCAAAGGCCAAAGCCTGGCTTTTCTTTATGCGAATATACCCCTCTTCTTTTTCTCAGATTTGAGAATTGGAATCCTCCTTTTGGCCTAATTGTGTTTTTTTTTTCTTGAAGTGTTAAATTGTATTTAATACTCTAATTTTTTTTAATAACAATCAACATCTCAAAATAATTTTTTATATATTTACTACCTTAAAATATTTTTTAATAACACTCAACAAAATAAATTGTGATATAATTTTGTTTTTAAAATATTTTTTGAGTTTAAAATGCCTATTGCTCTTGAGAAAATACTTTAAAAAAATTATTTTAATATATTGAAGAATATTAGTAAAATATTTTAGAGTACTAGATGTATAAAATTTATTTTATAATATTAAGTGTTATTAAAAAAATATTTTAAAATACTTAACCTAATAAAGCCTAATGTGGTCTTGATGTTTCAATTGGGGTTCTCTCTGTCTAAACAAACCTTAGCAAGCAGTTTTCAAAATCTCATATGAAGTTAAATTATAAACAACTTTTGGTTGGAATATTTTAATATTTTAAATAAACTGAAATTTTATGCTAAGAATTAAACTAAATATTCAATTTTTTTTTCCAACCAGGGAAGTGAGTATTTCCAATTTTTCATGACTTAAGAAAGGGACGAACTTAAAGGCTAAGACTTAACAAAAGTCTAACAAGTATGATAATATGATTAACCACATTAGAGTACTTAGATTATTTACTATACAAAGTAAACAGAGCAGTTTTAAGAAAAAAGTCAACAAGATTAGAAGAGTCTATTCTCTATGTTTCGGTAGACAACCGATTAAGATAGTCAACAACATAATTTTTAGTACTAGTGTTGTCCTTAATATCAATGTCAAATTCTTACATCAATAGAGACTTAGTAGATCTTTTTGAATCTCATATTTAATTATTAGAGAATACATATATACTAAAGATAATCATAGATCTTAAAATTAGATACCTGATAATATGATCCGATAAATAATATTAAAAAAATTATATTTATTATAATTTATAGATAAATGAATTAAAAGTATTAAATCATGTCAAATTAGATCTATAGTCAATGATATCATTAGAATTGCAGCTTTAAAATCAAGACAAAAATTTTTAAACCCAAATTATGTCTCAAATTCCTTAAATAAGAAAACTTTGTAGAGCAAGATGAAATCCCAAATAATCAAAAGGAATTGATTTACATGAAACTTGGTCCTAGCTAGGAACATGGCAAAATGTAAATATAGGGGTGAGATGTAGGTTGCCTTCAGGCTCACTTATCAGATGCCTTCTATTGTCTCGTTCTTTATCCCTCCCCTAAAAATTTTACGATATATGAGTGAGATCTAATGCCTCAATACCTATACAAACCAGCCACAAACACGTACAAGATATACGAGTGAGATCTAATGGCTAAATTCTCCTCTCTCTCTCTCTCTCTCTTTTCTGACCGACCAGGCAAATATTCAGGTACGGGGCCCTACCAAATGGTAGTATGTACCACATGGTTAAAAGAGTCTAATATACTCCTCATTAAACCTCAATGTGATCCATTAATGATTCATGACCTCGTTGTCACCTATACATCGACAAGATTAATTGCGCTACTCATCATATCACATTCTTTTTTTTAATTATTTTTTCACGTTAAATTTCATATTTTTTTTGGTGCAATTTAATTTCATATTTTTATTAAACTGCATTATTATAATATTTCTTGGGTTGCAACATGTCAAGCAAATTGCTTTATATTTCACAAGAACCTAAGTTCTCGTAATTCCATTTTTCATGGATTGAGGTAATGCAATACTCAAGAATTGCCGTTAATTAGTTGGGGCTGTTGCGTTGTCATTACTATGTTTTGCTTCAGAAAAACCTTTTTTTTTTTTTGGGTTTGGAAACATTCCTATTGTTTAGTAATTAGGGAGTTATCTTAGGCATGAAGGAAGATCTATAAAAAAAAAGGAAAAAACAAATAAAAACAGGGCCTTTGTAAAGTCAAATTCGATAGAGACAATACAGCAACCACTAAAAAAAGAAAGAAGAAGAAAAGGCTAGTTTTATGTGGCTATGAATTGAAACACTATAATTTCACCATTGATAATTGTAAATCAATGAATATAGATAGACTCATATAATCTTATACAACAACACTACTTATGTATTTAAAAAATCCCCCAATTATAATTTTAAAAAAAAAACTTAACCTAAACTTTAATTTATAAAAATTTTAAAATAAACAGTTATATTTATTTAAAAAAAATTAGATTAAATTATAGTTTAAAATCATAATTTCAAATAAGCTAGTAGAAATATCTTTTAGAACGGTAAATAAGTTTATGAACTACTCAATTATTATTTTACCTTTACTTTTTCTTACATCATCTCTCCTCTCTCCTATCTCCTCATTCTTCTATCTTTTTCACAATCTTTCATATCTTTTCTCTATTCACTATTCTCCACCATTTTTCCTATTTCCTATTTATTTTCTATTCACTCTAATTCACCATCTCTCCTCTCTATTTTTCATCCTCTCTCATCTTTCATATTTTTAATAAAATCATACTCTTTCTGATAATTTTTCAATTATAAAAGTCATTTTTAGTAATAACTATCTAAACATTCATTTATCTATAACAATTTTTTTTATAAACTCTTTTTTAAAAACTACCTAAAAACTATTTTTTTTATAAATTATATTTTAAAAGTCTATCTAAACTAGAGTTAGGAAAACGGGGCGGGTTCGGGCTAGTAAAATGTCAGCCCGCCCCCTTCCAGCCCGTCAGTGTTGGCGGGTTAGCCTATTTTTAAGCGGGCCAATCCACTTTTTTTTTAATGATTAATATTATTATTTATTTTATCTAAATATTACTTTGAATACTTTTATTATTGAATACTAGTAAAAATAATTACTTATTTATTAATATGTGTTGATATATTATAATTGATTAATATCATGTTAATGTTTATTTAGATTTATAATTATAAAATTTAATATTTTTTTATAAAAAGTAAAAATTTTTAAGAGTATAATATCAACTATATTTTAATTATACTAATATAACATTAGAAATTTTTTATTAGTATTTTAAAAATTTAAATTTTTTTAAAATATTAAAAATTAAAAAAAAAGAGGGACGAGCCGCAGGCTAGGGCTAGCAAAATGCCATCCCATTTTACCACTTCTAATATAAATATACACAAAATAAGACATAATTTTGTTTTAGAAGTTTTTTTTTTTTTAAATTATAGACATCTAAACGATTTTTTAAATTAATATTATCTGAAACCCTGAAAAATTAAGGTATATCTTTTCATTATAATAAAACTGTCATATCATAAACAGAATTTAAATTTTTTATTTTATAGATTATAAATCAACAACTCATCAATCTAACTAATCTTATACTATCTTTTATTTACATGCAAAACGGAAGTGTAACTTGTAGGAAAATTTTTCCTCTCACATCCTTCCCTTCGTTTCCATCAAAATACATTGTCAACCAAATGAGTCGAAAAAGTGGAATAATCAAACCAAAGTCAAATAAAGTGACGAGAGCTGCGATAGTGCAGAAAGAAGCAATCAATAACGTTTGTTTCTTGTCTAGGCCGAAGTAAGAAGCAAAGGGTTGCTTCTTCATCCTTCTTGTTTATTTTCGTGCACGAAAACCGTCAGGCCGTTGGCAGCTCTACGCTCATTGTTTTGACTTTTTTTTTACTTTAAATTTGCCAACAAAAGCAAAATTAATCCAACATGATTCATAATTTAAATAAATTTAAATTCTATTATTAATATAAAGATTTTATTAATAAATAATTTATAAGTATTTATATAAATATTTTATGAATGTCAAGGTATACTATAACTTTTAGTTAGCGGATATATCTAATTTACCTAAACTTCCATGTAGTCAATGGATTTGAAGATATGAAATTTCTCATGTATAAATATTAAGATCCAATATTTTGAAAATAATACTTAATATTCTAAATTATTTTTTTATCTATTTAATATTTTAAAATATTTTTTTAATAATATCTAATATCTTAAAGTAATTTTTAATATATCTAACATTTTAAAATATTTTTTAAGAATATTCAGTATTTTAAATTTATAGTACTAATTGCTATTAAAAAATAATTTAAAAATTAATTATATCAAGTGCTGTTGGAATAATATTTTAGAGTATTGAATCAATCTATACCTAAAAACTATAACCCAATAAATTAAGAGTATATATACGGCTTGTTTTTTTCATTTCACGAAATTTTCCTCAGTAAAAATTTAAATTAATCCGAACCATTTTTTCATACTAGAATGTTCAAAACCGTACTCAATAAAGGTATCCAGATAGAGAACATATAATTTTTTTTATATAAAAAAATTTAAATAAGTTTAACACTAATCCCACACTAAAATTAGAGTACATCCTCATAACTCCCAGGGTATTTACAAATGACTCATAAGATTACCTATTAAAAGAGTTCTCATAATAATAATAAGAATTAAAACTTATATTCTTATAAAATATAAATATATTTTTTATTATTTATATCTATTATCATAAATAATAGAAGAAAGGCTTCAAAATAAGTAAACTCGGGCCTTTTTTTTTGAATTTTTAATTCTTTTTTTTTCAAATAAGTAAAGAGAGGCTTCAAAACATACAAAGAAGAATTCAGTATTATCTTAGCCCAATAAATTTATAGAGCACAATTTGGACCAACACTATTATGGACCCAATTCTTTTTAGTAGTCCAATGGATATTTTTGAAAAACTAAAATAATTCTTTTTACTAAGTATATATATTATTTTATTAAAATTAATTTTATTTAAAATATTATTAAAAATTAAATATCAACATATCTCTCATAAGAATTAGAAACTTAATTATCTACATTATAAAGGAGTAGTCTTTTGTTAGACCTAACTCTCGTTAGTAGATTAATATATATTTAATATTTAATAGTAATAAGTAACACAGCCCAATTATTAAACCCCATACGTGTTACACAGAAATAAAAAAAAAAGTATAGTTAGGGATTTAAACGTTAAAATTAACACTTTCGACATTAAAATAAGTTATGAATAATTCAACCTTCTTTTAATTTTTTTTTAAGAATAGAAGAGATATCTGTTTAATATCGAACATATTAAATCATATCGATGGTGGGCCATAGGCATAGGCAGTTAAGGTTTGAATGGATCCCAATCCCATTAAGGCACCAACTCAGGACAGGTTTGAACAGTTTTCACACCTACCTCTCATTAAGATGTTTCTTTAACATATGTCTCTGGGATTATAAAAGAAGGAAGATATATAATTATTTAAAATATATTTAATTTTTAAAAATTATTATTTTATTATAGTTTTAATTATAGTATTTTAAGATGTATTTTAGTTTTTAGATATTTAGATTTATGTTTGAGAATAATAGCCAGTTCACTCTAACTGATATTGATATTATTTAAAAGTAAAGGAGACTTCATTCTATTTTTAAATTATAGATAAATCTAACTATTTTTCAAAATTTTTATAAAAAAATATATCTATCCTTTTTTTTGTTTTTATTTTTTTCGATTGGTTTGAATATTGGGAAAGTTACCCATAAATTCCCGCTAAAAAAATTAAATACAGAGAGAGAATTGTCACGTCTAGAATGGCAGGCCAATCGTGGAGTGAATGGGAATATGGGATGTTGGTTGTGAATGGATCTAAGCCATCGGCCATGCATTTGAGTTGGCGAGTGGGAGGGCAGCCTAGCCATGGGTCGTTCTCATATCCGACGGCAGGGGCAGAGTCAGTTTTCCCATCCATCATCTCTACCTTTTCGTTTGCCCACTTCCACACCTTGGGTAGTTGTGTTCTTGGACGGGTAGCGAGTCAAAGCTTGGCGGAGAGTTCGTTCGTCAAGAGTCGACCGAGAAATCCTCCGTGAGGTGAGCTTCTCCTGCTTTGCGTTGAATTTATTTCTTATTTGGTCTCGTTGCGTTTCTGCATTGTCGTGTCATTCTTCAGCTCTTTCATATGCTGGTCTGGTTTTGGTGGAATCGAGGTAGGAGAGTGTGGATTCCCCTTGCCGCAGGGTTGGCCAAGGTCCTGTGCTGTTTCTCGTGAAGCTTTGGGTTAAAGGTTCAATTTTTGGTTCCGGGGTTATGAGCGAAGGGGTTCGAGTGAGGGGCGTGTCATGCTTCGGGGGTGCGTCTGGGTTTCGTGGTGCGATTCGCCTAACGTTGCTGACTGCTTTAGCGACGTGCCGTTTCTTCTAGGCAAGAATGTCGGAAGCAAGCGGCGATGAACAAGGAGCCGATGAGGACATCTAGGTGGGGAGTGACACGTGGTATGGACTGCTTGTGGTCAGGTCGTCGGCTCTCGTGGAGAGTCGGCCACATACTCGGGAGGCTAGGCATCGGGTGGAGAGTAGTTTGGGCACCGAGGTTGCATCGAAGGGACGCCGAGGAGGTGGTTGCCGAGGGAGTCAGGGTGGCCTTTGAGAATGATGTTGAGCCTGCTAAAGGAGGTATGGTAGATATACGATATCCGGCACGAGTTGGGCATGTTGATCTTCTTTGTTGAAACGTCCAATGTAGTCTCGTAGGGGCTGGCGATGACACTGGATCACTTTGTACAGGTCGTTCGAATCCTTCTCTCGTTTGTGGTTGCTGGAAAACTGTTGGATGAAGGCATCGTTCGGTTCTGCGAATAATCCTATCGGCCTCTTCAGCATGTTGGTGTGCCACCTTAGCGCAGGGACCGTCAAGCTGGACCCAAAGCCTTTGCACATACAAGCTTCCTGCACGTCGCCTGGTATGGCGACTGTGAACATCCTCTGCTTGTATTATGCCATATGCTAATTGGGGTCTGTCGATCCGTCGTAGAGGCGCACGTTGGGGAACATAAACTTTTTAGGCATCTCGACGAGGGCGATCGCGTCCGTGAACAGCAAGTCACCGAAACTATTAGGAGCTCTCTTCTTGATGGGTGTGGGAACTCCGGGGAGGAGATGTATCATATTCTTGAGCTCTTGGAACTTCCTTTTCCACTTGTCAATGAGGGCCACAGCGCTCTCCGGGACTGCATCATTGTCTGTCATTGTGAGGGTCGTCCGATGATTGTCTGTGTACTCATTCGCCTTCTGTAGTTTCAGGTTCTCTTGTAGCATAACCTCATTCTCCTCTTCTAGGCGCTTCTGTCAGTTCGGCTTATTCCTCTACTAATTCTAATGGCCGTTAACTACTGCCTTTGTTGCTACACTCTTATGTTTGATACAAGAGTAGAAGTGGGAAAATAGAATCTTCCAATTATATGCTAAATTGATTATTACTGAAATTAAATTTATTTGATATAAATAATTTGGTATGAAATTACAAAAGTTATATGAGATATTTGGGGTTAATTAAAAGCATATGAATAACTATGTTGTTGTATCTATCAATTATGTTGTAAATTACAAACTTTGCATTTCTTTTTAACAGGGGAAGGATGAAAGAAAAACAGCTACTAGAAGATGTTATGTTGAAAAATTGCATTTGCTTATATTTCTCATGAATGGAAATGTTGCATTCATGCTCATTTATTAAACATAAATTAATAGAATATTAATTAATATGTCTTTGAAGTAAAAGAGAATTGACACAAATTAAAGAGTGAGAATATGGCAAAAGGGTCATTCTTCTCTTGCCATTTATTCCCTTTTTAATTTTCTAACTTGAAAGAAAATAATTCAAATCCTCTGTTGAAGGATATCAATAGTTATTCGATTTCCATCTTTTCAGCCACTTATATGAAACGGTTAATATTATCACAAAACAGTTAATCATAGTTTCAAGTTGCAAAAGAAGTTATAAAAGTAACTTCATAATAGAATATTAATTAACAAATTGCATCTTCTATTAGATCAGAGGCAAACAGACAGAGATATACAAAGAGAACACAAACCAGTCAGCAAATCTGCTAGAAAAGCATAATCCAATTGTGAGTTCGCAGCAAGTAGCCAAAAGTACCATCAGGTACCATTTCAAGCAGACACACTGCAGAGTAAATGCAGAACAAGTTGCCACTATCAAGTTCCAATGACCATTTGATCCTCAAAACAGTAAGTTATTTTTAGTTGATGGCCAAGACTAATGGTTAAGCAACATCTCTAACATTCCCATTAATTTAATTTATTTTTTATAATTTTAGAAAACTTTACTTGAAAAATATAAAAAGACGAGATTTTGGAGGGTTTTAGAAACATTAGATGAAAATACTTCATTAGTTCATTAAAACTTACCAAGTCTTTGATTCCCTTGTATTCTATAACTTATTATGCAAATATCCCATAAAATAAGCTTCATTAATTAACTGAAGAAAATAAAGAGGGGAAAATTATTTACTTGTCACCATAAAGGAAAATACACAATTTCTAAGCAATTTTTGAGAGAGAGTAATAAGCAAGACCAAAATCTTTTTTTTTTCTTGGGTTAATTTTTTTTTGCAATCCTACCTCTTTTTGCCATGCTTGCCTACATGATGGTGAAGCCATCCAATGCCCTTGAAAGCTTTAGAGATTTTCATAATATTAGGTTTTCCCATGCCCAGATTCACCTTCCCTGCTGAGAATTTCAGAGCCTGCAAGCAGCACAATTTGATTCCCTCTTCTTCCTCCTCCTCCTCCTCTTCATTTTCATCCTCTAGATCATAATAATTACTTTCAGAACTCTTCTTGGTACTGCTTTTCTCCAGAACTATCATTGTCTTCTTCTTGTTGCTGTTGTTCTTGGTTTTGTTGGACTCTGTCTCATTATATGTCTCCCACAGTGAATCCATGCCTTCACCACTTTCACTTCCATTAATGTTGTTGCTGATGAAGTTGCTGTTATTGTGTCTCTCTTCAAAGAGCTTGCAAGCTAAGGTTCTTCTCCATTCTTTCTCTTTCCTCATTGATCCAAAACTCCCCAGGTAATTTGATTCACTACTGTAAATCCAGTTGTTTTCTGGACTCCCAAGACTTGCTTCTAGAAGTCTCTGAGATTTACTACTCATCACTTTCAATCCACTTCTGAGCCCTATTATTTTCCCTTTCCTCTCTTCATGGTTCTCTTCTTCCTTCTGCAACTTACTACTCTCTAGAAGCTTCTTTTCTCCTTTGCCATCATCCAATTTTGTGTCACTCTCCATTTTCCCTTTGATCTCGTCTTCTGAGTCTAGTAATAAATTAGCTTCCTTTTGATGAACTGAACCTTCAAACTCTTCATCTTCTTTGAACAAATTCTCCAGGACCTTCATTTCTCCACTTGATTTTTCTTCTTTCTGATGATTACCCAAATCTTCAAGTTCTTCACTTTCTTGAAACAAGCTATCAAGGCTCTTTACTTCTGCAACTGACACATTTTTCTCAACTGGATCAGCTTCTTCAAGGCATTGTGGAATGTTATTTTCCTCTGGTTTTGCCTCCAGAGCTTGAAATATGGAGGCCTGAAACACAACTAAGTAAGCTTCAAGCTCCTCAAGATACCCACTTTCCTCATCTTTCTGGTTACTTTTTGAGTGAAGCCACAGAACAAGAGTGTGGAAATTAGAAAGAAGAAAACCCAATTTGGAGTCAGAGAATTCAGACTCAGAGTCGCCATTGGTGTCCAAGACGAAGAAATTGGGAGAAACAGTGAAGAGAGTAAAAAGAAGGAGGGTGGTGGTGATGAAAAGAGGAGAAAGGAAAGAGACGAGCTTGAGAATGTAAGGAGAGAAGAAGACGAAGCAAGAGAAGTAGAGAGGGTGAGAGAAGATGGAGAAGCAGAAATGGAAGAGAAGAGAAGACAAATCACTGGTTTTTTCCTTTGAGGAAGAGAAGTGAGGCATGGTTCTGCAGAGGCCAAACCAAAGAAGAAGAAGTGGATTGGTTGAGAATGGCGATGGAGGAGAAAAATGAAGAAGATGGGGTTAAGTGCTTTTGCTTTTGCAGAAAGGGATGAGTGAGTTATGGAAGTGAGAGCGGCGTGAATATGGGAAAGAGATTACAGGGACGCAGGGACACAGAGGTTCAAGTGTCGGAGCGGCCATTAGCAACTAAATTGGATCACTTTGTGTTTACATGCATCCACCCTTCGCTGATCAAAATATAAACAACTTGTTGTGTAGTGTAATTGTGACATTTATTTTAAAAAACAATTATCATATAATTTTTAACTAAATTTAAAAACTAAATAATTAATTTATATAAATTAAAAAATTAATTATTTAGAAAAAATATTTATTATTTTTTAAAAAATATCCTCAATATTCGTTTGTTTTGGAAACTTTTACCATTGATGAAAATATTTTTATTATACTCAATTAATAGAGATAATTTAAAAAATTATAAATTTGATAAATAAAGTGAATTAAGATCATATATTTATGATTATACAGTAAATCTTTTAATAAATTTTTATATTTAGTATCCAAAGGAATATTAGTCCATGTAAAGGAGTGGATTTTTAATGATATTTATATCTTTTTTTAAGAAAAAATTAGTGAAAAGTCTTTGTTAAAAATTTTATTAATTAGAAAGACTTGAATTTAAGTATTTATATTTAGGGGTGGGCACAGGACGAGATAGAGATAACCCCATCCCGAGATAGGACACAGGATACAAAATACGTCCCATGTCCCGTTCCGTGTATGTCCCTTGGGACGGGTTCGAGAAATCTCGAATCCTATTTTAACAAAAAAATTAGACTACTAGATATATTCTATCTATTAGTAACATATAATTATAACACAAAAAATAATAGAAAAAATTAAATTCTCTTTATTATGATTATCAACTTAAAACAATAAATATATTTAATTATCCTATAAATACTATTACTTTTTTAATTTTTTCACTTCATCAACTGAAGTTATTATTTCATTTGTAAAGAAACAAATACATGTAAGGAAGAGAAAAATACAATGACATAATAAATAATATGATATAACCAATAATATTTTCTATTTCTATTTTTTATAAATAAAATAAAATAAAAATATTTTTTATTTAAAACAAATATTTAGAACAAGACGGGAATCCTGAGGGTCAGACTGAGACATGTCCTATCCCATCCTGACCCTTCACGGGATGAGACAGACCCGTCCTAAATTGTCTAGGATTGGGTCGGGATAATTTAGGATGGGAAAATATGCACAGCCCTATTTGTATTCTATGTATATATATTTTTTAAAATATTGTTACTTTTGGGTATGATTATTTTAACTAATAAAATTTCTCACACATAATTTTTGTACGTATTGGGAGAGGGGGACAAAAGTGTGTAAAAGGTTTAATTTGACATTTAGGAAAAGTAGCTTTAGATCAAATTGGAAGCTTTTTCTTAACCTCTCTGCCCTCCATAACCTACAACCGCGCTCCTTTCACTTCTCATGTGCATGGCTATAATATAAAGAATTATCCCTCACGCATAGAGCAGAATCTTTCAAGTACTTTGAGTCAAATTTAGGCCGAGAAAAAGAGATGGCTGAGTTTTATTTTTACCATACTCAAGAACATATCTTATATATTGAAATATTTGAAAAGAATTGAATCAGATATTTTGATAAGATTTTAGAGGATTAAATAATTAAAATATATCCTTTCGATACTCCTCAAATAAGTTAATTGAGTCTATTTAAGATTAATCCAGTCACATTTAACCAATTAACTTGATAATGCAAACAGAATGACTGTGGTGGCATAAAAAATGCTTTTATACTCCTAAAAATTCCTTGATTAGTGATGGCAAAATTCCCAGTTATCAACTAATATTGAGTTGATCTAGCAACTAATATTGAGTTGATCTAGCAGTATAAGGTTCGTTAGATCCCTTTAAGTCATATGTTCGATTTTTAAAAGATATACTTATATTAGAAGGGATAGTCATAAACCCTAAAATTATGATATTTTCTAATAGGATTCATTTAACATTATTTGAAAGAAACATGTTACCATTACTATACCATCATGCTAGCTGGTCAGAAGAGAATTCTCAATATCTCTATTCATAGATAATTGTTCTTCTAACTATTTCTCTTTGTTCTTTTAGTTCTCTAATTAGCTTGAAATATTTGGAAAACTACTGATTCAAATTTAATTACTAATATAATAAGAGATATTTATAATTCTTGTATTATTATTTTATGTGGGAATTTTCTATGCACTTGTCTATTGTAAATTAGAATATGTGTCTTAAAGTATCTTAGAGGGCCTAATTTGCATGTCGAGGAAAAAGTTGTTCAAATTTAGGAAAAAGTAAAGCAATCAATTAATGATTCCTGCCCTTTTAATAACACATTAATTTATGTGTTATCATGGGAAATCCAACACACTTGGTTTCATATACATTTATTAATTAACGGTTTCCTTTCATGAATGATGAAAATAGAAGCAAATGGGAAGCAAAGTTAAGTTGATTTGTACTGAAATCAACTTTGTTTCCATGGTCAAATTGATAGATACCTTTTTAGCTTTTGTTGAATAGAAATTATGGGTATTTATTATAAAAATTAGTTAATTTTTTTTAAATAGATTAAGGAATACAAATAAATTAGTTAATTATAACTAAAATAAGAGTTAATTAACTAATTTTAATAGATTAAACAGTACATAATATGAAATTATTTTAAGAGTTTAAATTTAATTATAATTAATTTTTTTAATTTTTTTAATCTATTAAAAAATTAATTAACTTTTATATCAAGGATTGGAAGGAAGGAGTATATGTAAAGTTATGAATATTGTATTTAAATGAAAACTTGCACCAAATGATTTATTAAAAAAACTCATAAATAATTTCTACATTTATTTAAGATCAAAAAAATAACTTAAGTGAGTGCAACTCATCTTTGAATGTATAGTTATAAGTAACATTTGTTTAACTATGTTCATATGTCTTTTTTTTTTATATATAATTAAAAATATATTTCACACAATTAAAAAAAAAAGTTACACTTACAAAATATATGATACATTTAGATCTTTAAACAAATTTGGGTCATCTTTAAAAAATAAATTTTATATTTTAACTATTTTTTTTTACTATTACAAGAAAATGAGTAAAGAAAGAGGATAAAAACTGAACGCACGACTGTACAATAGGGGTGTCCAACCTTGTCCTGTCCCGGGTGTCCCGACCCGGTCCCGGGGATTTCGGGACGGGTCCGTCCCGTCCCGAAATGGACCGGGACGGGTCCGTCCCGGGACGGGACAAGATTGGTATTCGGGACGGGACGGGTTTCGGCCCGTCCCTCGGGAATCCCGTCCCGTCCCGATTTTTTTTTTTAAAAAAAAAATTTACATTATCCTATCTTTCCCACTCTTATATAGATATTTTTATTCTTATACAGATATTTTTATATTGATATTTCTATTCTTTTTTACTATTACTTTTTTTCCCTTATATGGGTAAGTTATTATATTATATAAAGAAGAAATGTTAGTATTTCGAGTAAGTTGCTGGGGCATTTTATATGGAATAATTTATTGAGATGATTTTATTATAATATATTTTTTTAAAAAAATAATTTCGGGTCCGTCCCGTCCCGTCCCGAACCCGTCCCGGTCCCGTCGGGACCGGGACAAATTCGGGACGGGACGGGACACGGGACGCATTTTGCGTCCCGTGTACTGTATCGGGACGGGACACGGGACGGGGTTGTCCCGGTCCCGACCCGTCCCGTGAACACCCCTACTGTACAATGCCTGGTAACCACACGCCTAGATGTAGATTTCAACCCCCCCCCCCCTTTCCAACTTTAACATCCACTTCCTTTTTTTCTTCCTTTTCCCTTGAAAGAAGAGAAATTTTCATTTCTTAGAGAGAGAGAGAGAGAATTTCATTAAGCCGAAAGAGAACATAAATATGGGCTTGAACCAATCTTGGTGCACTTCTTGAAGTGGCCATCTTTATAAGTATTTAGTACTTCAAGCATGTAAATTAGTGTATTTATATATGATGAATAAATAACATTATGTACAGTATTATATTAATATTAGTATTTATGACAACTAAGTGCCATCATGTGACAATTATAGCTAGTAAAACAGATTTAGCCTATAGATTATACCCCTTTTACATGTAAAAATAGCGGATTCGATATGACATTTTGCTAGCTTATAGCTCGCCTCTTCCTAATCCATTAATTTTTTTAAAATTATTAATATTATTATTTATTTGACTCAAATATTATTTTAAATACTCCTATAATCAAATATTAGTAAAAATTATTACTTATTTATTGAATGTATTGACATAATATAATTGATTAATATTATGTTAATTTATATTTAGATTTATAGTTATAAAATTTAAAATTTTATGTTTATATAAAATAAGAATTTTTAAGAGTATAATATTAATAATTTTTTATTATACAAATATAATATTAGAAAGTTTTTATTATTATTTTAAAATTTTAAAAATAATTTTTTAAAAATATTAAAAAAATTTGAAAAAATGGGGAGACTATATAGCCCATTGGCTCAGGTTGGCATACACAATCTACCTCCCTTTCTAACCTACGGGTTATAGCGGATTAGATAACAATATATAGATTAACCTATTTTCTCAGTAATAAGGGTGACACATATTAATAATAGGGATAGGGATCCCTATCATGCCAGATAGTATACTCTATTAGTCAATCTTGCATTCACTAAATATATTTCATACATCCACCATATTGTTTTTACTTTCAATCATACTCTTTTAATTATAAATATAAAAAATTATTTTAATCATAAATATATTACATAAATTTATTAATTTTCTATATTTATGATTTTTTTTAAATCTCCCTATTGGTTGTGGATATTAAAATATATTTCATCAAGAGAGTGGTATCCAATATAAATGATAAAAATAGGTATTTTAAAAAAATTAAAATATATTTTTTAAATAATTAATTTAATTAATTTTTTAATATCTATAAATTAATTATCTTAGTTTTAGGACCGCATATTAAGCGTTTTTTTTTAATTTTAGTTATTCATTTACTTTTTAATTTTGAAGGATAGATATTATACATACGATGAAGAACATTACCAATTTTTATTTATATATAATATATATAGAGAAAAATATGAATATGAAAAGTGGAGCTTATATACATTATACTTGTTCCGTTCATATTATGTAGGAATTAAAATATTATCTCCATCTTATATTTTAAGGCCTTCAAATTAACTAAAAAGATATTTCCAAAAATATAATATGTCGTTTATCTCAAGAAACTAATTAATTTGGGGAGGTGGATGAAGAAATGACGCGAAATAGATATTAGAGGCTAGATCAGTGGTCTAGATTAAATTACAGATAGAATTTATTTATCCGATGCGTTTTAATTAGTCGGCTTTCATAAGTCAACACTAATTGTTAGATTCACGTAGAGAATCAACGAATTAATTAAAGTTAAAAAAATATATTTATATCTTATAAGAATATAAATTTAATTTTTTTATTATTATAAAGATTATTTTAATAAACAATTATATAAATCTTTTATAAATACTATTTGAGCATTAGGGTCATATCTAATTTTAATAAAAAATTAGTACTAAATTTACTTTTTTTTTTAAAAAAAGAAAATAATTATATCTGATTATGTAATAATAATTAAGTGAATTATATATCACAACCGATAAGCATAAATGAACTTAGTTGCAATTTCTTTTCTGTCTCCTCTTTCTTCCTGCCACTTCTCTCTTCTTTTTCAATCCCATTAAAAATCAAAGGAAATTTAATTATCTTAATATCGATGATTTTTTTAAAAAAAATTAGTAAATTTATTTTTTTAAAAAAAAAATAGTTGTGCCGGTAAAAACCAATCAATTAACATTATAATTTTAATGTTTTATAAAATATAAAAGAATTCAATTTTTTCCCTAAAATAATGCATGAATCATTTCTTCAAACCACCTATTAGGTAGTCATTGAAATCAAACAGCTTGATACCGATCTTGTCAACAAAAATGTGTTATTTAGTCAAAATTATTTAGAGCTGGCAATGAGTCACACTGCACCTTGAAATTGTATGATTATGTCATATATTAATTGATGGAACAGAACTTAACAAATTCTCTACAAGTATTATGTATGTTGGCAAAAACAAAACAAAATTATTATGTAAATTTTTCCACCAAAAAATAATTGTATAAAATTGGCTAAATGATAAGTTGCATATTTTTTTCTTCAAAGAAAGGTTCAAGTTACCTTAAGAAATCAAGACTGTTACAAACGAAAAAGCATCATTATTTAGAATCAAACAGGATAACTAACACTAACAGTCATGATTAGTCATAACTCATAAGTGAGTAGTCCAATAACAAGTTAAAGATATTGATGAGTTAAACATTAAACCACCAAAGGAAAAAATGTAACTAATTAATAGTTGAGAGACCGAAAGTTTTATCTTATCGGATATGATCAGTTACATAAATCACACAGTATAATATATTGTGAATAAAGAGAAACACTAAAAACTAGTATAATTTATTTAACAGAATTCACTATCGAGTAATCTAGTTTAATTTGAGGAATGATAGATCTAATCAGACATAATTCTCAAAATATAATTTTTCTATTCACAAAAAATAACATTTAGCTTTGTTTAAGAATAATTAAGCTCATTTGACTCCTCATAGCTACTATTTTCCAATTCAAAAAAGAAAAAAAAAAAGGGAAACTGAATGGCTACTTATTTACAAGGTCTCATATTCACAAAAATGTATGTATATGGTATATTTGGAGACAACAAGCATTAGTACATAATAGCATTTTTATGATGGGGCTTTCATACCAATTGTTACAAGAATAAGAATGGTGTAGAGAGTGCAACTAGTATCGCATTCATAATCTTTACATCAATTGTTTATCCTGATTGTAAAATTGGTGTAAATTTTTTTAAACTCGTTATATAAAAAAATTTCAACTAATAAAATAAGATTTGTTATTATTTTTTTTTGTGTGTGTGTGTGTATATATAAAGCTTTTTTACACTATTCAAAGAATAAGTTTAACCTAATAGTTGGTTTTGGAAGAAAGGTAGTAAAAAATTGGAAGGCCATAATAGAGAGTTTGGTGGGGAAGATAATTGATTAGAAAGCCTAATGTTTATATAATAGACAAGAGAAAGCACATGGGAACCTACTCATTTCTCATCATTGCTTGTCCCTCCAATATTCCCATCTTCTTTTTCACCTTCCATAAGACCCATCTGTCTGTTGGTATACCCTCTTTTACTTTTATTTATTTATTTATTTATTATTATTAATCCTTCTTCTTGTTGTCTATTTAATATTTCCTTGGTTTTGACCATTAAACTTCTCTAAGCAAACAGGATCGGTACGTTGGGATCCTTCTATATCATCATTCATAGAGAGAGAGAGAGACTTTTGAAACGAAGGAGTCAAGGAGGATTCTATTTAGATTGATCTAAATTTCAATATTACCTATTTATAACTCAACTTTTTTTATAAAAAAATCTTATTTTAACAAAAAGATACTATAAAGCAACACACTTAGCCTAATACAAATTTCTAGGTATGATTAATTTCGTGTTTCCAAAAATAATTTTCTGACATTAAATAAATGGTAAAAAAGGGTAATGAAAATCAATTTTTACATAATTCATAGATTTTGGTACATCTTTGATTTGTGTTATTTTTTAATATTATAACATATATTTAGGGACGGAGGAAACACTAAGTTACTAATTGTTATCCTATAATTTTTTGTGGAAATTTAAAAGTTTAGAAGTCTTTATTATCAAACTTTCAAAGGTAAGGAAATTATTTACACATAATACATATAATCCAGTTTAAATATATAATACATATATTAGATATTATTTTATATATTATATTTATATAATATATAAATATATTATATTGCATATAATATATAAAATAATATCTACATAAACTATATATACAAACTCATGACAGTGCCACAATCTATCTGGTTTAACTTGAGAATTAATTAAAAATATAATTTATAGAGAAAGTAAGTAGTCAAATATATATATGTGTGTGTGTGTGTGTGTGTGTGTGTGTGTGTGTATATAGCTTTAAGTTGTGCTTTATGTGTATGTGGGGAAGAAAAGAAGTGTCTCGCAGGTGCAAATGGTCAAAACCCCACTAAAAGAAAATGATTCCCTCTTTTTGATTTTGGCCATCACATTCATTCACAACAGAACCCACAAGGAAAAGTGTCTTCAATCCAAAGCAAACCCCACTCATGCAGAAAACATACCCGAAATTGCCTCTATATTTCCTTACAATCCCATGCAGAATTTGCTATATTTGTATTACTATTAAATTTATTACTCATATAAGATTAATAAAATATTAGTCAATCTTTTTTGTGAGAGTCTATATCTAAATAAATCTTCAAAAATATTTATTTCATTTTTAATATATAACTTATTTAACTAATTTATTATATTAACAAAGTTAATATGTCATAATTTTTTTAAAATGCTTTAATTATCTTCCTTAACTCTCCTTCATCTTTTACTTAATTATTATTGAGGGAGTATTAATAGAGGTAATCTGGGAAAAAGTTGATAAATATAGAAAAAATATCTTATATTTAAAATTAATATCAACTCTCTAATTAGATTATATATTAAAGACCATAGAAATATAATTATTTTTTATTTTATTTTCCTATTGTGTTGCACGTTCGCAGTGTGTGAATATTTGTGTGTTCTTCAAGTCCTTTTTTTTTTAATAATAAAGAGAGAAATTAAACTCAACAAAAATTAGGTATTATTCTTTTTAAGTATATGTATCCTCCTATTAGTAGTAATCTTATTCAAGATATTATTAGATATTAAATATGGACGCATTTTTTAACATGAATTTAAATATTAATTTATCATATTGTGAGAGATTAACTCCTAGACCAACTTCATTGGTTCAAAGACTCTTTTTATGTTTTTTTTTATGTTGTTTGTGTGAATGTAAGCTTAAGTTTATTTTTTCCACCCGATTTACTAGAGTTTTGTCCTGATTACATCTGAATTTGACTCGCGTCGCGCACCTGGTTATAGTGAGTGAGTCTTCTAATAGGGATTTTCTGTATATATTAAGGCTCAAACTCGAGACTTTATTTAAGCGATACTGAATTACTTACTACTCAAATTAACCTTCGTTTATAGGTAAGCTCAAGTTAATCAAGTAGACTGGGCCGAATTGGGCATGCTGTGTAAGAATAAGCAGAGATTCCATGGAATAGATTTCAGAACTTTTCGGCGATAACCTTCTTATCTGACTTCGTCACAACAAGGAATACGCTTCCTGGGCCTTTTTGTGAACATGGATTGGGCACATAGGCCCAATTTATTCTCAAGAAAGCAAAAACTTATTCTCTTGGCTTGGGTTCAAATTTTAGTAAAGGAGCAAAGAAAAGGGACTGACGCTTGGCCCATTTTTATCATTTAAATACTTATATTTATTTTATTAATTTTCGGGACAAATATTTATTTTAGTTAATGCATTCTATTCTATAAATATGTTCTTTTGACGAGTTTATAGGAGTTGGTCATTTACTATATAGTAAATTAGTGTTTAAATTTTTAATAAAAGATGAGTTAATATTTAATAACTAACAATATCTCGAATAAACTAAACAATTAATATGAATATTAAAAATATTAATTAAATTAATTATATATATAATAAATATATATTAATTTATCTAAAATATTTATTTTTTAATGAAATACATTGTAACTATCACTTCATGCATACTCTTTTACCATATGCATAATCAATCAATATAATTGGAAAATTTTAAGAAAAAAATTATAAATTTATAAGATAAAATAGAATAAAATATTATAATTATATTCAAAGTAAATCCTTTTTTAAGCTTTTATTTACCACAGAAGGTAGTGTTGGTTATGGACGGACGAGTTTAGTGTGTCATAATTTCTTGGGTTAAAGAAGACCATTCAGCAGCATGTTGGAGCCTCATAGATGCAAATATTGAATCGACTATGATGAGTTCACATCACACTAGAGTTGTCCGCAGCCTACCCCCAATGAAACCATAATTTTTATAGTTTATAAATTATATAATATTATGTCTATAACATATTTTAGCTTATTCATATTTTATAAAAAGTTAAAATATATTTTTATTTTTAAAAAATTAATCTTTTAATCGATACAATTTTAATTCAGTTATAACTCTGATATTTAAATTTTAACCCACTTCAACTCATATCCTATAATTTTAACATTTTATAATTTAGCCCATAATTTTTATTAAATATATATAATTTTTTTCCTAAAACATAGAGAAAAGGGAAACGTGTAATATAATTTTTAAAAAAATATATTTATAAATCATTCCCTTCATAAAAAAATTATACCATGATTGATTGATAACAGTGCATATGTGTATATACACACACACACACTTCTTATAATTCTTTATATAATATATTTTAGATATTTTTCAAATAGATTAAAAAAAGTTGTTATATTTCTTTATTTGTTAAAAAATAGTCTAATAGTCTAATTAAACCTTTATTAGTTAAAGAAAGATCACCTTATAATGTATTCTCAAATTACATAAAAGAAACTATTAAAATGGTTGAAATGAAAATAAAATATCATTTGATATCTTAATCCTAAACTCTATAATTTGAATCAACATTTTAATTTTTGAAGATACCTTATATAAAAGATACTGGAGTGAGTATACAAGAACTCTGTGTCAATGCCTTGTAGTCCGATGACATTGAGCTCCTCTTTTAAGTATTTCTTAAATATTTTTATTTATTTTTATTATCTATTTAATTTATCAGAATTTTATTTTAATTATATTTAGATTAGATCTGTAGAGTGAATCTAATTATAGTAGGTGAGTATTTTAATGAAAATTTTTTATATATATTAAAATTTAAATTTAAAATTTTATTTAAATGATATTAAACTGTTAAATATTTATTAGATATAAAATTGTGAGTTAGAACTCTTTATAAGGGCGTGAACTATGGAAGTAAAAAACAGAGTTTTGGGTGGGAGCAGGCACGTGTGAATTGAAAGAGGAGGGTAGATTTGGAAGCGGGGGGCCGCAGGCAACTCATCCCGCGTCTGGAGGCTTAAAAAAAGTGAGTAAAACACGAGCACTGTTGCTTTTTGTGTGGAGGTGAGCCACGTGTCCCCACTTTTAATAATTCTCCCATCATCATTTTAATAACGCCGCTTCTTCTGCTGCCCCGTCTTTTTCCTCCTCTATTTTCTTCTCCGTTTATTGTATATTCCCACTTTTTTATTTAACGAAGATATAATCCTTTTTAAAAATTTAGAATATAATTTTTTTATTTTTTAATAAATACACTTTTTAAAATTTAAATTTATATTTTTTTTATTACAGAATAAGCTACTTAAACACATGACGTAACAACTTATTGATATATATTCTCACTTTTAATATCCTATAGTTTCTCTCATATTCATCTTTTATTCATGTACTCATTCTGATGCTCACAGTAAGCCACCTTCTAGAAAAAAATTATGATACTTGTTACAACTTATAACTTATAGGTAACTTAATAAATTATTAGTTAATTTTTTAATATTACTTTTATTTAAAGTTATTAATTATTAAATCATGCAATTTAAATTCAACTTTTTTATTTTCTTTATGGTTATATAGCTAGGTTATATTTAAATATTGTTGACCTAATTGAAAATATTTTTTTAATTTTTTTTAAAATACTTTTTATATAAAGAGTTGACTTATAATTTAAAAATTTATGAGTTTAAATTTTATTATTGATATAAGTATATTATCAGCATACTTTCTATAAATATCTCTTGAAGTATTTTTTGAGTTTAGAGATATATTTTAAATTAAGTAAATTAATTTTAAAAAATAATAAATATACAACATAAAATTAATCAAAATTTTATATTTAAAATTAAAATTAATCAATTAATTAATTTTTGTATTTAAAATTAAAGGAGTATTAGTCAAGGGTATGATCCGGGTTAGACTAAGATCAAAATGTGTTTTCTAAACATCTATTGAAAAAATAGGTTAAATTTGTAAAATATAGGTTTGACCCTCTAATTTTATATAATATCTCAATTTAGTGTTAAAATTTATGGATTATGCTTTTAGTAATATTGTTAAACTTGTTAATTGAAAAATATTAACTCAATAAATTTAAAGATAACCTTCTAGTTGAACACTTATAAAATATATTTAAATATAATTTTTTTTATGTTTTAAAATTTTAAAATTAAAATAAGGATGCTGAAAATTTTGATAGAGAAAACATTAATAGAAAATTGAATTTTTTGGTTTGGGAATGAAAGAAGAAAAGGAGAGAGGAGGAGTCGAATAAAGATAACAAAAAGGAGAAGAGGTTGGCAGGACATTATCTAAATGGAGCTATAAGGCCGTCCATCCAATCCCCGTTTTGTCGGTGCCCCTCCCTTGGCTACTAACCACCTCTCTCTCCCCCCAAATTTGTCTTCTTTTTTTCCTTCTCTTGTGCTCACCTTTCTCCATTATTACCCTTCTGTCCCCCTTTCCCTCTCCTCCATTTTCTCCCTCCCTCTTTCCAAAATAGCCCCTCTCATCTCTCTCGCAAGCACACATTAAAATTCTCTGTTTCTCTTTTATTTGGTTCTAGTTTGATTTTAGTTGCAGCAATAAGCATGCTCATAATAACAGGCTTCTCTCATCCATACTATTATCGTATCTTCATGATCATCCAAAACTTAGTTCCGCTTTGCTGTTGGCGGGATATGGCGTCAGCATCAATCTCTTTTTCAACACCTCAAATGGTGCAGACGTCACGAGACCCTGAGTTATTCTCATGTCTTATGATGGTGTTAAATTCTGATAGTAGTTCTATGATATTGTTTGAGGATAATCTTCCAAAGAATGCTGAACATTCTACGTGGTCCAGTATAGAGGTTTTTTTTAACATAAAAAAGTTTAAGGGACTTTAATACATGTCTCTTACAAGGTTAGAATATAACTGTACACTTAAACAATACTTATAAAATATTTATGAGATCGCCTTCTAACTAATGGAGTTGAGTTAGTTGTAATTGGTGAGTTAGTTTTAGTTGGTGCATGAAGAGGGTTTTCTTTTGTTATAAATCTTTTTAGAAAAGAGTTAGGTTCACTTATAATTTAATTTAGATGATATTAATATTAGGTAGGGCGAACCGTCTATTACTGTCATGTATAAATTTAAATATTTAAAAATTAAAATATATTTTTAAATAATGTGATTAGAAGTATAGTAAAGGTATGATGAGGGTTTTGTCTGTACTGCCATCTCCATACTGGTTAAAGTTTGGGTCTAGTATCTCATTCTATCCATTCTTAAATCCTGCTGTCTGTGGGTTTCTGCGTCTTCTTGTCCAATTGCTTCATTGTAATTGTTTACTTTGCTTTTTATGGTTGAGCTTCGTAGCTGCTTAGCTCTGGTATGTTAGTAGGGGAAGCCTTTTTTTGTTGATATCGTTTTATCTAGTTTTTAAATGAAATATTTACTTATAAAAAAACACACACGGATGAAAATATCTAATTTTAAAAATTATGTGATATTTGATAGGGAAAATCAGAATTAAGGGCCCAAATAAAATAATATTTATTAAGAAGGATCTTCAAAATTGAAATTATTTAAAAAGAATAAAAATTAAAATATAAATATATAAATACTCAATTGCCCTCAATCAATCTTCTAGATTTCCTCCCATCACATTGTAAGTTTGACAGTTGCTAACAAAATCTCAATAAAATTAATACTCAGAATCCTAAATAAGATTTAATTAATGAATTAATATTAATTCTAAATATAAGATATATTTTTTAAATTTATTAACTCTTTTCTAAATTACCCCTATTGATACTCTCTCAATAATAATCAAATAAGAGAATGAATGAGGAAGTTAAATGAGATGATTATAGTATTTTTTAAAAAATATGTATAATAATTAACTTAACTAACTTTTTTAATCTAATTAAATTAGTTAAATATATCTTATATTTAGAATTAGAGGAGAAGTTCATAATATGTGATGAACAAGAGGAGTAGTACATAATATGTGATGGTCTTCGTTAGTTAACTTGCACCTTCTCAATGTTGTTAATACTAGTTATAAACCCCCCCCCCCCAACAAAAAAAAAGAGAAGGAGCACATCTGTATCTCTATCGTCCTTTTATTAAATTAGTTAGAATACTTTTTTAAAGTATCATATTTACTGTCTGATACACATGTTAGAATTGGTTTTACCTTTTATTAATTCACAGTGAAAATACAGAGAAGGGGTGCTGAAATAGAAAACCCATGCAGTAAAAGTGTTAAATTTGAGAGATGCAACAATGAATTTACCTGTAGAAGAAGATCAGATTTTGAAAAGGAAAGAGTATTAAAAGGGGAATGGGAGTGAAAAGAAAGAGAACTTCATAACTGTTTACGGTGAAGAGATGTGGGGATTTAGTTTAGGTTAATTTAGTATTTGTATATTTCTATTTTGGTTTTTGGTCCTTCTAAATAATAACAATTTTTAAGATCTTTTCTAATAAATATTATTTTCTTTAGATCGTTCTTTCTATTTTTTTCTATTTGATACTACCAATTAATTTTTTAAAAATCTTATTGATCCCAAATGAGAAGATTTCCCCGCAGCTTAAAATTTTTATTTATAAAACTCAATTTATTCATAATTAAATTGAAAAGCATTGAGATTAAAAGTTCCAATTCATATATTTTGCATTGAGACTGAGAGTAAAGTATTATCACAACTTAAAAGCTACAAAGGAAAACATATTTTACCCTTTTACCTTCCAGAACGTGAGTTTGCTTTGAATTTTAATAAGGATTTTGTTTTTTTTTAAAAAAAACTCTATCTAGAAATCAATACTTTCCTAGCTGAATGACGTTGAAATTGATATAATTAATAAAAGGAATTATCTTGTGCAAATCTAGAAAAAAAAATCTAATAATGAATTAAGGAACTTTTAGCTTACCATCTAACCTGCTTCGTATGGATCAAAACACTAGGACTTTGTATGATGTCAAACTCACTGGAAGTCATTATAAAGTTAACGGGATATTTATTCAAAAAAAATATAAAATTGTTTTAAGTTAATTTAGATATGTACAAAAAAAAGTTTAATTTACCCGGTCTAAGTTTTAAAACTATGAGTATAAATATAAAAAATACCTTTGACTAATAGAGGATAGATTTAATAAATTGCATTCTTTTTAATAATTAATAACTTAAATAAAAATAATATTAAAAATTAATTAATACTTTATTATGGGACTTGTAAGTTATAACAAGTATCATATTTTTTGTCTAGAAGGTGGCTTACAGTGTGCATCAGAGTGAGTACATGAATAAAAGATGGATAAGCATTAATTACTACGGTAGATTATTGTTCTTCTTTTAATTAGTTTTGAGTTGACTTCTCTAAAAGAATTAATTATTACTAGTACTAAAATGGCAAGGGTGACATGGTAAATTGGCCATGTCTCCCGTACACCTAACTTGAATGGTATTGTTGGCCATTCAAAGGGCTGCTTTGGCATTCAGCAAAAACCAAAGTACACACACTAACTACTACGTTCCCTCTCTCTCTAAAATTTTCTCTCTCCACGCCATCGTACCGCCTCTTTCACAACTGCGACCTCTCTCTCTCTACAGCCAACACATACAGTGGGAGGAGAGAAACATAAAAACAAAAAGGTGGTAGCAGATAGATGCATGAGATGATCCACAATTAACGAAATATACAATATCTCATACCACACTCGCCACCTTCTTCTTCTTCTACTTCCTCTGCAAAATTCTAATCCGCTCGTGAGTTCTATCTTCTGGGCTCTGCTCCTTCGTCGTCTCAGCAATTAATTCTCACCTCAGTTCAGGTACGTACCGCCAACAATGGCCTCCTTTCTTCAATGTCTTTGTGCTTTTCTCTAGTTGTCTCTCGTTGTTCTTGGTAGTGGGCATTCTGCGTTGACTATTTGAAACTTAAAAACAACTTGGTCCTCCTCCTTTTTACTTGGTCTTGTGGGTGTTTCCTGAATTTTGGTCTTTTGGGTAATTCGAATGCGTGTTTCTGGTAAAATGTTGTTTATGGTCAATTGGGTCATCCCTCTAACGAGGGGGTTGGCTGAATGAGTTGACTTCTGTCCAATCAGAGAGATTTCAAGTTCATTTTTCCAAATTCTAATTCCATTCAATATTACGGGTCTCTGGGGTTTTAATTGTATGGGAATTACAATATCAACTTGTTCTTGTCAACTTTAGTTTCTCTTAAGAGAAGTTATGAACTTATCGCCGGTGAGCTTTCAAGGGTTAATCATACCTTCTGCTTTTGTTCTAATTGGATTATCGATTTCTATGGTTCTTATAGAGGTTTACTCGACATGAAAGAGACTATAATCATATCATAATACAGGTTTATCAGTTACTCTAACGGTTTGTTTATACATATAGGTTTGGTTTAGGTGGTCTTTGCGTGGAGTCATTACCGATTAATTGCTTTAATTTTACTGCTAGCCGTACTTTTATGAGAATCTCTTTCTTAATGGCTCATTTTGAGCGTCTTTCTCCTTTTTTGCTCCCCTCTGATATTTATCCACTTGTTTTAGGTACTTGGACTAGGAGAAGACCATGTATTTATATTATAAAAACTATAAGTAGATCTTTTTCAAATGGCATAGTCACCACTCACTAATTTGTAGTAAATTAGATTGCAATTACATGTTCTCTTCACCTAGTTTTGCTACATCTTACTATCTTTTTTTCCAATTGTTTTCTTCCTTCATAGCTCTAACTTATAGTTTTCGTCTTCCTGAAACTCTTCACTGTGTTCTAGCTACACTAGCTCCTGTGTCCAAGGAAATGATCGGTATGATAGGAAGGCTTTTGAGTTAAACATTTTGCTCTAATGACTTGTTAAGAAATTGGAAATAACCATGGTAAGCTTGAGAAGGCGCAGGCTTTTGGGACTATGCTCAGGTAAATGTTGGTAAAATTATATCTGTTGTGAATTGTTCCTAACGGAAGGAGGAGAATCATGCTTTGGGTTGTTTAGAGTCTACTGTGGAAGTTGTATTTTAGACTGAAGTGACAATATTTACCGAAGTTACTGGGCCTTTGCAGGGAACAGCTCCTTTGTCACTCCACTTCCTCTGTATTGTGAGAATTTAACTGCTTATGAACAATCAACTCAGCGTGCTAAACTTAAGAGCTCGAATCCCCTGGTCTCAGATGATACAAGCATCCTGGACAGTGTAAGAAATACAATTAGAAGTAGTAAATGTTGTATGGAAAGATAGAAGTCACTGAAAGTGCTAGTGGTGTGGCTAGGTATGAAGTTAGAGGTCTTCAGTTTGAACCTTCAGTTGATCATTGTGGAAGAAAATAGTAAAAAAGATAGTATCTGAGGTTGGCGGTGTCCATAATCTCATCGTGTTTCTTCTTTTGCTTGGTGTGGCATGGATGAACTACTCTCTAATTAGAAATGTAACCCCTCTTCTAAAAATTTATTGTATGGCTGCATATCCCAGTGAAGCACAGGGTAAAGAAGCAATTTTGAGCTAAGGAAGCCATCCTCTTTTTTCATTTCAAAACATGTAAATACCAGAAAGCTACAATACTTAGAGGTTCTATGTTCAATATTAGGACTAGCAGAGACACCATTTTCTGATTAATTTTTGGTTTTGCACTTCTTCAATTGGCTGAATAAATCCAAAAAACTTCTTGATGATGAATCAATGCTTTATGAAATACAGATGATGATCCTAATCCATAAGCCATACCATCTAGAATCAGATTGATTAGCATTTGATGAACAGACATGATAATGATGGATATTTTCTAAGTTGATAAGTATTAGAAAGTTTCGTTGGGGATCCTTTAATTATTTATATCTTACATGGCTAGAAGCTACTGAACTCATTCAACTTTGTTTCGCAGAATACCATTGTGAAAGAAGATCCAGGCTCATCGAATGCGTCTGGCTCTAGCTCATCAAAGGAGCAGCCCAGTGAACAAGTTTCAGGTTTGTACAGCTTACTTTGTGTGATCAAATTTAGCTACTGATGAATCACCTGCTGGTCCAATGGTCCATTAGTGGATCTGAAGTTGGCAGACATGTTTTGGGAGTTTACTTGTCTGAGTTCTGTTTTGGAATAGTTTTGTTCAACCAATCGGTTTTCATCTTCTGGAGAAAAGTTTTTTGAGTTATATATGGCTATTGATTTGTTGGTAATGACTTTCATTCCTCTCATTTTGCAGGACCTCCTATCAAGCGCAGAAAGCGGCACAGGAGACAGAGTTCACATAATCAAGAAGCATGTCTCATGAGAGGTGTCTATTTCAAAAATATGAAATGGCAAGCAGCTATAAAGGTGGACAAGAAACAGATCCACCTGGGAACTGTTTGTTCACAGGAAGAGGCCGCTCACTTGTACGACAGGTAGTACCTTAAGTATGTAGCTTGTTGCTACCTACAATGGCCTCCTTCCCAAGTCATCATTAGAATATATGCATATCTTTGGCCAGGGGCTTATAGCTTGTAGCTTGTGTATGGTATTAGTTAAATTATTTATTTATAATAGATTTGTCTTGGTTTTCCTAAACTCGTTAATATGTGTAATCAATAGGGATACTTTGGGCAAAAAATTATAAATTTGGGAAGAAAAATAGATTGAGATTTTATATTTAGGATTAAAGTGAACCTTTTGTCTAACTCTTATATTTAGGACTGGAGGTAGGATTACATATGGTTTATGTACACAAATACAAGCATATCATTTTCTATGATGTGATATAATTTCTATATAGCCTCTGCATCAACTTTCCTACTCTCAGCACAAAAACCATTAACACAGCTGCCATATGAATATGTTAATTCCTCATTAAGAGAGAAATTTCTAGAGAAAGGGTGTAAAATCTAGAAGCCAAATAATTTGTCATCTGTTGGAGTCAGCGGTATATATATATATATATATGGATGTGTGTATATATATATATATTGGATTGTATTAGACTTTCGTTTTTCCATTCACGATGATCTGTGTTTATTGCTTATTTATATTCAGGGCTGCTTTCATGTGTGGGAGGGAGCCAAACTTTGATCTCCCGGATGAAGAGAAGCGAGAACTGCGTAAATTCAAATGGGAAGAATTTCTTGCAATGACGAGGCAGGCGATAACCAGTAAAAGTATTATCTCTTCTAAAATTGGATAAATTGCTGTTTTCTGTAAATTAACTTAAATCTCTGTCAGTGTGCCATTAGATTTTGCTGAAGTGGTATGGCCAACTAAGATTTCTATCCTCTGTATTTCCTTTCAATTTTTCTTAATTTCATAGAGACGCTGACATAGTTTGTGAGGCTTGTCTCTCCAAAATTAACAATAAATTTGAGAAGAAAGAAAATCAAGAGGATCTAAGCACGGCTGAGTATCATCTTGACACTCTGAAATAGATGATTTATTCAAATTCATTGAAGCCGCTTTAACATAGATGGCATTACATATTTTATTGACATGGATCTTACATTTTACGAGTGACAAGCTGACATTTAGTTGACCATGTCTGTAGAATTTATGGTACATTGGCTAAATACGAATTTTTAAACTATAAAGTAAAAATTGTGAAAAACTATGGGGATGAATGAGTGATGATTTTGACCAATTTGCAGATTTGCTTTTTGAAGATTCTGTTCTTACATTTTAATTGTTGTTCTATGCAAATTCTTCTAGAACACAAGAGAAGGGTCAGCCCAGGCTCACGCAGATCGGAGCTGCCTCCGTTGCAGAAACATGAATGGGACAGTAAGCAAGGAGGAGCAAGTGGATCCTCTGCTTATGAAGATGCAGAGCAAGAAGTATCAGTCTCTTGAAAATTGAAGATTGAACAAGATGAAGAAGCCCTAGTTACAACAGTTCATTTATCTCAACTAGTTCCATTTATATACATATATATAGAAAAAGGCCGTTATTAAGACAGACTTTGATAGAATTCATTATCCCTAAGATTAGATATTATTACTACTGGCCAACCCCAATAAAGGGTAACTAAGAAGCACAAATATTGTTAACATATAGATACAAGACATGAGGACATAATTGATACTACTGAATTGTCTTGTTCTGTTGTATCTGATTCAAGTGATAAGAATGATAAAGTTCCAATTTTTTTTTTAAGGATTGATACCATTGACGGTACTTCCTATTCATGTGAGGTAGTGCATTCCAACAGGGGCATGAACATGAATTGTTTCTGAAGAAAAATTCTCAGCAATCAGTTACAAAGCTTACGTTTAACTTGTGGTTACTTTCAGTGCTCTTGAACTTTTATTGATGCATTGATTACTAGGTACGGTTGATGGAGTGATGTCAAGAAGCAATTTGGTGTTTTGGGAGAACATCAAAACATGTAAGTGTGTGGAAAAGATTTTTTTTGTTGCCCACCCGATTCACTGGAGCTCTGCCCCTATTAAATTTGGATCTGACCTGCCTCGTGCATTTAGATATGGTAGGCAATTCTCCTAACGGAGATTTTTTAGGCTCGAATTTGAGATTTCGCTTAAACGATACCTAGTCATTTATCTCTCGGACTAACCCCCATTGGTGTGTGTAGAACAAGATTGAATGAATGCAATGAGGGAAGAAATATTGGGGAAAAAAAATTCATGGAGTCATAACAAGCCCTATTCCCTGTATTCTTGTCTTGTAACACATAAATAATCATATACTGTTAAATATACTCATTTTTCTGATCATATTTATAAGACTCTATCTATTGGTTCTTAATACAAAACTCTTTACAAAATTTAATAAAGCATTCATGACACATTTTTAAATACTTTTGGCTTGTCTATTCTCTCCATCTCTCTCCCCCAATTAACTATACCAAGGTTGTTTTAAAGAGTTGTTAAAATGTTTGATATATAATTACATTTAACTAATTTTTTAATCATACGGAAGTTGTTAATATGGTCTTATATGAAGGACTGGAAAGAGTAAAAAGACTAAAATCTATATATTAAGTCTAAATTATCAACACAGATCATATTTAGCATTGGTTAGATGATTTTTTTTTATCAACAAAAATGATCCCAAATTCCCAATGCCTTAGTCTCGCTCTACCCCCTCTTCCCATCTTCCTCATTGGGTTAACTCAGTGGGGTTACTTCTCTCTTTGGGCTAGGCTGATCCATAATATTACCCAATGAACAATCTTCTTAGGAACATTCTAAATCCAATTCACTGATCCGGCCCATCGGGTCGTTCGCTGCTTTCAACACTCCCCGCCTGAGGACGTCCGGTTTTGCTGCTGCTACTTTTTGCGACCTTCCCCAACAATCTTACGGCAGTGCCTAGTGGGTCTCGCGGCAAAATCGGCTGATAAAGAGAACTGAAAAAAAGTGTTGTTTATTTTTTTTTCACCTGTAGGAGTTTATGAGAACGAAGAAAATGGTTGGTGAGGATCGAGGAACCCCAAATGGACAAGATACAACTTCTTCGCCTTCGTCGGTTTCATCGTCTTACGATTGGAAGAAGCGCGTTTTTATCCCAGCACTCGTAGCAGGTACTCTGTTTATTTTCTCATCTGATCGTTTCTAGGATCACGATTGTATTGGGTACTTATGCCTCCTTCTCGGATTCTATTTTTATTTACTTTGTTTTTTCTGGCTAAGCAGTTTTTTTTTTTGTTCCAGTTCAGAGCTGGATTTTCCCCTTATTTTTTGTATTTAAGTTTTCTTGAGGCAATGTGATGCATTTGTTGTCGCGGATTTGTTAACATTGGTATTTTCTGAGAGCAGGGGTTGTTGGTTCTGGAACTGGGCTAGTTTCGAAGCATAGGAAAACCCTCGGACTTGCGAAGGTTTCTGCTAGCTATTCAGCTAATTTTGCCATTGTTACCGGTTGTTATTGTGGTAAGTTCTTGAATCTGTATGTATGGGTGTGATTATGTATTTATTTATTTTCTTAAATCTTGAGCTTAAGCGGTGTTAAAGCCATATTGTTGCAGTGGTGTTGACCGTGTTGTTTGGGTATGTTAGCTTGTTTTGTTTTAATGTCTGCTTAATTGATCCATACTGTTCTTTTATAAAGAATAGATTGGACTTCTGGTTTGGAAGGAGATTCTCTCAGTTAGTTAAGCTTCCTAATCTGGAGTTAGTCAGTCATCGATTTTCAATTTTCAATCTTCCACCCACCTAGAAGAATGAAACGTGGTATATTATCTTGAGAACATGAGATCCGAGTCAACAAACAACCCTTTTGAAGAACTCATATCTGTCATTGCTCTCTTAGATGGTGCCTATGAAATGATGTCCTTGAATGTCAGGTGTGTGTTGAAGGCATTCCGGCATAGAGGGTGACCCTTGTATGCTTGTAGTCTTTAAATCCGTTTTCCCTTGTAACAGCATCTATATAATTCTTAATCGGCCTTGTGGAAACACTTTAATTAATAGATAGGTAAGATTTTGAAAACGAAAATAAGATCTTGTCAAACAAATGAAGCACGCCTTCCTGATTATAGGGAATATTTTTTTAGGTGTGTCTGCATATTAGATAAGTGAGCAAAGAACCAAGAACATGTTTGCTATGCATTCCTGTCAGCAAAATTATAGCTTCCTACCGGGTTTTCAATGGGAATTGTTAAGCTCCTGGGTTTCACTAACTGTTGTTGGATTTCAGAAGGGAAAATATAATATTATCGAATACCAGGGTTTCACTAACTGTTGTTGGATTTCAGAAGGAAAAACATTTCATCTTAGATTTCAATTATCAATACCAAGGTTGCGAATTCATTATAGGCAGAGTACATGTTGAAAAGGAGTGTCAAGAAAAGTAGCATATTGAAAACTATTTTATCTTTGGATCAAATGACTGAAATGTGTTTATGATGGAAAAAGTTGATGCCTTGACAGCAATGCTTAAATTAATTTGATGCCCTGAATTAAGCTGGAATGAATTATCAAATTTAACAGGGGCACGTGAATTTGTGACTGCAACTAGAAAAACTGGGCCTGATGACCTATTGAACTCTGCAATAGCTGGATTTGGAACGGGTGCTGTTCTAGGTCGTCTGCAAGGTTCTATTCTGCTACTCTTGCTATCTTTATTGATGAGAAGTCAACTTTGCTCCTTCATTTTCACATAATTTCATTATTGAGCTATTTGCTGCAATCCAGCCTCATCATATATGTGTGTGTGTATATATATATATATGTTTTGGACCATATAATAACTCATATGATGCAATTTAGACTGAGACAAAGCCTTGTACAGTAACATCGGTGGTTTCCTTCTTAACTTTTCATGTTGAACTTTGTTGTGATTCTGTTTTTAAAAGCTGTACCTTCTTCTTCTTTTTTCTTTTCTTTGTGTATTTTTCTTTTTCCTGATGATTCCAAAATTGCCATATAGTGGTTTGGCATTAGGAAGAGTACACGGTGATCCCTCTTTTTTTTGTTACAATTGGATTACTTGGTTTTGACATGCATAACTGTTGAATAATTTGGGACTAAACCTGACCACCACGTTGTTTGATTGAATAATTTGGTACTAAACCTGACCTTTTAAGCGTTATGTGTGATTGAACAAATGCTTTTTTTATTTTGTTTTGGAGATTGTAGGAGGTCAAGTTGGTGCAGCTAAATACTCAGCCTTCTTTGCCATCGCGGGTACTGCAGCAGATTTTGCTTTTCTGAAACTGAAATCTATGTTGATAGACTACGATAAATCTGTGGATCAGGATGGTGAGAACTCACAGAAGACGAGCAGTAGCAGCTGGTTAAGATTGCCAGAGTGGTTCCCAATCCGAATACTTGATGAGGAAGCCCTTGCTGCAAAACGGGCTCAGGAAGAGAAGTTCCTTGCGCAGCAAGCTAGAATACGAAATCTGAGAAAAGAAGAGTCATGAGAACTGCAAATTTTAGCGAGGATGTAAAAGTTCTTGGATTAGGAAATAAAGGGTTTCCAGCCCGCTTCTCAAGCTGCTTGGCAACGGCTTCAACAGGGATTTTGAATGTGTTGCAACTTGGTGCGTGTTTGGCAAAGCGTTTGGGAATGAATTTTGGAGCAAAACCTCGGTTTGAAAAAATTTCACACAAACATCAATTTTTGTCCAGAATTGATTTTGAAACAAAACCTCGGTTTGCAAAATTTTTTGCCAAACAGCCATTTTTGTCCAGAATTGATTTTGGGCAAAACCTCGGTTTGAAACCATGGTTTTGAATAAGCTATTTTCAATGGATTTTGGAACTGTAAAAGAGCTTATAGATTATCTAATTACTATTTTACCCCTACTTTTTTCTTATACTCTCTCTCCTCTCTCTCTCCTCTCTCTCCCCCCTCTCTCTCCTCTCCCTCCCTCTCTCCTCTCTCTCCCCTCTCCCTCTCTCCTCTCTCCCTCCTCTCTCTCCTCTCTCTCTCCTCTCTCCTATTTATTCTCTACCCCCTCTCCTCTCTCATACTTTAATCAAATCATACCCTTTTTAGTAATTTATTAATATAAAAAGTGATTCTACTATTAATCATCCAAACATCTCTATTTATAAAATCTATTATTCCCAAAATCTATTCTCCAAAATCTATTCTTCCCAAAATCTATTCTTTCCAGAATCTATTCTCTCCATAATCTATTCTTCCCATAATCTATTCTCCAGAATCTATTCTTCCCATAATCTATTCTCCAAAAGCTAATTCAAACACACCCTTGGAAATTGATTTCCAGATTACCATTAATACCAGTAATCTGCTTGTGTAGGCATTCAAAAGGGATTCTTTTTAATACAAAAACCAGATATGTAATTGTTATTACTATTATTATTTTTTATGCAAACCACTGTATCTCGATGATTAATAAGGCATTATATAGCAATGATAACGAGATGATAATTTCAAGTTTGATAAGTGGATTGCAATTGCAGGGATAATATCCTAATTTAATGTGTTTTTTTTCAAATTTAAATGTAAGAAAGTAAACAATTTAATAAATGACAGGAATATTTCAGAAAAATTATAATAAATTGTTGATATATTAATTATAAATTAACTTCTTTTCTTAACCTTTGGGAATTAAGTAGTATAATAAGTAACAAAAAGTAAATGTTTCTACTAATAAATATTGATCCAATCATCCGACCCCTAAAAAGTCAGCTCCTACCTTATTTGGTATCGGGAGTTCAAATCTCCTAAACTTTTTATGTATCCATAAGAACAAAAAAATTCCACTAGTGATCAAAACAATTCAAGAGGAATTACGGGCAAGATGTTATAGATATGCTAGTGTGAAACATACGAATGGTTAAAAGAATTTCTCAATGAAAATTAGTGTCAGTCAATAGTCCTTCAATTCTCTTTATTATTGTTATACGTATGAAATATATGCAAAGCTCTCAATTTGGTTGTAATGATAAAAATCAAAATATGAAATGCGGTTAAAGAGGGGGAAAATGGATTATATATATAATAATAATAATAATAATAATAATAATAATAATAATATTATTATTATTATTATTATTATTATTATTATTAAAGCACAGCGTAATGCTATATTATGTAGGCGGCAGGGAATTGTGCCGATAAGACCTAGCCAAGTCAGGGAACGCAGCCCCGCAGCAGCAGCCAGTTCGGAGGGATTGTCCATCTTCATCACAAATCACAAGCATCCCTCCATAGATTGAGTGTCTTCCGTTGATTTTTTTTTTTTTCATTTTAACAT